>JAGQAX010000002.1:47630774-48301519 GCA_019142605.1 Cephalopholis sonnerati
AATCCTGTGAAGTTTGGGGAAGATTGGACCATGTGTGCTGGAGTTATACACTACTTCCTGTTTTGTGGTGAGACCCCGAAGTTTGAGGCCCCACCACGGTCACACAGTGTGACAACAACTCAAGCTTTTGATAGCTTTTCTTCATCAATGTGTTGAGGTCGGACAGACCAAGTTTGAAGTCGATTAGATAAAATCTGTAGGAGTAGTTAAAACGTTGTGTTTTATGGTGACGAAGGCAACGCCACGGTGACAGCGTTTGACAAAACCTCAAGCCTGTAATAAGTTCTTTAATTTACGTCTCCTGTAAATCGCCAAAAATGCACAAAAGTGGCACAAGTAAATACAAAATGGCGGACTTCTGGTTGGGTTTGGAGCATAACTCCAAGAGGCTTTTTTGTACATCTTGGAGTGTTACATATGCCTACCAAGTTTCATACATGTAGGTGAAACCAGCTTCAGGGGCTGCTTCATCGAAAAATTGTAGGGGGTGCTGTTGAGCCATCTTGGCACATCAAAACACAAAAATCATATCAGACAACACAATGTGGGCCGTCTCATGAGTGTGCCAAGTTGCGTGAGATTTCAAGTATACCTTGCCCCTCAAAAACAAACTCGTGTTTTATGGCGAATAAGGCGGCGCCACGGTGACAGCATTTGACGAAACCTCAAAAGTGTCTGGTTTGATCATCATCAAGGTTTTGGGACTATTTATCAGCCAAATTGAGGTGGTTCTGGTGAACCTGGTAGAAGAGGGACATGAAAGAATATTGAAAGTAATATCCTGTCACCAGTAGGTGGTGCTATGACACCGGATCAAAATTTCTCAGTAGATGTTTTCAGGGCTGGACTGTTATCATATGTGTGAAGTTTTGGAAAGATATGTCCACGTAGAGTCAAGTTACAGCAACTTTTGTCATCATGGCAAAACATCAAAGTTTGCCGTAATGCCATGGTCATGCCCTTTGATGAGAACTCACAGTTTTCACACTAAAGCATCATCAAGGCCCTATGGATAATTTCACCAAGTTTGAGGTTGATGTGGTCAACTTTGGAGGAGATGTGCTTGAAAGTATAAAACATGACATTTTCTATTACCAGTAGGGGGCGCTACATTAATCACAAATTATTGACATGTAGATCTCTTCAGAGCGGGACTGTCATCAATTCTGTGAAGTTCTGGGGAAGATTGGACCATGTATGCTGGAGTTATAAACTACTTACTGTGTTATAAACTACTTTCTGTTTGTAGTGAAGTTTGAGGCCCCGCCACGGTCACACAGCGTGATGACAACTCAAGCCTGTGATAACTTTTCGTCTTCAATGCGTGTAGGTGGGAGAGACCAAGTTTGAAGTTGATTGCATAAAATCTCTAGGACTCATTCAATCATTCACGACCCCTGCAAATAGCCAAAAATGCATGAAAATTGCACATTCAATTCAAAATGGCCGACTTCCTGTTGGGTTCAGGGTATAGCCCCAAGAGGCTGTTTTTGTACGTCTTGGTGTGTTACATATGCCTACCAAGTTTCATACACGTAGGTTAAACGACCTTCGGGAGCTGCTTTGTAGAAAATGAGTAGGGGGCGCTACTGAGCCATTTGTGTGCACATTATCATGAAACCCCCAAAATATCAAATTTTTCACCACTTCTGATGAGTCTGCAAAGTTTCATGAGTTTTTGAGTATGTTGAGGCCCCCAAAAAGGCAATTTATTTTAGGTAAGAAAATTCTTTGGATTTCAATAGGGTCCTCGCACCGCTCAGTGCTCAGGCCCTAATTCCTTCTATTTCAATAGGGTCCTCGCACCGCTTGATGCTCGAGCCCTAATAATAATAATTCCTTGCATTTCAATAGGGTCCTCGCACCACTTGGTGCTCGGGCCCTAATTCCTTCCATTTCAATAGGGTCCTCGCACCACTTGGTGCTCGGGCCCTAATAATTCCTTGCATTTCAATAGCGTCCTCACACCACTTGGTGCTCAGGCCCTAATAATTCCTTGCATTTCAATAGGGTCCTCGCACCGCTAGGTGCTCGGGCCCTAATAATAATAATAAGAATAATTCCTTGCATCTCAATAGGGTCCTTGCACTGCTAGGTGCTCGGAACCTAATAATTCCTTGCATTTCAATAGGTCCTCGCACCGCTAGGTGCTTGGGCCCTAATGAAACAGTAGAAAAACAAAAGGGTTTCAGCCCTTCGGGCTTGAACCCCTAAATATTAATTTAGCTCAAATTTGGAGTAGCTGACATAGAGGCAACTGGGTATGTCCACACTCTCTAGAAGGACATAAAGTGGGAGCTGTTTTGTTTGCTGCACCAGGTGCAGCTCTTTCTGCAACCAACTGTGGGCTGGGGCTTAATTAGCTAAAGGAAAGCCTTATGGTGATAACAGCAGAATCCATTTGGCACCTGGGAAAGGACAAGCCCCTCACTCCAGCTGAGCTCTCCTTTAATTTATTCACAGGCTTTGACTGGCTTAGGTCTAGGAATGCAGACACCCAAGACACCCAACTGGCACCCCAACTGGTACCAGCCAACTGGTACCTCCAGCAGGCCAGGGTCTAACAACCAGCACAATGACTATACTATTTATTTTGTAATAAAGATAAAGACTCCCAAGATACACTATGAATCAGGAAAACCAGCTTTGTTAATGTGCATTCTCTGTCAAATGCGTAGTATCTAATTTCTGCCCCTACAGGTCTCTCAATCCAAACAATAAAAACAAAGAGATGTTGGTGACATTGTAGATAGATAGATAGATAGATAGATAGATAGATAGATAGATAGATAGATAGATAGTACTTTATTGATCCCAAACTTGGAAATTCTTTTGTTACAGCAGCAAGTAATCAAACAGTATTTGGACAATGGAACAAAGAAATATAAAATATACAAAAATAAGTAGTCCTAAAATTTTAAATATACATGTAAAATATACAGGAATAAAATAAAAACATCAGAATTGCAGGAGTAATGTAGTACTGAGTACTGAGTATTGAGTATGAATATTGTAAAGTAAAGTGTAATCATGGGAGCTTTTCTTCATCTGATTTGACTGTTGACAGATGAGGCAATGTATTTAAGTTTTATACACTGAATGTTTAGTCACATTTATTCACCTTATTTAAATTAATCCTAATTTACAAGTTAACTTGGTAGCTTACCATTAGCATTTGGTGAGTTGACCACCTGTACAGGTAATGTAACTGTAGATAATATTATGTAGCAACTGTGGGGTAGCCCAACACTTTCATTTTTTGTCAGAACCAGGGGTGGAAGTAACCCAATTACATTTACACTTTTACTTAACTACTTTCTATCAAAAGCATCATACTTTGCTACATTTGAAGTTGCATCCATTACTGAGTAAAAATAACAGTCACATCAATCAGTCCTGATAAACTGTGTGAGAATGGAACAAAAGAAAGGAGATAAATCACTGTGGGGCGCTTTCTGTCAGTTTGTGGGCCATCTGACATTTATGACTTCCCTCAAACTTTTTTGCGGATTTTGTCCATTTTGCACTGCAATAAATAGAAACTAGAATTACCGCCTCACGGTTGTGTGCCTCTGCGAACCCGTGAAGTTGCACCTGCAGTTTACATTCATGTCTGGGAAAACATGGATGCTTCACACACATTGTACCCGTGGCAGCACAGAGGAAGATCTATACAATCAGCACTGGTTCAAGAGGGACACCCAAGATTAGTGTCACCAAGTCAGTTTCTGACCAAATGTCTCCCCTCCTGTTCTGAGTGAGCGTTATGACATTGATTAATGGCCAGAATCTGTTTTTGCAGAACATTATGATGTCCGTCTTATTGCCTTTACAAAATGAGACAAATACAAGGTCACAGTGACCTTTGACCTCGGACTACCAAAATCAAATCAGTTCGTAATTGAGGCCAACTGGCCATTTATGCCAAATTTGAAAAAATTCCCCTTACAGCGTTGTAGATATATCTCACGAGAATGAGATGTATTTACGTACAGATGCACAGACAGACATACAGACGGACAACTCTAAAACGTGCCAAGGCATTAAAATCCACAGATGTGAGGTGCAGCTAGGAACTACACCATCAGGTGGTGATAAGCACATTCACATTCACATCACACCCATCACAAACCCCAACTGCTGCCACTGGGCATAAGTCCAAAGTTACAGATTTGTCCACTATCAATTTAATTCCTTGGGATACTGGGCTACACATGTGGTACAGATTGTAAATCCCTCTGAGACAAATTTAAGCCATAATAAAATTAATCAGACCTTCCACAGAGACACAAAAAGTAGTCCTCTTGAACGTGTGAAGAACATTTAAGCATAAGTTGAAACTGGCAACCACACACGACATACAGGAGGGCCAGAAACTAGTCACAACATTTTATTCAACTGCTGGGCCAGTGGAATGCTTGTTAGGATGTTGCTGATAAGCAGTTTGAGAGAGTTTCCTCCAGAAAGCACATTTAAAGAGGTGCCAAATGCCATATTACCTTAACCATTTTTTTTATGCACATTAGAGAACCTGTATGACAATGGCATAAAACTTGGGCAAACTCAATTGTGCAAAATCGTTTTTGAGCTGGATTGAGGAGTGTGTAATAGGTTGAAAACGCTATAGAAAGTTTTTATTATGAAACAAAGCACCCCCTTATTTTTTTGAGATAACACTGAAAAGAACTACACTAACCGAGCGACTTGAACGCATCGTGGATTTACTCCACCAGATCAGTAGATGGCGCTCTTGCGCTACTGTGGATCAAGCTGAGTAGCTTCTTCTCGAGCCTTACCTAGTGCGACTCAGAAATAAAATGGCGCTGGCTTGATTAAGACGTTAATCGTTCGTGTCTCTTCGTTGATCCACAGGTACTGTAAAAACAACCTCTAAACTTACTAGTTTATGCTCACACAAAGGTGAATTGTTGATAAAACTACTTTTCTGTGTTTTAAGATGACTGTGACGGATTTATAGTGTTTTGGTGTGTAGTTAATTGTGTGTTTCTGCCGAGCGTTATAAACAAAGCCGACATGCTAGTTTGCATGCCTCGTGCAGTAAAACAAGGTTGTAAATGTGATACTCGAGATCTCATAGCGATGGTTTGAGACCTGTAGATGTATTTTCAGGTTGCTAAAATGTGTTATCACTTTGTCGTGTTTTTTAGACATGTGTTAACTAAAAACTCTCTTGTTGAGAGTCGTGTTTATTGTGTTATATTGTTAGGCCGCTGCCGCCATGTTGCGCACTTCGCCAACAGAAGTAAATTGTAGATGTTTGCACTGAATAAGCACAGGAAACAGGAGTCATGATGCAGTTATGTCCAAATTGTTTGTTTTTATTGTAAATTTGGTATTTTGGTTCTCATTAATTTATGTTTCAGTAATTTAACAAAGTTAATTTATTTTTCTAATTTATTAATCTTTTATTTACACTTATTTTGCAATTGTTTATATTTTATTTTGCACATGATTTCCTTTTTTTGTGAACATTTATGCATCTGACTGATTCATAAAATGCAGTTATAGACCAGTATTGAAAATGAAATATTTTTCTATTGTTGAGTGACTAATATCGAGAGCTGAGATAAAGGAAAATATTTTTGATATTGTCAGAAATAAAATGGCGCTGGCTTGATTAAGACGTTAATCGTTCGTGTCTCTTCGTTGATCCACAGCCAGTGCACCACCGATCCACAGTGCTTTTTAGCCTGTGTGTCACATGTTGCCAGCCCAGATACCCCTAGGTCTGGCGCCGGTTACATTTGGGGGCTCGTCCGGGATGATCTAGCATCACTGCCTGGTGAAGTGAATGCCAAGACGACGTGAAACTCCTGTCTGAAGCTTCAGGGAAGGCTGTATTCCAGTACGTCATCCAGAGAGCTGAGGCCACCTGTGAAACGTCATCATGTCCACTGCCACTCCACGGCGAATGCTGATCTACCAGATCCAAAAGAGACTTTCTGAGTTAAGTCCAAGTCAGCTAATGACAGTTGCAAGTTCTATTGATGATGACGGCGAAACCCGTAGCGTTGATGATCTGAGTGAACCAGAGCTGTATGACCTGATTGTTGACTACGTAAGAAGTGAGAAGTTGAGAATCCTGGAGGACGAAGGCATGGCTCAGCTCCTTCTCCTTGATGACATGCTGAGTGACGTGCTTGCCACCGACGCCGGAGAAGTCGAAGCCAGCCAGACCACGCCTCTTAGGACGGGAGCTGTGATGACCCATCAGCAGGGATGTTCCACTCCACCTCCTTCTGACTACAATCATCCAGACCACCCTCCAGCTACACCAACCACAGACATTCCCACTCGTCCATCGAACATGAACAGTGACAGTCAGACCCTGCCACCCTCACCACAGGACCAAGATGTGCGTCCAGCTGCAGAGAACAGAGACACTCACTCACTTCCATCACCTGCAGGAAGGAGCAGCAGCATGCCACCCAGAAACCTCGTCTCTACAGCATCAACCAAGTCGCTCACAGTAGGTGCCGGTGGTGCTCCCCTTGGCAGAGTGAGTCCGTCTTCCAGTGTTGGAGACCAGGTATTGAGGTTTAATGATGTTGCCGCTCTGCTCCCACGCCGAGAATTTAAGTTACATGGTGGACAAATCACTGATGTTGGTTCTGACATGTCTTACAGTAACCTGTGTAAACAAATAGATGAAGGGTTGCAAGAAGGTTTTACTGAGTCAGAGGTAATTCGCACTGTGATTAAGATCATAAAACCTGGTACATTCAGAGAAATGTTAACTAATAAAGGTGATTTAACTGTTGATGAGCTAAAGCGGTTTCTCCGCGCACATATCAGGGACAAAAACAGTACTGAACTTTTCCAAGAGTTAAGTAATGCTAAACAACAAGACAAAGAGAACCCACAGCAGTTTTTGTACAGAATTATGGGTTTGAAACAGCGTGTTCTGTTTGAGTCACAACAGCCTGGTGCTGAGTTTAGCTATGACAAAAAACTCGTTCAAGGTACCTTCCTCCACACGCTTTACCAAGGGTTAAATGAGAAAAACAACCATGTTCGACATGACCTCAGACCCCTCCTAACAAACTTACAGGTCACTGATGACTTTCTCTTAGATCAAATCACCAAGTCTACCAGTGAGGAGGCAGAGAGACTAAAACGCCTTGGCACAGTAGCTAAAACTCGACCAGTGACCGTGAGCTCAGCTCAGCTTGACAGTACTGACTCAGCCAAACAAACTAAAGTTGACACTGAGTTACAGGCTAATCGTGCTGCTATTAAAGAACTGACTGCACAAGTGTCCTCACTGACCAAACATCTGGCCCAGATGGTGAAACCTCCTGACCCTGTGACACCTGGGGACCCCTGCTCACCAGCAGCCCATTCTCCAGCATCAACATCTGAGACCAGGGGCAGGTGCAGTAACTGTGTACAGCAGAGCAAGGTGAGCTGCCCTCACTGCTTTGTTTGCGGCCAAGCTGGACATCGCGCCATCGGCTGTCTGCAAAAGAAGGTATCGGGAAACGGGCCGAGGTCACTGGAGAGGGGCAGCCAGTGACCACAACAGCCGAAGGGCCCCCAGCACCAGCCAGCCACTCTAAAACAGCCAACCCTAAAAAAACAAACACACAGTCTCAACAACAACCAAAGAAACGCCTTGCACAACTGATAGGAAAGCGATGTATGGTTTCATGTGCTGTCGATGGAGTCCCGTTCCAGATGTTACTCGACTCAGGGGCTCAAGTGACGATGGTGGGAAGAGCCTGGATGGAAAAAGTACTCCCCCATGTCCAAATCCAGCCACTTGAATCCCTACTGTCCAACCAACCTGTGGAGATTACTGCAGCTAATGGCACCGATGTTCCTTTCGATGGATGGGCAGATGTTGAACTCCAGATCTGTAGTAAGAGTCATGGACATGTCACCATACAAGTGCCATTACTAATCAGCCGCAACTTTCTTAACTGTCCCCTGTTAGGCAGTAATGTTATAGCTGAGATCATTGAATCACACAAAGACCAGGGAAGTGAGACTGATATTTCTGTTTTACTCAAAGAAGCTTTAAGTATCAGCGACAGTGCAGTGGAAGCCCTAGTGTCTGCTCTCCAAGTTTTCACCCCTGATGAGATAGACTTTGAGTGCAGTGTGAGAACAGGGAAGAAAGGTGTAACTATTCCAGCAGGGCAGATTTGTGAGGTGAAGTGTAGAGTCAGAGAATGGCCAAGGGGCGGGGCAATGCTTTTTCAACCTGACTTAGTAAGTAACTGTCCTGAGGGATTAGAGCTGTTTCCAGCTTTAGTAGATGTCCCAAGTGGGTCCACAAAAATAGTTAAAATCCCTGTTCAGAACACCACTAAGCATGATATCTACCTCACAAAGAGAACAGTTCTAGGCACATTAGAGGAAGTTACTGAAGTGAAACCAGTTAACTGTTTCCCAGGTGGTTCAGAGCCCATTTACCACCCCACTGTAAACTCAGCGCAGCAAAGTACAGACAAGCAGAGAAAAACAAGTGATAAACATGACATCAAAAACATGACAAAACAAAAATGGCACCCACCTGTTGATGTGTCACACCTGGAAGAGGATGAACAAAAGATAGTCAGAGACATGTTGTATGAAGAATCAGATGTGTTTGCTAAGGACGATTCTGACATTGGTTGCATCCCAAATTTGCAACTGAAAATCCACCTAAAGGATGAAACACCAGTCCAAACGTCCTACAATTCAGTTCCCAAGCCTTTGTATAAAGAAGTAAAGGAATATGTCCAAAACCTGCTCAACCAGGGCTGGATCAGAAAGTCCACCTCACCCTACTCATCTCCGGTGGTCTGCGTCAGAAAAAAAGACAAGAGCTTACGCCTGTGTGTTGATTTCCGGGGTGTGAACAGCAAAACTGTCCCCGACCGCCACCCTCTTCCACGCATCCAAGATCTGCTGGATAACCTAGGGGGGTACTCGTGGTTCTCCATACTCGACCAAGGCAGTGCTTACCACCAAGGTTTCGTCGACGAGAGCTCCAGACACGTGACTGCCTTTAGCACGCCTTGGGGCCTCTACGAGTGGATCCGCCTCCCATTTGGCCTTACCAATGCCCCGGCGGCGTTTCAGAGATGTATGGAGGGAGCCCTAGATGGTCTGAGGGATGAGTGCTGTTCCCCATACTTGGATGACGTGCTCTGTTTTTCAAAGACTTTTCATGACCACGTTGATGACGTGAGGCAGGTACTCTGCCGTCTGAGAGAGCATGGTGTTAAACTACGCCCAAAAAAATGTGAGCTGTTTAAAAGGCAGATCAGGTATGTAGGGCGTCTAGTGACCAGTGAAGGTGTCCAGATAGACCCTAAAGACCTTGAGGCAGTTCAGCATTTAAAGGACAGAGAGCCAAAGAATGTAGGAGAGGTTAGGGCCCTCCTAGGGTTTCTAGGCTATTACAGAACCTTCATCCAGGACTTTTCTAGGATAGCCAGACCACTGTTTAAGCTCATAGAAAGTCCCAGTGAGTCTAGCCAGACCCTCACCCCAGCTAGATCTAGCAGAACCAAGCCTAAGGGCACAAAAAGTGGCCAGCTTACATCCAAAGCTCCTGTCCAGTGGACACCAGAACACAGCGCTGTGGTGTCACGCCTTGTTGACATGCTAACCAGTCCACCTATCTTAGCCTACCCAGACTTCAATTTGCCCTTTGTTCTTCACACCGACGCCTCAAATGAAGGTCTGGGGGCAGTGCTCTATCAGCAACAGGGAAACAAACTCCGTGTCATCGCTTATGGCTCAAGGACGCTCACGCCTGCTGAAAAAAACTACCACCTCCATTCTGGCAAGCTTGAGTTCCTTGCCCTAAAGTGGGCAATCTGCGATAAATTTAGAGATTACCTCTATTACGCACCCACCTTCACCGTATACACAGATAATAATCCCCTTACTTACGTTTTGAGCACAGCCAAGTTGAATGCAGTTGGGCATAGGTGGGTGGGTGAGTTAGCCGACTTCCATTTCACCATCAGGTATCGGCCAGGCAAGTCAAACACAGACGCTGACACCCTTTCACGATACCCAGTGCAGTTCCATGACCACATAAATGAGTACACTGAAACAATGCCCCCAGATGTAGTCTCAGCCATCTGGCAGGGGGACAAAGCTCAAAGAGACAGTGATGTGCCATGGGTAGCCGCGCTGCAGCAGCGTGCTAGTGTAGATGAAACACATTTTGAAAGCACTCCATTCATCACTCCAGAAAGTGTTCGAGCTGCTCAAATGGAAGATGCTCACATCAGTGAGGTGATAAACCTAAAGAAAAGAGGATGGAATCCAAATGATAAAGACAAGAGACAAATGGGACGAGAGACATGCAGACTAGTCCATGAATGGAACAGACTCATACTTGACAAGGGAACATTGTACAGGCAGACGGGACAACGAAAACAGTTGGTTCTCCCCAGTAAGTTGAAGTCGACTGTGCTGAAACACCTGCATGACAACATGGGACATGTCGGCGCAGACAAGGTCATTCATTTAGCTAGAGAAAGGTTTTATTGGCCTTTTATGCAGCGTGAAATTGAAGACTATGTCATTCGCCAATGCCAGTGTGTTAAACAGAAACGGCCAAGCATCCCAGAGAGAGCACCAATGGGTTCTATAAGAACTAGTGCCCCTTTTGAACTTATCTCTGTTGACTATCTCCATCTTGAACCAAGTAAAGGTGGCTATGAGTACATTTTAGTATTAGTAGATCACTTTACGCGCTTTGCACAAGCCTACCCGACCAAGAACAAGTCAGGCAGAACAGCAGCTGAAAAGATTTTCTATGACTTTATTCCACGCTTCGGGTACCCTGAAAAACTACATCATGACCAGGGGCGGGAATTCGAGAACAGCCTTTTCCAGAGACTCCAGCAGCTGGCTGGAATCGCCCACTCTCGAACCACCCCCTATCACCCGCAGGGGAATCCTGTTGAGCGCCTGAATAGGACACTTCTACAGATGCTGCGAACTCTGCAAGAGGAGAAAAAGGCTGAGTGGAAAGACCACCTACCCCACATAGTACACGCCTACAATTGCACGAGACATGAGGGAACAGGTTATTCCCCGTTCTTTCTCCTGTATGGAAGAGCTCCACGTTTGCCCATTGATCTGCTTTTTGATCTAAAACCAGAGCAGGAGTCACAGTCCAGACAAGAGTATGCACAGAAATGGGCTTCTCGCATGCAGGAGGCATACAAGATCGCCTCAGAAAACAGTGGAAAGTCCTCAGCTAAAGGAAAAAAGCTCTATGATCGTCATGTTAAAGGCATTGTGTTGCAGCCGGGAGATCGGGTCCTCGTCAGAAACCTGTCCGAGAGAGGTGGCCCAGGAAAACTTCGCAGTTACTGGGAAAAGAGAATTCATCGTGTTGTGGAAAGGATTGGAGAAGGACCTGTGTACAAAGTTCAGCCAGAAACAGGAGACCGGAACCTCCGTGTCCTGCATCGTAACCTTTTGTTACCTGTCAATGACTTACCCTTGGAACAAGATGAAAAGAATCAGCGTGCAGCCAAAAAAAGACAAAAAGGAGACAATCAGATAAACAACAGTGAGACTGTGGAGCAGGAGTCTGAACACTCTGATGAAGAGGAGGAATACACCTATTGCCTCAGGACCATACCTGTGTATCGCAGGGAGAGAGTCAGACCCCCCCTGCCTCAGTCAAAACCACACAGAGAACTCAGTGCTGTAGCTCCAGAGTTCCAGCCATTGAGACAAGTAACTGAGACAGCTCAAAGGCAGCAGCCACCTGAACCTGAGCCAGTTGCAGAGTCAGATCCAGTGCAGGTGCAGATGCCGGCTGCTACACCACCAGCTGAGGAAGTACAGGTGGAACCAGCAAGGGATGACACTACAGAAGAAGCAGGTTCAGAGGAGCAGGTTGACAATAGTGTGCCTGTTGCAGAGCCACCAGGGGAGGAAGCTCCACCTGTGAGGAGGTCAACTCGAGCAGTAAAACCTCGAGAAATGCTCACTTATGACCACCTTGGACAACCCTCCTACCATCCCTGGAGGCCTGGAGCGAACCTGACGTTTGCCTGTGTCCCTTATCACATGCCATATTATCCAGCTGTTCCTGGACCCTGTTATTACCCACCAGTATGGGCATGCTAGATCTGTGATAATGTACCCAGCGACTTAAAAGACATTCACTTGTGCAACTGTATCAGACTCCACTTTTAAATCCAGACTTTATTGACTCTTGATGACTACACTTTACTTGTGTTAGTTTGGTTCTAGATGTCCGGAGACATCTCTTGAAGCAGGGGAGAGTGTAATAGGTTGAAAACGCTATAGAAAGTTTTTATTATGAAACAAAGCACCCCCTTATTTTTTTGAGATAACACTGAAAAGAACTACACTAACCGAGCGACTTGAACGCATCGTGGATTTACTCCACCAGATCAGTAGATGGCGCTCTTGCGCTACTGTGGATCAAGCTGAGTAGCTTCTTCTCGAGCCTTACCTAGCGCGACTCAGAAATAAAATGGCGCTGGCTTGATTAAGACGTTAATCGTTCGTGTCTCTTCGTTGATCCACAGGTACTGTAAAAACAACCTCTAAACTTACTAGTTTATGCTCACACAAAGGTGAATTGTTGATAAAACTACTTTTCTGTGTTTTAAGATGACTGTGACGGATTTATAGTGTTTTGGTGTGTAGTTAATTGTGTGTTTCTGCCGAGCGTTATAAACAAAGCCGACATGCTAGTTTGCATGCCTCGTGCAGTAAAACAAGGTTGTAAATGTGATACTCGAGATCTCATAGCGATGGTTTGAGACCTGTAGATGTATTTTCAGGTTGCTAAAATGTGTTATCACTTTGTCGTGTTTTTTAGACATGTGTTAACTAAAAACTCTCTTGTTGAGAGTCGTGTTTATTGTGTTATATTGTTAGGCCGCTGCCGCCATGTTGCGCACTTCGCCAACATAAGTAAATTGTAGATGTTTGCACTGAATAAGCACAGGAAACAGGAGTCATGATGCAGTTATGTCCAAATTGTTTGTTTTTATTGTAAATTTGGTATTTTGGTTCTCATTAATTTATGTTTCAGTAATTTAACAAAGTTAATTTATTTTTCTAATTTATTAATCTTTTATTTACACTTATTTTGCAATTGTTTATATTTTATTTTGCACATGATTTCCTTTTTTTGTGAACATTTATGCATCTGACTGATTCATAAAATGCAGTTATAGACCAGTATTGAAAATGAAATATTTTTCTATTGTTGAGTGACTAATATCGAGAGCTGAGATAAAGGAAAATATTTTTGATATTGTCAGAAATAAAATGGCGCTGGCTTGATTAAGACGTTAATCGTTCGTGTCTCTTCGTTGATCCACAGCCAGTGCACCACCGATCCACAGTGCTTTTTAGCCTGTGTGTCACATGTTGCCAGCCCAGATACCCCTAGGTCTGGCGCCGGTTACAAGTGCCCTTGCCAAGTAACTTCTGACATAGCAAACCTTTAAATCATATGACTAATCAGCTGTTTCTGCTGTTTGTGTCTTCCTGTGCATCAGAGTTGTTGTAAAGATTTATAAGTTGTTGTTATACTTATGCAGCTAATAAAAATAAAACAGAGACTCTGTTTTTTGAAACAACGTGAATGAAGATGGCAATACACTGAATTATTTTCCACATAGGCAGTGCATCACAGCTTCAGCCCTGTCACTTTTACCTTTCATAAAATCAATTAATCAATCAATCAATCAATCAACCAATCAATCAATCAATCAATCAATCAATTCATTATTTAGTTGTTATATGGGATTACACAAGGTAAAACTCCTCTTTTGTTTCCTTTTACATTGTTGGCTGCTGCTTTAGAATTGTCCATGTTTCTGGATGGTTCTGCTAATCCATGGTTTCCGGTTGTGGAATGGTTTAACTGTCCACTAACTCTGGTGTGGTCGCTTTTACCAAACACAAACAATGCTGAACTACAGCCGCTTCTGAACCATGATGATCCACAGCATAAATGGGACAACACTTGTCATTTCCACCATCACACCGGTCCTTATTCACCATAAAGGGCACGCCTCCTCTCCTTCTCTCACCAGACTCCTCTGCTCTGTCAGATAAACATATAGAAAAAGAGCCTCCTGGTTGAATGGTGCTGTCGAGGATTTAGCCAAATTTTGGTGAATCAAAGGATATGTACTGATGTTTACATTTGAAAACCTTGACCTGTTAAGCTAGCAGCTAGCTAGCAGAAATCGCAGGCGGAGAGTTTACAGACTGGGGAGTTGATTTCCTCATTCTGATGATGACCTGTAGCCAAATGCCACCATTGTCGAATGTTAACCACAAAAAGCACCACCAAGACTTGCAAAATAGACATGAGAGCCTAAATTTAGCATAAACTTAGTCGAGCCGAAAGAGAGGCGTTTTGAAGTGTCTGTGCCATGTCTTGCCTTGCTCAGAACAAAAAGGCAAGTTAGGTTTCCTTCCAGAAAAAAAACTTTCTAGGATTATTTGTTACATTTACTTTGATCATGAAAGTTTTACTGCTTTTAACTTTTAGTCTCTCCCAACCTAACCAGGGAGTCAAAAAGAAGATATCGTCATGCTAGTCCCATTCTTAGAACGTTTCCTTCCCTCACCAGCAGGAACTGATTATTGGAAAAATAAAGTGGTTTGTATTTCCTTTAGAAAACCAGCTTAGGCAACAAACTCTGCCAGCAGCCACACTGTTCTGCTGATTCAGTTGGCAGAACAGATCCCATTATCTTGTTTATCCTCATGGAAATTTAAGTTTACCATGTGACCTACATTTTCTCAACAGAGCCAGGTCTGAGGCAAGCACTGAAGAAACAGCTTGTTGAGTTGAGAGGGAGTCAGAAATTTGCACGATATAATCAAGATCAGAGTTTGATGCATTTCTCTCTCTAGAGCTGGGGCCAGCTTTACAGGCATGACAAGTGAGTGTGAGTAAGAAAGATACATTGTTGCCATTATTTGAAGGTTGCACCTCACCCTGACCTGCTCTCCTCACAGTTCATTAAAGTCATCATAGAGTGTGTTCCCTCCTTACCTGCTGTGCCTGGATGCTGTGTTAATGCCCTACTAAGAATAAGGCCCTGTCCCTGCCAAGATGGCAGCAAGTGACAAATGGCCAGTACTGGTCTTATCATCGCCTCTATAGTTCAAGCCAAGGAAACCAATAAAGATGGCCTGCAGCGTCCTTGTACGGTCCTAAAAGCCCCCCTGGGAATTCCACCACCCAGGGGACCGGCACTCGTGTAATTGCAGCTATTGTAGGGCCATGAAGAGCCAGCTGAGGTCTGAGTGGGAGTGATGAGTGGAAAGAGGAGGAGGTCCTGTACATTATGTCCTCATGTGGCTCACATTAGGCACTGATTCATTGCTATCTCCCTCAGCTTCAGCTCCAGCTCAGGCTTTGCACAGTAGGTAGATTTTTTTTCCTGAAGCCTATCTAAGAAAAAAGCTTACTACAAAGCTCTAGGTGATACTCCTAACAGCTCTTTTTAGCCTGTCCTGTTACTCTGGGTCAAGAAAAAGCTGCCATGTAGCCTATAGGTAGATGAAAAGCATCAATGCCCCGCAACTCCAAAGTTAAATTTTATTTGAATCAACAAAGTTTCAGTCCCAATTCTTTTGATTACTGATTAATCTTAAATTAATTTTATCAATCAAAAATTAATGAATTGTATGATTGTATGAGGTAAAATGTCTCATTTTGTCCGACTATCAGTCCAAAATCCTGTATCTTTATAGCCTGGTAAGACCCACTGCTTGCCCTGTGCTTGCCCCAGGCCCAGCAGGTGCCTGCGCATTGCTGCTGCACTAATCGCTCTGTGATCAGGAAGGCCACCTTGATCACAGAGGACCCCTCTCATCCCCTCCATCACTCCTTCCAGTTACTTCCATCAGGTAGACGTTACAAAGTCCCACTGGCCCGCAAAAATATCTACAAAAAATCCTTTATTTCCACTGCAATAACCACCCTGAACAAATTGAAATAAGGCTTGTTTGTACGATCTGAGTCTGTAACTTAAGTATGTGCGATATGTGTGTATTTTTATTGTTGGAGCCTTGTCAAAGAAGAATTTCTGCCACCATTCGGGGCAGACAATAAAGTTTTTCTATTCTATTCTATTCTATTCTATTCTAAAGAAGAGAGGGGGAGAGATTCAGCAGAGGAACAGTGGATTGTGATTAAGTTGCTAAAATTGTCACTACACTGGTTCCCCATTGTGCTGCCATTGATTGGCTTTAGGAGGTTGTCCGTCAAGGTGAGTACTCACTGAAAGTATGTGGGGTGGTAACGGGACCAGACTGATACAGAGAGCCAAACAGAATTTTGAGCTCACGTCATCAGGATGGTCTTACCAGGCTGGTATATTTGACCCCTAACTATCATATTTGCTTACATTTCAGAAGCTAGATCTAGTGAGGTTTTGCTTCAGTGGTTTATATCATTAACTTTTAAAATAATTGTAGACTGATTTTCTGTTGAAAAGTGAAATCTTTTATTGTTGCTGTTTTCCTCTAGCCTTGCATTTCATGTGATTTGCATGCTAAGGGCTAACAATTATTTCCACTGTCAATTAATCTGCAATTTTTTTTTCTATTGATCAATTAGTCAACTGTCTGTCAAATGTGGGAAAATAGTGAGTATGACTCAGAGTACCATCTAGTAATAGTATAGTGTGTTTTGTTTTGTACAGCCAATAGTCTGAGAGCCAAAGCTATTCAGTTTACATTGATATGAAACAGCAGATACTTGCATTTAAGAAGCTGGAACCAATTTATTTTGCCATTTTCCTTTGAATTACACATCATGTTGGGATTCACTGGACCGGAGATGATTTGTCATTTGTTAAAATTTAAACTGGACATGTGAAGGCTTTTCCTCCTGAAATTAAGAGACCTCATGTTCTTTGTTCCTCAACAAAGACAGTTATCTGACACTCATCTCAACAGGTTGCCCACCTCACACCTCTTTGAGACACAAGTCTCAAAACGTGATTGGTCAGTACTTTTACAGTGTCATGTGACTTTGTGATGTCACCAGGCACACTGTAGAAGTTCTCCCTTCACCACAGCCTTTCCTCTTGCTCTTGGGCTGCCAAGCAGCTCATACCTCTTTCCTTCTGGGCCCTGGACCAGCCCAGATGTGCTCTTTGTCCTGAGCTGTGGACCAGCTCAGAGACCCCTGCCCCCGAACCATCAATGGGGGGAACATTTGCTCTTCAGACTTTTGTTCCTTTTCTCCTAAGACCCTCGTGCCCTCACTCAAAGCAGGAGCATAACCAAAACCAGAAGAGAAGTTAGAAGGGCAAACACAAGGTTTGCAACTAACCTCCCAGCAATAAGGAGAATCAAGTTGAGTTAGCACCCCAACGTCTAACTCTGCGAGGACCCCAAGTGACTGGCTTCCTCGGATCTGCACTTTTGGAACAAGGACACAACAAAGACTGCTTCTAGAGCCACAGCTCTTTCCAGCCTTCTTTGCCAGCTAACAAGAACAGCATGCCTCAAACTCTTCCCTCCATCCATTCAGGATTTGGTAATGTAACAACTGGGCATAGCTTTATCACTGCTGTACAGGCTAAGCAAGATTGTTTGATTTGTATGTGATTTAATGCTGTTTATTGAGTATTGTTGTGATTGTCTGCAATTAGGTTATTGATTAGTTGGTTTTACCAAAGTCATGTTTAGTTTGCTAATGCTGTTCACAGACAACATCTTGCATGCAACTAAACATCCTCTGCACTAATCCAGACCCTTGGCAACACAAATCACTTTCACATAGACTCATCTACAAATAGGCTTACAACAGAGCTACACCCAAACAGGCAGCTCAAAGTTCCCGCATCTTTTCCTTTGTCTTTGTCCTGACCACACGGTCAGACAAACACCTCCCCCGATCTGAAGCCAGCTTTGATCTGGCTATCTTGTAGTTTTCTGTTGTCAGCCATTTTGTTTTGTAGGCCAAACAGCCCTTCGATTACCACACCCGCCTTTGTCTTTCTCTCTCTCGCGCACACACACACACACACACGCACATAAACACACACACACACTCTTGTATATAGTTAGTTAGGATTTGTGTGTTTTGGTTTTGCTTTGCTTTCCTTTACAAATAAATATAATTTTTGGAATCGTACCTGCTGTCTGTTTAATGTTGTACAAGAGTGCATGAATAGTCAACCACTGCTACGTCAAGAACTCCAAAATCCTTCAGGCTTTATTATTAATTTTGGTTATGGTTATTAGTTTAATTATTAATCAAAATCCCAAATTAATAGTTTAGTGAGCTTTGTGAGAATGATATCATTGACATTTTTCCCTTTTCTGGAATGGTGCCCCATGAGGTGATTCGATGTTAATTAAGTCATGTTATTTAACATAATTAATAATTATTACTAATAATTATTAATTATTTAAGTTGGAGATCTGTTACAAGGTTAGGCTCTTGATGAGGCCTAAAAATGTAGATTCCCTACATTTATGGTGCCTCCGTATGATGCCAAGTATTGTTTCCAACATTTATGGTGCCGCCGTGTGAGACCTACTAGATTTCCAACAAGTAGAATCCCAGCATTTTATGATACTATTTGTAGAACCCCTACATATTTGGTGTCCCTTGGTGAGACCTAGTATTATAAACCTCAACATTATTGTTGACCCCAACATTTATGGTGCCTCCATGTGAAGCCTATTAGTGTTGTTCCCAACGTTTATGTTGCCCCTTGATGAGGCCTAAAAATGTAGATTCCCTACAATCAGTTATCATAATAGTTGGTGATTAATTTCTATTTGTCAATTTATTTATTATTGGACAATTGTTATAACACTAATACCTACATTTATGCTCAACCCAAAAGATATTAAGAGTTCTGAAAGCAGGTTTGAGCGTATATCAGTTAGGATCTGTTTAACAAAATGGTCCAAGCATTTAATGAAAACTATGGATTTTTTTTTTTTTTCATCTATTACACAGTTTCACTGAGACAGAACTGAAATAAAAAGATATACTTATGACTTTATAAACAAGCAGTTTTGTAGAAATCTTTAAATATATATTATAAGGACTTTGCTTGCTGATAAATTGAAAGAATATCCATCAAATTTATAAGATTTGTATTGCTCAAATCGCGAACCAATTAAATGATATTTCCCTTATTATTGCAATCCTTAACGTTTACCTTGTGTTTGTGCCTGTTTCAGTCAGCCAGTCAGTGTTAGGGAGTGTTAACAGCTTTCTCCGAGATGTTTGTCCTCTCCATCAACCACTGCAGTCTCCCAGTCATCTGGATTGAGGATTAATGTGCTCTAAGGAGTGTAGCAAAGCCTCAAAGTCCCTCTAGTGGACTCCTGTCCTGAAGACTAACAATGGGGAGTAAACACTGCGCTAAAGGTGTGGTCACACTTGTCATTGTGCTTCACCTCATGCGAGCCTCTCTGAAACGGTGGTGCTAAATATCACTGACAACCAGTGTTTGGTCACTTGAAGAATTAGAATGATCCTCAAATTAATGATGGTGTTAATCAATATTGCAGATGAGTGCAACTGACATATCAGCAGGTCAATAATATAAACAGATATTAATTATAACAGATGTATTGTTACTGGGCCACATTTTGGCAGGTGTGCAAAAAGACATTGCAGTGCAGTAAATTGCAGCAATGCAGCAGTTTTATAAATTGCTGCCAGGATTTACATTAGCTGCCATATGCTGGCTTTTTGGCCATGTAACATCTTGCAGATGAAAATATCACTGAAACAAAACAAAAACCAAAATGTCCATTATAAAAATGTGCCAAATAAATGATTTTATTAGCAGCATATAAAACGGTCTACTATTCTCTAGGGGTTTAAAAAATTCATGGTGGTGTCATAGTTTGGTACATTCTCGATACAGCAAAAAGTAGAAATGCCAGAGAAATTTCCTTGATTTTTTAAATTTTAAATGTGTTAAAACTAACATTGTTTAGGCCTATGTTTTTTTTTTTTTTTTTTTTTTTGTACAAGGCATGAATTAAGGTCTGGCTGAAATGGTCTTGTTAAAGTCCAGGTTAAGTGTTTTTGGTTGAGGTAGACCAGAGAATGTGCTGTTAAAACAGATCCTCAATGCTGATTTTTCCTCATTGTTCTCCATAAAGTTTGCTGGAAGTGATGTAATGTAGCATTTTATGAGTTAGCGCTGCACCAGATTCTGTTTAAAAATGCAGTCTTTTAAATGCTACACTGCTTGCAACTGGTCATATGATAATTTAGGAGGAAAATGGATTGAATTTGGCAATAAACCCCACAAACTTTTAGACAAGTTTGTAAATGATAAAATGACAGTGTGTTAAGTAAAATCCAGTTTAAAAAAGAGAGAACCGTTCTCAGTGTTAATACTGCTAGGCTCTAGTCCTGCCGCACCGCCACCTGTGCCCACTTGGTTAGCTGCAGGGTCATCAGCCAGCAACCACTGATCATGGATATTTTTTCCCTTATCTTGGAATATTTCCTGGTTGTGGGGCAGTGAGCAGGTATGTCTCCCTGATATCTCCTGCAGCTAAGCTAACTCAGGATTTGCTGGCTCCCCATGTCTTGTACCGCCTTCTCAGACAGAGAAAAAAGCTTGCTTTCTCAGCCTATTCAGAAAGCTCTCTAGTGGCTTTGTTTAGACTTTTACCCCACTGACCAAAGTCATTGAGTAGGTGTATTGTTGAACATCCCAGAAAGCCTCAAAAAGCAGCACAGATTTTTTTTTTTTGGCCACAGCACATACCACCATGTCTGGTCACAGTGTGATGCTACAGATTTCTTCAGGAAAATGAAAGTGTCTGCCCAGGTCCACCTCCATTTTCCACTCCACCCTTGGTAACAGGAGCATGGGTGCTGGTTTCATGCTGGTGGTATCTACAGAGTCCCCTTTCTGGAAGACGTGGATCATCTGCTGGCTCCCTGTTAGGCTGCTGTTGCTCACCTCTGCCTTCTTCTCTCCACACCCTCTGCCAGCTTCATGAGTACTTAGATGACTGATGGACTGATGTGCTGACGTGCTGACGTACGCGTGTTGGGTCATTTCCGGTGTTTCTGTGTTGGCGTCTCTGTGCTGCTCTAGTGAACTCTCACCAGCTAGTTTTCTGATTTTTCTCACTTCAGCTGTTAAACATCTACTTCAAATCTTAACCCACACTAGTTCTGTTAATCACTCACTCCGCTTCTTTCAACGACTTTCTTGTTAGTCTTGTTAGTCTTGCTTGTTTACACACTATTAGCCTTGTTAGCTATGTTAGCCTAACAGTTAGCGATGGCTTCTTCTCCTGCTCTCTCTTGCTCGGTGTGCCAAATGTTAAGCTATTCCTCTGCCTCCTTTAGCGACAGTGGTACGTGTGTTAAATGTAGTTTATTTGCTGCGTTGGAGGTGAGGCTTGTGAGTTAGAAGCTCAGCTCTGCACCATGGAAAGTCAAACTGTAGCTGCGGTAGTTAGCCAGCCCCCTGTAGCCGGCGCGGAGCCATGTAGCATCGTCTCTGCTAGCAGTCCTCCGGTAACCCCCGTGCAGCTGGGAGGCTGGGTGACTGTCCGAGAGAAGTGTAGTACCAAGCCAAAGCCCACAGTTCACCACCAGCCCGTTCATGTTTCCAACCGTTTTTCCCCACTGCACACCCGCTGAGGAGAAAACTCTGGTAATTGGCAGATCTATTCTGAGAAATGTGAAGTAAGCAACACCAGCGACCATAGTCAAATGTATCCCTGGGACCAGAGCAGGTGACAGTGAGCCAAATTTAAAACTGCTGGCTGAGGCTGAACATAGATTTAATAAAAATGGTATTCACGTCGGCGGTAATGACACCCGGTTACGCCAATCGGAGGTCACTAAAATTAATGTTGCCTCGGTGTGTCAGAATGCAAAAACTACGTCGGACTCCGTAACTTTCTCTGGACCCCTGCCAAATCTGACCACTGATGATATGTTTAACCTTGACCCAGCGGCCAAGGAGGGGGAGTTGCAGCCATTTTTAACTCTAGTCTATTAATCAGCACTAAACTTAAACTAGATTATAAATCCTCTGAAAGCCTTGTCCTTAGTCTTTTACATCCGACCTGGAAAAACTCACAGCCTCTTCTATTTGTTATAGTGTACCATGCTCCTGGCCCGTATTCTGAATTTTTATCTGAATTCTCAGAGTTTTTATACAGTTTAGTCCTTAAATCAGTTTAGTCCTTAAATCAGATAAAGTTATTATTGTAGGCGATTTTAATGGTGGACGTTGATAATGACTCCCTCGCTACTGCGTTTATCACATTATTAGACTCCATTGGCTTCAATCAAATTGTACATAAGTCCACTCACCATTTTAACCACACCCTCGATCTAGTTCTGGCGTATGGAATTGAAATCGATAACTTAATGGTCTTTCCACAGAATCCCTCACTATCAGATCATTACTTAATAACTTTTGATTTCTGTCTCGACTACATGCCACTCAGTAACAGTTACTATACTAGGTGTTTATCTGATAGTGCTGTAGCAAAATTTAAGGAAATTATTCCATCGGCGTTGAATTTAATACCATGTCCCTCTGTAAATGAGGTTTCCCGTACCGACTTTAAAGTTTCCCAAATTGATTATCTTGTTGATAGCGCTGCAGGCTCACTGCGAACAACACTTGACTCTGTAGCACCTCCTAAAAAGAAGTTCACTAAGCAAAGAAAGTTCGCTCCTTGGTACAACTCCCAAACCCGAAAATTAAAACAAATATCACGAAAATTTGAAAGGAATTGGTGATTAACCAAACTGGAAGAATCTCGTTTAGTCTGGGAAAACAGTCTCAAAAGGTATATGAGGGCCCTCCGCAATGCCAGAGCAAACTATTACTCATCATTAATAGAAGAAAATAAGAACAACCCCAGGTTTCTTTTCAGCACTGTAGCCAGGCTGACAGAGAGTCACAGCTTCATTGAGCCTTGTATTCCTTTAGCCCTTAGCAGTTATGATTTTACGAGCTTTTTAAATGACAAAATTCTAACTATTAGAGGCAAAATTCATGACCTCCTGCCTTCTAACAGTACTAATCTGCCTTCAAACACAGCTACAAGACCTGATAAATATTTAGATTGCTTCTCCCCGATTTTTCTTCAACAATTAACCTCAATGATTTCTTCATCCAAGTCATCAACGTGTCTCTTAGACCCCATCCCAACTAGGCTACTTAAGGAAGTCTTATGTTTAGTTTACACTTACATACTGGACATGATCAATATATCGTTATTAGCAGGCTATGTACCACAGTCTTTTAAGGTAGCTGTAATTAAACCTCTGTTAAAAAAGCCCACCCTGGATCCAGAGGTGTTAGCCAACTATAGACCAATATCTAATCTTCCCTTTCTTTCAAAGATCCTTGAGAAAGTAGTCGCAGACCAGCTGTGTGACTTTCTCCATGAAAGTAATTTATTTGAGGAATTCCAGTCAGGATTTAGAATGCATCATAGCACCGAGACAGCACTAGTTAAAATTACAAATGATCTTCTGATTGCTTCAGACCAAGGACTCATCTCTGCACTTGTTTTGCGAGATCTTAGTGCTGCATTTGACACAATTGACCATCAAATTCTGCTACAGAGACTGGAACATTCAATTGGCTTTAAAGGTTCTGCACTAAGCTGTTTTAAATCTTATTTATCTGATCATTTTCAGTTTTTTCACGTTCATAATATATCATCTTTACATACTAAAGTTTATTTTGGAGTACCTCAAGGTTCAGTGCTCGGACCACTTCTAGTCACTCTATATATGCTTCCCTTAGGTAACATCATTAGAAATCACTCTGTAAATTTCCATTGTTATGCAGATGATACACAGTTGTATTTATCAATAAAACCAGAAGAAACAGATCAATTAACTAAACTTCAAAAATGCCTTAAAGATATAAAAACCTTGATGAGCTCCAATTTCCTGATGTTAAATTCAGACAAAACTGAAGCTATTGTTCTTGGCCCCAAACACCTCAGAAACTCTTTATCTGATGATATAGTTTCTCTGGATGGCATTGCTCTGGCCTCTAGCACTACCGTAAGAAATCTTGGCGTAATGTTTGATCAAGTTTTGTCTTTTAACTCCCATTTAAAACAAAAATCTCGGACTGCGTTTTTTCATCTGCGTAATATTGCGAAAATTAGGCCTATCCTGTCACTAAAAGATGCAGAAAAATTGGTCTATGCTTTTGTTACCTCGAGGCTGGATTACTGTAACTCCCTATTATCAGGTGGCTCTAATAAGTGCCTAAAAACTCTCCAGTTAATCCAGAAAGCGGTGGCACGTGTACTGACAGGAAGTAAAAAACGAGATCATATTTCTCCTGTTATAGCTTCTCTGCACTGGCTTCTGGTAAAATCCAGAATTAAATTTAAAATTTTACTCCTAACTTACAAAGCTCTAAATGACCAGGCTCCATCATATCTTAGAGAGCTCATAGTGCCCTATAATCCCACCAGAACACTGCGCTCTGAGAATGCAGGGTTACTCGTGGTCCTGAAAGTCTCCAAAAGCACAGGAGCCAGAGCCTTCAGCTATCAGGCTGCTTTTTTGTGGAATCACCTTCCTGTTTTGGTCTGGGAGGCAGACACCGTCTCCACTTTTAAGACTAGACTTAAGACTTTCCTTTTTGATAAAGCTTATAGTTAGGGCTGGCTCAGGCTTGTCTTGGACCAGCCCCTAGTTAGGCTGACATAGGCCAAGTCTGCCGAGAGACCTCCTATAATACACCGAGCCCCTTCTCTCCTTCTCTCTCTCTCTCTCCTTTGCTAACATTCATGTCCTGTTACTGCATCTCCCTAACTCTGCTCTACTGCATGTCCCTAACTCGGCTCTACTGCATGTCACTAACTCGGCTTGTTCTCCGCAGCCTTTGTGCTCCACTGTCTCTCAGGTTAACTCGTACCGCAGCTGTGCCTGGATGGCGTGTCGTGGTTGTGCTGCTGCCATGGTCCTGCCTGATGCCTCCCACTGCTGCTGTTACTATTACTCATACTTGTACTGTTATTATACACTTCTTATTATTGTCACATACATATAATATTATATATTAATACATGCCTACAACATTGTACCACAATTACAGTAATTATAACTATAATATTGTTACCTAAATTAATGTTTTTGTAAGCTATTATCATTGCTGTCTAACCTGCATCTCTCTCGGTCTCTGTCTCAACTTCTCTCTCTGTCTCTGTCTCTCTTTCTCTTTCTCACTGTGTCATATGGATTACTGTTGATTTATTATGTTGATCTTTTCTGTACGACATCTATTGCACATCTGTCTGTCCTGGAAGAGGGATCCCTCCTCAGTTGCTCTTCCTGAAGTTTCTACCTTTTTTTCCCCCGTTAAATGTTTTTTTGGGGGGAGTTTTTCCTTATCCGCTGTGAGGGTCCCAAGGACAGAGGGATGTCATATGCAGTAAAGCCCTCTGAGGCAAATTGTGATTTGTGATATTGGGCTTTATAAATAAAATTGAAATTGAAATTGAAACAGATGTGCTGCCTTTTAAGCTGAAACTGTGTCAGTGCCATTTTGCATCTTGCCACAGTGTAATGGAAGGAGGCACTGATGGTCCCTCAGAGGTCACAGGTTTACTCTGTGCCCAACCACTGATGGGGAGTGCAAGAGGAAGGCAAGGTATCTTAGGTTGTCTTGATGAGAAAGCTGAGTTGGGCCTATGGCAGTTTCCAGAAGTTTGTACAGTTCACTGTCTGACTTGCCAACCCCTACCATATTGTCCATTGCCCCTGTT
Source organism: Cephalopholis sonnerati (assembly GCA_019142605.1). Lineage (NCBI taxonomy): Eukaryota > Metazoa > Chordata > Actinopteri > Perciformes > Serranidae > Cephalopholis > Cephalopholis sonnerati. The sequence goes on from JAGQAX010000002.1 coordinate 47,656,542, forward strand.
GCCCCTGCACCACTGCCTTAACCCTGTTCTCTTTAAGCTTCCTTCTAGTTACCTCGGGGGATAACAAGCTCCTTTCTCGTCTTTCTGGCTCTGGACCACAGTATGGGTAGATCCCCCTAACAAAGGCCTGCCCACCCTATTTGAACCGTGTCCACCACTTCCTAATGCTGCAGCCTACTCAATGCCTATCACACTTCCTCCTCAGTCCTCCATTTCCTCCTTGTCACCACTCAGTCCTTCACCATCTCATCTGCAAAGTCCTTCAGCTCCATCATGCCTTCTTTTGCTTGTACCCAAGAGTAATGGATTCTAAGGGTAGATGGAGTGCACTGCACCCATACAGGCTTACTGTTGAGAAGCACTGTAAGAGTCCTGGCCATTTGTAATTAAACGAGTCAGCTTTGGCATCCGTCCTACTCATGACTGATGAGGTGATTCCACAAAGCCATTACCCTTGGGTACAGGGTGAAGTTATTACATCACACCTTGTACTTTCCAGGTAGCTAGCTTATCTTGGACAGGCTCGCTGACAGCTGAAGAATGATTTCCCCCATCTCCTTGTCTGAACGGCTGGATGTATAGTGCCTTCCCAGACTTTGGATGGGCTGATTCATGATTAATGGGATGTTTCCTCCACCAGTGCAGTGCCACTCTTCTCTGGCTCTCAACGAAGGCGGACGCTTTTTCTCTCGCTCCCTCCCTGCCCTTATCTGCCCTGCTTACTGCTCTTTGTCTTGTACTTTCTCTGTCTGATCTATTGGAGCCTCTCACTGCATTTCTCTCCGAAACCTAAATCATGGATTTGATCAGCTGGTCTCTCAACGCAATCGACCAAATTTTCTCGAAAAAGAGACTGGGTAAAGGAGAACCCGCCTGCCCTGACGGAACGTTTGCAGCCGGATACACAATGGACTCCTGGGAGAAGTGGAGGATCATGTACCTGTCGATCCTTTCCGTTGAGGATGTTGAAGACGTGTACACAATTGGAATTATGATAACAGGCATTCTGCTGTTTGGAGTTAGCAGCTTCTTGATTTATCGCAAAGTTCGGAAGATGTTGGCAGCACTTTTGGCAATCGAGAAGCTGCCCATCATGACTGAGGGAATGGGCAGAGCTGTCAACACTCAGACTCAAGCGATAGGTGAGCTCAATCGCAAGCAGGATGCGATTCTTGATCAAAATCGCAGGCTGGATGCGATTTATGAACTCCTTCACAAGATGGATGTCAACTTGGAGAAGTTGCCAGCTCGCCTGGGCTGAAATTGGCCACCGAATTCGGACATATTGGAGGCAAGCCACCGGGAGACTCAGAGACTCAAGGCAGATGGAAATTGTAGTGTCTGCCTGACCCAAAACAATTGTTATCTTCATTGGCTCCCCGAGATAACCAGCCTTCCCAAGGCCGGTTATCCCTCCACTCTCCTGGATGTTTATGCAGACAAGATGCTCCAGCCCTATCTCCCTCCCCAACACCTCCCTACTCCTGTGAACTTTGTCTCTGGATCAGAACTCTCCGAGGTCGTCTCCACGGCAACGGCCGTGTCTTCGTCATCAGTTATCAGACGACAGAGACAATGGTGGAGACTGAGTGGAGATGACTTACACGGGCTTACACACACACACACACACACGACACATATAACACACACACATCCTCCACCTCAACGCTTTCGTGGCTCCCCACCCCCCCTCCCTCCCTTCGTCGCGGTATAGCACGGGAGGTGGTGGCAATGCGCCCAATGTGGCTGCGTGTCTCACACCGTGTCTGTGCCGCGTCACTTCCCTTCCCGAACATCCTCCCCCCTCCCACATGTGCAAGTCTTTGAGTTCTGTTGTAATGTTTATTATGTTGCTTTATGTGCTGAGGTGTTTTTTTTCCTAATCCCACACTGTGCCCCCCCTACAGGAGCCTAGTTTGGGAGTTGCTTTTTTTCCCTCTTCCTCCCTCTTGTTCACCCTTTTTTCATCTAAGTAACGTTCGTATGGCGACCCACAGATCTCCCACTCCTGTCCTCCTGTCTTTTATGTTTCTTGGACGGGCTGAAACTGAAACAAATTTCGTTGCTCTGTAACATGTGCAATGACAATAAAGATCATTCATTCATTCAATGGTGAAGGTGGCCCTGTTGTTCTGCTACTTTTTGCAAGGAAAGACTCTTTGATTTACATGGCTTAATTTTCATCCTTGCCCATGTGATCAGTTCATCCAGTCTCTTCAAGAGCTTGGATGTGCATGGAGCAGTTCAAAGTAAGCACATGATGTAATCCATGTAGCTCCTTAGTGGGAGGAGCCTCTGGCCTACAGGCAACCAGACTCTTCCCACCACCTGCCTTGCACCAGTTAAGATCACTTCAAATGCTACCACAAAGAGGATGGGGTGGATGAACATCCCTTTGCAATTCCTACCTCCAGCTGCTGACAGTTGGTGGACTTTTGCAGCATGAAGCACATGTGCTGTGTTTTTTTCTTTTGTGGCATTTTTATGGATTTGCGTATTCATTGAATGACAGCATTTTGTATTTCTGCCCATTCTTGTTTGGGCGGATAATAAATTATTCAGGCTTCAGTTGAAGGTTGCCATCTTAATCTCTGCGTCTTATATGACAATGGGTGACTAACCAGGGCATGATATTGAAATTAGAATATGGTTACAGTATAGGGGGGCCGCAAGCAGGTGACTGATGCATCAACAGGAGTAAAGAACAAAGAAGGATGAAGTTCTGTGAGGCAGTAGGTTGGGATGGGGTCACAAAACACAGGACCTTCCCGGTGGACTTTCCCTAGGTGCTTAGAACCATGTGAACTTTGAGTCATTTAAGGTACATTATAACCATGTTTCTTTTTCTAAAGCTAACCACAGTAACAATTGCCTAAGCCTAACCTCCTTAACTTTACATTAGATTATGCAATGTCATTATTGGTGGGATATCATACAAACTGTTGTATAATGATACGCTTTGAGCAGGCTGTGGCTGAGGTGGGCATTTTCTTTTACTATCCACTCGGTTCCGTGCTGGCACCCCATTTCACCGATATCACTGATGGGTACCAAGGATGTTCTGGGCAGTTATAATTAGCAGCTGCAAAGCCCTCCTTTCCTGGGCTGTGCACATGCCATGCCAGTTTGTTATCTAGCCAGGACACTTTCTGTTGTTCCTCTATTAAAGTTAACTACAAGTTCACAGGGTAAATTTGCCTTCTCAAGTTTTCTTACAAAAAATACAGCTGTTCATTCATAATGTAACAAGTAATAAATTAGCTATAGTTACTTCCCACCACTGTAAACTGTCCATAAAGCTGGAGTACTTAGAGGCCACACACCAGACAGTGACAGGACAGGCTAGGTTGGCTGGCTCAGTTTCATTTTCAAGAATGTCATGTAGCTAAAAATGAACCACAAAGTTTTGTATATTTCAGTTTTCATTGCTTCAAGTTGGTAGAACAGGAGCCTCAGTGGGCTGCTCCTGTCTTTGAAGTACTTTTGAGTGGCAAGTCTGTTAGTTGACACCACAAACAAGATGAAAGGTGAAGCAAAATGTCAGCGGAGCCACACTGTTCAACCTCTCATTTGTTGACTGCTGTACTGTACACAGACTGGCTTTTTAAGCATGTTCTTCAAGACAAATAGAGATCATCAAATTGTGGAAGAAATGAGGATGGTTTATAAAAGGTTAATCAAGCCTGGTTTATCACAGTAAGACCCATGCTGTGAGGGAGCATATTTTTGCTTCATGGACTCCTTTGAAATAGAGTTAATCAGGAGACACAAGTAGGTTTAAAGGGTAACAAGGGTGTTATCTATGACACTGCTGTATAATCAACCATGCCTCTGAGCACAGTTAAGGCCAGACAAAACTGCAGAGCTAGGAGGTTGCATAGTATATTTTGGCTATGATGCTCTTACTCAGCCCAGCCATGTCCTGCAGGCACAAAAGGCTCTGGTCCAGGAATGTCAAAACCCTTTCAGACCATACCTAAGACTGACAAAATCATGGCAATTACAGACTAAGGCACACCTGTACAATAATCATGCTGTCTAATCGGCATCTTGATATGCCACACCTGTGAGGTGGGATGGATTATCTCGTCAAAGGAGAAGTCCTCACTAACACAGATTTACAGATTTGTGAACAATATTTGAGAGAAATGGTCTTTTGTGTATATAAAAAAAATGTTTTAGATCTTTGAGTTCAGCTCATGAAAAATGGGAGCAAAAACAAGTGTTGCGTTTATATTTTTGTTCAGTGTATTATTATTTTTCTGACAAGTAAATTGCCTTTTTGAGGACTTTAACATTCTCAAAAACTCGCCAATTTTTACATTTGCTTCAGTCCCTGTGTAATTTAGATGTGATATTGCTTTTGTCGGTGGCGGAGCAAAATGACTTGGCCATGCCCCTTAAACAGCAGCTGTTTCACCTACATGCAAGAAAATCGGCTATTTTGAATTCTGTGATCATTTTTGGTGTTTTGCACGTGTTGTGTTTTAACAAACTTGTCCTACAGATTTAATCTGATTGGCTCCAGACTGTGAGCCTGACTACACTGTAAGAAAAAATTATAACAGGATCTGCCCAATGTTGAATGGCACATCTGCTGCGGAGGGTTGAATTTTGAGGTCTCGCTATGAAACACGAAATTGCTATAGCTTTGCCGCAAATGGTCCGATCGCCACCAAACTTCACATGATTCATATTAGTCCCGCCCTGAACACATTTATATGACAATATACTGTGATAGTCATAGCGCCACCTAGTGAAAGGAAGTACTTCTCATCAGCCCCTTATCTTTGGATTAACCTGGAATTTAAATGCTGTGGTCTGTATTTGATGTACACAAAGATGACATATCATTAGTGTGTTCTCCAGCTCTCTCTAGTGGAGAGAGGACATGTTACAAAAAGTGAAATAAGTCATTCCAGCGCTCACACTTTATGAAGGATATGCCATCTAACTGCTGCGTGTGCGGTCTGACTTTCACAGGAATGAACTGCTACCTCAGCCAGCGTCCTGCCGGCACCCCCGAGTTGCGTGAAGGTGCGAGGGCCCATTCATCGCTGCTTGCAACTTTAATTCAATTTTAATTTGATTTCTAATTTCTATTTATGCACTTATTTTAACTTATTTTATTTCATGTCTATTTTAATACCACTATTTTGTTGTTGATGAGGGGAAATGTGGTTGTTGTTTTTTATAAGCTGCTGGACAGTTGAATTTCCCTTCGGGATGAATAAAGTTCTTTCTATTCTTCTATCTTTCAGATACTACATCATTTTTATGACAGGTTTTGACTCAGTATGTTTAAAGCAGCTATAGTTGATATTCTGTGTATGTTTAGGTGGTCACCCATAGTGATGAACATACAGAGAATTATCATCTGTCTGCAGCTACACTCATTTCAACAGAGATTTAAAGTGAGTTTCAGCTCAATTATTAGCTGTCTGCCAAACAACTTCACTGTTCTGGTTCACTCATACCGCTGTCATAGCACTGTTTTCAACAACAGCAGGCAGCTGTTTTCAATGGAAAACCTCCAAGAAGCCACTGCACACTACCTGCTCAGCAGCAAACAGCAGACAGACACAGTAAGGGACTAGCTGCTGAACCTGGTGGAGCATTTAGCAGATAAAGAAACAGGTATGGAGATGGTAGAGTCCAAAAACAGATCTCCTCTGGATCCAAAATCCTTATTTTGTCTGTCGCTACTTTTACAGTCAGATGACTTTTTTCCCGCGCTGTCATGGGTGGTAGCCAGCTAGCATCGCTTCTCGTCTATTCCTTCACTTTTACTTGTTCTCCTAGTTTTCCTAGTTTTTCTCTTCTTTTAGGTAGTAAGTTAAGTAATTTGCAAGTAGAACAATGTGGCTTTGTGCGTTTTTTCTCGCATTTGGAGTACCTTTATTGTGCCGGATCCCGGTCCTGGCGGAGGTGAGCTGGGGCTCCATTGTCTACACCAGGGATCAGCTGATGGGACTACGTGGCAGTGGCATGGCCGGCGAGAGACACGAAATCCCCAAGGAACTGAGGAGGAAATATTGGGGCTGCAGAGCCGGGAGGAAACAATGGCTGAGGAAGAGGATCGCTGGTGAATAAGATGGATGAGTTAACATCACTCACAGTGAGTGAGAGTGTGTTTCATGAGAGCTCTGTCATGTGTTTTACAGAGACATGGCTGCAGGACAACACACCGTACTCGATCATAAGTTTAGCCGGTTTTCAGTTGGTGCGAGGGGACAGGAGCTGGAGCGAGAGCGGCAAGAAGAAGGGAGGGGGAGTCGATGTCTACGTTAACAACAAGTGGTGCAACCCTGGACACATTACGGTGAAAGAATGTGTGTGCAGCCCAGACATTAAACTGTTAGCAGTAAGCTTCCGTCCATATTACTTGCCCAGTTTTCCCAGGCCATTATTATTGTTGTATACATTCCCCCCACGGCAGACACGTCGTAGGCTGCTGATGTCATCAGTGCTGCAACCGCGAGATTACAGACCCTGCACCCCAATGCCTTTGTAGTTATCTCTGGGGATTTTAACCATGTCACCCTGAAAACAACCCTTCCCACTTTTAAACAGTATGTAGACTGTAAGACCAGAGAAAATAAAACACTGGATCTGCTGTATGCTAATGTTAAAGAAGCATACAGCTCCATAGCTCTTCCTCCCCTGGGCAGGTCTGATCACAACTTGGTCCACCTGAAACCTCTTTATATACCTGCAGTCCAGTGGCAACCTGTGACCACCAGAATGGTACGAAGGTGGTCGCGGGTGGCTGTGGAGACTATGCAGGGCTGCTTTGAGGTGACTGACTGGGATGTTCTCTGCAATGCACATGAGGAGGACACTGATGGACTTACAGAGTGCATAAATATGTTATTTTTTGTACGGACAATGTAATCCCCACAAAAACTATATGCTGCTTCCCCAATAATAAACCATGGGTGACAAAGGACATAAAGACAATACTGAAGGTGCAGATCGAACTGAGGGAGAAGATCGCAGAGGGCAAGGAGTCTTACAGGAGGAAGCTGGAGAGTAAACTCCAACAAAACAACACGAGGGAGGTGTGGAGTAGTCTGAGAACCATCACTGGCCATGAAAAAAAGAGTGGCCAGAGGATGGAAGGAGACCTACAGGAGGCCAATGAGTTAAACTTGTTCTTTAACAGGTTTGATGATATAGCCTCTGCCCACTCCTCCTCCGTTTCCTGCTGAGAGTCACATGTGTTTGGGCTCTCCAACCTTTTTACAATATCTTTTTACTGTTTTAAGCTTTAAAAGTTTTAAATATTTAATGGACTACCTAACTTATATTGAAACAAAAGATGACAGATAACAAAAAGCCGTGGATGGTGTTTGCAAATCCTCGATATTTGCTAGATTCTCTCTGCCCGGCCTACTCTCTCTGCTGCTCTGGATCCAGCATTAGCTGAGGGAGCAGCTTACCATCAGCTGAAGACCAGCCTGCAGTAGCAACCTGAGGGAAAGGGTCCAAGGTCTAGGCCCAAGCTTCCACCAGCAGCCGGGTTCCTGGGCCCAGGTCTAGCTTCCAACAGCAGCCAGGCTTTTAAGCCCAGGCCTAAGCCTCCACCAGCAGCATGGCCTCCTGGCCCAGGCTCATCATCCAGACCGGACGAGGAACCAGCACCAGTGCAAACACTAGCATCAGCTAGCCGCCTCCAGACAAAGAGCCAGTGCCATTTCTCAGGATGACTAAAACACTTCAGAAAGATATAGAGGAACTTAAAGCTGCAATGAACATGATGTCAAGCGAAATGGCAACACTAACAAAGCAGCAGTCCATTATAACTGAACTACTGGAAGAAATCAAGAGGCTCAAATTGCAGAATGGGGAACAACAGAAGAGAATAGTGGATCTGGAAGATCGCGTGGCTGACCCGGAACAATATTCAAGAATAAATTATGTCATAATTTCAGGGTTTGAGGTCAGACCGCAAAGCTATCGTCAAGCTGTGACGGGACTGGAGTCAGAGGGCAACATAGATCATGAAGAAACAACTGAAAACCAGGTAACAGCCTTCCTTAGAAGCAAAAACATTTCAATTGATGAATCAAGTATATAGGCTTGTCACGTGCTGCCAAGCAGGACTCTGAAGAACAAACCCTCCATGCCTGTGATGATAATTCGCTTTGCAAGTAGAAAACATAAGGTTGAGCTGCTCAAACAGGGGAGAAATTTAAGAGGCACTAATGTATACATAAATGAGCACCTGACCAAAAAAAATGCAGAGATTGCTAGGAAAGCCAGGTGGCTTAGAAAGCAGGGAAAAATACAGTCCACTTGGACAGCCAGTTGCAAAGTTTTTATAAAGCCGATGGGCGCACCTGAGAATGCCAGAGGACTATGTGTTAAGTGCATTGACCAACTGGATAAGTTTGATCAAAATTAAAAAGATTATGTGATGCGTTCTGGCATCTTAATAAATGGGCCTGTACACATACAATAGGCTATGGTCCTGTTCTATGTGCAGCTGCGTATTTATTGTATAGGTTTGTTATTGAAATTATGGAATATATAATGACCCTCGGTCTACCAAAAAAAAAGCTTTAAGATTGCACATCTTAATATTTGCAGTCTTAAGCATAAAATCCATGAACTTCTGACAATTTTGAAAAGTGATAACATAAATATAATGACAGTATTGGAAACACACTTGGATGCATTAATTGGTGATGGGGAGATAGAAATACCCGGTTACTGCACTTTTAGAAAAGACAGAAATAGGTTTGGGGGAGGTGTTGCTATATATGTACAAAATCATATTCCTGTGAAGACCAGAAATGATCTCATGAACCCAGCTATAGAAGCTCCTTGGCTTCAAATTCACCTTCCTCACATAAAACCCTTAATTATTGGCTGTTGTTATAGACCTCCAAATTCAAATGTACAATATACTGAAGAAATATGTACCATGCTTCAAAGAGCTACAGATGAGGACAGAGAGGTGTATTTTCTGGGTGACTTAAACATTAACTGGCTTTCTACTTCGTGTGCTCTAAAAGAGAGAATAAGGGTGGCAATGAATGTATGCCAGTTGAATCAAATGATTAATGAGCCAACTAGGATGTGTTTAAATGCAACTGGAATACTGTCTGCTACATGTATAGATCACATTTACACTAATTCCAGTGAGCTCTGTTGCAAGGCAGTATCTTCTCCTGTAGGTTTTAGTGATCACAATATAGTGGCTATAGCACGGAAAACTAAATTACCAAAAACTGGGTCCAAAGTTGTTATGCAAAGATCATACAAATTCTTCTGTGAAGAAAAATTTATTAATGATATAAAGTACCAACAGTGGGATAAAATATATGGTGAGACAGGTACAGATGCTGCATTGAACCTGTTATTAGAAATGCTGTGGACTGTGGCTGATAAACATGCACCAATGAAAAGATTTACAGTCAGAAGTACACCAGCCCCATGGCTTGATAAAGAATTAAAATCTGACATGGCCAGCAGGGATGAAATGAAAAGAATTGCAATACAAACAGATCACAACAAGGTCACAAAAATGAACAGACAAAAAAAAAGAAACTCTATTATCAAAAAAAGATTAATGATTTAAAGCATGATGGGAAAAAACTGTGGAATACCTTTAATAATATACTTGGTAGATCCAAAGCAAACAATCCTTCTTTTATAGAGTCAGAGGGCACATTTATCACAAAACCTCATAAAATTGCTGATCATCTTAATAATTTTTTTGTCAATAAAGTTGAGAATTTAAGACAAAAAATGAATACTTCAAACTGCACAATATCAGAAGACTTAATCAAGAAATTCATCATGATAAATAAAACTTTTAAGTTTAGCTTCAAACCAGTAGTAGTTGAGGATGTGAGAAAAATGTTGGCCTCAGTAAAAAAAGACATGCAGTTTGGGATGGATTATCTTGATGGTAAATTAATTAAATTAATGGCAGACTATATTGCGGAACCTGTATGTCACATTTTTAACTTGAGCCTTAAACAGAACATATTTCCTCATGCTTGGAAAGTTGCTAAAATTATTCCCATACCAAAGAACAATAGGAATCCCTTCAGTAAGGAGAATAGTAGACCAATTAGTATTCTTCCCGTTTTGAGTAAACTTTTAAAAAAAATCGTGTTTGATCAAATATTAAATTATTTTTCCATTAATGACCTTGATTCTGAGTTTCAACATGCCTATAAAATGAATCATTCTACCTGCATGGCTCTAACACAGATGACAGACAACTGGTTGAGTCAAATAGATAACAAAAATCTTGTTGGTGCTGTTTTACTTGACTTCAGTGCAGCATTTGATGTTATTGATCATGACCTATTATTGAAAAAACTCTCTGTTTATGGTTTTAGTGTAAATGCTGTTGACTGGCTAAGGAGCTACTTGAATGACAGATCACAATGTGTTTATTTTAATGGCTGTCTATCTGTTAAAAGAAGGTCGGAGTGGGGTGTCCCTCAAGGAAGTTGCCTTGGGCCTCTCCTCTTCTCCATTTTCACAAATGATTTGCCTTGGGTGTTAAAAGAATCAACTATGACGATGTTTGCTGATGATTGCACATTATATAAATCCTCTAATAGCCTGAGTGAACTTAATGAAATCTTACAGAGAGAGCTTGAATGCATATCAAATTGGGTAGAAAATAACAAACTAGTTCTGAATGTAATAAAAACGAAATGTATCATTTTTGGACCGAACTATGAATTGAAAAAAGAGCCATCCCTTTCTCTCTCAATGAAAGGTCTAACCCTCGAGCAAGTTAAAAATGTAAAATCGCTTGGTGTCACCCTGGATGAACGGCTCTCCTGGTCTTATCACATTGACAAAATCATCACTAAAATGGGTAATGCTATGTCAGCTATCAGAAGATGTAGGTATTTTATGACTGATCATTCAATCAATATTGTAATAAAATCACTAGTTCTGTCTCACTTGGATTATTGTTTGGTTGTATGGTCCTGTGCAACCACAAAGGATCCTCAGAAGCTACAACTTGCACAGAACAAAGCAGCACGTTTGGCTCTTCATTGCTCACCCAGGACTAGTGTTGATAGCATGCATGATGCTCTCGTCTGGCTTAAAGTGAAGGATAGATTAATGTGCAATCTTCTTATATTTTTTGGGAGTGTTTTGTTTCAAGCTAGACCTAAATAGTTTTATGCTAAGATTTTGTATATCAATCAATCAATCAATCAATTTTATTTATAAAGCCCAATATCACAAATCACAATTTGCCTCAGAGGGCTTTACAGCATACAACATCCCTCTGTCCTTTGGACCCTCACAGCGGCTAAGGAAAAACTCCCCAAAAAAACCCCTTTAACAGGGAGAAAAAATGGTAGAAACCTCAGGAAGAGCGACTGAAGGAGGGATCCCTCTTCCAGGACGGACAGACGAGCAATAGATGTTGTACAGAACAGATCAATATAATGAATTAACAGTAATCCATATGACACAATGAGACATAAGGAGAAACAGATATTATATTAATAATATGATTATATATGTATGTGACAATAATGTTATGTGTATAATAGTCCAGGTATGACTAATAGTAGCAGCAGCAGTGGGAGGCATCAGGCAGGACCACGGCAGCAGCACAACACCACACACCATCCAGGCACAGCTGCGACACAAGTTAACCTGAGAGACAGTGGAGCACAAAGGCTCCGGAGAACAAGCCGAGTTAGTGACATGCAGTCGGTCCGGGTTAGAGAGATGCATTAACAGGACATGAATACTAGCAAGGGAGAGAGAGAAGGAGAGAAGGGGCTCGGTGTATTATAGAAGGTCCCCCGGCAGACTAGGCCTATGTCAGCCTAACTAGGGGCTGGTCCAAGACAAGCCTGAGCCAGCCCTAACTATAAGCTATATCAAAAAGGAAAGTCTTAAGTCTAGTCTTAAAAGTGGAGACGGTGTCTGCCTCCCGGACCGAAACAGGAAGCTGATTCCACAAAAGAGGAGCCTGATAGCTGAAGGCTCTGGCTCCTGTTCTACTTTTGGAGACTTTAGGGACCACGAGTAACCCTGCATTCTCAGAGCGCAGTGTTCTGGTGGGATAATAGGGCACTATGAGCTCTCTGAGATATGATGGAGCCTGATCATGTAGAGCTTTGTAAGTTAAGAGAAGGATCTTAAATTCAATTCTGGATTTTATAGGGAGCCAGTGCAGAGAAGCTAAAACAGGAGAAATATGATCTCGTTTCTTAGTTCCTGTCAGTACACGTGCCGCCGCGTTCTGGATTAGCTGGAGATTTTTCAGGCACTTATTAGAGCTACCTGATAATAGGGAATTACAGTAATCCAGCCTCGAGGTAACAAACGCATGGACCAATTTTTCTGCATCTTTTAGTGACAGGATAGGCCTAATTTTCGCAATATTACGCAGATGAAAAAATGCAGTCCGAGACGTTTGTTTTAAATGGGAGTTAAAAGACAAATCTTGATCAAATATTACGCCGAGGTTTCTTACGGTGGTGCTAGAGCCCAGAGCAATGCCATCCAGAGAAACTATGTCATCAGAGAGTTTCTGAGCTGTTTGGGGGCCAAGAACAATAACTTCAGTTTTATCTGAATTTAACATCAGGAAATTGGTGCTCATCCAGGTCTTTATATCTTTAAGGCATTTCTGAAGTTTAGTTAATTGATCCGTTTCTTCTGGCTTTATCGATAAATACAACTGTGTATCATCCGCATAGCAATGGAAATTTATAGAGTGATTTCTAATGATGTTACCTAAGGGAAGCATATATAGCGTGAATAGAATTGGGCCGAGCACTGAACCTTGAGGTACTCCAAAACAAACTTTAGTACGTGAAGATGATTCATTATGAACGTGAACAAACTGATATATCAATGACAGACACACTCATACTACAAGACAAGCAACACAACGTCACATAATAGTTCCAACACCTAAAACCAGTGCAATCCAGAAAACAGTCTTTTACAGAGCTTCCACTCGTTGGAATTCACTACCTGTTTCACTGAAAAAAAATCTCTAACAGAGTAAATTTTAAAAAGTGTCTTAAAAAACGGATTGCTCTGAGTGAATGAGATCAACGTTGATATGACTGCAACAGTTCAATTTTAATGTTGTATCGTTGGCATTGCTGGCTTTAATTTTTAAACTTTTAGAGGTGGGTGGGAGGGAATTTGGAGGGTGAGGTAGAGGGTAGGGGTGGGCGATGGTTGGGTGATCTTGTGTATTTTTTTTTTTGTTGCTGTTGTTGTATTGTATTGTATCTCGTTTTTAATTTTGTAATGTGAATATTTTTGTACATGGACCCCAGGAAGAGAAGTTGCTGCCTTGGCATCAACTAATTGGGATCCAATTGACAAATAAACAAATAAATAAACACCCTCCCCCTAGCTCCTGTCATGACTCCCCTCCCCCTGCACACTCACCTCAAACCCCTCTGTCCATCCCCCTCCCCAAACCCTGATCGCCCCTCTACCACCCACCACCATCCACCTCAACTCCCTTCCCCCCGCCCCCCTTCCCCTGCACCCTCACCCCACCATCATTTACCTCAACTCCCCTCCCCCCTTCCGCTGCACCCTCATCACACCATCTCTCCTCAGCAACCCTCCTGGCTCCCGTCTACTCACCTCAGCCCTGCCCTCCTCCCCCACTGGGGCTCTCTAACGACCCGCTGACCTCTCTCGCCATCACTGCAGAGGACGTGAGAAGAGAGTTCAGTCGCCTGCGGACACCCCATGCATTTGTAAAATATTGCATTATGAATCACTCTTAGGTCTTCAAGTGCAATATCTTTTTGTACAGTCACAGATTACTAAACAAATCCTAAAAAAGCCATTAAAACTTAAAATTGATTGGTTCCATAAAAATACATAAGAAATTTTGAGTATTGGGTCATTTTGGTACCAGTGATCCACCAATGAAGGTCGTGCTTTTTATTAAAAGACACAATTTTTGTTGCCGTGCTTCGTGTCTATATAAAGCCAGCACATTTGAAAGTTCTTCAGAGACAAAAATGGCTAAAACAAGGAACCTAACGCAGGAAACACACCTGAAGATACAGATACTCAGCCAGGAAGGGAACAGCTGCCACCAGATAGCCAGGAAGTGCACATGCAGTCCTTCAGCAGTTGGATACACTCTGCAGAAATACAGACGAACCAACAGCTTGGAAGACAAGCCAAGATCTGGGCGTCCAAGGGTTTCTTCAGCATGAAATGGTCGCATCCTGATCCGCATGTGCAGGGAAAACCGCCGAATGACATCACAGGAGCTTCAGCAGCAGTGGTCAAACCAAACTGGTGTCCAGTGTTCCACCCGCACCGTACGTGGCCGACTTTTAGATCATGTCTTAAGGTCCACAAGGCTGTCAAGAAGCCCCTGATCAATGAGAGACAGAGGTTATCCCAGTGTCATTGGGCCCAAGCACACAATAACTGGACAGCCAGGACTTGGAAGAAGATTCTGTGGTCAGATGAGTCCAGTTTCTAGCTTTATCTTCCTCCTGCTAATGTGAGGGTACGCAGAAGGCCAGGCGAAGCAGTATCTCCAGCATGTACAGTACCCACTGTCAAGCATGGTGGAGGCAGTATCATGGTTTGGGGATGCATGAGTGCTGCTGGTGTTGGTCATCTCACTGTCTGTGATGGCACATTGAACTCTGCCAAGTATTGTGCTGCTCTCGAAACCCACATGCTCCCTTTCGCACGCGCACTGTTCCGTTGAGGTCAAAACTGGATGTTTCAACAAGATAATGCCCCTTGCCACACATCCAGAGCCAGTAGAACTTGGCTGCAGGAGCACAGTATCCAGGTCTTAGAGTGGCCAGCTGGACAGTATCGAAACTGTCAAGAATTTAGTTTTGTTAGTTTTTCTTGTAAACAATAAACAAAAAAAACATCATTTGTATTTGTGTCTGTCTAATGGACACCTTTTGAAACACAAAAAGATTTTTCCACAAATATTTCATGATAATATTTGAGATGGTGTAAAATTTTAAGGGTGTCCGAAAACTTTTTTCCACCACTGTATATTCAGCCTGAGCCTGAGCATGGTGGTTGCCCCTGACCTGTGGAAAACCTCATGCTTGGTCCTTGTGCCAAAGAAAAAACACTCTAACACACACAGTGACTACAGACCGGTGGCTTTGACATCACATGCCATGAAGTCACTGGAGAGGCTAGTCCTGAAACACCTTCGTTCAGTTGTCGAGCCATCATTGGACCCCCTGCAGTTCGCATACCAGCCTCATATTGGAATGGAAGATGCCATCATCTTTCTGCTGCACAGGGCTTATACCCACCTGGAAGAGACAGTGCTTTTAACACCATTCGACCTGCCCTGCTCAGGAATAAGCTATTGGACCTGCAGGTGGATGCTCCACTAGTAGCCTGGATTACCAACTACCTCACAGGCTGCCCACAGTATGTGAGGCCACAGAACATCGTGTCAGACACTATTGGGAGCAGCACAGGGGCACCACAAGTGACGGTCCTGTCTCCCTTCCTGTTCACACTCTACACCTCAGACTTCAGCTTCTGCTCACAGTCCTGCCACCTACCGAAGTTTTCAGACGACTCTGCCATCATGGGCTGTATTAGCAGAGCCCAGCAGGCTGAGTACAGGAGTGTGGTGGACAGGTTTGTGCAGTGGTGTGGACTAAACCACCTGCAACTCAACGTCATAAAGACGAAGGAGTTGGTGGTGGACTTTAGGAAACAGACGACCCGTCCAAACGCCATTTCCATCAATGGAACAGAGGTGGACATTGTGGACGAGTACAAGTACCTGGGCGTACACATAGACAATAAACTGGACTTGACTAAAAACACAGATGCCGTATTCAAGAAAGGTCAGAGCCGTCTGTATTTTCTCAGGAGACTCAGATCCTTCAGCGTCTGCAGTACTATGCTGCAGATGCTCTATTACTCAGTGTTGTCCAGCGTCATCCTCTATGCTGTAGTGTGCTGGGGCAGCAGACTGAAGGCAGCTGACGCTAACAGACTCAATAAGCTCATCAGGAAGGCTGGTTCTGTCCTGGGAGTAGAATTGGAGTTTTTAGTGGAAGTGTCAGAGAGGAGGATGCTGAGGAAACTGCTCAGTATCATGGACAACACCTCTCACCCCCTGCACACCACACTGGAGTCCTATCAAAGCACCTTCAGCCGTAGACTGAGACAACCGAGGAACACCACAGAATGCCACAGGAGGTCTTTTCTACCTGTGGCCATCAAACTATATAACTCCTCCCCTTGCTGCAGGAAGGGAATCTGACGCATTGGACTGTAAATAATAACACCAATATTGTGTTCAGTGTTGCCTTTGTTCGTGTTGCCTTCGTTTGCATGTGCACTTTTGGCGGTCACGTCATTTTATGTATGGTCACGTCATTTTGTGTATCATGTACAGTATTGCTTTTCATTGTCATGGGCAATGGTGCATTTATTATTTTTCAGTGCTATGGGCTACATTAAGTTCAGTGTCAGGTGCAATGTGCTTCTCTATTTACAATGTGCAATATTTCACTGTCATGTGCCACCGTGTGAAGCTTATAAATGTGGATTCCCTACAAATGAAAGAAAAAAAAAAAAATCTAATATGGCAGCTGTTGCTAAACAGCGTGAGGTGGAATGGGAAAAGATTGCAGAGCATGTTAATAGGAAATTCCAAGTGACCTTATGTAATGTGATGCATTAATGTGTGCCTAATGTACAGAAAAATATAGAAACATTTTTATATCTTAACAGTGTTCATATATTTTGATATACTTTGCCATATTCTATTATTCAGTGATACTCTGATGGGGCCCAAACGCACTTCACAAAATCAATCGCAAAAATATTGTACAGACTGGTAAAACTTTTGCTTGTACATACGTAATTCCTGCAATATTAGACAGGTTAATTGAATTGCTGAATTGCTGTGAAATGACCTCCAAATCCCGTAACGTCCTTTATGCTCAGATGGAGCTATGATGGCAATATTGAGTCCCATAAATGCAGCCTATTACACCGTGGAAATTTTTGAATATATGAAACGCATCCATAAATCATTGCATAATATATCCACGTAGATTCATTTCTTATTAACACTGACAACCCTGCAATTCTGTGATTCTCATAAAGAAAACCGTCATTGCCAAAGAATCAAAGGGCATTGCATAAAATTTGCTCCGATGATAACGCAAATCCATGATGTGTAATATTTGATATATCTGCGTGGTGGAGATTGTTAAGATTAATGATAGAGTGTGAGGTGAAATTTTATCTTTCATATAGACACTCCTCCAGGAACGATAAGACAGCCAAATGGGGTCTAATCACTATCTCTTTATGCAACAGCCCCTGAATAAATTGTGCCTCAACATCCCCAACTTTATTGCCAAAAGGATAGGCTATGTTTCTCCTTTCTGCTACATGCTTTGCGAGCCATCAGCCTCACACTGATATATATATATTTACAAACTAGAATGTCTGTATATATAGAATGTAGAATGTATATGTATATATGTATATATTAGGGCTGTCAATAGATTTAAATTAAATTAACTAATTAATCTCACATTTTAAAATCCATTAATCTAGATTAATCACAATTAATTTCCTTCTAAAGTTAAGTACTATCTAAAAGTAAAAAAAAAAAAAAAAAAAAAAAATCCTGTGCTTAATCACAGATAATTTCATCTTTATATCATCCATTTGCAATAACATGTTGGAATGTGACATCATGGAATTATTATATAAAATCAAAAAAGGTATTCAAATGCTCTTGTTTAATGTCAATAGTTTATAAAAGTCAATGAATCCAGTGAACTATTGTCATTGGCTAAGCGAAAGTAGCTTATTTGTTATCAATGTAGGCTAACAAAAAAACTAAAGAAGACACTATGTGAGAGAGGCAGAGAGACAGCACTCATGTGGAAAAGGGGAAGCAAGGAGAGACTGAAAGTGGGAGAGAGAGAGAGAGAGCTTTTGAAAAGGACTATGCCAGGTATGTTTGTCCAAAAAACGCTAGTACTAGACCTGTTTGAAGCATTTTTTCATCATTTTAATGTCATGCTGTTTAGATCACTACCATCTCTGAAAATGGATGGAACTTTTAGCGGACCAGACGGAAAGTTTGTTACTTTTAGATCATTAATGTTTAGCTTGAACATTGACTGTTTGTTGTCAGGCTAAAGGCTATACAAAGTGCAACAAGTTCCTAAATATGCCATGTATATGAAGATGTCAGACAGTGCTTATTTAAAGAAAGGGGAGGGACAAAGGCAGAATGAGTGTGTGTGAGCAAGTAAGAGAGAGAGAGAGAGAAAAGGATCATACCAGTTTTGTTGTCCTAAAAATGTCAGTAGTTTCTGAAGCATTTTTTCGTCACATTCCTGTCATGTTAGGACTGTCAAGACTGACACCAACGTATGTGTTAGATATTCTAGTTTATTTTGATACCCTGGCCATCGTTCTCGCTTAAAAATTGACCTCCATACCATCAGTAAAAGTGCATAGAACATAATGTCGGAGCGCCCGCGTTAATTGCATGAATTTTCTTTAATGCATCAATTGTGTTGACATTACGCATTAACTTTGACAGCACTCATACACACACACACACACACACACACACACACACATATATATATATATATATGTATGTGTGTGTGTGTGTGTGTGTGTGTGTGTATATATATATATATATATATATATATATATATATATATATATATACAGTACAGGCCAAAAGTTTGGACACACCCTCTCATTCAATGCGTTTTCTTTATTTTCATGACTATTTACATTGTAGATTCTCACTGAAGGCATCAAAACTATGAATGAACACATATGTACTTAACAAAAAAGGTGAAATAACTGAAAACATGTTTTATATTCTAGTTTCTTCAAAATAGCCACCCTTTGCTCTGATTACTGCTTTGCACACTCTTGGCATTCTCTCGATGAGCTTCAAGAGGTAGTCACCTGAAATGGTTTTCCAACAGTCTTGAAGGAGTTCCCAGAGGTGTTTAGCACTTGTTGGCCCCTTTGCCTTCACTCTGCGGTCCAGCTTACCCCAAACCATCTCGATTGGGTTCAGGTCCAGTGACTGTGGAGGCCAGGTCATCTGCCGCAGCACTCCATCACTCTCCTTCCTGGTCAAATAGCCCTTACACAGCCTGGAGGTGTGTTTGGGGTCATTGTCCTGTTGAAAAATAAATGATTGTCCAACTAAACGCAAACTGGATGGGATGGCATGTCGCTGCAGGATGCTGTGGTAGCCATGCTGGTTCAGTGTGCCTTCAATTTTGAATAAATCCCCAACAGTGTCACCAGCAAAACACCCAAAAATAACATGTTTTATATTCTAGTTTCTTCAAAATAGCCACCCTTTGCTCTGATTACGGCTTTGCACACTCTTGGCATTCTCTCCATGAGCTTCAAGAGGTAGTCACCTGAAATGGTTTTCACTTCACAGGTGTGCCTTATCAGGGTTAATTAGTGGAATTTCTTGCTTTATCAATGGGGTTGGGACCATCAGTTGTGTTGTGCAGAAGTCAGGTTAAGACACAGCCGACAGCCCGATTGGACAACTGTTAAAATTCATATTATGGCAAGAACCAATCAGCTAACTACAGAAAAATGAGTGGCCATCATTACTTTAAGAAATGAAGGTTAGTCAGTCCGGAAAATTGCACAAACTTTAAATGTGTCCCCAAGTGGAGTCGCAAAAACCATCAAGCGCTACAACGAAACTGACACACATGAGGACCGACCCAGGAAAGGAAGACCAAGAGTCACCTCTGCTTCTGAGGATAAGTTCATCCGAGATCAGAGACCAGATGAATGCCACACAGAGTTCTAGCAGCAGACCCATCTCTATAACAACTGTTAAGAGGAGACTGCGCGAATCAGGCCTTCATGGTCAAATAGCTGCTAGGAAACCACTGCTAAGGAGAGGCAATAAGCAGAAGAGATTTGTTTGGGCCAAGAAACACAAGGAATGGACATTAGACCAGTGGAAATCTGTGCTTTGGTCTGATGAGTACAAATTTGAGATCTTTGGTTCCAACTGCCGTGTCTTTGTGAGACGCAGAAAAGGTGAACGGATGGATTCCACATGCCTGGTTCCCACTGTGAAGCATGGAGGAGGAGGTGTGATGGTGTGGGGGTGTTTTGCTGGTGACACTGTTGGGGATTTATTCAAAATTGAAGGCACACTGAACCAGCATGGCTACCACAGCATCCTGCAGCGACATGCCATCCCATCCGGTTTGCGTTAAGTTGGACGATCATTTATTTTTCAACAGGACAATGACCCCAAACACACCTCCAGGCTGTGTAAGGGCTATTTGACCAAGAAGGAGAGTGATGGAGTGATGCGGCAGATGACCTGGCCTCCACAGTCACCGGACCTGAACCCAATCGAGATGGTTTGGGGTGAGCTGGACCGCAGAGTGAAGGCAAAGGGGCCAACAAGTGCTAAACACCTCTGGGAACTCCTTCAAGACTGTTGGAAAACCATTTCAGGTGACTGCCTCTTGAAGCTCATCGAGAAAATGCGCAAAGCAGTAATCAGAGCAAAGGGTGGCTATTTTGAAGAAACTAGAATATAAAAACATGTTTTCAGTTATTTCACCTTTTTTTGTTAAGTACATAACTCCACATGTGTTCATTCATAGTTTTGATGCCTTCAGTGAGAATCTACAATGTAAATAGTCATGAAAATAAAGAAAATGCATTGAATGAGAAGGTGTGTCCAAACTTTTGGCCTGTACTGTATATATGTACATACAAACTAGAATGTCTGGCCCATCAACATGTTCTGGTTTTATAATCTGGCCCAATTGAATTTGTAATTGAATAGCCCTGGTATATGTTTCCAAACCCTGAATAAACAACTGTATTATCATCTGGCAAAATTCAACACACACACAGTGAAGCTGGCAGCAACCACATGCTGCATAAACAGAGTCAATGTTGCAGGTAAGAAAACCCTGCTGCACTCCGCAAGTGTGCCTCATGCATTTTCAGACTTTGATTTACTCACTAAAATTTTGTTAAGGTTTAGACTCTACGCAGCTGACATAATGCACAGTAATGCTGTGAGTTCAGTTGCCTTTATTATTATATTATTTTTATTTTATATCATGCTTTCTAGTCATCATTTTGTTGATGTGATGAGATGTTACGAAAATGTTAGTGGTGGAATACTGGACACTGAAAACCAAGAATAGCTGAACCTGCAATTATCTTCTAATACTGCATGAGTGACAGGCTGGTAAATTCCAGTAAATAGTCTGCGCCAAGGTGATTTGATAGCCAGCAAAAACACACACATCATAGCAGCGTCAGCCAGTAGTGCGAGTTATGAGCTGTTATTCAGCAGTAAATAATCAGCTGTGTGTGTCTGACTGTGGATGGTGGAGCTGCTGAATGGATTTGTGGAGTTTGTTAGTTGCAGCAGTTGTTGTTAGCAGTTAGCTAAGCAGCAAGGAGCCACCAGCTGCCAGAATTCACAGCTAATTCCCGCTGGACTCCACTCAGTTTGGACTGTCTTGGGAAGGTTTATGGGTTGATTGCTTTTTGACAGACAGGTAGGAGGCTCAGTTATTTGTGAGTGTAGCTGTGCTGTAAGTAAACAGTCAGAATTTAGCATAGTTTTTTCTGACAGAGAAGAAAGTTCAGTTTGCTTTTTTTCTGCTTCTTAACTGTAAGCTGGATAAATCAGAGATTACACTCAACCTGGGTACAAATCCTAGTTGTCTCAGATTAGTTATTTGTAGTGTCAAAGTTTTTGAGACCATAAATAGAGAGATGTTGAGCTATTCAAATGATGATCAGTAAGTGTGTTCTCATAAATTACCCCTTAAACCTCTCAAAAACTGGTGAGGAAATGCCAGTTTGTAAGTGTGAAGAAATAATTTGTAGTTGTAGAAAAAAAATGGCTAAATTAATTTTTTATACAACCTGTCATCTTGATTCTAATTTCTAATACATGAATTAGCCTGACTGGATTAGTTTAAAGATAAAAATATGTTTTGTTATGTTATTTTTGTTGACTAAAACCAGATTTAAACTATGGAGGATAAAAATGACTAAAATGTGACTAAAACTAATATGCATTTTCATGTCAAGACTAATACTAAATCTAAAATAGCTGTCAAAATTTTCACTGCATTTGAGAAGCTGGAACTGATTAAAGATTGGAATATTTCTTTGAAAGATTGCTTAATTGTTGATTAAGGAAAAAATGTTACATCAGCTTCTCGTATCATTGCTACTCAACAAAAACACAATGTAAACAGTAAATCCAGCGATAAGCATCAGTGTTTTTCTGACAAAGAGCAGACTTATGATTCCCCATGATGCTTAGTGTCATTTGACGCAGACAGCCTGTTCTGTGACAGTGAACTGTAATAAACAGCAAAGCCCATCATGTTATCCCCTGCATGCAAGTGTGGCCAATAAATGACAGCTTCAGCCTGGCTGCAGGGCCAACAGAGACTAGATCACTGTAATCATCAGATGTGTGTTGTACAGGTACAGCTAGTGTACTTATCATGGCACTGCTAGGTGCCGGAATTTGCCTCCATGCAGATTAATGGGAAAGCAGGGCCACTTTGATCTCTGATACTCACAGCTGCGCTCTGCAGCACTGCTATGAAAGAGACTTCACAATCACATCAATGCAACACAAACAGTGGTTGCAGAAGAGCGAATAAAAAGCCGGATCTATTTATGGCTTCTTCACACATGATGACAATGCTTACATGAGGATATTCTTGATTAACTGGAATGTCTCTGCTTTTAGTCTCTGCTTTTATGTACCATCTGACAGTTTCCAGCTGTAATTACTACTGCCTACTAAAATCAGCCATGCCCCCATGTGCTGCAGAGCTCTTATACCACTGTGGCCAACAACAAAGGCACCGCTGCTGCATACTAAATACACACAGATCTCCCTCTCTAACACACTGAGGCTAAAACAACAAGGCTAATTTAAAATGTTTTTGGCTCCTCTAAGGCTCTTTGCCTTTGTTTATGTAACATTTAAGCAATGGTGCTGAATGGGAACTGGAGAACAGCAGCATTTAATATTACACTGACACTTAGTTCATGATTATGTCATTTTCCTCAACAGTTTAAAGGCTGTTTGACACTGCTACAGTAATCTTTCAAGATGTAAAGGGGCACAGTGAGTAAGGCATTAAACTTTAACCGGGAGGTCTCCCTAAATATTTTAGTGGCCCATTCATTATTGACAAGTGGGCAGACATCTCTGGTTAGATTTACCTCTATGATAACAGTAGATTGAAAACAATGTTGATACCTGAAGGTCCTGTAATATGCTCTGTGGGAACATGCTGACAAAGAATTTGCCAGAAGTCCAATTATTCAATCCAGAACACAGTGGTGCAGCTCCAGTTGCTTTATTTAATATTGCTGTCATAAAGAGTTGTACATGCAGCCTTATTAAGCTACTGCATACACACACACACACACACACACACACACACACACACACACACACACACACACACACAGATAAGACACACAGTAAGACAAATGACAGTGCCTATATCAGCCACATCCACACCATTCATTATCTGACAGTACAGTTTCTCCTTAAATAACACCCATGTAAATCTAATTGTGAAACACTTCTCTGAAGAGCCCTTACACATTAATTACTTCATCACTGTGTTTGGAAACAGGTTACCATATTTTGCTGCTTTGCTCTGATGGTGTCCAAAGATAAGTGCAGTCTGGATCTAGGGGTGGGAATCACCAGAGGGCCCACGACACGATATTGTCATGATACTTAGATCACAAAACAATATTATTACAATATTGCAATATGCTGAATGTTGCAAAAAAACAAAACAAAACAAAAAAATCCACATTATGATATTTTGTGACTTATTACCTTTTTTTCCAACTGCATATTATGTCCGCAAAATAAAACTTTGTCAACATCAGTTTTACCTCATAAAATACAGTTTAAAGTTAATCTGATCAGCAATTGATTTTATTATTCTAGTATTACAAGTTGCATTGCAATGTATATTTGCAAAACAATAATAATGAATTTAAAAAAAGATCAACACTCGGCTTCTGTGTATCGATACAATATCCTCATGCAAAATATTTAGTATCCTGTATTATTTTTTCCCCCACCTACTCTTGGGATTTTGTTGTTCCCCACCAAACTCAGAATGAGATGAAAGCATCATACCCGCCAACAGGCACCAAAGCCTTATTTAATCAGGATCATTTAAAAGATGCAATAGTCACATAAATATTCTACACATGGTGACATGCAGGAAAAATACAATGCTTCTATTTGCCATGGAGTATTAAATTCTGATACTGCTATGAAGCATCTGAAACACAACAAGTCATTACAGGTCCACTTATTTGTTACAGAGCTGGATGACCACAGAAACTCAGCCAGTATGTGGAAAATCAACATGCTTAACAGGAGAGAAGAGAATCCCCCAATCTGATTTCCACTTTGTGTCTCCACCGATTTGTTCTGAACAGCTCTACCAAGCAAGTTCAAAATTGATGAAAAGCTGATTATAGCCACTCAGAGCCTCCTTTATTTTCCAAAAACTTTCATTTGAACCATTGCTGGCATCAGCGGTGAAGTCTGAAGTTAGTTTTTAGTTAGACTATTTAATTAGAGGTGCCCACTATCTCACCTGGTAAACCAGGTGCCCCATGTAAAAAAGGCTGTGTACTTGCCGCAGCAATCATGGATTCGATCCCCTTGGTTCCAACCCTCAGCCCCCTGCTACATATATCCCACCCCTCTCTTCCCCTTTACACTCTAGCTGTCCTGATGAATAAAGGCAAAAGCCACCACAAATATCTTTAAAAAAGAGTATCCCATTAGCAGTTACTGGCTAGTTAAGATGTAGGTGCAAATGTTTCCAGCTGCCTTTCTGTCAGCACTGCAAACTTTTCTAAATTAGGGTCTTATGTCTATTTTGCTAGTGTTGATGGTGCTTTTTATTTTTGTTTTTGGCTTTGAACTGTTGTGGTGTGTGGCTGCAAGTCACTCATCACTGAGAAGAAATCAGCTCACCGGTGTGTTAACTCTCATCCTACCACTTCTAGCTAGCTAGCTGTCAGTCTGGTCGAGTTTTTAAAATGTAAACATCAATAAATATCAAGGAAAAGATGGAGAAGATGGGCAGCAGCTGAACTAACATCCTGTTAGTCATTATGCAGGTATTGGAAACAAACTGGATGACCTTTGTGCCACATCAGTTTCCAGCGGGATATCAGGAACTGTAATATGATCTGATTCACCAAAACTTTCTGGACAGCGCCATTCAAACAGGTGACTCTTTTGATATGTTAATCTGACAGAGCAGAGGATTCTAATAGAGAAGAAAAGGAGGAGTATGCTTTACAGTGAATAAGGACTGGTGTGATAGTAGCAATGTGAGGTGCTGTCCTGTTCCTCCTGTGGATCACTGCTTTACACTATTCATAGGCGGCTGCAGGGTGGCACTGCTCTTGTTCGGTAGAAGCGACCATATGGCCATCTTGTTGAGGTGGGGATGTGCAGATAGTTAAATCATTCCACAACCAGAAAATATGGATTAGCAAAACCATCCGGAATCAATGCAAGCAATGCTCATTATGACTCTGTCACGCTGCCTGTGTTTCTTGGCCAAACATGTGATTAGTCGGGGCACTTTAGAAAACCCAGCACTGTAAAATAGACTCACCAGCGACCTTGAGCTGGGCAGATCACATGATCAGCCATGCGGCTGTGTCCTGACCGGGGAAGGGAGGGGCTGCTTGGTAATATGATGAAAACCCTGCTTAGTGCAGGCAAGCCCTGGGTGGAACAGATGGAGGCTCCTTCTTTCTTATTATTCAATCCAACCCCAGTGAAGCAGAAACTATGACATTTATGTGACTCCCCGGATGTCAGATAGAACAAAGGGCCTAATAAACATCTTGAGACTAATTGATGAGTTTTGTTGAGAGACGGGAAGTGGGATTCACAAAAGATGGTCAACACAGCCCCCCAGAGAGTCTATTGCCTGGTACTGCTGATCATTTAAAATGATATGCAATGTGGACAGCAGCATTAAGCCTGATCCATGAAACTCTACATAAATCCTTTAGTATAGTAAGAGTATAGTCTGTCTTGAATGTATGAATAATTCAAGATTTTTTGCAGATTCCTCATTAATATTAATTACCATCATAAATATTTGCATAGGTAGTGAAGCAATAATCATTAATCTGAGCAAAATGTTTATGAGCTGTTATCCTGCAGGAAATTTGGCATGTTTTTTTGTAAAACAGATTGTAAATTCTTTTATACTGTAAGGGCATTCATTTTGCTTATTTCAACTGTCTCTTACTGCTTCCACCCTGGAACCTGTTATTACAGGATTACAAACTTTGATTGTGTTGGTATGTGTTTAGGGGAAAACAGCCATAAAGTAGCTATGTGTATGCATCGAATAGCCCAACTACTGTGACAGGTCACAATTGGAGTATCCAAATTGGGCAAAGCAGTGAGATTAAACAGGCTGGGGAAGAGGACGCACTTATGAAAGGCTCTGAATAATAATAACACTCGAGGAAGGGGAAAAAAGCATGCATTCTTCAGATCCCTTTCTAAAAATAGCTCAGCTGGTGTGACATCATGAGTGCTACGCAAATGGCGTCCACCTTTACTTCTGTTGGTGCAGCAGAAAAGTCTGTGTGGAGTCTGTTTTAGTCTATAGTAGCATCTCTAGTTGTTTGGGCTACAACATGCATACACAAAGATATATGCACAGAACAGCACACACTGTCTCTTTACAATTGCTATTATCTTTGTTTCTAAAACCACTTCAGTCCATAGGAAAATAAGAACTAATACTTCAATGTGTTTTTAAAAAAAAAAAGTGCTACTTTTTTCTGCATCAAGTGAGTAATTTCCACTACTGCTGCAAATTTTTGCGGGCAAATCTTAACTCTTCGACTTCCTTAACTACCACTTCATCTCTAAAAACCCCCAGCATGCAACATTTACACAAGTACTCACAAGTGATGGTGGTGTCTGTGATTCATGACAGAGCCTGGAACCTCTGTGTCTGGTCTGGTGGAAATGGAGAGCAGAAAGCTGAGGCACACACTGACTGGCACGGCGTTAAAGCTCCCTCGGTCACCCACCTACTCACACACACACAAACACACCCTGACTTGGCATGCTGCTCATTCAAGCTTGGTCACAGTGGGGATGATGGCTCATGTACAGCAGTCTCATGATGTAACCGGCGCCACACATCTCATTAGCAGCAGCCAAAGCACACACTCTATTGCATTTAACCTACTTAATCTATATTCACGAACACAGACTAGTTCTGCATAACCATTAAGTCTACATTATCCTGTCTATAAGGTCAATATCCATAAGTGGTTAGAGGCATGACTGTGTTACAAAACAAAAGGGAATGAAAAGACTCACACTGTACATTGCATTTATAGTTTTTTTTTTTTTTTGTTCATTAATTTGTTCATCTGAATGCAAATTTTTATATGTTTTAAAATGGCTATGATGTGGACCTTGAACTTGTGTTGGCACTTGTTTTGATTTGTCTGAATCAAATCCAAAAAGAAACCAGTTTTATAGATACAAAGTGATGATCCTACATTTAAAAAAAAAAAACATATGCATAACAACAATAATTTCAAAAGAATCTTTTATGTATGTCAAGCCAGCACAATCCTCTGCATGTCTGCTCTCACATGTGTGTATTTGCATTGCAGGGTGTCAACCAAACAAGGATTATCTCACTGTAAATGGCTCACTGTACTACTGTACTGAGAAGGGGAGAGGGGATTGGTCTCTATGGAAACTGCTGTCTGTGTTGAAGGCAGGTCCACAGGGGGGAAAGACATAGGGGAATCAAATTCTTTCTGCGCTTCTCATCCAGAGCTGATGAGTCCTCTGCAGCTAATGGAGCGAAGTACAAATGACTCTATAGGTGCAGGTAGTAAACACATTTGCTCATTTGATATTCTGGCACACAGTTATAGAGTCCAGTGAGCAGAGACTACATTTAGCAAGTGCTACAAAAGCTGCTATGTCTTCATATAATGGTGTAAAGACTGCTATCTCTGCTGTTGGCCCAGAGAGGGTGACAGCCATGAGCCTCCTTTTATGCCAGCGAGAAGCTTCCGGTGGGGACTTGCTTTTTTGGTTTGTTTGTTTGTTTTCATTGCCTGTTTGTTTTCACTAACTGTGTGTCTTTTTCTATCAGTCTGTGTCCCCTATCTAAATGTGGGCGTTTTTGCAGGTCTGTCAAGGCAACACAGGCAGAACTCTTCTTTTCTCCTCAGCAGAAGTTTGTGGAGTTTTGAGTCTTGGGATGGATAATCGATCAGTCGATCCGATCAAAGCTGATCAGATTGGCTTGATCGATGAGAGGAGCAGCTGTTTGTGAGTGAAAGCAAACTATACATCCAGCAGAGTGTTTTGATACCTGCAAAATGCTTTCTGTGTGATCAGGGTCTTAATGTGGTGGCAGATGTTTTAATTGTGGTGGCCCACCACAAAAAAATGAATCTGGGAAACCCTGGCTCCACCAGAACAGTATAACATGTAGGACAGAGGTTTCCAATATTTTTGGCCTGTCAGCCCTTAAAAATGAAGCCCTAGTCACAGGCGATGGCATTACTCTGTGCACAAGGTGTGAGCCACAGTTGGAAAATATGCAAGTGGCCGCTAGATTTGCCTCTCTCACCAGCCAGAAAAACAACTGCAATTTCTTGAGTGGCTGGTCGATTTTGGCATCCACCAACCACAGTGGCAGATAAACAAAAAAGTTAATTTCCAATATCTTTGTGAGCACTTCAATACAAGGGTTAATTCCTTTTCTTCTTGGACTGTTTCATTTGGAGAATTGTAGCAGACTGAAGAGGTAAAAGAAGAGTATTTCACAAAAAAACAACATTTAAGAAAAAAGACAAGAACGTTACTTTGTGTAACAGCAATGTTTTTAGCCATGTTAGCACTGTGGCTCTGTGGATGCAAATGTTGGTCAGTTAGATGGACCACCACTTTGGTCCACACTGAAATATTTCAACAACTATTTAATGTCTTGCCATAACATTTGTACAGATATTCATGGTTGAGGGATTCACGATATTGGATTTTTTGCTGATATCCGATATGCTGATATGTAACAACTTATTTGGCCAATAACCAATGCTGATATTGATATACTCACTTTTTTCTCCACCTAAGTGATTATTTTTCTCCATTTAAGTGATTATTAAGTCTCTTCGTAATGGAATTAATATCATATCAGAGGTGGGAGTAAGTCACACATGTGCAAGTCATAAGCAAGTCTCAAGTCATAACCTTCAAGTCTCAAGCAAGTCCCAAGTCACTGTGGTGAAAATCAAGCAAGTCAAGTCAGGCCCTTGCTATAAGTCAAGCAAGTGGAGTCAAGTCATTACTCAGGTCAAGCAAGTCACAAGTCAAGTCATACTCACAAACTCATGAAGATAATATAAGATAAAATGCACCCAATGGTGAAATGCAACTATACATATTTAATCAAGTACTGGAAGTACAAATTTGAGTCTTTTCTTCTCGTGCCACTTTCTAACTCTACTCCACTACATTTATCTGACAACTTCAGTTACTATTTACTTTACAAATTAAGATTTTGCAATCTAAACATATGAAAATGTACAAGTACAGCTGGAACTATGAGTCAATTCATTGACAGAAAATAAATTTGCCACTATTCTGATAAAGTCGTTTTGCAGTCCAAAAACATTCTGTGGTTCTGGCTTCACAAACTGTTGGTTGGATATAAACATTATGATGGTGTCACTTTGGGCTCTGGGTGAGTGTAGAGGCTATCTCTCACTACTTCCAGAATTTTAACAAATCAAACAAAATCATCAGCAGAATAGAATAGTTTATTGTCATTGCACGTTACCATACAACGAGATTGCTTATCCCTCATAAGCACAAGCATACATACAAAAAACAACACACATTCCAAGATTACAAGACCTGCTTGAATCATCTGCAATAAATAAGTAAAGGACTTAAGGCACTTAAGTGCCTGTATAAAAAATATAAAGTACTTTAAAATCTGTTGGTGTGGTGGCAGCGGGCAGGTGGGCAGAGTGTGTGTGTGTGTGTGTGTGTGTGTGTGTGTGTGTGTGTGTGTGTGTGTGTGTGTGTGTATATGCGCGTGGGGGGGGGGGGGTATGAGTGGGAGTTCAGTTTGTGTATGGCTGTGGGGTAGAAGCTGTTCTTGAGTCTGGTGGTGCGGCATTTCAGGGCTCTGTAGTGTCTTCCAGAGGGGAGCAGTGTGAAGAGATGGTGGCATGGGTGGGTATTGTCATTAAAATCCTGCTAACTCTGCTGTGACAGCGTGCCCTGTAGATGTCTTCCAGAGGGGTCAGGGGGAGACCGATGATCTTCTGTGCAGCTTTAACCACCCTCTGGAGAGCTGCTTTGTCAGCTGCTGTACAGTTTCCATAGCAGGCAGTGATGCTGTAGCACAGGATACTCTCCACTGAGCAGTGGTGGAAAGATTTCAACAGGTCTGTGGAGAGGTTGTTTTTCCTCAGTGTCCTGAGAAAGTAATCCTCTGTTGGGCTTTCTTCATCACTGCAGAGGAGTGCACTGTCCACCTGAGGTCCACACTGATGTATACACCCAGAAATTTAAAACTGGGGACCCTCTTCACCTCTACTCCTCCTTTTCTGAGTGGAGGGTGTACCTGTTGCTGCCGTCTGAAATCAGTCAGAAGCTCCTTTGTCTTCTTGCAACAGATTAACTGGTAATTAAAACAATTAGTTAATAGTTCAAACTGAGCGCCACCTCAACCAACTACAACAGTAAGATGATTGAAATTGCCACCTCAGAACTATACCTGTGTTCAAAGAAGAACTCACATTTAAATTAAAAATGGTGCCATTTCCTATCATGCTTTTCTTTTTTCTTTTCTTTTTTTTGTAAAATAGTCAGTAGATAATTTATAACAAAACTATGTAGTTATGCTACATAAACTATAAAAACCACAACTAAACTATATATATATAAAAAACCTATTCAACTGAATTAATATTTTCTTATTTTCTTTGATATTTTTGTCATATACAGGTATACAATGATGATTGTTGGGTAAAATGTATGTTAATGTTGCCTAATGTCAATTATCTTTTTGAGAATGTGACAAGACGATATGATACAGTAGCTGGTTTTGATGCAAAATCTGTCAAGACTGACAAGCTGAGCACATCTGCAAGTCCAGTGAGCAGTCAGGCATTTTAAACAGAAAGTGGCAGTAAGAAAGGACAAGAGAAAAAAAAATAACAGAAAGAAAAGGTAGCAAAGCTCCTTAAATTAGATTCCTTTGGCTTTTTTATAAACAGTTGCCAGTGGTGTGTATGTGCACCTTGTAACAAGTAACTAGTGTGCATTAGGGCCTGTGGTAACTACCTTCCACCACTGCATTTATGTTATAGTTTTTTTTTTGTACAGTTTGAAATAAACTTTGTTTTGGTAGATTTTGGGAGACAAAACATAATTTTTGTTTTGCTGAGGCGCTGTACATGTTGTTTAAAGGTGTGCTCGGTAGGTGTGCTAAGCGCTGACATAACTGTCACCCATTTTGATGAAAATGCCTATGTTGCATGCAGAAGGGCATACAGTACATATATGTATTGCTGGTCATAACTCCTAGGAATCACTGTAAGTTGTTCGGTTAACCTGCTTGCAAGTGCCCCAGCTGACCGTCAAGATCACCAGGGCAATGATGACTGCACGATCCCTCATCGACTTCCCCCCCTGAAAACTGTCAGTGTTGCATGTTGGAAATACCACCATGTCATTGAACTCTGGGTGCAGTGGTGGAAGTTCAGTAATGTCAACTTCAACAGCAACATCTGGGCCAGCAGCCCCATAGTAAGTGTTGAAATGCCTCAGCATTTGTTAATGGACCTGTTGTGGAAGAAAGAAACCGGTGTTGCCTTGCCACCTGTAAAAACCTCTATAGGGGAGGAGCAATTCAGCCGACTGACATCACAGCTCAGAGTCAGGAAAGAGGGTCCTGCATTTCTTAGTTTGCAGTGAGATGACCTTTTCTCTCTTGAGTTAAAATGTGTCAAGCCAGCAGATGAGCAGAAGCTGGTTTTAGCTACGATTCACTGACAGCATTTCCACCACACCCTCCATCTAACATCTAACTAAAAGCCCTAATCGGGGAGAGGAAAGGGAGGGTGGAGCCAACCATGCTATTGTGTGATACAAAGGGTGGATGAATATAACCAGGGGGTGGGCAAATTGCTTCACAACAAAATAAGAAACTGCACCATCACTCACAGCAGATAACATGACTGCTGAATATGCTTTGCATTTATCGCACTTTTTTTCACAGGAATACACAGTGTGTAGAAATGGCTGAGCCTCTTTGGCTTGACAAGAGGTGAGGCAGAAGGAGCTGCTAAAGTATCAATCACAGACGAGACCTTTACAGCAGTTGTCATAACAATAGCGATTGGTGAAAGCATCCTCTCCTTCCCCTCTTAATGACATTGAGTTCCACTGTACCTAGACACAAAAGGGAGAGATCAGCGCCACGGGTGCAGGTCGTTGACACCCTTGGTGCCATGCCTAGTCTTAGCAAATGTTACTGATTCAGATGGGAGATGTTTTCAGTCAGTTCACAGCCATGAAGAAAATATACAGGGGGGACAGTCTCAGTTTACTGAATGGTGCTGGATCTGTAGCTGCATATACTCACTGCATGGTATACATTTGATTTGCTAAAACCCCTCTCTCGCCAGCAGGGGATGAGTAAAACCTCCAGGGGCCATCATCTAGGTTCTACAGTGGTGGAAAAAAGTTTTCGGACACCCCATGCATTTGTAAAATATTGCATTATGAGTCACTCTTAGGTCTTCAAGTGCAATTTCTTTTAGTACAATCACAGCCAAATTACTAAACAAATCCTAAAAAAGCCATTAAAAACTTAAAATTGATTGGTTCCATAAAAATACATAGGAAATTTTGAGTATTGGGTCATTTTGGTACCAGTGATCCACCAATGAAGGTCTTGATTTATTAAAAGACACAATTTTTTTGCCGTCCTTCGTGTCTATATAAGGCCAGCGAATTTGAAAGTTCTTCAGAGACAAAAATGGCTAAAACAAGGAACCTAACACAGGAAACACGCCTGAAGATACAGATTCTCAGCCAGGAAGGGTACAGCTGCCACTAGATAGCCAGGAAGTGCAGATGCAGTCCTTCAGCAGTTGGATACACTCTGCAGAAATACAGACGAACCAACAGCTTGGAAGACAAGCCAAGATCTGGGCGTCCAAGGGTTTCTTCAGCATGAAATGACCGCATCCTGATCCGCATGTGCAGGGAAAACCGCCGAATGACATCACAGGAGCTTCAGCAGCAGTGGTCAAACCAAACTGGTTCCACCCGCACCGTACGTGGCTGACTTTTAGATCATGGCTTAAGGTCCTACAAGGCTGTCAAGAAGCTCCTGATCAATGAGAGACAGAGGTTAGCCCAGCGTCGTTGGGCCCAAGCTCACAAGAACTGGACAGCCAGGACTTGGAAGAAGATTCTGTGGTCAGATGAGTCCAGTTTCCGGCTTTATCTTCCTCCTGCTAATGTGAGGGTACGCAGAAGGCCATGTGAAGGCCAGGCGAAGCATTATGTCCAGCATGTACAGTACCCACTGTCTAGCGTGGTGGAGGCAGTATCATGGTTTGGGGATGTATGAGAGCTGCTGGTGTTGGTCATCTCACTGTCTGTGATGGCACATTGAACTCTGCCAAGTATTGTGCCATTCTCGAAACCCACATGCTCCCTTCTGCGCATGCACTGTTCCGTCGAGGCCAAAACTGGATGTTTCAACAAGATAATGCCCCTTGCCACATGTCCAGGGCCAGTAGAAGAGTGGCCAGTTCAATCCCTGGACATGAGCCCCATTGAAAATCTGACGTGGATTATCAAAAGGTCTGTTTCAAAGCGTAAACAAAAGAATTTAGAAGAATTAAAAGCAGTAATTCAAGAAGAATGGGACAAGATTACGCCTCAACAGTGTGAAAGGCTCGTGGGGAACATGCCAGCCAGGATTAGAGCTCTACTGCATACTAATGGCAGGACTACTAAATATTAATTTGATGATGTGATGGTTTATTTATTTTTTGTTCAGTTTTCAACACATTCTCTGTTATTTGTTGACTTCGATACCGACAATGTTGAGAACTGACATATTGAAACTGTCAAGAATTTAGTTTTGTTAGTTTTTCTTGTAAACAATAAAAATATCATTTGTATTTGTTTGTGTCTGTCCAATGCAGATACACCTTTTGAAACACAAAAAAGATTTTTCCACAAATATTTCACGATAATATTTGAGATTGTGTAAAATTTTAAGGGTGTCCGAAAACTTTTTTCCACCACTGTACATGACAAACATGCATCTTTAGAGCCATACAGAGCAAAGTGACACTGAAAGTCATGCTGGTGGTCTGATTCATCATTAGGAGTTCATCTCCAGGGAATGGACTACATTTAGCGAATTTGTCCTGATGTGTGCATAAGCACCCATGGCTTTCTGCAAAGTAAAAAAAAAAAAAAAAATAGAATTACTGCCTTGAGGTTATATTCCTCCATGCATTACATCCATGTCTGTGAAAACATGAATGCGTCACACACACATATTCCCCCTGGCAGCACAGGAGATATATACAATCAGCACAGTTTCATGATTAGTGTGACCAATTCAGTATCTGACCAAATGTCTCCCCCTCTGTTCCTGAGATATGACGTTGGTGGGAAAAGGCCAGAAAAGTGTTTTTGCTGAACATTATGATGTTACAGTGAAGTTGACCTTTGACCTTTTGGATATAAATTGTCATCACTTCATCATCGTTTCATCCTACTAAATATTTCTGTGAAATTTTGTCAGAATTAGTTTATGAATTCTTGACTTTTGAACATGAAAAACATGTTTCTGAGGTCATAGTGACCTTCACCTTTGACCTTTAAGCATCAAATTCTCATCAGTTCATCGTTAAGTACAAGTTGATGTTTGGCCAAGTTTATTATTATTTAGATCACAGTGACCTTGACCTTTGACCTATAACAATCAAATTCTTATCACTTTATTGTTGAGTCCAAGTAAATGCTTGTGCCAAATTTGAAGAAATTCCCTTAAGTTATTCTTGGTCATAGTGACCTTCACCTTTGACAACCAAAATCTAATCATGTCATTGTTGAGACCAAGTGGACAGTTGTTTCAAATTGGAAAAAATATAGATATTGCTTTCATAAGAATAGCAGACAAACGTAGGAATGGACCAAATTTTGATTCACAGAAGAAATAATATCATTAGGCAACACAAGACTGGAGGCCAGATATGTCTCTGCCCCGCCGTCTCCTGCTGAGAGATTTCTTCACTGCTTCCAATTCCTGGGCAAAATGAGCCTAATGGTCCATTATGTAACAGGCTTATAGGGAAGAGACAAGTTTATGATGAGTACTGCTGGATCAGGTCTGCTTCCGGTCAGCTGGCAGAGTAAACAATGGATACATCTATTGTGTGTGGGGTGGGGGAAAAAAAATTCACAATATTTTTGTGTAGCAATATCATATCATTACACAGTACCAAGTATATATATTTTTTACTACATAAATTATCAGTATTACAGATACTAATTAAAATTTAGGTAGCCTACTTAAATAATAAAATTTAATTGCTTTTTCAGTCCACTACATACATTTTTTCCTTTGGGGACATAATTTACAGTTGAAAAGAGGTCATAAAACACAACATATTCTATTGAAATATATTTAGCATATCACAACATATTAAAAATCACAATAATATTGTATCTTGACTTCAGTATCATGATAATAGCGTATCATGGGGCCTCTGGTGATTCCCACCCTAACTGTGTGTAATAGAAAGTTTTTGCTCTCAATTCCAGATTAAACAATACAGCAGAGCTACACTAAGATGTCTAAAACTAGAAGAGCACTCACCAAGGCCAAATGTCCATGCTCGCAATATTTAGTAGTAGTTTTTTTTTTTTTTTTTTGTAATCCTACTGCCAAACAGACAAACAAACTGAATTGAAAACCTAAACCTCATGGAGGTAATAAAAGTATTACTCTTATTTTCCTGCACTTATCTGAGAAGGAACTACAGAACAACTTTACCTCACAGCACATGGTGCTTTAGAGCTATGGGCCATTGAGACATGTCTTCCATGTTCTCAGCCAGAGAGGTACAGTTGCAGGTGTAAGATGGAAGGAGGCATATTTGGTAAGATTTGTGGCGTTGTATTGCTGAGGCATCAAATGAAAGGCAGGAATTAGGGCCCAGGAGTGGAGGCTCTTCCTGATCACAGAAGAAAAAGCCTGGGGCTCACAACAACAAAACCCCAACACATCACTCAAGTAACTGCACTACCCTGTTCACAGTCAGGAAAACACAAGAAGCAGGATGGGAAAGAGGACATGAAGTAGCAATTCAATCACAAGACTATTAAGTGCGGTACATGATGTGGCAGCTTACTGAGTGTGAGTTTTATGTGACGAAAGCCATTTTGCAGATTGTGTCACTGGTTTGCAAAGCACTTCTATGCAGCAGCAGGAAGGACAGGAGTGGGTAAGCAGCAGAAATGGACTGAGTGTGAGTGCTCGTGTGTCTGCATGTGAGAGTGATTGAAAGGACAGTTGTTCAGGAGCCACTCTCCTCTCTGTGGTCACTGTCTCCCTCCTCTGACTCAAATGACCTCTTTGTGTTAACAGTATGGGGTGCTGTTTGTAAAGTTGGTCATGCTGAAAATAACAGCAACATTTTGTCACATTTAGCTAAAAAAGCGATCTTTTCTGGCCTGTGGTGGCACTGGCTCTGTGGTGGTTGCCGAAAATGTGCGAATGGCCGCCAAAACGGCTCTCCCGATGTTTTCGGCTAACGCCGATTCGGCATACCTGGCAAGTTCTGGATTTGAAAATAAGGGAAATTTTCCGGCGCTCGCTGCAAGCCGTCCCACCACCCCAACCAAGCTGCAGTATCCCTTATATTTTAAGGCAGGTGTACAAGATATCTAGAAACAACTTGTTCGGAATCTGATAGGCCAACCTTTGTTGACACTGAAATGCTGTGGACATTCCTACGTTATAATAAAGCCTAAATGAAAACACAAAGGGTATATGAAGCACATTTATTTCTTGTTTATAAAACGGGTGCTTCCCATCCTTAAATGTGATTGGCTGAGCCGCGTTCCGTGCCGTTGTAAAATCAGTGTAACCCACTGGTAGACCGCAGCGTCTGTTGCTTGGCAACCATTCTGTCCACTCGATCGTGCTTGGTGGAAGAATGAATAGTTCTCAGTTTTATTGTTGCATTATTACCAATAAATTGTTTATTTTTTTCCGTGTGTGTTCATTTTATGGGCTATATGTAGGGTAACCGTTTTATAAAAGCAATAAGCCCTGAGAGGCCGTGAGTTACAGTGATTTTACAACGGCTGAGGGGCGTTCAGTGCCCCTCCCCTCGTTATTGCTTAAACATATTTTCAGTTCATAATGTGCCCCATCCAGCTCCTCTTTAGGAAAGTAAATTCTCTGTCCCATTTCATATTTACAGGACGTCTTTGGTTTTTTTTTTTTTGGCAGGAATGCCTTCTCCTTCGTCACATCCATCTATCTCTCTCTTTTGTTTTTCCGGGTTTGTTCCCGTTGTCGGCACTAACCTCGCGACAACTGCCACCAAGGCTACTGCAGGTGGCAGTTCTCGTGAGGCTAGTGACAGAGTTCAGTTTGGAGAGGCAGAGGAATGTTTTCTTTTTTTATTATAATACGGGACATTTACGGGAGAATACTAATACGGGAGGACGGTGGGAAAGAGGGATAAAATACGGTAGTTTCCTGGCCAAAATGGGAGACTTGACAGCTATGCGATGCGGCCATGCCAGCAGGGCATGTATGACCAACAGCAGACTGTACCGGGTGGAGGCAGGCGAGGGTAGATCAGTCAAAATGCGCCCCCTTGTGACTCACTGTAGTGGCTACAGGTTATAAGCACCGCAAAAAAGTGACACTAAAAACTCAAGGTACTCGTAAAATATAGTTTCTCCAAATGGATTTGTTATTTTGGGAAGTTATTATCACCGCAATCTATGTCCAAGAGTCAGTATCTCCAGAAAAGATCGCTGTTTATTCGTTATTTGACACTATAAACAGACTTTGAGCTCCTCGAGGTTTTATTTTGGTACTTCCGGTTGCCGGCATCTTGAATTTGCATATTAGCTAAATATTTAGTTTCACCCTAAATATTTAGATTTAATATTTAGATTTAGATTTAGATTTAATATTTAGGCGTAACATTTAGATTTCACTTTTAGATTTAGATTTAACTTTCAGATTTATATTTAACTTTTAGATTTATATTTTAGATTTAAATTTAACTTTTAGATTTAGATTTAACTTTTAACATTTAGATTTAGATTTAATTATTTAATAAATTTTCAAAGTCAACAAATATTGTGTTAAATGTGCTAAAAAGTGACTTTCAAAAATTCACACCACTTTTTAAAACATGATTTTTAGCTAAATGTGACAAAATGTTGCTGTTATTTTCAGCATGACCAACTTTACAAACGGCACCCCATATAACAGCACCTCATTAGAGTTCTTCTGCCCACCCCAGACCTAACGGATCCTGACAAAGTATAAGATCTCAGAGCAGTTTGTTTTCTGTTTTCATATTTACATTTGAAATAGACAAGTTTTTTTTGCTTTAACATATCATTATGGCACAAATGTTGATTGCCCGAAGTAATGATTATAGAATAATGACACCAACTGTGTTCAGATTGATTCCACATAACCCTCGCTTTTACTATTCAATTTTGTCTGTCTCCCAGAAAAAACGAAGGCTCAATTTACGGGACAAAGGAAGAGCATCAGCCATTGCACTACCAAAATATTTAGAAGATAATGCTTTTGATTTCCCCAGTAGCCATTGGTAGCTATCCCTAGTCACTAAAGAGTATCCACACAATTACGATGGTGGAACAACTGAAGTAAATGGGGAAACTATGGTAGTTGCTAGGCTCTGAAGAAAATGGAAGCGTTCCGGTTGTCTTTGTGCCAACAATAATAGCGTTTGGAAACTCCAAATATTATACATTTTACTAAGTGCATTAATTCATTTAACTATGCTTCTCTTATTGTATGTGTTCAGTGTGTCATGTGTTGCAATACACCGAATGAGAAGAGGGAAAGAGACATCATGAAAAATATGCATCTTATTAGCCAGAAAGCAATGAAATACAGAGAAATGGTCAATAATAAACAACAAACAACAACATAGCTTTGAATCTTAGACTGACTCAGTTTGGCGAAATTGGTCTTAAGATTGTCCTTAAAGTGTCAGTTACAGTTTACATCCATGTCTGTAAAAACATGGATGCTTCACACACATCTTACTCCTGACAGCACAGAAGAACTATAAAATTAGCACAGTTTCAAGGTGGGCACCCAAGATTAGTGTCTCCAATTCAATACCTGACCAAATGTTTCCCCTTTTGTTCCTGGGATATGACATTGAGATATGGCCAGAAAAGTGTTTTTGCCAAATAGTTTGATGTCACAGTGACAATGACTTTTGACCTTTTGGACATAAAATGTCATCACTTCATCATCTTAACCTGTAAAACATTTGTGTGAAATTTTGTCATTATAAGCATATGAATTGTTGAGTTACAGCCAAAAACATGCTTTGTAAGGTCCCAGTGACCTTTGACATTTGACCTTCAATCTCCACATTCTAATCAATTCATTTTCGAGTCCAAGTGAACGATTGTGCCAAATTTGAAGATATTACCACAAGGCGTTCTTGAGATGTTGCATTCACAAGAATGGGACTGATGGACAGATAGATGGCTTGAAAACATAATGCCTCTGGCCATGGCTATTGCCTGTGCAGAGGCATAAAAAAACAGGCACCCCTTAAAGCTGCAGAAATCAGTATTTTTTTATATTAACAATGGGTCAGATGACTATGTGTAACATGAAAGGTGGGCCAGGGGGAATTGTAGCATCAACCTTCAGCAGCAGCAGGCAGCTGTTTTTAGCTCAAAGCTCTAATAAACTCACTGTATGCTTCCTGCCAAGCACCAAACTGCAGACAGACAGAGTTAGTGGCTAGCTGAAACATATTGGAGCATTTAGCAGACAAAGAGCCAGATATTTCCTCAGTTGATACAGAACAAAAAAATCAGGGGAACAAAACCTCAAAAGAATGCTAAGGTTGCCCGATGTCTGCTTTGTGTGTGAATAGGAAACAGTGTTGGGCAGTAATAGTAATAATATTACTTTTTTCCTATGATCAGTAGTGCAACTAATTACTAATTTCAGTAATAATATTATAGTTACTCCAAAACCAAACAACTCGTTACAACATTACTTTTGTTATCACAACACTACTGACTTGAAATACAACATCACATCAGCTGACTCATTTTAGTAATCACTGTGCTGTGCACACACGTCATTAAGCTGCAAGCTAGTTGGAAATGCTTACCTTAGTGGCTGAAAATATTCCCATTACTTTGATTTTGTCAGGAGGAAAGATGACAAGACCACTGTTGCTGCAAGTAGTTGGACTAAAACTCTTTCCATTGCAAAAAACCTCCGATCTGAAACACCTCAGCTACTACGACCAACAACAACGTGACGCTCCAGGAAATACACCCCGCCAAAGCTGAGCCCTCTTCAGCTGTGGTGATCAGCTGTAGCCCAGCTGCAGCCCGGCTAAACAACCAAAACTGGATTTTAATCATGGAGAGCTGCAGCTACAAAGAAGTAATAAAGCTTCTGGCTGGATATGTTGTGGATGAAATGTTGCTCCGTGATTGACTCTCTGTCTTTTGGACAGGACCTTGGGAAAATACTGGTCACAGGCAACCAAAAACACCTAGGTAAAGAAGAATCTATCTAACCTTACTTAATGGCGATTACCCTGACATTCAAACAGAGGCACACATCTAAATTTAGGGAGATTCGCAAATACTAATTTTTTGGGATGTAACAGAAAAGTAATATAACGAGTAGTGTAAGGAATTACTGTTGGCAGGGAGTAATGAGTAAAGTAATGTTATTACTTTTGAAAAGAGTAACGAGTAATGAGTAATACATTACAATTGTAGAGTAACAAGCCCAACACTGACAGGCAACAGTTTACAAAAACCTTTTCCATATCGACTTTATAAGGTGTCAGTGTTGTGTTTACAATGTTGTTGTTTACAGCTTGTTTCCGCTGTCCCTAAGTGGCCAAAAAATAATCAACTATTGTTGCTTTAAAGATCCTACCTTTTAGAAATCTGACTACCTGTCTATAAACCCCGTAAGATTTTATTTGTTGATTATGATAAGTACTGCTGTATTTGTTGAGTTTAAGTGGTTTTCTCATACAACCTATTGTTAGAAAGCTACGCTCCTCACGGCCATTAATACTGACCGTTTCAATATACAACCACCACAGCAGGCTACTCAATAAATGCTTACTGAATGTTTTTTTTCAAAGACACCTGGATAAAACCTTAGAAAAGTGTGAAAAATATTTTTTCTGTGGCATTGTTATTTACTTTGAATTCTGTCTATGTGGGGCTATGATCTCGTTTTTTCTAGCTAATACCTCCAAGTTCTAGTCATCTGCAGCAGCTTTTTTTTTTTAAGAAAATACTTTTATTTCAGTGTGTTGATACTTATATAACTCAATGACAGAAGCACTTACAGTGATTCTGACAGTTTTTTTCTTTCAAATGAGACCATGCATGCATTAACCCAAAAATCTAACATCACCATCTCATACATTTAGTCTTGGCTTCAATTTACAGGACGTCTGGCTAATGAAGTCCCTAAAGTTTAATACCGTCCTGTTGCTGCCATGTGGAGCTGTGCAAGATCCCAGAGTTACACGTTTCATTACCTTTATCAGTGCAATGCGCATGTTGTCCACAAAAACAAGTGACAGGGCCGCCTAATGTCTTGCCATAACTTTAAGATGATTAATCTGACCAGGGGGACACTGCATTGTCACTGATATCACTGGAGTGAAGTGGCTACATGATTTTCAGAATGGTTTGACCAAGAATAGATTGTAAGGCTTGAGACTTGTGTGTCCTAGAGAGTGAGTGTGTGTAGTAACATTGTGGAGCCAGTAAATGATTTTGGACCAACAGAGGGCAGTGTGTTTTCACCCAATGAGGCCTGTCCTAATGTCACACTGGACCCTTTGCTTCTGAGCAAGAGGACAGTGGCGACATATTGTTAATCTAAAATCTACTTTCACCATGGTTCACCTGAGGCCAAAGGCACACCTGAATAATTCAATGTCTGTCTCTATGCATGGAGACAACCCTGTCCACAGTGTAGTGCTAAAAACTGCTGCACTCACCGCCGATCTAACCGCATACATCTAAATCTTGGCTGATATTTTATTAAATTTCAGTGTTTCATCCGCAGCTTGTGTTGTCACAGACTACTGCCTGACCTACAGGCCAGTTGTTTGGTTGGAAGCCACTGACCATGTGTGATGTGTGAGACTGAGCGTGGCACTGGTGTTTTTGGTCAACAGCAGACTTATTCTCAAGCTCAGAAATACCTCATCCTCATCTCAGCCAGTGACATACTGTGGAAAAACTAAATACTTAACCATCCAGTTTCACTGGCCACTGTTCAGAGCCATGCCGTTTGAAATACACAATGACATTAATCTGTTAATGAATTTGGCTGGAATATATATATATGTATATCTAACACACACACACACACACACACACACACACACACACACACACACACACAATTCATACATGCATTTTATAGAAATTATTAATATTGCAAAATACAAAAGCTCCTTTTCCACCAACATTTCCAGGAACTTTTATTTCCAGGAATTTATTTACCTGGGTAAAATAATTCCTGCTAATCTGTGTGGTTTGTGTTTCTACCGCACCTCAAAGTCCCGGAAAATTAATTCACATCAGACTGATGACGAATGGGGGAGTGGTAAAAGAAACTGTACTACACCTCCAGTCCAGTAGGTGGCAGTAAGAAGAAGCTGAAGGCCAAACAAGTATGTCATAAACGGTGACCAACAAGCCCGCATCATCATTTGTGTGACACAATATGCCAGGATGGAGGACGCTCAAGTTGTTCTGTTGTTCCTCATGTTTTACTACATTGCATATAAAACCATGTGATCTGCTTGTAGAAATGAAATAAAGTTTGCAGCCACACTGGCACGGAAGTGCGGAATGCTGCAAGTGTGTGTTCCACCAATCAGTGTTCTTCAGCACACAGCCCCGCCCTTCAAGAATTCCGGGGAATCTGATAAGTCCTACCCCTTCACCAAGTACTTTTTTCAGGGGAAGTTTGGGGTTGAGGGAGAGTTTTTTCCCCGGGTGTTTTCGGTGGAAACGCACTGAGGTTTTTCAAAATCCCCAGTAAATGATAAAAGTTTCTGCGGTGGAAAAGGGGCTAAATTAAACTTTTGGAAGCCAACAAAATAGGGGACTGTTGCTCATCAGAGGAGGGGGGTGGCTGGGGTGTAACACTTTTATTTTGACCCTCCCCAAAGCTACAAATATTTTTCCTTGAGTCTCCCTGAGTGACTGGCTGAAAAAGCATAACCCTACCTTTTTTTGGCAAAATTTTGAATGATATGTTGAATAAAGTGATTTTGATGATATTTTACTGTCTAAGCCCAGGTTTAGTTTAATGTTCAAACTGTGGTTGACAGATAAACAGTTACACCGAGATGCGTTTGTGAATGCTGGGTTGAGATCAGTACATAGAGCTTGGTACGGACTCTGGGCTGCCCGAGAGAGGCTTCGTTAGTCCATCTGTTTGCGACCACACATTTAACATTGTACATATTATGTTAACATGTCACGCTCAATATATCCAAATGCTATGCAATGTCTCCTTTTCCACTGCCAACAGTGTGTATCCACAGAGTAAATCACTCAGTTAGGCATTGGACATTCTTATAGAATGATGAGACCAAAATAAATACCAGAAAAAGAGACCATATCCACATGGAAAAACGACCAGAATACATTTCCTTTTATGAATAATTTGCCCTATAATGTTTCATTCACTGATAGTCTTCCTCAGGTGAAAGTGAAGAAGGTAACACACACTTGTAGGTTTAAAACACAACTTATGATGAAACATCACATCTTTTGATTATATTATATTATAAATTTTCTTTGTCAGGGTTATTCTTAGCCTCATTCTTATTTCAGTGTTATATTTCAGTGTTCCTGCTATCAGCATCCTCTTAAGGTAAAGGATCTACAAAGGTTATTAAGCTTCAACAATTATTTCATGCCACAGTTTTTATGATTTGCTATGTTTTTTGTTTTTCATGGAAGTAAATCTATTGTAAGTGTGTCTAACTAGTCTTTCAGAGGCTACTGCGTTATTTAAATGCGGTTCTTTACTTAAGTAAGATCATAGACCTCTTTCTTCTTTGTGCCCCTAAACAAATGTTCTCTTATTGTCCTCATGTTATTAGAGACCTGAATGTGGTGGACTTATATCTGATACATGGATAGTTATCCAAAGAAAGGTTAAGATGTTTCTTTGATTCAACCCTCTTTGGATGACAAAACTGATATTTGGAGGTACCTGAGTGACAATGTTTGTAAATTTCTTAACACTCAAAT
Source organism: Cephalopholis sonnerati (assembly GCA_019142605.1). Lineage (NCBI taxonomy): Eukaryota > Metazoa > Chordata > Actinopteri > Perciformes > Serranidae > Cephalopholis > Cephalopholis sonnerati. Next base: position 47,701,282 of record JAGQAX010000002.1, read on the forward strand.
TTTCATCATGCAGTATGTGGACAAGCAAGTGTAAATTTCGATTGTTTCAGTTACTACTAATATGTTCCCTGTTGTGTGTGTGTGTGTGTGTGTGTGTGTGTGTGTGTGTGTGTGTGTGTGTGTGTGTGTGTGTGTGTTAATTAAATCCTGATATGAATTTATTTCCAGATGCATGAAGAATCTGTGACTAAAAGTTCTTAACAGGTATGTATCACACTGACATTATGCGAAATACACCATATGCTGTGATACCATATTTCACATACAGTACATGTTGTGTAAAGGTTTGTACACCATTTGTATTGCAGTAGAAATTGATAACTATTTTTGTATCAACTTTTGCTGCATAAAAAGCAGATTACAGTTTAAATTGTCAGTGATGTTCAAAACCTGTAGTTCCAACCCGAATTTGAATTTAAAGCAGCTGAAAATATAGAAATACTGATCACAGATTTCTCATAGACATACAGTTAAGTTAAGTTAATGGTTTGTACATACTTTCCACACCCGTAACACTAATTAATCATGTTTTCCTCTTGTAATAATGTGACAGCAAAAAAGTTTATTGTGGACATTGTTAAAGGGATAGTTCAGTTTTTTTTAGAGCAGTACATTGCACAGCATCTGTGCCAGTATAATTGTCTGTTTCTCCACAGTGGGGACACGTAGATCGCAATCTACTGCAGGTAAGACGCTAACTATGGATAAATACCTCATACAATCCCACTTCAAAAAATGAACTATCCCTTTAAGATGTCAGACAAAAATATGAAACCAATTTTAAGGTAATATGCACATCAACAAATACCAAGCAATAAATATTAAAATCAAAGTTGCCCAATCTCTTACATGTAATGGTATATTATAGGGCTGAACAATTTTGAAAAAAATATCTAATTGTGATTATATTTTCAGTGATATTGCAATTGCAATATGATTTGCAATGTCAGAGGGAATTATAATTTTGTATCATTGTTTTTTTTGTTTTTTTTTTCATTGAAAAACATTAAAATGATTATGGTGTGATTTTTGCAGGGATCTGTAACAGATGTTTTTTTTAAGTCTGTAGAATATGATGTGTAGGCCAGGACATCTCTGCAGCATAACATTTCATTTAAAATGATTTTTGACACACATTTTGCCTTTAAGAACTATTGTGCGTCCTGTGATTTGAAAATTGCAGTAGGCTGTATTGCGATTTTGATAAAATTTTGATTAATTGTTCAGCCCTAGTACATTATTGAATTACTATATCTATTAGTGATGTAGGCTACTAGTTATACACCAAGTAAAAAAGACCTTTTTTTCTTATTACCTTAGGTTCTGGCCTATGGGATGACAGTGTAAGATCTGCAAGTCTTTGTCTGCTACAAAAGGGAATCTACTAAAACATGACAGACTACAACACGCAACATTTGGTCGTGGGCAAACCCAGCCATGTCTATATGACAGTTGCCCTTGTGCATTTAAAACACAGGGTGCCCTTCGCACACATTTGTCCAGGTATCATACAGCTGAAGACAGTCTACAGCCAGGAATCATCTCAGCAAGTGTTTAGTTTGCGGTGCTAGTTGTTCTACAGAGAAGGACTACTTTCAGCTTATTGGAAATCATCTGAAGAGCCATGAAACTGTCTTTTGTGTATTTGAAGGATGCAGCTTTCGGACAAACATATACAATACATTTCTGAAACACAAAAGTAGAAGACACAAATCCTGTTCTTCGAGCGATTTTAAGCAAGGCGTGTATGAGAGTCACCAAAATCAGACTGTTGACCATTCTGATATATTAGAGGCCAGTGATGATGAGGGCACTACTTTAGATTGTGATAAGGAAAGTGCATCATACTTAGTTCTTCAAAGAATCGCCTTACTTCTGCTGAAGCTAGAAAGTGTCTATAATGCCTCAGTGAAGTGCATTGATGCCTTGGTTGAAGACCTTCAGTTCATTTCATCTTCAGCATCTGTTGAAGTTGTTAGAAACATACTTGATTCAACATTGAAGTTAAATAAGTGCATTGTTGACCAGGCCATCATAACAGACTTGGCAGAACAGTTGTGCAACTTCCATCCCATTAGTGCAGCACTTGCTGCAGGTGGTCCACTTGGTTCAGCTTTTAAGAGAAGAAGGTATTTTAAGGAGGATTTCCAGTGTGTGGATCCTGTCGAATATATTCTTGATTCCCAAAAGAACAAGACCTTTCAATATGTGCCTATTCTCGAGACTTTGCAGAAAGTCTTGAAGAATAAAGACATTGCAGAGGGAATCTCATCCAGACATTCAAACAGTACTGGATATATCAACTTTTGATGGCAAACTTTTCAAGCAAAATGCCTTCTATGCTGGAGAAGAGACAAGACTCTCTGTGATCCTTTATGTCGATGACTTTGAGGTGTGCAACCCACCAGGAACTTCAAGAAAAAAACACAAAATAACAGCCGTTTATTGGATTTTGGCAAATGTACCGTTCCAGTTGCAATCTGCATTAACGTCAATACGCCTAGCTTTACTTTGCAAAGCTGTTGATGTCAAACAGTTTGAATACAGAGCAGTTTTGGAACCCCTCTTGAAAGATCTTGCCACTCTAGAACAGGACGGGATTTTCATTTCCAGTGTTGGAAAAAGTGTTAAAGGAACTGTACACTGTGTTGTAGCCGATAATCTCGGTGCACATTCGATCAGTGGACTAGTTGAAAGTTTCACGGGGCCGTACATCTGTAGATTTTGTCTTGGACATTCTTCAGAGTACCAGACACACGAAGTGCGGACTGGAGTGTTTCCACCTCGGACAAAGAAGGACCATAGTTTGCATGTGCAAACTGTGAGAGAAAATCCAAATTTAACCCACTGCTTTGGCGTTAAGCGGTCGTGTCCATTGACTGATAAATTGAATCACTTTCATTGTGTATCTGGGTACCCACCAGATGCACTACATGACCTTTTTGAAGGCATAGTCCCAAGAGAACTAGCATTGTGTTTTCAGACTTTCACCCATTAGAAGTACTTTAATTTGACTGAACTGAACGAGTTAATCACATGTTTTCCCTATAAGGGCTCAGACAAAGCCAACAGCCCTCAAGCAGTCCCTCAAAACTACGTTCGTCGCAGAACTATAGGTGGAAATGCCCATGAAAACTGGGCCCTAATACGGTTGTTGCCACTCACTGTTGGTTCACGGGTACCTGAGGATGATTCTGCCTGGCAGGTTCTTCTGACTTTAAAAGACATAGTTGAATTGGTGGTTGCCCCTGTTCATACAGTTGAAACTATTGCATACCTTGACTTTAAAATATCTGAGCATTGTGACAGATTCTTAGCAGTTTTTCCTGAAGAGACACTGACACCCAAACACCATTTTTTAGAACATTATCCTGCATTGATTGAAGAGTATGGGCCTCTGGTTGGTGTATGGACAATGCGCTTTGAAGCGAAACACAGCTTTTTCAAGCAAGTTGTGAGGCACACAAAGAACTTCAGAAATGTGTTGGTGACCCTTTCTACAAGACATCAGATGATGATGGCATACCATTTGCATACAGATGTTGGAAAACAGCCATTGTGTGTCACAAAAATACCTGTAGTGCCTTTAGATGTGCTGCATTCAGACATACAGGAAGCTTTAAGAGAAACATCACTGCTTCTGTCTTCTGTGCAGTTAGCTAACACTGTCACCTGCTATGGAACAAGGTACACTGTCGGGATGATCTTGTCTTATGGCTCTACTGGAGGACTTCCTGACTTGCTGAGATTATTCAGATAGCCATTTTGAACAACTGTGCACATTTTATTGTAAAGTTACTTGATGCCTGGTATGAAGAGCATCTAAGATCTTTTCAACTAGAGAACACTGGTAAAATGGCTCTTTTCAAGCAGCAGAAACTTGGTGATGTATACCCCTTGGCTGCATACAGTGTGGGAGGAAAACGCTTGGTCACACTCAAACATCACATCTGTTGTTTGTTTTAGGTAATTTTGATAAATTATGTTAACCTTTACATCTCATAATATCTGTATTTTAACTCATTGTTCTGGAAATATAACAATACAGTGTCCTTTTTTGTTGACATTTTAGCAATTTAATAACAATCATAATTAAAGCTGCAAGCAGCGTTGAACGGGCCCTCGCACCTTCATGCAACTCGAGGGCGCTGGCAGGACGCCGGCTGATGCCGCCGTTCATTCCGGTCAAAGGCAGACCCCTCACGCAGGACTTACACATCATATCCATCAAATCATACGAAAACATGTAATGTTGCCAGTAGGTGGCGTCATACTAATAACCAAGTATTGGCCTATAGGTGTGTTCAGGGCAGGACTGTCATCAATCCTGTGATATTTGAGGAAGATTGGAACATATATGGTGAAGTTGTGAACCAGTTACAATTACTAATAGCATTACTAACATCTTAAGGCCTTTCTGACCAAATGTGAGTTGGATAAGGTCAACGTCCTGAGAGCAGCACCTCAAAGTCTAAAACATGGCATTTCCTGTCAACAGCAGGGGACGTTGTGACAATCACAGAACTTTGTCATGTAGATGTGTTCAGGGTAGGACTATTATGAATCATGTGGAGTTTGGTGAAGATTGGACAATGTATCCCAAAATTATAGCAATTTCATGTTTCATGGCGAGACATCAAACTTCACCGCCATCTGACGGCCAAACCGTTTAATGATCTAGTAATCTTTTGATAATGTTTGATTACAACGTTGTCTAGATGGCACACAGTGATTTTGAAGTCGTTCTGATTAATCCTGACGATCTACTAATCTTTTGATAACTTTTGATCACAACGTAGTCTAGATGGCACACAGTGATTTTGAGGTCGTTCTGATTAATCCTATAGGAGGAGTTCGTTAAAATACAACACGTGCAAAAAGCCAAAAATGGCTGCAAAATTCAAAATGGCCGACTTCCTGTTGGGTTTGGTCTATGGGTGCAAGAGGCTTTTTTGTTCGTCTGGGTGTGATACATGTGTGTACTGATTTTCATGCATATCAGTGAACGTCCTAGGGGTGTTACTTTTATGAATGATCGTGACCAAGTCATATAGCCACGCCCATCAACGAAACTCATAGCACATGTTCAGGCCTGGACTGTTAAAACACATATGAAGTTTCAGGCAGATATGACCAAGGACACTGAAATTAAGGCCACTTTCATGCGTTTTGGCGAAACATCGAATTTGCCGTGCTCTGGGCGCAACCCCGTTTGACGATACGTGACAATCTTCATAATGTAGCATTACCAAGGTCTTGAGGCCTCTCTGACCAAATTTGAGTTGGATATGCTGAACGGGCTCAGAGCTGCACCTCAAAGTCTAAAACATGGCATTTTCTGTTTCCAGCAGGGGGCGCTATGACAAATACAAAATTTCTGCATGTAGACGTGTTCAGGGCAGGACTATTATATATCCAGTGAAGTTTGGTGCAGATCAGAACATTTACCCTAAAGTTATAGCAATTTTGTCTTTCATGGCGAGACATCAAAATTTGCCGCCACCTGACGGCCAAACCGTTTAACGGTCTACTAATCTTTTGATAACTTTTGATCACAACGTAGTCTAGATGGCACACAGTGATTTTGAGGTCGTTCTGATTAATCCTATAGGAGGAGTTCGTTAAAATACAACACGTGCAAAAAGCTAAAAATGGCTGCAAAATTCAAAATGGCCGACTTCCTGTTGGGTTTGGTGTATGGGTGCAAGAGGCTTTTTTGTTCGTCTGGGTGTGATACATGTGTGTACTGATTTTCATGCATATCAGTGAACGTCCTAGGGGTGTTACTTTTATGAATGATCGTGACCAAGTCATATAGCCACGCCCATCAACGAAACTCATAGCACATGTTCAGGCCTGGACTGTTAAAACACATATGAAGTTTCAGGCAGATATGACCAAGGACACTGAAGTTAAGGCCACTTTCATGCGTTTTGGCGAAACATCGAATTTGCCGTGCTCTGGGCGCAACCCCGTTTGACGATACGTGACAATCTTCATAATGTAGCATTACCAAGGTCTTGAGGCCTCTCTGACCAAATTTGAGTTGGATATGCTGAACGGGCTCAGAGCTGCACCTCAAAGTCTAAAACATGGCATTTTCTGTTTCCAGCAGGGGGCGCTATGACAAATACAAAATTTCTGCATGTAGACGTGTTCAGGGCAGGACTATTATATATCCAGTGAAGTTTGGTGCAGATCGGACCATTTACCCCAAAGTTATAGCAATTTCGCTTTTCATAGCGAGACGTCAAACTTCTCCATCAAAAAGCCGATACACCCCTTAACAGGTAGCTGATCTTTTGATAACTTTTGATCACAAACTAGTCTAGATGGTACACAGCAAGTTTGAAGTGATTCTGATTAATCCTGTAGGAGGAGTTCGTTAAAATACAACACGTGGAAAACACCAAAAATGGCCGCTAAATTCAAAATGGCCGACTTCCTGTTGGGTTTGGCCTATGGCTCCAAAAGACTGGGTGGGATACATATGTGTACCAATTTTTATGCATGTTGGTGAAATGTGCCGCAGGGGCTGCTGTTTAAGGTGGCCACGCCCATCGCCAAAAACCATGTCATATGTAAATTTCCACCACAACTGACACGTGTGCCAAATTTGGTGAGTTTTTGAGCATGTTAAAGCTCCCAAAAATGCGATTCATTACAAGAAAGAAGAAAAATAATAATTCCTTCAATTTCAATAGGGTTCTCGCACGGTATGTGCTCGGGCCCTAATTGTGGCATACACATTTAATGTTATGATTATAAACCAGTGTAGTGTTCCACTTGAATAAGTACAGATTTTTATGATTTTTATACAATTTTTTTTCATGTACTGTATAAGCTTCTGCTTGTGATGCCATTGAATTTTTGTCTATTCTTGTCAGGATGGCAGAGATGGAGGCAAAGCTCAGAGTAATAATTGATGACCAAATTGAGAAGTTGGTCCTTCCATCAGGAATCCCGCCCACTGTGGAGGAGCTGCAAACTATTGTGAATGAGACCTTTGGGATTTCTTTTGAGTTCAGTCTTCAGTATTTGGACTTGGAATTTGAAGATTACTTTACTCTTCACAACAGTGACCTTATCAAACACAAAGACACCATAAAGGTTGTTCACACTGCTCCGATTCTACTGAACTTGTATCCATGTGATGAAAGTTTGGACAGTTCCTTTGTTCAACAGTCAACTGACTGTGACTCTGCATTGTTTGCAGAGTCAACTGCATCAAATGCAGAGTCATCTGCTGGAACATCTTCACAGGACACCATTATCCTGTCTAGGCGAAGTACCACAGAACGTTGTCAGCCATGGCCAAAGCAGTTCCCCATTCCACAGTTTGCATACCAAACTGAGACGTGCCTTGAAAGAGCCAATGAGGACTACAAGAAGAATGGAACATTTCTGACTACCTCTAAGATCAAGGCAGACATACTTGAGAAGCTGGCTGAAACTGTATATATATATATACAGCCTATCCATCAGGTTCACAGATAAGTGATGTTGCTGAGGCACTTGTCAATAAATATCCTTGTCTCAAGGAACCCGGCTCCTTTGCAGGTTACTATGGCTGGCAGCAAAGCCTCAAATACAAGATGTCAAATTATCGCACCAAACTCCGAGGCTACGGTGTTCCTGAGGTGTTATGCAATGCACTGAAACGCAAGACCCCTGTGGACCAGAAGTCTGCAAAGAATGTAAAAAAGCCTCGAAAGGCAGAGGTAAACTTCCTTCCTCCTTACCCGGCTGGAGAGGATGAAGAAAGTCAAGAACAAGAGAGGATTCAGTTGCTTACTGAAGTAAAGAAAAAGGACAACAGCGCATTGATAAAAGAAAAAATGGCCAAACCATTTGCACACAGAAGAAACAAAATCATCAACCAATCACCCAGCATAGAGGACATCAAAGCCAGATGGCCTGCTCTATTTGAGACATCTCACGTGAGTTACAAGTGCATGCTAATTAGAAATATCCCTAGTCCAATGTGAAGGATTGCACTTGTGATTCTGCATTTAGCTCTTAGATACAAAATGTGTGTTACACTACTGTCATCTATTTTCTAGATCAAATTTTAGAATGATATAGTTTTTGTTGCATTACATGGTTATACAGTTTCTAATAGGAATCATTTTAAATAATAGAGGAACTACCTATTTTGGTTAGTATTCTAACCAAAATATGTTATTAAAAGGGTCATATTATACCCCTTTCCCAGTTTAATATTGTCATATCTGTGATGTATTTACAAACATTTTATGATCAAAAAGCTTCTAGTTACAGCTGAACAAGCCATGGATACAGGCCCTCTGTCTCACTGAGCCTGAAGCCCCCCCTTCAGAAAAGCCCACTCTGCTCTGATTGGCCAGCTTTTTAGAGAATGTCGGAAGTGTCACACCTCTTACCATAACCAGAGTTCAGCTACCTAGCGAGCCATGGGGTGGAGAAAGATGCAGCGGCGGTTACAAATTCTATGAAGCCCCTTGTGACATCAAGTGGAGCCACAAATCTGAATGGCTCTGTTAATCAGATGAGTACAGAGCAAGCAGCCCACATTAACTGACTGAGTTGTTATTTCAGTTTCTGTGTTAGTAGGCATATCACAGACCCAAATAAAAAAAAGTGATTTTTACATAATATGACCCATTTAACATGATGTAGAGTCTAACCCAGAAGGTAAACAATCGACAAACATGGAGGTTGTAAAATGATGTAAAAATGATGATCTGAAGTAGGTTGCTTCTCGCTTTTGAAAAATGTCATAAGAACAGTATGTATGTTTGTAATATTTGAGGCTTTAAAACTGGTTTCATGATTTGTCTTTCAGATCCAGGATGTTAATACAAAGACATTTTTACAGAGAGACTGAGGCAACTTCTTAAATAAGCGAAGGAGAGCAGAGTTGAACCAGTTGCTGTGGAAGACTTCAAGCTTCAGGAATGAACTTACAGTGCCACATAAGTCTTGTTTCCACTATCAGTATGGTACAGTACGGATCGGTATGGTAATGGTTCGGATCAGTAACAGATAGCTTTGAAGTTCCACTGTGTAGGGGACCCTTACAGTAGTAGGCGGAGTGTGGACTACTGAAGAGCACTGCGCCATCGAGCTCCTGCTGCTCGATGATACAGAGCAGTGCCTGTACCTCTTCAGCAGTCCACACTCCGTTGTTAGCAGGTTCCGACATTTTCCTCTTGAGAAAATACAAACAGAAGATACAAACGGCAGGTACCCCGACCAAAAGGGTTAAAAACACAGTAACGGGTTACCATGAAACGGTAACGGTTCCATGGTAATGGAAACACTAAAATAAGCGTGGTTATAGAGATTGGTTGACAGGTGACCAGCCTGTGTTTGTGAATGTAGAATAATATATTCATCAATACAGTGCCAAGAAGAAATGATGTAGTAATGGATTGATTTCATTTCAGAAATTTCATTTACAAATATTTACAACTGTAACTCTGTTCAGCCCATCATCGTGTGATTGAATTGTTTTGATTTGTTGGTGAACTGATTGGATCATTTTCAATTTACCTGGTGTGAAAATATGCTTTTATGTATGTTTTTTAAATGTTATCTCAGATTTGGCTAAAACACTGACATAAATAGAGTGCATTACAAGCAACGGCTATGACAAACTCCAGATTTTCTTGTCCAAACAGTTTGAAGCAATTTGGGAAATAGGACCTCCTCCTTTGGCTGTACTGTCTGATATGCATAATGTTCTTGCTATTACAGGATGCTGATGAAGACAGTGTGTCGCAGGACCTTGCTGTTCAAAGCCTGAAGATCTACAACATCAAAGCTAACACGTCAGAGGATCCAGACAACATCGGTATCGTGGTGGAGGGTGTGAATGTTCTAACTGCTCTGGGTAACTTTCCAAGGGCTTGCTCCCTGCTCGTTGGGTTGGCGTATGCTGTGAATCTTGCCTATCCAAAGGAGCTCAGGTACATGTTTGAAGTGTTTCAGAAACTTCTCCTTGGGCTGGATAGTTCAAAGCTCTCCCCAAAAGTGAACAGCCTCAGGAATAAGCTACTGGCTTAAGAAAAGGGACCCTTGCTAATCAAAAGGGAATCGACAAGTCACTGTCAAATCCGACACACAAGACTTTGTGAAATGCTTGAGTTTCAGTGAAGTTAGTTAACATTAGGGCAATTTCAGTCAAGTTTGGATTTCTGCATGTGTATTTTTTCTTGCAGTACAAGTGTTAATTGTGGAGAACAAAAAATGACATAAGTATAAATAAATAAATAAATAAATAAATAAATGTATAAATAAATAATTAAATACACGAATAAATGAAAAACCAAGGACATTTTGGTAATAAAAAAGGCTATTTCTGTATTTTTACATTTATTTATTTATACATATATTTATTTATTCTTTTATTTCTACATTTATTTATTTATTTCCACATTTATTTATTTATACATTTATTTATTTCCACATTTATTTATTTATTTATTTCCACATTTATTTATTTATACATTTATTTATTTCTGTGTCAGTGTCACACAGAAATGTAAATATGCTAATAAGGTAGGCAGGCCTACGTTAGTAAAGCCCGATTGGTCAACTGGGCAAACCAGACAGAAGCAAACGATTTCAAATCCCATGATCGTCTCAATTGCTGCCTTCTCGTACTGTGGGAAATTAAAAAGACATCTACAACACAGAGGAAAGACAGCAAATTGGGCAGTTGCCTAGATGTCTAGAGCAGAGGCGATTTCTTTAAGACTGCAAGGGAAGCTGAGCTTGCTTTTACCCCTCTTTCCCGCCGTCCTCCCGTATTAGTATTCTCCCGTAAATCTCCCGTATTATAATAAAAAAAACAACATTCCTCTGCCTCTCCAAACTGAACTCTGTCACTAGCCTCGCGAGAACTGCCACCTGCAGCAGCCTGGGTGGCAGTTATCGCGAGGTTAGTGCTGACAACGGGAACAAACCCGGAACAACAAAAAAGAGAGATGATGGATGTGACGAAGGAGAAGGCATTCCTGCCAAAAAAACAAAGAAGTCCTGCAAATATCTCGAAAAATGGGACAGCGACTTTACTTTCCTACAGAGGAGCAGGATGGGCACATTATGAACTGAAAATATGTTTAAGCAATAAGCCCCGAGAAGCCGTGAGTTACAGTGATGTTACAACGGCTGAGGGGCGTTCAGGGCCCCTCAGCCGTTGTAACATCACTGTAACTCACGGCTTCTCGGGGCTTATAGCTTTTATAAAACGGTTACCTTACATACCGCCCATAAAATAAACACACACACAGAAAAAATCATCAATTTATTGGTAATAATGCAACAATAAAACTGAGAACTATTCATTCTTCCACCAAGCAAGATGGAGTGGACAGAATGGTTGCCAAGCAACACAGACGCTGCGGTCTACCAGTGGGTTACACTGATTTTACAACGGCCCTGAACGCGGCTCAGCCAATCACATTTAAGGATGGGAAGCACCCGTTTTATAAACCATAAATAAATGTGCTTCATACACCCTTTGTGTTTTCATTTAGGCTGTATTATAACGTAGGAATGTTCACAGCATTTCAGTGTCAACAAAGGTTGGCCTATCAGATTCTGATCACCTAATTGTAGTTAGTAAGCGGTTGACAAATTGTTTTTAGATATCTTGTACACCTGTCTTAAAATGTAAGGGATACTGGAGCTTGGTTGGGGTGGTGGGACGGCTCGCAGTGAGCGCCGGAAAATTTCCCTTATTTCAAATCCAAAACTTGACAGGTATGGTTCTATGGCATGAGTGTGGTTGAAAAATGGCTTCAATTAAATGTTCCTTTTATAAGTTACTGCCCCGCTAAAATATGACAAATTTTATGATGTAAATTTAAAGTGAGCTTCCCCTGTTTGAAAGACCAGCAGCCGCCACTGAATTGAAGCTCACCTGCTTTTGGGACACACCGTTGGAGACATTGCACAGTTGTTCGGCGTGTGTGAGAGAACATTTCATCGGAGGATGGCACAGTATGGGATAAGGTAATGTGTGTAACGTTATGTCAATCTATTAAAATTCCGTCTAGTCTGTCTTAGTTACATTCAGGGTGCTTTTGCCAGTGGTGGAAAGAGTACTGAAAATCTGTACTCAAGTACAAGTACTGTTACATTGCTAAAATATTAATCAATTACAAGTAAAAGTACTGGTGTTAACATGCATTTTAACTTTTGCTTTACTAGCCTTTTGCAGACTAGGGCTCTAAATTTTGTGTGTTTTGCTTTACCAATGTTAAAATGCATTTTAACTGAAGAGGTGACTGTGACATCAACGGTTAAAAGTAACTAATACTCTGAGTAGTTTTTTTGGCGAATACTCTGTACTTTTACTTGAGTATTTTTCTAACACCAGTACTTTTACTTGTAATTGAGTAATATTTTAGCAATGTAACAGTACTTGTACTTGAGTACAGATTTTCAGTACTCTTTCCACCACTGGCAAAAGCACCCTGAATGTAAATAAGACAGACTAGACGGAATTTTAATAGGTTGACATAACGTTACACACATTACCTTATCCCATACTGTGCCATCCTCCGATGAATTGTTCTCTCACACACGCCGAACAACTGTGCAATGTCTCCAACGGTGTGTCCCAAAAGCAGGTGAGCTTCAATTATATCAGGAGGTCAAATATATTGTGGACGTCCAAACGTCGCTCCCTCTTCCTCTGTCACCGAGCGGATTTGAAGTTCGTGGGCAGCTTCTTGGAGACCATCTAGCACCACGTCAACTTCTATGTCCCTATCAGCTGAGAGTTGAGCTAAATCTTCGAGTAATCTCTTGAAACGAAACTGAAGATAGTCGGTAGGTTCGCTGTTATCGAAACTGTCCGCTAATGCTCTTAAATCAGCAGCAATAGCCCGCACAAAACTATCCATTGCTAATAGCAAACTAAAGGCTAACGTGAGAGCCAGCCAAATCAAGGCAGCACTAGTAGATCCGATCTAGAGTGCCTTGCCTCTCTCAAGGCACTCTAATCCGATCCAATCACATCCACTGACGTAGGCCTGCCCACCTAATTAGCATATTTACATTTCTGTGTGACACTGACACAGAAATAAATAAATGTGGAAATAAATAAATAAATAAATGTGGAAATAAATAAATGTATAAATAAATAAATAAATGTGGAAATAAATAAATAAATAAATGTAGAAATAAATAAATAAATGTATAAATAAAAGAATAAATAAATATATGTATAAATAAATAAATGTAAAAATACAGAAATAGCCTTTTTTATTACCAAAATGTCCTTGGTTTTTCATTTATTCGTGTATTTAATTATTTATTTATACATTTATTTATTTATTTATTTATTTATTTATACTTATGTCATTTTTTGTTCTCCATATTAATATATTGAATTTTTCTGTGTTATTACACTACAGTGTTGTTAAATGCTTCCATGTCATTGGATGACACCACCCATTCAAGAACCACTTTTTCTAAGGACAGACCCATTGTTGTCATATGTGGTAATGTGATCTGTTACATGGCTTTGCATCTGTTCAGGTTGAGGTACATATGTGTCTGTCACATGACCCTTGTTGTGACATTTTGTGGACGGTCCATGCAGGCTTCACCACTGAAGGGTGATGATCTGCAGGCTGTAAAACTTTGGTGTGTTGTAATATATCATTTGCACTTTATATAATCTGTTTTTTGTTGAGTTCTGTCTTTCAACTTATTGTTAGAATAGGAAAGTAAGTGTCATGGAGTCAAGGGCCCCAATACAGTGACATGATGTAGCATAAAAATACAACAAAGAAAATAGAAGTGTTTATGCCACATGGGTGTCGCCCATCTCTCACATTTTGTCATGCAGAATGGCTGAAATGTTTTCCCCAGTTAACCTTTACATGCATACCTGTTCTGTGCTCTGCATGCCCCTTAAACATAAAGTGTACTTTTATGTGATTGATAAAAAATTGTTGAAGCAGGCTTAACTTGAGTCCCAGTTAATTGTTGTTCATCTGATGGTTCTAAAAAATCATATTAACCATACTTTGAGGGGAGTGGCATCGTGTTTTTGACTTGATGCTGATATATATTGCCCCTTCTCTGTTTTATTGTTGTATTTTGGCATTTTGCACTTGTTGAGTGCTGGATAAATATGTTTTAAAAAGTTGCACAAATAAATGTTTATCTGCTGCTGTTTTATGCATTGTAATCTGTTGATGTTTCTTGATGTCACAGTTTACTTAAGTTTGGTCAGGATATTGGGTAAATTAGACACAGAAAAATTATGGCAACAAAGTAACATTCAATATTATTGAATAGATTTAAAGTCCTGTGATACAAATTAAAACTTAAAATTAAACAATTATTTTAGGTACAGATAAATAAGAACAACAGTGTAAATGTGTTGAATTAAGCAACAATGTGCTAGAATATGAGTTGATATAATTTATTTTATTTACTTAATCCAATGCAGATATTTGCAGATATTTAGTAAATGTAAATCAATTTCACCCATATAATTAATAAATATAAGTCAATTTCACCTAGATTATCAGTAAATATGAATCAGTTTCCCCCAGATATTTAGTAAAAATTAAATAATTTTTGCTCAGATACTTAGTAAATATAAATCAGCTTTCCTTGTGAAATTGACTAGGATTTACTAAATATTTTTTGGCAATATAACTCATCATTTGGCGTGCTATTACTAAATCCAACACATTTCAACTGTTGCTTTTATTAACATGTACTTAATTTTTTTTTGTTTCAGTTAAGTAAATGTATTCAATACTTTTTAATCAAAATTGTAGAACTTAAAATCTACTGAGTTATATTATGTGTCACTTTGTTGCCACAATTTTTTAAGTAACCACTGCCCATATTTTTCTCAGTGCACGTGGGGTTTGTTGTGATGACGTCGTGCTCCTGAACGGCTGACAGACAGTATGGTGGGAATCGGTGAAATGGAGTAGATAAACTTTCATCAAGTGCCCCTGTGAATGTACTTTGGGCGACACAAGAGTCAGAGGGATTTGATGACAGCCAGACAGTTAGGGACGGAAAAGCTGACTGCAGAACAGGAAGTTGCTTGTTTATACATTGAATGAGTTCTCTGTTTTGAAAGGTGTAGTGTTTGACTGGGCACATAAAGATGAAGGTAAAGTCAAAACAGATGTTAATTACCATGCTGCTAATTACACGTCTTAATGTAAATTAGTGCTTCAGATGCACTTTAAAAGGCGTGCTGAGAAACACTCTTGCTAGTTTATTAAATTAACACCACCAGTAAAGACATGAGCCTTCAGCGAAGCTAGGAAGATCAAATGAACATGAACATTAATGTATGCTGGGGTAAGACATCCCAAGGTGTGTGCTCACTGCTCGTTTACAATATTAAAAAAAATAAAAAATACAAGGCCTGGATTCAAAACCCACAGGATTAACACGAGTACAGACCATATTCCCAGGGTTATATTCACATTATTTCACTCTGATAGATGAATATCAACACTTTCATGTTCAGGTTGTTTCACTTTTATATATACACATTTAATATTACTAAGACTAAGTATATGAGATCAGAGCATTTGTTTGAATAAAATATATATATAAAAAACTATGATATGAATGGAAAAGTAATGTATACCCAAAAATACATGTAACTATGCATGTGTGAAAACGACAATATACTGTATGTGTGAGTAGAGTCATTACACATGTAAATGTCAGAATATAACAAAATATAGTGCGCTGCAGGTGTTACAATACAAGAAATCCACATTTTAGAGGTAAGGCTTTTTATCATTTATTTTGAAGTATGTGAACTTTAAACTGTGGATTGTTGACCATAAATCTCACTGTCTTATTTTAATCTGTAGATGCTTTTACATAAAGTAAATAAGATTGTCCACTGAGACAAGAATAGCATTCAATTCCGTTTTAGGTTTTTCCATTCAATTCAACAATATATATTAAGACTCACTCTATGTTCAAGTTTTACACAGTTGCGTAGTGCTGATCTCTTATACACTGGTGGAGGGAGTGACTGTCAGGCTGTGGATAATTCCTTGAGAACTGCAGCGAATGTAGATTTATAAGGGGAGAGCACAACACATTGACTGACACTAGTGGTGTAAGTATTTTTAGGAGTAGGCTATCTGTACTTTACTTGAGTTTTTACATTTCTGTCAACTTTAACTTTTACTCCACTACATTTCCTTGATAACATTCTTTGTCACTTCATCACTACAAAATAAAATTAGAAGGTTTGGCGAGTCAGTGGTCCTGTGCAAGATAGATCACAAGTTAATCACATAGAAAAGTGCAAACAGGTGCTCTTAAAGCCACAGTTAACTTTAGATTTCCAGTCAAACCCAGGCTGCATGTCAGATTAGATGCTACATGCTAGCAACTACATTCCACTTGACAATAAGACTGACTTTATGATGGAAGCAGAGAATGGCATCTCACAGCCAGTCCCACAGTGTTCAGGTTAAGAAGAAATGAACTTCATAATCCTCAAAATTCTGACTGCTTGCTTTTCTTACTATCAGCATTTACTTGTATCTTTACTTTCAATACTTAATTACATTCAATATACTAAATTACTTTTGATACTTAAGTACAGTAAATATCAGATACTTTAAGACTTTCACTCAACTTATATTCTAATATGTGACTAGCATCTACCAAAGTCATTTTCTGGTGAGAAATCTGTCCTTTTATTTATATATGGCTTTCAGGTACTTCATCCACCACTGACTGCTACATACACAAAGGAACATTATGAGCTTGTGTCTTGCAATATATTGTGATGGTTTGAGATAAAAGTTATTTTATTTTGTTTTTGTTTTATTTGTTTTGTTTAGGTTAGTCATGGTGAGGAGACTGGTACGTAGCAACTCCGTACCAGTTGGTTAAAACTGAAGAAGCTTCTTGGATGAGAGGCGACACGTCTTCAAGAAACGCAAGCAAGTCCAGTTGCCTACCATATAGCACTTATGATTACCATGACCTGGATGACTGAGAATCTTCACCGTTTAGGTTAGTCTTGTTTTTCTGAGGTGCCACCCAGAGGCCTGTACTACAAAGCCAGTTCAAGTCAAGTCATGTCAAGTTCAGTTTACCCAGGGTATCTTTTTGTTATCTGGTTTGACTTACCCTTACATTGGCCATCTGGACAACAGGTACTACGAAGCTGGTTATCAACTAGTTCAGTCAACTCTAGGTTTTACTATTCAGCCACAAGCGCATTCATGTTAAAGGGGCGGGGTTGTTCATTATGAGCGCCATCATTAGAACCATGAATTAAGTAGGCTGATTCATATGATATGAGATGAAACAGTAATAAAATCGTAACACGTAACACGGATGATGATAATACCACTATGAGTATGTCACACAAAACACTTTGAAGTAACACCAGACTGTTTCTGCTACTGAAGTAAAGGGTGGAAAAATAGTTAATGACTGATGAGGTCTATCTGACCGAAACGTTACATTTATAATAACGGGAGACAATTAACACTGTATGGATTATTTTACTAATAGAATATAATCTTCTTTTACCAGTTCTCATCACACAGGTGTGTCATTATTTTGAGCTGCAGTTATGAAGAAGAAGAAGAAGAAGCTTTATTGTCACTGTAATAAATACAGTGAAATTTCGTATGGTGCTCTCTTATAGCAGCTACAATGTCCTTGTCATAAAATAAACTGGGGGGGGGGGGGGTCGTGGTTCCTGTAGCAGTCTCTTCACCACCATGGGGAAGAAGCTGTGTTTCAGTCTGTTGGTGTGGGCTCTCATGACTCTGAGTCTGCCAGAGGGAAGGCTGGTGAATAGAGAGTGTCCTGGGTGGGCGGGGTCATTCCGAATCTTTGTGGCCCGTCGGAGGAGACGGCTGGAATAGATCTCCTCTAGGCTTGGAAGTGGGGAGCCGATGATCCACTCAGCCGTCTTGATGACCCGCTGCAGTTGTTTCTTTTCAGATGCAGTGCAGCTGGCGTACCACACCATACAGCCATTGGTGAGGACACTCTCTATTGTGCAGTGGTAGAAGTTTCTCAGCAGAGGTGGAGGGAGTTTGTTCCTCCTCAGTGTTCTCAGAAAGAAGAGACGCTGCTGGGCCTTTTTGATGATGTGGGTGGTGTTCACAGTCCAGCCCAGGTCCTCCGAGATGTGCAGGCCAAGAAACTTAAAGCTGGTGACCCGTTCCACTTCCTCCCCATTGATGCTCAGGCCTGAGTGCAGTGTGGTCCTCGACTTCCAGAAGTCAATAATGACTTCTTTTGTCTTCTTGGTGTTGAGGTTGAGGTGGTTGTCACTGCACCAGGCCGCCAGTGCTTGGACCTTCTCCCTGTATGGTGTCTCATAACCGTTGTTGATGAGCCCCACAACGGTTGTATCATCCGCAAATTTGATGAGGGTGTTGGAGCCGTGAGTAGCGACACAGTCATAAGTGTACAGTGTGTACAAGACTGGACTCAGCACACAGCCCTGAGGAACACCAGTATTGAGGACGATGGTGGAGGATGTGGAGGTACCCATTCTGACATGCTGGGGTCTGTTAGTCAGGAAGTCCTTGATCCACAGACAGAGGGAGGTTGTGATCCGTTATCATGAAGTTATCCTGCTCCCGAGCAGGTTAGCTGTTTAGCACAAGTTGCCTCGGTGATTTATACCGGTAAAAAGCCATAATAATGAAAACCCAGAGTTAACCCTGAAGTTACCTTGCTAACTTAAAATCCTGCTTCGTAATACAGGCCTCAGGTCTCTCTCCTGGCATGACAGATAGTCAGTCAAGTATAGTTTTTTTTTTGTTTGTTTGTTTTCATTTGTCTTTTGGTTGTTTGTTTGTTTTAAACCCAAAACCTCACAAAGGATGTACTTCACCATAGAACATACACCATATATTGAATTATAGCACAAAATAACAACACATTACCACACAACAATTTCAATACCAAGCAGTGTATATTATAAGTTCAAAGCAAACAAAGTAGACAATATGCTCCCCACAGTCCAACACAATTAAAAAGCAAACAAACAAAAACAATGTAATTCAATGCAAAATTCTACACCGTGTTTTCAGGTTCTCTCTTTTCAGTTCTCAGTGCACAAACAAAAAACACTTCAATTCAGTTCAGTTCAGTTCAGTTTGTAACACCAATGTAGTTCAATTGGCCCAAAAAACCCTGTTACTTCTGTTAGTTTCGTCAGTCCGTCAAAGTTCAATCCAGTCCAGTCCAGTCAGTCAGCAGATCCTGTCTGGGTTTTGCTGCTGCAGGCTGCTGGTGTGTGGATAATGACTGGCTTCAGGATACAGACGACAGGCTGCATATGGCAGGTAAATGAGAGAATGTGAACTTTATTTTGGAGTGGAGGATGATCAGAGATTGGCTATGGCAGAAAGCAGATTAAAAAGGGAAAGGGATTAACAATCTAACTTTTGTTTCAGTACTACGCAAAGAGGGTGCTGCTCCAATGTACAAACTTTCTCCTGCTGCTCTCATTCTGCCCTGCATGAATGAGGGATACAGGAATTTTGAATAGCAGCACGATCAATCGACATACCAGGGGGTGGGTGTGACTGTGGGAGTTCTTGGGTGTGTATACGGGAGGTGCAATGTAAAGGCAAAAAATACAGGTTGTCACACTCCTTACCCCCTTGGAGAAGCCAGTACTAGTGCCTGGCTTTTGTTTTTTTATTTATTTATTTTTTTTTCCACCTTTGACAGCAATTGTTCACATTCTTTTCAGATAGGTTATTATACATATTTTTGTAAATAATCTTGTTATATTTTCTTATATTTTCACTTCTAATTGCACTATACGATACATCTTTCTACACTTGTAAGGAGCACCTGTAACGCCAACAATATCCCCCTGGGGATCAATAAAGTATTTCTGATTTTGATTCTGATTCCTCTGAGACAGAGAATCTAGGGAGATCTTCTTTATCACTGTCCTCTTTAAAGGCTTCCAGGACCCGTTGATGTTGTTCCCTATCCAACTCCTCAGAGGTAGGGTAACATGGTTTAAGCTGAGTCACATTTACAACGTGAAGGTCTTCCCCTGTATCTTCCAAGTCAACCTTGAAGTTTGAGGACCAGCTTCTCTGGTGACATGATAAGAGCCTTTCCATCATGGTGCAGGCTTAGCTGAAAAGGACTTATCAGCCTTTGAATAAGGGTGAGGGCAGAGCCAAAGTGATTGTTTTTGGCCAAATTTCCATCTCTTCTCCCTTTGTCATAATTTTGCTTCTGTTTACATTTTGCTTTTTCCAGGTCTTCAGTGACCAGTTTTTTGAGCTCTGCTATTTGTTTAGTGGTAGCATAAGCAGGTATATCCGGGTCACAGAGCTGTGGGCGTAGTTCAGCATCCAAGGGCCCTCTCAGCGGACGACAGAGGTTGAGCTCTGTAGGGATGACTCCTGTTGGCTCATGCAATGCTGAGCTCAAAGCAAACTAGAATTCTGGTAAGTATTTGTACCAGGTTTTGTGCTTTTCACCCACATATGAGGCGTTCATGGCCTTCACGTTACAATTGGTCCTCTCTGACATGTTTGTTTGAGAATGATAGGTCCATTTCTAGGGTTGGTTCCACTGCCTGAAGGTTTCCTCAAAAAGAGATGAGAGAAACTGTGCACCTTGGTCGGAGAGAATGAAAGTTTGCATGCCCCACTGATGTCAGAATCTCTCTCACCAGCACCTGGGATACTGTCTTGGCAGTTGTCTTGTGAAGGGGAAACATGTCAACCCATCTGGTGTAGTAATCCACAAAGACGATGAGGTAGAAGTTGCCGCTGGAGCTACGAGGGAAGGGTCCCATGAGATCAACTCTGAGCATCTCCCAAGGTCCATGCACCACAGTTTGATGGAGCTTGCCAGGAGGTTTCTGGGTTTCTGGTTTGTAACGTTGGCAAACATGGCAGCACCGTATGTAGTCTCTTACATTCAGGCTCATCTTGGGCCCATATACAAAGGCTTGCAACCTTTTGTATGTTTTATACCTCCCAAGGTGGCCGGATAGTGGATCATTGTGATAATGATGAAGGAGCTGTTGGCAGAGTGAAGGAGGGATGTAATTATGTGTGATCTGGTACAGTGTTTTATGAGGTAACTGCACTGAGGTCAAGGGACAGGGAAGCCTACAGGAAGGCTAAAGTGGACCTGAACAGAGGCATCAAGGCTGCTAAAACAAAGTACAGAGAGCAGATAGAGGCCAACTTCAGGGAGAACAACCTCAGCTCCATGTGGAAAGGCATACAGAATATAACTGATTACAAACAATGCCACAACACCCCCCCCTCCACCGACACTTCTCTCCCAGACCAGCTTAACACCTTTTTCTCCCGCTTTGAAGAGGACAACAGACAGGCAGAGGACACACAGCTGACATCATCAGAGCATGACCAGCCCCCCACCATCCAACAACATCAGGTACTGCGAGTCCTGCGTGGCATCGACACCAAGAAAGCACCAGGACCGGATGGAGTACCAGGGAGGGTGCTGAAATCATGTGCTCACCAGCTTGCTGCAGTATTCACTAACATCTTTAACTGTTCACTGCAGCAAGCCACAGTCCCCACCTGCCTGAAAACTGCCACCATAATCCCTGTGCCCAAATCCTCTGCCATCACAGGGTTGAATGATTACCGGCCTGTGACGCTGACACCGGTGATCATGAAATGTATGTAGAGGCTGGTGTTACAGCATGTCAAGGCCCACATCCCACCTGGCTTTGATCAACATCAGTTCGCTTACAGGTCCAACAGATCCACAGACGACGCTATCTCCATCGCCCTCCACACCCGTTCTCAGCCACATTGAAAACCCCAACACATATATCAGGATGCTGTTTGTTGACTTCAGCTCGGCATTTAACTCCATCAGCCCCAGCAGACTCATCAACAAACTGCAGACACTACAACTTGGAACCTCCCTCTGTCTGTGGATCAAGGACTTCCTGACTAACAGACCCCAGCATGTCAGAATGGGTACCTCCACATCCTTCACCATCGTCCTCAATACTGGTGTTCCTCAGGGCTGTGTGCTGAGTCCAGTCTTGTACACACTTTACACTTATGACTGTGTCGCTACTCATGGCTCCAACACCCTCATTAAATTTGGGGATGATACAACCATTGTGGGGCTCATCAACAACGGTTATGAGACACCATACAGGGAGGAGGTCCAAGCACTGGCGGCCTGGTGCAGTGACAACCACCTCAACCTCAACACCAAGAAGACAAAAGAAGTCATTATTGACTTCCGGAAGTCGAGGACCACACTGCACTCAGGCCTGAGCATCAATGGGGAGGAAGTGGAACGGGTCACCAGCTTTAAGTTTCTTGGCTTGCAGATCTTGGAGGACCTGGGCTGGACTGTGAACACCACCCACATCATCAAAAAGGCCCAGCAGCATCTCTTCTTTCTGAGAACACTGAGGAGGAACAAACTCCCTCCACCTC
The DNA here is from genome assembly GCA_019142605.1 of Cephalopholis sonnerati. Taxonomy (NCBI): domain Eukaryota; kingdom Metazoa; phylum Chordata; class Actinopteri; order Perciformes; family Serranidae; genus Cephalopholis; species Cephalopholis sonnerati. The sequence goes on from JAGQAX010000002.1 coordinate 47,723,736, forward strand.
TGCTGAGAAACTTCTACCACTGCACAATAGAGAGTGTCCTCACCTATGGCTGTACGGTGTGGTACGCCAGCTGCACTGCATCTGAAAAGAAACAACTGCAGTGTCACCAAGACGGCTCAGTGGATCACTGAGCTCCCCACTTCCATGCCTAGAGGAGATCTATTCCAGCCGTCTCCTCCGATGGGCCACAAAGATTCGGGATGTCCCTGCCCTGGCTGTGAAGAGACTGCTGCAAGAACCATGACCCCCCCCCCCCCCCCCCCCCCAGTTTATTTTATGACAAGGACATTGTAGCTGCAAGAAGAGAGTGCCGAACGAAATTTCATTGCATTTATTGCAGTGACAATAAAGCTTCTTATCTTATCTTATCTTATCTTATCTCTTGGTACACTTTGTCCTCCAAGATGGTGAACTTGGTGTTATCATTCTCTGGTCTGGATGGCCGAATGCTCATGCTGGGTCTTTCAAATGTCTTCATCAGTCACTTGGAGATATTGAGAAGTATTCTTCTTAGATCATAGCACAACAGCACAGGTGGCAGGTTGATTTGGGGTCAACCACTGGAGCTCTCAACAACGTGTCCAGCAGTACTTCCCTTTACGGTATTCAACTGTAAAGGAGAATTCCTGGAGATGGAGTGCTCACCAGATCAGCCAAGTGCTGGGCTTTTGGTTTTTAAAAACCCAAACCAGATAAGAATGGTCTGCCACCACTGTGAAGTGTCTGCCCTCCAGATAGTACCTCCATTTCTCTAAAGCCCAGGCACCAGCGAAACATTCTTGTTCATTCTTGGTGGAGTAGTTCCATTCTGCTGGATTCAAGGCTCAGCTGGCAAAGGCAAGAACTTGCTCTGTACCATGCCTAGTTTGTTGAGCTAGGACATCACCCAACCCAATATCACTGGCATCAGTGTGGACAATGAAGGGGAGGGTGAAGTCAGGATGACCCGGTATTGATGGTGTGACAGGTCATCTCCCTCCCTGCCACGATATGGCACTGTGCCAACTTGCTGCACATCCAGATTGTGGGGGATTATGGGGCAGCACCATGGACTCTTATATAGAAAGAGGTGTGGCCACACCTGTCTCTCTCTTTTCCTCCGCTCCCCTCCTGGTGGCTGTGGCATGTCTGGCATGGCTGTTGCGGGACACAATCTGTTCCATTAAGGTAATGCACTCTACTAGTCTTCCTTTGCTCATGTGTGCATAAATGGGCATTTTGGTGATGTGATGCCTGCCCTGGGTGTGCTTGCCTGTCACTTTCGGTATTGTCTGCCATACAGCAGCTCTGTCACTCAGTTCCAAGCTGATTATTTCCCTGTGCGATTATTATTAGGGCCCGAGCACTGAGCTCGGTGAAATTTAAGGAATTATTGGGGGCTTTAACATTCTCAAAAACTCACCAACATGCATAAAAATCGGTACATACATGTATCATGCCCAGATGCATAAAAAGTCTCTTGGACCCATTGCCTAAACCCAACAGGAAGTTGGCCATTTTGAATTCCGTGGTCATTTTTGGCGATTTGCACGTGTTGTGTTTTAACGAACTTGTCCTACAGATTTAATCGGATTGGCTCCAGACCGCTGGGGGGGTTGAATTTTGAGGTCTCGCCATGAAACTCGAAACTGCTATAACTTTGGTGTAAATGGTCTGATCGCCACCAAACTTCACATGACCCCCCCTAAAACACATTTATATGACAATATAACATGATGGTCATCGTGCCACCTAGTGGCAAAAGGAAGTACTTCTCATCAAACACTTATCCTTGGATTAACCTGAGATTTAAATGCTGTGGTCTATATTTGATGCACACAAAGATGACATATCCTTTGTGTTTTCTCCAGTTCCCTCTGGTGGAGAGAGGACTTGTTACAAAAAGTGAAATAAGTCATTCCAGCGCCCACACTTTATGAAGGATATGCCATCTAACTCCTGTGTACTAGCGTCCTGCCAGTGCCCCCAAGTTGTGTGAAGGTGCAAGGGCCCATTTATTGCTGCTTGCAGCTTTCATTGTTATTATTATTATTATTATTATTATTACTAGTGCAGTGCCTGTAGAAAGTATGTTTTTTCTATAGAAAAGTGGAAGCTTAAGTAGATTTTTCATGTATGGCCAAATGAGGCTGTGTTTGATGGTTGGATGTACAAAGAGGTGTACATACTCTTACATAGTGTTAATAGAGAAACTGTACATTGGGTAAGACATGAACATACATTGAGATATGGAGAGACATGCAACATCATTAGGTTTCCTAGCTTTCCGTAGGCGAACAGTCTTGAAATGGTAGCTAGCAAGCACGTAACCCTGCATGCCTGAAAGGCAAAACAAACGTGTCCGACCTAGCCATACTTTGGTATGGGAAGTTTAGGCAATGTTTTAGTCAATCTAACCATGTTGTAGCCATGTCAGCAAACACCGTGAGCAGATGAGAACAGCGTGGTGAAACTTAAGAAATACTACTTACCATGAGATTACTGAAACATGTCATGCTAATGCAAATTGCACCACTTCATCTATTCCTATATGGGGGAGGGACGAAAGTGAATGCCATAACCCCGGGTGTACACTGGATCCGTCGCGTGCGTGGTCCGGCCTTGGCAGGGACTCCTCCGTCCTGTGCCGGGCGTCAGTGTCCACTGTAAGTGTATCTATAGTGGCGCGCACGCGAGCAGCTGGAATTGACGGATCGCGAGATCATGATGTCACGCGATAATTTGCAGAAACACTGGAGGTAAAAAGACATCAACAAACAAAGAAAAGATTTCTCTACCTGCTGGGGGCCACAAACTTTGACGTCATGTTGTTGTAGCAATGTGAAATACGCTCCGAGTTTTCATGGGTGTTTTTATTTTGAAAATTGACCGGATACTCTCGTCTTTTCTGCGCCTGACTTCCTGTTTGACTCATTTGGTCTGTGGAAATTGACACTTCGTCGCGCGGCGTCTGTTAAAAAATAGACCCGGCGCGTATTTTTAGTGGAGTGGAGCGGAGCGCCGCTTCTGGTGGAGCAGTTTACATTGACTTGAATGGCCGCGATTAGCTCCGGCACCCGTGCCATGGCTGAATCGCCCACTTGACGGATCCAGTGGACATCCGGGGTAAGCCTGTGCAAAGTTTTGGGTGACCCAGAGCAGTATAGCAGTAGGATACTTTGATCTTTTATTCCGTGAGGCGTGGCTACAGCTGCAAGCAAGAGCGTGATAGGCTGACTGGTTACATGGAGGTCTACGGGATTTGAACTTTTAATGATAGTGTTGTGAATATTAATCCAAAAAACTTCAAAATCAAGGATGCACACCATCGTGCCATGCGCAAGCCATATCCGAAAGCTCAGGTTGATCTGACAAATAGTCAGAGAGATATGCGAGCCACAGACACACAGACATACAGACACACACACACACACACAGATTTCTTGCTTTATAGATAGATGTATCAATTATCATTGTCATTATTATTATTAGCATTAGCAGTAGCATTAGCATTATTACTATTATCATTAGGGGCTGATCGATATTTATATGCAAATGGGGCTGGTCCAAAACAGGGGGGGGGTTCCCAAACTTTTTTTTGAGCAGTGGGGGGGGGCCATATGGTTTTTATTTTGGCTTCAGGGGGGGTCATGCAACTTTACTTTGTTAAGTTTTGTATGCTTTTTTGTTTCTTTTCCATTCTTATTTTACTCAGAAGTTTTGGTTTATACTCTCCTATATAAAGTTACCCTGCATGGTCCACAATGGTATTTCCCACTTGTACACACGTCACTGACCGGAAAACCCAATAGAGTAGCAGAAGAAGACGACCGCGGAACACAAACAATGGCTGTGAGGAGATCGATTAAACTATTAAACTATTTTCACAGAGAAGGTTTTTATTTTAAACTGTAGGCTGCTGTAGATAGCAGGTACAACAGACACATTCAGATTGTAAATGAATGTTCAAGCCTGTATCTACTCTCCTGAACGGTGGGACTGTTTTGCTTGCGTGGGCCAACACATAGAGATTGCAGATTAAACTAGCTTGCAAAAATAGGCTAGCTTCTTCCCAAATCCCAACCCATGGTATACCTTGTGGAACGCATCACTCCTGGAAGAGTCTGTTGCGGTCGTTGCGGGGGGCTCTTGATTTTCAGTGCGTATATGAGCACCAGGAGGGCAGCCACAATACCCACATGGATTGTCGGTCCCAGGCTCATACGCATCACAATATAGACACCTGCCTCTCCAAACTCCACGTCTGTCCTTCATTGTTTAGTGGCACGCTTATCCTCGGGTCACCAGAGGGGTGTACTACGAAGGAAGCTCAACACAGCCAGGCTTTGTGTTCATCTTCTGGCTTAACAAAACCTAAAGCCCCTAAACAGAGTTAAACAGTATCACGAAGGTGGTTATCAACTTGGTTTGTCAAGTCCAGCTCTCAGCTTTGTGTTCGTGCGCGTTCACATAAAAAGAGGTGTTTGGCGTCATATGATTCTACTTCCGCACATGGTCGCTGATTTCAGCCAAGAGGAGCAGGTTGTTTTAATGGAGAGAGTATGAGCGATATAAAAAAGCGTGATCACAGCCAAAAGCAACACTGTTGCTGCAAATATGATAATTAATAAGTAAAGAGAGGAGGCTGGTTTTAATTTCTGACAGCTGAACATTGCGGTACTTTTAAATACAAAGCTTTATCCATTTAAACAAAATAAACTAGAGCAACAACTGTCATTTTTGAATTGTGTTTTATATAGTTTTCATATATTTTACTGATCGCAATTATAGAATGAGTGTGTTTTATTGAAAGGGAGGCTGGGTGTGCGTATGAATATACAGTGAACTTATAGCCTATTGTCTCTGTGCAATGACAACAAAGACCTTTGTAACTGTGAAAATAGCACAGACCTATTCAAGATTTGTGTTTGGGCAACACTGCGATATAACAGGCGAAACACTGAAATTCATTTATTCATGGCCACATCAAAGTGAAATGATTAACTTTACTGATTAGCTATCTGATTATCTGTAATGCTGCGAGCGCACAACTTGTTTCAGTGTCCTCCTGACGCTCGGCTCAACAGTGAGTGGCGTATTCCCTCAGCTGAACATCTGTAGGCGGAGACGCTCAGAGAGAAAGTAAACACCAGCGGATCAGTGCGATCTCTCCCTCCGTACAAATGCTCGGTTCTGATCCAGCTCCACTGGACTTTCAAAGTCAAGGTTACGCCAGCTCCAAACGCGCTAAACTGTGAAACAGTGGCGCTTTTATAGCTGATTTTAAGATTAAACTCTGAACATAACCTGGTTAGGCTATGAGCTAAGCATAAGTTACCATGGTGATCTAGCCAGGTTAAAAGAGAGCCACCTTCGTGACACTGAAATCTCTGGCTTTAGACTCAACATACCTCGCTAACCCATTAATCTCGCTTCGTAGTACACCCCTCAGGCTAGAATGAAAACAGTGGCCAGTGGACATGCTCTCTCACCCGGCACCCCTGGTTTAATGCAATGGTTTAATCCAGGGTGATTTGATTGGTCGTAAACTACAGTGTGGGTCGTACCAAAATATGACAAGATGGCGCGAGCCGGTAGAAACAAGTTTGGAGGAACAGAACTGTATTTTGTTGCTCATATTACATTGCAGCTATTAATTATGTTAAATGCTGAATGGCTCTTTAAAGTACTGCTTTGGAATACTACAAGAGGACACAAATGGATTTTTGCGGCTGCTACGGGTCCATTTGGTTTAAAACACAACACTGTTCTACAGCTGGAAAGGTAGGAGAGAAAAAAAACTCACGCCTGACAGCTGATAATGACAGCTTTTATACTCACAACTGTTTATTTTAAATACGAAAAATATAGCTCCCAATCTGTCTTTATTTTGCAGTGTCAGAATCAAATGGAAGACGTTTCCAGATTTAGTTTCACAGTAGCTTTGTGAACTCAATACTGACCCCACCTGGCAGAGTAAGGTTTTAGAAACAATGGCGAAGTCAAATACGGTGCTATTTATTGATGGAAATCGTCATTATTATTGCCCTCTTTACTTGTGATTATATACAAAAATGTTGTTTATGGTTGGGGGGGGGGGGGTCATACATGTTTCTCCAATCCGTCAGGGGGGGCCAAAACGTTTTTTTTGGACGCTTGGGGGGGGTTTAAGGAAAAAATAAAATCATAATCACGTCCCAACCATACCCCAGTCCTATTTAAATAATGATCAGCCCCTTATTATTTATTGTTTTATTGATTATTTATTTCCCTATGTGATTATTTTCTTGATTATTTCCTTTTGGTGCAGCTGAGTGATTGACCCGCAGCGCTAAGCCTTTCATTCTCCGGTTCTCTTGGGAATTACTACGGCTTTGCAGAGTGGTATGTATGAGTTCATTTTTCCTAAAATGTTAGTTTTAATTATTAATTCATCTAACAAATTGCAGTTGTATGCCTTCTCTTGCAGAGACCCTGGTAAATTGTTTGGCCAGTATTCAGCCACGCCTCCCTGAATCCAAGCTGCTGTATTGGCTCCCTTCTGTTTGACTTTCAGCTTTTTGGGCTTTTGATTAATATTCACTCTTAATTTGCTGGTTCAGCTTGCCAATGTGGCTCTCCAAGAATATCCTGATACCAAGGGCTTAGAGCTGTCTGGGCCTGCACTTAAAGGACATTCCGCTGTTTTAAACCATTCCATTTGTGTTAAATGTAACATTTGTTTAATGTGTATTTTGTTCGTTATAATTTAGTGGTTATTTAGTTCTTTGTGTTTTGTTTCTTTTGTACATTTCACTTAATTACTTGTGTTTGTCAAGACCAGTTGCATACAGCACTTTGTCATGTTTTAACTCTTGTTTTTTTTGTTTTTGTCTTTGGTCAGGTGCTGTGGGTCTGCGGTGGCAGTTCAGTCCCTGGTGGTGGTTTCATGATTTTCTTTGGCAGTGTGTGTGTGAGTGCAGTGTCACGGGTGTTTAATTTAAGGACACACCTACTTTTGCCCTTGCCACCTGGTGAGCCTCAGCCCTGTCCTCATACCCCTTCCTTGCCCAGTGCTAATTTTATCTGATCGTAATGGTGTGTGATATTTGATTTTCTTCATCCATCCATTTTCATCTGCTTATCCGGGGCCGGGTCGCAGGGGCAGCAGGCCGAGCAAAGCACCCCAAACATCCTTTTCCCCAGCAACACTTTCCAGCTCCTCCTGGGGGATCCCGAGGTGTTCCCAGGCCAGATGAGATATATAATAATAAGCTCTTCATCTGTGAGCGGATTGAGGGCTAGAAAATCCTTGAACCATTCCAGGTAATCCAGTGAATCAGGGATGTCCCCCACTTTTCCAAAAGTTGGAAATTGCAGTTCAATAGGACTCTTCTCCATGAATCTGCTTTTTAATCCACCATGAGTAGTGGATCCTCCTGGTGACCCAAAATGGTTGTCTGGCATGCCAGGTTGTACAGTAGACTGTAATTTGGGGCAGTCAGACTGGATGAGGGTTTTTTTTTTTCCGTGAAAGGCCTCAGCCAAAAGCTGCATTAAATGATGTGCACAGATATTCCAGCCGCGTTTCCATATGTTTAACCATTTCTTGTTGTTGATATTGCTGGTGGCACTGTTGGTCCTCCACAATTTTCTGAAGCTGTTGTTCATTTACAAAGCCAGAAACATTTTCCTTTGTGGCTGAAATTCCCAGATGGTTTCCTTCATTTCCATTGTTTCTGTCAGTGTTAACAGCCTATTGGGGAGTTAGGAGTTCAGATAATCCACAGATGTCCATATTTAACAGAGAATGTGAGGGGCAAGTGAACTCCAGAGCAGGCACTGTATTTGAGGGTGGAGCCTCCACTCACCCTGCTTCCTTGTGACTCAAGGGGTGTTTCTCAAAGTCAAGGAAGGATCCTTAAACAGCCGAATTTCAAGGATGCTATGTCATTGAACCCTCCAAAGGACTGTCAAGGATCCCTCCGAATTTCACCAGGGACCGAGTCCTTCTTTCAGAGAAATTTTAAGGATGCATGAATGTATCCTCAGCAGGTATAAAATCCCCACAATGCTTTGCACACGATGTGCTGGAAGTGAAGGCAGGGCCTCTACAATGAAACCTGCGCCAGTAGAGTTCGGCAAGATTTAGATAAATATATAATTTATTTAGATTAATGTCTCCAGGAGTTTTTATCATTCAAATGTGAAAAAAGATTGACAGACACCTCATAATTTAAACTTTTGTTGGGGTTTATTTGAGGCAGGTTGGATATTTTTTATTAATTACTAATTGTAATTGATTGAGAAAATAAATTATTAATGTAAATGAATAATTCTGGGTTACCACCCTGGGATCAAGGAGCAATGACCAACCTGTGTTTAGTCAAAAAAGGAAATCCTCGTCTCATTTTGCTAATATGTGTAAATATTAACAATCAAATAGGTTAGAAGGCGTGAACCCAAGCACTGACTGTCTCAAACAACTGTTGATACAACAAACAATGCATAAATAACCACAGTAAGTCACAACTGTTTATTAAGGCAATAGTTGATCAACCAATCAAGCGCTTGAATTAACACACACTAGACTAATGAACCACTAACTAGAAGCACCAAATCAACCCCTGCAAATGGATCTGTGCAAGTGCGTGTGGTGAGAGAGAGTGTGTGTGTGAGGGGGAGGGACGAGAGAGAGGGAGAGAAAATAGATGGACGTGACCTCCTGTGGACGTGACGCTGTATGCATCATAGTGGACATGATGCTGTATGCTCTAACCAACTAGCTGTGCTTACAGGTGTGTGTGAAGGCTGGGGTAATGGCAAGCTCTCCTAAGGAGTTGCTCACAAGGCAATGTATGATTTCACCACAAGTATAAGGTGTGTGTGTGTGTATGCGAGTGTGTGAGTGGGTTAGTAAGAGAAAAAGAGAAAAGAGAAAATGACACAAGCGGCCCTATCCCTCAGAGGCCGATAAATGAAGTGGGGTCAGTTCACTGTCCTCTGGTCTGTGTTCCAGATAGCGTATTGTGAAAGGCGGATGGTACAAACTAACGGCGGATTATCCACCAAGTGAATAACAACAAACTGGCTCGTGATGAGCACAACAACAAAACAGCAATCGTTCTGTTGGATGAGTGCGCAGGGTCGCTGTAGTGTTCTACAGCAGGATGAATAGGGGTTTTCCTCAGTGTGGCAGAAGAGGGATCAGCGGAGTAGACTCAAACATTTGAAGTGCTCCCTAACAGTAACTTGTGCGCAGAAAGCCAGGTCTTCCTTTCAGCAGCTCGTCAGATGGGGCTTGCAGGGGGCAATGGTGCACAGTGACAATTAAGGTCTCAATGATGTTAGCGGGGATTCCACCAGACTCCACCTGGATCTGGCCGGTGTCAGCCAATAGGGAGTGTAGAGGCAGATAATGTATCCTCATTTTGTACTTAAGATCCAAATAAGGTTAGTCACACAAGGCTTATGAAGCAGCTAACCAAATATCAGATTTGGCAGTAAAAAGGACCCATAAGCAGGAAACAGGTGTTTTGATAAATTGAGTGGTTTGTGCGTAAGTCAAGCCTTGGGAGGTCAAATGAGGTGGAACATTCTGGGTTAAGGTGACCTGACCGTTGGGACGGTTGGGCCAAGTTTGGCAATAGAAATGGTTGTTTTTTGGCAGAAAGACAAAGGGAAAGGAAGACAAAGGTATTGACGCACGAACCGCAGTTCTAGGAATAAGCAGGAAACCAGGAGTAAATATGACCCAAGCACAAACACACACACACACACACACACACACACACACACACACACACACACACACACACACACACACACACACACCCATGAGTGAGTGAAGGCCGAGGATATAAGGGCTGTTTCCAACTAATTTGGTGTGTGGACTAGTGTACTGCTGTATGCTTACGTTCTGCGATTAAAGTATTCCCGTTGGCTGTAACTTTTCTCTGTGGTTCTCTGAGTCTCTTCATTTCAGTGTTTGCTGAAGTTGAGCATTTTCCTTACAGGAGCAGGCGTTTGAATTTTGGGAGTGAATTACATCTAGGTGTAATTTACTGGACTGATGGAGGTCTGGCGTGCTTCTATTGTTCTTAGACTCGCTGGTTTGTGAAGTCTCCTCATTGTTTATCCTCTATTGTCTCTATTGGCTGAGGTCCCAACACTTTCCAATGCGTCCACTGCCAAAAAATGACATTTTTCTAATAACGTGATTTAGATAAAACATAAAAGTTTTTAAATTAATAATTTACATCAGAGATGGAGCACTGAGTATTCACCACCCCTCCTCCCCCACTATTCACATGATAACCACATGATAACCATATGATAATTGCTTTCATTCTGTCAGCTTCAAATGGTGAATTTTCGGAGGAATCAGGGTGAGAACAGTCACAGTAAACACATTGGAATATCCTGCAAGTCAAAGCATCACTCATTCATTTTGAGGTGAACGTATTTCAGAGGATTACACTGCAGTAATCATGTACAGGCAGCGGGTCAGCTGTTTCAGAGCAGCGCGGCTCACCAGATCAGATCTGTTTTGTACTGTAGCGGGGGGTGTGGTGATTCTCACATAAAATATGGCGTACTTTGGAATCAGTGTGTACTGTAAGTCTGTGTATATACTGTAAATGATAATTTAAAACTTTTTTCAGCTGTTGTCTTTAGTTAATACTCCACTTACTCTTCAGTATGATCCAGAAATATATTCTTCCTAATAGTCACATGACTCTGATAATACTGCTACATTTGTTTGAAATCGTACAACAACATTAGAGAGTATCAAAATTATCACACTACCCAGAAACCTCCTCAGTATGCTGAGGGTTAATGATGTACACCTAAGTACCCTTGTTAGCCATTCCAATGTGGGTTCTCTTAATGCTAGGAGGGACTCTTGCCTTGTCCTTGCAGGATCCTTGGGTTCATCCCAATATGCTTCCTCGACTCCTCCATCCTCTATCCTCAATCACTTGACCCGGAAATCAATTGAGACTCGCCATCTTGTAGGATGTCTCAATTCATTAAATGCGCTCAGAGGAGTCAAGGAGTCGAGGAGAGAGGAGGCTTTCAGAGGAGAGGGAAGCAAGGACACATGAGTGCAGGCTTCACAGAAGTTTTTTACTGACCAACACACCCCCTGATTGGTTATTAATGTGACACATGCAGCACTGCAGCTGATCAGACTGATCTGATACATCACAGTATCACTGGAGTTTCATACAGAGTGAAGACAGATAAGAGATTAAACTCAAGTGTATCACTGCCAAGAATGGAGTTACAAATCTGAACAAGAAAAGGAAACAAACAACTTTCTTCATTTATTAGAAAGATTTTTCTCTTGACAATCATATTATTTCCCTTGTTTTTTCTCTCAACTTTTACTATGGATGCAATCAAAGTCAGAGAGTCTGTCTGTCAGAGAGCCTGTCAGCTAGAAACACTTTTACATCACTGACCATCATTTCCTTTCAGTCACACTGAGACTGGTCATTCCTGAGCGTTGGGTTGATGAGTTACAGAATTTTAATTTTCCCTGAAACATTTTGCCTGATAAAATAATTTCCAGTGTTCAAAAGACATGTTGATCATATTCTGGGTTATTCCATCATGAGTTCACAATCAGAATACCAATAAATACAGAGGCAAATAATAAATAAATGAAATACAGACATTGCATGACTCTGAGCAGGACACATTACATATTATAAATACAGAACTCTGGTTGTTGTTCATGTGCAAGTGATTGTTAGATAGAGAGAAAACACTGCTGCTCTGTTACTGAGAACTGGATCTGTATCTTTATCATTATATACACTGAACAAAAATATAAACGCAACACTTTTGTTTTTGCTCCCATTTTTCATGAGCTGAACTCAAAGATCTAACATTTTTTTTATATACACTAAAGACCGTGTTAGTGAGCACTTCTCCTTTGCCGAGATAATCCATCCCACCTCACAGGTGTGGCATATCAAGATGCTGATTAGACAGCATGATTATTGTACAGGTGTGCCTTAGGCTGGCCACATTCACTGACTGACACGAAGATATCACATGAAGTCACAACTAAATTAATATTATGCATTACAGGCAAGGTATGTACTGTGCAGTAGGCCTATCATGTAGTTTATACAGTATTCTTTCTGACAGATCCATCTCATAGTAATATTACTTGTAAATAGGAATGGAAATCACCAGAGGACCCACAATAAAATATTGTTATCATACTTAGGTCATGATATGATATTAATGTTGCAATATGCTGAGTATTGTGATAAAATATATTGTGATATAATGTGATTTATAACCTTTTTTTTCCACCTGCAGAATATTTCCCCAAAAGAAAGGTTTGTCAACATCAGTTTTACCCCATAAGGTAAAGTTTTCAGTCTGTTCATCTGACTTTAATAATTTTTATTGCAGCAAAATGTGAGGCAAAGCAGAAAGACTGACCAACACCATTATAAAACCTGTCAGAAGCATACACCTGACTAACTGAACTGTTGGCAGATTTAACGCCCTCTGCGAGGCCAGATTAAGCACATAAGCGAAACACTTCACATGCAGGTATCCCACTAATTGAATGGCAATACCCATGTTAGAAGTGTTGTCTGTTGCAACCACAATCCCCCATTCTTATGCTGAATTTTGCAGGAGGTCTGCAATGTTTGCCCCAGTTTGACTTAAGCGTAGTGCTTTAGTTTGGAGAACGTGAGACAACAGTCACCAGTTCTCTGTGAGATAATGTGCCGTTATAGTCACATATGAATCCACTGACCTTGAAGTATCACAAGTTAATGCCACCCTTCCTGCTGTACTCAAAGATTCCTCATCTTTATACTTCACTTCTCTTTAGGGCTTGGGTACAGCTGTGTCAGTGAAAAAACGTCGGGATGGAGTTACATACCTGGGTTCCGGTGTTTTTAGCATTCAACAAAAACCTTAATGTTTAGCAACTCTGTACGGATGCAGATCTTTGCACATGAAGTAGGTGATGGACTGAGTTAATTTCGTAGCACTCTCAGAGTTGGATGGTAGTTTTGTCAAGCTAAGTGTGGCCAGTGTTGGTTGATTTTTGGTGAATCAGGTTTAGTATGGAGAGAATTTTGTTTCTTTATTATTCAATCAAAAAGAATAGATTTGCAACCAAAAAAGAGATTTGTAAGCAAAAGAGAACAAGTGGGCAATGAAAAAAAAAACATTTGAGATCAAAACAGAAGAGGTTGCAATTGAAAAAAAAAAGTTGAGATCAAAACAGAAGGGGTTGCAAATGAAAAAAAAAATTGAGAACATATTTCTTCAACTTTAATCAGAACCAATGCAGCCATTTTGCTTATAAATCAGTCCTCTTTGCTTTCAAGTTGAAAACCTTCTCTTGAAAATCAGTCCTCTTTGTTTGCAAAGTCAAAAGTTTTGCTTGCAAATTCTACTGCTCTTAATGGGCGGGGCCTACGCTGGTGGATGAGAGAAGAGTTTCTATTGGTTGGTATGACCTGGCTAGGGCTCTGGCCATACCGAGCACGAGCGCCATCTACCACTTCCCTACAATGCCTGGAGGTAAGTTGACAGCCTCTGGCTATAGTCCGCCGTACACTCACAACAACTACAACTACAATTACAACAACATAATATAATGAAATGAATTATAATGGGTCAGGGTATCAAAGTATAATCCGTTTTTCTGTCAAAACGAAGAAACGGAAATAGCGCCCTTTTTCCGTTTTTCGTTTTGAGACACAAAACCAAATAATGGAAGTACTTCCGTTTTTTCGTTTTGTGTCTCAAAACGAAAAACGGAAAAACCAAATCGAAAAAACGGCCCAATTTTGATCTCTGCGAATTCATTTTTCTTTTTTCTATTCTTTTTGATATAACCGTGACAACGACGGACAGGAAGCGGAAGTTACGTGTACAACTTCAAAATAAAACTTTAGCGTGCTAACTGCTAACTTCTTATATTACAGCCTATCGCTCTCTTTCTACACTAAAATGACCTGCGATCATTTCATTTCAACCGAGAGGTGTGTGGAGGTCGATTCAATGGAGAGCTGCAAGGAATACAAATTGTGTTTTATCAGTCCTTTGGCGATAACTTTATCCGACTGCTATTATTTCTCCTCGCTTTGCACCGGGCGTCATTGGTTGCCATAACGACGGCGGCCGGCGGAGACTCCTTTCCCGAGTCAAAATCCTTGAGGCCAGCTGGCCGTGATGAGATCTGTATTTTAACTGCTACACTACTCAGCCTTTATAAGCAATGTAAACTGTAATGTGACCTCAATTTAACTGACAGTAAACGTGTATTCCAAAAATGTACAGCCCGGACCTATTTTACCGACGGACAGCCACCACTAGTGGCAACTATAAACTCATTAATTTTACCCTGGCATCTTTATATGACGCGGTTGACTGATGCTGGTTCAAAGAAAACGTAGTAGAACTTCTAGACGTGTGTGTATTAAATTATAATCATTCATTTATCAATCATACGATAGGATACATATGATGTCAATACCCTGGCGCCAGCGCTGGACACAACAGCGCCACCCCGAGTGTCTACAACGCCTGTGTTACCATGTTGTCAGTCTACTGTCTGTGCTGACTGTGACCACGAGGAGTGGAAAAACCATGTTGATTTAATTCAACAAAATGTGTCTACCAACAAGAATAAACACGGAGGAATCTTTAATTAATAAGGAATATTAATTATTATTATTATTATTATTTGTTTGATAGATAGATGACAATAGAATAACCTTTATAAACTGTATGTATAAAGATCATGAGACAAGTTTGATTTGCAATTAATGCATAAACCACCACATCTAGAAATATAAATGTACATGACACAAAACTATTAGGTCAGTATTTCCAATTTCTTATTTGATAAGTTCATACTTTCAGTATAAAGCTTAATTCTATGAATGTATTACTTATGCATTTCTGGAGGTTTTAAAGTGCAAAAACACAAATACAAAGCAATAAACCTCACTCAGACATCATTTTAGCAGCATTCACAGTTCAATATATTGCATGTGTGTGTCAGTGCATATTGGAGTTGACGGTGATTATAGCTCTGGGGAAGAAACTGTTTTTAAGTGTGTTTGTGAGTGCTTTCATGCACCTGCAGCACCTGCCAGAGGGCAACAGGTCAAACATTTCAGAACCTGGATGTGATCTGTCTGTCCTAGATGATATTCTGTGCCCTGCTGAGGCAGTGGGAGGTGCAAAAGGCTGACAGGGAGGGGCAAGGCTATCCAACAATCTTCTGTGCAGCTTTGATTGCCTCTTCCTGTTGGCCTCAGTGCAGGTCCTATACCATACTGTGATGCAATATGACAGAAGGCTCTCGATACAAGAGTGGTAGAAGGTCTTCATCAGTTTGGTGTCTAGATTGTTCTTCCTGAGGACCCTGGACGGACGATGTGGTGGTCCTCCTCACGGCTGGGTCCATATCTGGATCACTGGAGATTACAGTTAAATGCACCCTGACATACTGTTAAAAGTGGACATGTCTGACTCTGTAATGTTACCTTACATTGTGCCAATTTGAAAACAGCCAAAAGGTTGCAGGTGTATTGACAAAGTAGAGTATCATTTCAATGGTTAGGGTTAGGGATTAGGGGGACACACTTAAAAACAGTTTCTTCCCCAGAGCTATAATCACCGTCAACTCCAATATGCACTGACACACACATGCAATATATTGAACTGTGAATGCTGCTAAAATGATGTCTGAGTGAGGTTTATTGCTTTGTATTTGTGTTTTTGCACTTTAAAACCTCCAGAAATGCATAAGTAATACATTCATAGAATTAAGCTTTATACTGAAAATATGAACTTATCAAATAAGAAATTGGAAATACTGACCTAATAGTTTTGTGTCATGTACATTTATATTTCTAGATGTGGTGGTTTATGCATTAATTGCAAATCAAACTTGTCTCATGATCTTTATACATACAGTTTATAAAGGTTATTCTATTGTCATCTATCTATCAAACAAATAATAATAATAATAATAATTAATATTCCTTATTAATTAAAGATTCCTCAGTGTTTATTCTTGTTGGTAGACACATTTTGTTGAATTAAATCAACATGGTTTTTCCACTCCTCGTGGTCACAGTCAGCACAGACAGTAGACTGACAACATGGTAACACAGGCGTTGTAGACACTCGGGGTGGCGCTGTTGTGTCCAGCGCTGGCGCCAGGGTATTGACATCATATGTATCCTATCGTATGATTGATAAATGAATGATTATAATTCAATACACACACGTCTAGAAGTTCTACTACGTTTTCTTTGAACCAGCATCAGTCAACCGCGTCATATAAAGATGCCAGGGTAAAATTAATGAGTTTATAGTTGCCACTAGTGGTGGCTGTCCGTCGGTAAAATAGGTCCGGGCTGTACATTTTTGGAATACACGTTTACTGTCAGTTAAATTGAGGTCACATTACAGTTTACATTGCTTATAAAGGCTGAGTAGTGTAGCAGTTAAAATACAGAAGTCATCACGGCCAGCTGGCCTCAAGGATTTTGACTCGGGAAAGGAGTCTCCGCCGGCCGCCGTCGTTATGGCAACCAATGACGCCCGGTGCAAAGCGAGGAGAAATAATAGCAGTCGGATAAAGTTATCGCCAAAGGACTGATAAAACACAATTTGTATTCCTTGCAGCTCTCCATTGAATCGACCTCCACACACCTCTCGGTTGAAATGAAATGATCGCAGGTCATTTTAGTGTAGAAAGAGAGCGATAGGCTGTAATATAAGAAGTTAGCAGTTAGCACGCTAAAGTTTTATTTTGAAGTTGTACACGTAACTTCCGCTTCCTGTCCGTCGTTGTCACGGTTATATCAAAAAGAATAGAAAAAAGAAAAATGAATTCGCAGAGATCAAAATTGGGCCGTTTTTTCGATTTGGTTTTTCCGTTTTTCGTTTTGAGACACAAAACGAAAAAACGGAAGTACTTCCATTATTTGGTTTTGTGTCTCAAAACGAAAAACGGAAAAAGGGCGCTATTTCCGTTTCTTCGTTTTGACAGAAAAACGGATTATACTTTGATACCCTGACCCATTATAATTCATTTCATTATATTATGTTGTTGTAATTGTAGTTGTAGTTGTTGTGAGTGTACGGCGGACTATAGCCAGAGGCTGTCAACTTACCTCCAGGCATTGTAGGGAAGTGGTAGATGGCGCTCGTGCTCGGTATGGCCAGAGCCCTAGCCAGGTCATACCAACCAATAGAAACTCTTCTCTCATCCACCAGCGTAGGCCCCGCCCATTAAGAGCAGTAGAATTTGCAAGCAAAACTTTTGACTTTGCAAACAAAGAGGACTGATTTTCAAGAGAAGGTTTTCAACTTGAAAGCAAAGAGGACTGATTTATAAGCAAAATGGCTGCATTGGTTCTGATTAAAGTTGAAGAAATATGTTCTCAATTTTTTTTTTCATTTGCAACCCCTTCTGTTTTGATCTCAACTTTTTTTTTTCAATTGCAACCTCTTCTGTTTTGATCTCAAATGTTTTTTTTTTCATTGCCCACTTGTTCTCTTTTGCTTACAAATCTCTTTTTTGGTTGCAAATCTATTCTTTTTGATTGAATAATAAAGAAACAAAATTCTCTCCATAGTTTAGCGTTAGCTATGCTATCAGCAGGCAACGCAATCTCTGGATGGTGGCATGTGAGATGAGCCCACACGTCTGTAGTATTCCCAGAGTATTTCATTCTCATATGACACTGCTTACAAATCGCAGGTGTCATACCTAAGTCCTTCTTTCCTTCCATGTTAAAAAATCCCAAATAAGTCCAGATGATGGCACATTTCTGATTTCTTTCTCCGGTGCCTCCATCTTTGTTTTGATTAACTTCCTGCCAGATGCCACTGACTGAGACCACTGTTGACCTCACCAGGGAAAAAAAAAAACATCAGCACCATCCAGTGGACCAAAAAAGAAATTGATTTTGTATATTCTAGTATCAAAAACTGTATTAAAATGTGTATTTGCAAAACTAATAATGTATATAATAGAAGATCAATACTTTCAAAATAATAATAATTTCCAACTAAGGCCATGTTTACATGAAAACGATCAGCTGGAAACGGAATCATTTCTCATTTTCGTTTTGAAAAAAGTTCTGCATTCACACAACAATGTTTTGGTGACAATTCCCATTCACACAGATCCGCAAAAATGACCAAAAACACTGTAGTATACATGCCATGCCAGTAACTGGCAGTGTGACTTTGTAATGAAATAACAGAGTTTTCAGAGGAACTGCATATCGCAAATTTACATGACAACGGATACGGTGCTGTTTGCAAAAATTGCACTCTGGAACCTGTTTTCAAAACGTTGTGTTTTCAGGCACCCAAAACACCGCCATCATGTCAACGATCAGCCAAAACACAACTAAATGTTACCGTTTTCGGTTGAAGTCGTCGTCGTATAAACAGGACCTAAAAGGAGCACATATTAATACAGGTGGAAGGTCTCTTTACAAGGTAAAGAGGTACATCACAAGGTGATGTAAAGGTTTCTTTACATCATGATCAATAGTTTTAAATAAGTACTGGAAGGAGGCTGCTTTGTATGTGATCCCTAATTCACTGAGTGTCTTGTCTCAAATGAGTGGCATGTGCTTGATTCTGCCCTATTTAGTAATAGAATGATTTGTAACTTCTTGTTCTTCGTAAAAAGTAATTCAAGTTTTTTTATGGAACTCTTGGAACTTTTTGGAACCACTTTTTGGAAGTGGTCTTTGACAGTAATGAGAAACCCTGCTGGTGTCTCCAGCAGGCAGAACAGGGAGCTGTTTCTCTCGGGGCCTGTCAAGCCACTGTTGTTGTCATATCACAGCCAGACAACAATGTAATGATGATTAAAATGATACTAATCAAAACAGCAAATGGTGGCCATTATCATTACAATTAATTATCTCTCATTCCACCGCACACAAAGTGGGACAGGGAGCTGTCACAGCCATGTGAACAAAGAGCAGAGCAATAACCCAGGTCAAGAATGGAGGCTGTGACGCTGCAGGAGGCATATCTGAATATTTCCTCCTGATTCTCACAGCGGGGGCTTCACTGTGATACACTGCTGATCTGACTCAACATCCACATTTCAAAGCTCCTTCAGTGTTCCGCAGTGTTATAAAGTTGAGATGCTTACAGCCCCAATGACATTTAGTTATTTAAGACTTTGTAATATTTAAACAGCTGTATAAAGCATTCACACTGAAGGGGAACAACAAAAGCCTCTGTTACTGGGAAGAGCTATCCATTACTGGTGTGACAAGAGAGGACAAGGAATTTGTTTGTAGCCATGTTCACAGTGATCAGTCAACAGAATGTATGGGCTCCAAATTGAATTACAACTGAACAATTACCAAGGTCAACTGCAAGAACAACTTCATCTTTAGAAGATCTAATCCAATTTGGCCTTGACTCCCACCCTCTGGCAATCATAGAGTCTTGTTGAACGATGGGAAGCATCATTGATTGCCCAGTCAAACTATCAATCTGGCCTTGGACCTGGGTCAGCCCCCTGCCCCTTCATGTCCATCTGTGAGAGCAGCCCTGCCTCCTGGAAATTACATATATTTTCAGCTATTTTGAAATAGTATATTTTTGAGTGAAATGTAATGTTGAGTGAATTACATTTTCTATTAATATAATGAGGAAATGTTGCTAGTTAAACAATCTGGCAAGTTGCAAAAATGTTTTTCACATCAAAACAGGCAATCTTGCAATAAACTATCCACACATAGTGACTATAGCATTTTTTAATTATAAGCTTTTTTAGTCACGCTTAACCAAAATCGGGATCTTTCCCTAACAACACATTCTCACCACCACCTCATCACACACTGACATTCGGTCGTGGACTTTCCATGTTGACGCTGACATATCGTTGTTGACGTTCTGAGACGCCATGTCAACCTCAGCCTGTTACATGCATTGCCTGTTTTCAAAATACACTTCTGTTTTTACAAGAAATGTACAGTTTGCATACAGCCTCTTTCAAAATAAACACACCACGTCAGTACAACACTGCAAATTGATGTTTTGTTCTTCAACAACAAATGCATGTGGTCATGTTTAGCCAACAAACACACATGGTTGGGTTAGGTAAGAAGAACTGGGTTTGTCTTTACAATAATTGAAAGCAACCACCAGCCTCGTGGGGGAAAGTCAGTGGTTATTAAATTAAATATGTCTGAAAATACACACATATATTACCATAAAGCCGATATATTATTAGCAAATATAAATTGGCTTATTCGTAAAAAAGACCCATTTAATTTACAGTACACAACATTTATTATAGGTCATAGGCTTCATCTGTTTTCACTCTGTTGTCATATACACACAGGCCTGAAATACACACACACACATGCACAAACAGGACCTATACATGCAATAAATGGAGAGATGTCAGAGTCCCAACAGGGCACCTTGGCGGTGCCCAGGGGGTGAACTGGCACCTCTCCAGATACCAGCAAACCTCTGGCTCCCAAGCCAAGTCCCTATGGACTGTGGTATTGCTGCCCCTAATTAGCTCGTTAGTTATTGATAATCAAATACAAGTACCTGCTAACAGCTGGTAGCATTTACAATTTTGGACCCAACAGGGGCTTGAGATGCAGCTGCTGGACACAGCCATGATCTGTTGAAGACCAATAACAAGGATAACAAATGGACATATTTAGATTAAAAAATATCAGTCAGCATCACGCAATGTGTGTTTTTTAATCTGGTGGAAGGATTTTTCAGTTAAAGGTGAAACAACAAAGATATGGTGGGTTATAGTGTGATGTGATGTGATGTGCTGTGCCTGCCCCATTAACGTTAAATAAAACTGAAACCAAAGTCTCGCTCCTCAAACACTGTCACTGATGTCATGACTGCTCCTTCTTTTATATTATACTTGCCAAAAACAAGGAATTAATATATGATCAGGGAGAAACAAGGAGGAGGAGGAGGGAAGAGAAGAGGAGGGAAGTGGGGGAATGAAGGAAAGAGAGAGGATGTGAGGGCAGGGGTAAACTTACACAATTAAAAAGAAGATGAATAAAATGTGGCTACCAAGTCAAGGTGGACCAAATCCTTTCTTTATGTACATATGATAAATTCCTCATTGCATAGCCATACAGTCATTTATGATCTGCTCACAATAAGACTAGCAATAGTATTTCTGTGTCCTTGAAACCATCACATAATACAAAAATGAAAAAGGTAAGAAAAAAGACATTTCTTGAAATGAGAGAGATTGAATAAAAACCCCTGAGCTTCTTTCCTTGTGCGTTGAATCTTCACTCAAACAAAAAGAGGTCACACTGTATGCAGAACATTTCAGCTGCTGTGGATCAGAACAAGCGATTTGGAAGTAGGTTAACGAATGCAGAACGTTAGAGACTGTTTCCTCTTTTCCTCTTGGAGCACAGCTATAAATGTCAGAGCTGTGCTCAGTGTGAACCAAACAGAAAATCATTTTGGTTTCTTCCTCTCTGCTAAAACAGAGATACAGCCATTGATTTATCCGCTCTGACTCACTATTAATTTAATGCACTGCTAAACAAGACAATAAACATTGTTAGGTCTTTAGGTAACCTCTGCATTCTTCTCTTGAATACTTCTGCAACTTAGAGTAATCATGCAAAGTAGCAAAATGAAGAGATAATGCAATCACAGATGACAGAAGACAGATTTTTAACTATAACACTTTGCAAAATGAAACCAAAAAGGATGCAGTTAACTCACCACCGATGCATCCAGGGGACACACCCCATTATTCTCCCTGATAATGCTACACTGTGAATGACAAATCTTTGCTGAAATTAGAGAAACAGTTCACTTATTTCGAAAGTATTTCTCATGTCACAGAAACCACTGTAAAATTGTTCCAGTGCTCTGCATAGATCTAAAAAAATCTGCCCACCCACCATCCTCTCTGGCTTTCTGAAGATCTGTTCACTGCTGTTGCTTGGCCAAACTGTGCCATGATAATTGACAATGCTTTAAATATATTTTAATATTTATGCAAAGAATCTACAAATTCTAAAAGATTAGTGTCACCAATTATGTATCTGATTAAGTATTATCCTTTGTGTTCCTGAGATATTACATTGAATAATGGTCAGAAAGCATTATGATGTCACAGTGAAGCTGACCTTTGACCTTTTGGATATAAAACATTATTGCATCATCATTTTATCCTATTAGACATTTGAGTGACATTTTGTCATGTTTAGTCTTGCACTACGTTTACACGTAGCCGGCTATTTTCATAAACGGACATTTCACCCTCTCCGTTTTCAAAAATAACTGCGTGCACACGTGTCTGTTTCCAGAAAACTTTGCGTTTACACCAACCCGTGTATGTATGCCGTCTTACGCAGTCTACCCTCGTCGGACAGGTAATACAGGGTGCAGGTAACTTTTTTTTATGACACTGACAGGAGACCGCACGACGGTCATCTCACCCTCGATGTAGGGACGCAGTAATTCATTGCAGTCAAGCCAGCCGGCAGTTAAGTTTCCATGGTCAAGCCAGCCGGCACTCAATTTGGAGTGCACACGTATTCTAATGCTTATGGTAAATGCATTGCCATGGCTGAAGCTGACAGGGGGAGCCTCTCGTGAAATGAATGTAATAAGAAAATAAAACAACTTTCCTGATATCAATAGTCAAAGACACCTGTACTATTGGACAGAGTACTTCTTGGACAACATGTCCAATTACTATCAAGTACTTTTACTGTGTTCTTTTGCAGTAATCCTATGTCAAAGTCTCTCATATCAACAATAAATATGCTTCATTCACCCCACTTTGATCTTTAATAAAAATCATATTTTCAATAAGTAGTCAAAGACAACTGTACTATTGGACAGAGTACTTCTTGGACAACATGTCCTATTACTATCAAGTACTTTTACTGTGTTCTTTTGCAGTAATCCTATGTCAAAGTCTCCCATATCAGCTATAAATATGCTTCATTCACCCCACTGTGATCTTTAATAAAAATCATATTTTCAATAAGTAGTCAAAGACACCTGTACTATTGGACAGAGTACTTCTTGGACAACATGTACAAATAATATGAAGTACTTTACTGTGTACTTTTGCAGTACCTTGGACTACTTATTGAAAATATGATTTTTATTAAAGATCAAAATGGGGTGAATGAATCATATTTATAGTCGACATGAGAGACTTTGACATAGGATTACTACAAAAGTACACATTAAAAGTACCTCATATTATTTGTAAGAAATTGTTTTATTTCCTTAGTATATTCATTCTACGTGAGGCTCTGCTGTCATCTTACAGCGCCGTATTAATGCATTTACCATAAGCATTAGAATACGTGCGCACTCCAAATTGAGTGAGTGTAAACTCACTGTTAACGTTACACTGCAAACACGGTAATCTGTTGCGTCCACTGCGGTCCACTCCCTTACTCATGCTTTTGTTGTTACATGATAGGTGGGGATTTTTTAAGCGGGGTTGTGTGAGGTACTTACACATAACGTTTGTCAATGCATCACACACAGTAGACGGTGGTCAGCAGCTAAACATATTTTAGCCACCTAAAAAGAGGCAAACCTGATAAAATCAAGGTCAGTTTAAATGTTCGCTACATTAAGAATATGTGTACCGTTTTGGCTTGCCGTCAGACGGACTTTTCCAACAGGAAAACAAGGTTATACTGTGCATTGTTTTCACTCTCTCCAGCACACCAGAGTCCACTGACATAAACAGCAATTTTACTTCGCAGATCTCCGTGCTGCGAGGTAAAATTACTGTTTTTGTCAGTGGACTCTGGTGTGCTGGAGAGAGTGAATTAACAAGCGATATAACTTAAGTTTCCTGACAGAACAGGCTGTCTGATGGCAAGGTAAAGCAATGAAAATATTCTTTATATGGCATACACTTAAACTGACATGGATTTAACTGGGTTAGCCTCGTTTAGGTGGCTAAAATACGTTTATCTGCTGCCCCCGTCCACAGCAATGTAAAGCCTATCTCGCGTGCTGGTGGCTGTGTCTGCTTCTTTGTACTGGGAGTGCACTGGTCGCCATCTACTGCGTGTAGTCCCTCATACAGCTTTAAGCATGCCATTATTCACCCACTATTAAAGAAACCACAACTGGACCCCCTGTCCTTGAGTAACTTTAGGCCAATTTCCAAATTGTTCTTCTTGTCCAAAGTTCTGGAGGAAGTAATTTCCTCACAACTGGTATCTTTTATGAATAATAACAATGTTTTTAACAAATTTCAGTCAGGTTTTAGAGCATATAGTACTGAGACAGCCCTTGTTAAGGTTACTAACAACCTTTTGCTTGCTGCAGACAGAGGTGACTCCTCAGTTTTAGTTCTTTTAGATTTAAGTGCTGCTTTTGACACTGTCAACCACTGTATTCTTCTGCACTGCCTAGAGACTTGGGTTGGAATTACGGGACCGGCACTCAGCCTACTTCAGTCCTACCTCTCCAACAGAACAGTCTCTGTTGCCCTGGGTAATGTTTCTTCCTCCTCAGCCCAATTGAGGTGTGGGGTCCCTCAAGGCTTTGTCCTCGGCCCTCTTCTGTTTTCCATATACATGCTGCCTCTCGGCCAGTTTATCCAGACTCATAATGTGCTTTACCATTTCTATGCAGATGATATTCAGTTGTACATGCTGTTTAAAACCACAGATTCTGGCAGCCTATCTAATCTCTCATTTTGCCTCTCTGACATTAAATCCTGGATGTCTCAAAACTTCCTCAAATTCAACAATGAGAAATCGGAAGTCATTCTGTTTAGTCCCCCAAATTTCTTTAGCTCCGCTGGTGCTAATCTGGGAGAGCTGAATATTAAGCAGGCTGCTAGGAATCTAAGTGTGATTTTTGATGTCAAACTCTGTTTTGATCATCAAGTCAAAAGTGTTGCTCAGTCTTGTTTCTTTCAGCTCAAGATGATTGCAAAAATTAGGTCATTTTTATCACTCACAGACCTAAAAAAAGTTGTTCACAATTTTATTTATTCGCAACTTGATAACTGCAATACACTTTACTCAGGTATTAGTCAGAGCTCCCTCCATCATCTCCAGTTGGTCCAAAATGCTGCTGCCTGACTCATTACTGGGACAAAGGGACATGAGCACATCACACATCACCCTCTGCTTGCCTCCCTACACTGGCTCCCTGTTAGTTCTCAAATTGATTTTCAAATTTTATTATTCACCTTTAAGGCCTTAAATGTACAAGCTCAGAAATAAATTACAAACTTATTGACACAGTATTTGCCCTCTCGACCACTAAGATCCGCTGATGGAGCCCTGCTGATTACTCCCAGGTCGCAGTTTGTGACAAAGGGAGAGTGCGCGTTTGCTGTTAGAGCCCCCACACTCTGGAATGCTCTTACTATTGAACTAAGGCACACAAAGTCCCTTGCCTCTTTTAAATCTCATCTTAAAACCTTTCTCTTTGCAAAAGCTTTTGGGAATTTTTGACTACTTTAATTTTATACTGTTTTAATTTGTTTTGTTTCTATTTATTCATTATTTATTTTACCTGTTTCTTTGCTTCTTCTTTAGTCACTTGCCATGTCTGTTTTTTAATTACCTTATTTGGTTTTATCTCTTCTTGTGAAGCACCTTGTAACATTGTTTGGAAAAGTACTATATAAATAAAGTTTATTATTATTATTATTATTATTATTATTACACAACCCCACTTTTCCGAACTATCCCTTCAACCCGAAAGAAGTTTTACAATACATGACCAGTGTTGCAGTCTGCTACAGCAGTGACAGTAACGTAATATTTACAACACACACACACACACACACACACACACACACACACACACACACACACACACACAATACAATTAATATTAACACAATGTTAAGATTGATATTAATAACATGAGTAATAAAGAGTAGTTTCAAATACAAATCATGTGTGGCTATAAGGAATTTTCTGACATCTGTTTAATATGCTGAATGTGCTTAAAAATTTGAAGAATATCAGATGAACAAAAGCATCACAAATTAACCACAACAGCCTTCAATCTCGCAATTCCTGGGTAATCGTGTAGGGCATTACAGCATGAGTCATCCACAGCAGAATGCTATCACCAATGCAGTACTGTCCGACTTGATTATTGATCGCAACTTGCCCCTGTCTATTGTGGGAAACAAGAGTTTTCAGCACTTTCTGACAGTACGTGACAGTAAGTACAGCCCAGTGTGTCGCAGAACATTGACATCAAAAACAGAGAGCCTCGCTGAAGAGAGACATTCAACATTAAAAACTCAATTGAGCAACACTGACCATGTTTCAGTCACTGTGGACATTTGGTCTGACCGAAAGATGAGGGGATTCCTTGGTGTCACTGTGCACTGGATAGGGAAAGTGGCAGAGAAGATACAGCTAAAGTCCAATCTCTTGGCCTGCAACCGCTTTAAAGGCTCACACACAGCTGAAAGAATCTGTGACCAATTTGAGGCAATATGTGATGAATACCACATTAAAGATGAACTGGACTACATTATTAGTGACAATGCTGCTAATATGTGGAAAGTATTCACTGTGTGCTTCTCTAGTGAACAAGAGGATGACGATGTTAGAGATCATCTTGATGACCCTGAGCTCTGGTGTGACTGAACTCTGGAAGATCAGCAAACAGTAGATGCTGCTATAGCAAGCACAACATTCAAGGATGTGTTTGATGCTGAATTTGGGGAACAGAAAGGCATCCCTGCTGCAGTCAACACAAGATGGAACTCAACACTGAGGCAAGTGAAGGCAGTTCTCCAGTGCAATCATCTGAAGTTCTGCTGTTCTAGAGAAGGCAAGGAGTTGTCATTCACAGGATGTGAGTGGAGTCTGTTGAAGGAGTTGGTGGACATCTTGAAGCCATTTGGAGAAGCAACTGATTTGACACGGGAGGAGAAGGTCGTCACAATCAGTGCTGTTGTTCCATCCGTCTTGTCTCTCAATCACCACCTCACGAAGCTGAAGCCTCAAGTCCGTTTCCTGAGCGATCTGGTCAGAAGTCTCCTGACATCCTTGAACAAAAGATTTCTTGGAATCTTCATCAACGTGAAAATGGCCAGGACACAAGATGGGATCACCACCCCCTTTTAAGATCCAGTCTACCTCAAAGCAGCTGCCTTGGATCCAGCCTTTTCTCTGTTGTGGGCGGAGCCCCATGTGCTGGTCAATTGTGATGCCAAGGCAGAGGTGGCACAACGAGTCAAAGGTAAATATTACTGAGTCTAATGTAACTTTTTTTCCTCATAATCTGATCTAATTGACTGCAGCAATAATTACGTATTTCAGTATAACACACTGCATCGCCAACACAAATGGTAATAAGGGCTCTTTTGTTTCTGCCATTGTTTTTACATGTTTTGCCAGAAAGATGCTACAGAGACTCAGCAACCTGTGCCTCTTGTTGATGGAGAAGAGCAAGAGGACCTTAGAGAAGGAGAAGGGGTGTTTGCTGCATACCATAAGAGGCAGAAGAAGGATGTTGGGACCACTCCAGCACTACAGCTAAGTCACTACCTTGACACAGCCGAAGGACACAATTCCTATATGTTCTGGGCATTGAATATGAAGACTCTTCCTACGCTGTTCCAAGTGGCCATCAGAGTCTTGGCAGTGCCTGCATCCAGTGCTCCAGTGGAGCAAGTTTTCAGCCATGGTGGCGTCATACTACGTCTCCATCGTGCACAAATGACTAACAGACTTTTGGCCAATTTGGTCTTTTGCAAATGCAATGCAACATATAAAAAGAAACTGCTGTGGAACTAGTTAAAGTGCAATATGCTATGAAAATACAATGTTAGCACATTTTGGAGTTATATGTGAAATGGTACTGGGTAGTAATGCAATTACCCTGTGGTTGAAAGGACTTGAAAGGACTCAAAACTGTAGGACTTGGGGTTTGACTTGGTCCCACCTCTGCTAATTACACACAGACATATGTATCGGAATCTAGCCCTCTGTCACACACACACACACACACACACACACACACACACACACACACACACAGATGTTACTCAGCATCACAGCTGTGCCTCTGTGCCTGCTGGACGCTTCACAATTAATGCTGCTGAACCAAGTCTGCTGCTGCCATGCTCATTACCTGTGAGGAGATGATTAAATAACTTAAAGTGTATTTTATTAACATGTTGTTTGCTGTAGCTGTTAGCTAACAATAAAAAAATAAAATTATATCTTATAATTTGCTTTCAGTAACATGTTGTGCATGTGTTATATAAATCAATGATCAATAAAAAAAATACAAATTAACTTGCTCAGACAATAAAATAATACATGGCATTATAAATAATAATAAGATGCACAAATTAACTTTCAAATTAAACTAAGGATGCACTGATTTTGAAATTCTAGGCCGATACTGATACCAATGTTTGAAATAACAATTTGGCGAATAGTCAATACAGACATTTTTATATACATGTTTCTTTTGTTTTTTGTTGTTATTTCAGCCATTCAGTCCTTTATTACACTGCCTTTGATTGAGCACAAATTCAGTAACACACATTTGTGAAACAACCTTTGGCACAACCTTCTCTCACATGAAAAAACATTTTTTTAAAAAATGAGGAAAAAAAGCGTTTTTACAATATATGAGACATCATAATTACTTCTCTTTTTCTTTTCTTTTTTTTTTAAAGATGCGCCGGTTAAAGTGGCAGCAAGTCTGAGTAGCTCCTGTTTTTTGAGTAATGTTTGAGTGTGTTTTTCTCTCTTTCAATGATTTTTAATTTTTCAAATATGATGAATAAAGTTGTGTCCACGAGGGACGATCTTCTGGCTCTTAGAGGAACCACTTACAGAGTTAAACATCCGAAACAGGTTGAGCTGAGGAAGCCGTTTCGAGACTGGTAAGCAGGAGCGAAGCTAAAGGCTAGGAGGTGGAGATACAAGCCTTTCCTGCTGTTGCTCCATATGGGAAATGTAAACTCACTATCCAACAAGTGTGACGAGCTGCTGGCACTGGTGAGGAGCTAACGACTGTACAGGGAGTTCAGTCTCGTGCTTCGCTGAGACGTGGCTGAATGACAACTGACTCCTGTGTGAGCCTACCTGGCTTCTCTACTGTGCAAGCAAACAGGGCCGCAAAGGCGAGCAGCAAAAACAGAGGTAGGGGATTGATCCTGCTTGTAAACAATAAATTATGTCATCCTGGACATATCACGGTGAAGGACAAGATCTGCTGTCAGGATATTGAACTGTTGGCAGTCGGTTTTAGACCGTATTATGTACCACAGGAGTTTTCACACATTGTCGCCAGTATTGTTTACATTCCACCGCTGGCAGCAACGGCAGTGGCGTGTTGCGTCACCCATGAAACTGTTACTAGGATTCAGACCCAGCATCCCCCATTATTACATTCACTGCAATAACGGGGGATTTTAACAACACTATGCTCTCCTCCCATCTGACTGGTTGTTCAGTATGTGGACTGTCCCACCAGGGAGAATAAGACACTAGATTTGTTTTATGGAAATGCCAAGGATGCCTACAGTGCCTCTGCTCTACCACCTCTTGGCAGATCAGATCATAATCTGGTCTCTCTCCAGTCTACATACAAACCCTGTGTAATAAAGTTGCCTGATACCACTCTCACAGTCAGGAAGTGGTCCCTGGAGACCAGTGAGTCTCTCAGGGACTGTTTTGAATGTACAGACTGGACTGTACTACTGGAGCCACAGGACAACAACATGGACATGGGCAGTAGGGTGGACATTCTAACAGAATATATAAACATATGTAGGGACACTGTGATGCCAGTAGAGACTGTACGCTGCTTCCCCATTAATAAACCCTGGGTCAACAGTAATATCAAACAGCTCCTCAATCAGAAAAAGCTGGCATTCAAGAAAAGGGACAAGGAGAGGCTCAGGGAGGTTCAGCATGAGCTGAATGGGGAACTGAGACAGGCAAAAGTGGACTCCAAAAGAAAGGTGGAGAGTAAACTGCAGCTGAACAACATCAGAGAGGTGTGGAAGGGAATGAGGAACATCACAGGCAAAGACAAAGAAGAATAGCCAGGATATGAATGGTGATGTGGACAAAGCCAACAACTTCAACCTGTTCTGTAACAGGTTTGATGGAGGGGGCTGTGTTCACCGAACCCCTGCACCCATCCCTGCTTTCACGTGTCACCTGCTGCCCCTCCCCCGCTACTGCAATTAGAGCTACAGCTACAACATCTTCCACCCACGGCCAACTACCACTGTCCTCAACAGCAGACGAGGTGAAGGCAGAGCTCAGGAGACTGCGTACAGGGCTCAGATGGAGTGTGTCCAAGGCTCCTGAAAGACTGTGCAGCCCAGTTTGCGGAGCCCCTTCAGTGGCTCTTTTACAGGAGTCTTCGAACAGGCAAAGTCCCGGTGCAGTGGAAAACATCTTGTTTTGTACCAGTGCCCAAAGTGGCGCACCCAGCCAAGTTAAATAACTACTGACTGGTGGCCTTAACATCACACATTATGAAGACCCTGGAGCACCTGGTCCTCCATTTCCTGAAGTCAGAGGTCACTGATGCTGTGCGCCTCCAGTTTGCCTATCAGGAGCACATAGGAGTGGAGGATGTGGTTCTTTACATGCTGCATCGGGCCTACACCTACTTGGAGGAGTCGGGATGTTGTGTGAGGATCCTTTTCCTTGACTTTTCAAGTGCATTTAATACTATCCAGCCCCCTATACTGAGAGACTGGTTGGAGGTGATGGGAGTAGACCGCCTCCTGACCTCCTGGATTATAGACTACCTGACAGAGCAGCCTCAGTATGTCAAGTTTGGAAGCTGTGTCTCCGCGATGGTCAGGAGCAGCACTGGTGCTCCAGAGAGAACTGTTTTAGCACTGTTCCTGTTCACATTCTACACAGCGGACTTTAAGTACAACTCAGAGTCCTGCCACATACTAAAATACTCTGATGGTACAGCTATTGTGGCTTGTATCAGGAGCAATCAGTAGCTGGAGTACAGGGACCTTGTGGATGCGTTCAGGGACTGCTGCAGTAAGAGCTGCAGTGTTTCCACTAGGTTTACAGCCTTGGGGGGGCAGACGGACATCAACACAAACACTTAAAGGAAAGGAAAGGAAAGGAGTCATGGTGTCATGCGTTTTTTTTTTAAAATGACAGCAGTCAATATAACAACTGAAAGTTATTTGAACTTTACATTGAACTAAAAATCAGAACATTTCTTCTTCACCATCTTCACCACCCTGGGACGCAGATATTTTTGTCTGCTTTTCAGGTGGTTGACGCAACATTTTCCAACATGTGGTCTCTGTCCGCCGGTGGTAGTGTGCTCACCTGTGTGTGTGTGTGTGTGTGTGTGTGTGTGTGTGTGTGTGCATCCAGGTGGAACTCCGCCGTGTGCGATATAGAAAACAGAATTATATAAATTAACTTGACCTTCAAGGGGGGCTGGGGGGTACCGTTGGGGGAGCAGGGCGCCCCCTAATATAACGGTGGGGGAATCACTGTGCTGTCTCCACCTTAACCCAGCCAAAACCAAGGAGATGGTAGATTTCAGAAGGAAGAGGTCACCCTATCAACCATTCTCCATACAGGGGGAGGACACTGAGGTGGTGCACACCTACAAATATCTGGGGGCCCTCTTGGGTGAGAAGCTGGACTGGTCCTTTAACACTGACGGCCTCTACAGGAGGGGGCAGAGCCCCCTGTTCTTCCTGTGGACACTGAGGTCCTTTGATGTGTGTGTGGAAATGTTGACCATTTTGTATTACACAGTGGTGGCCAGTGCACTTTTCTATGATGCAGTATGTTGGGGAGGCAGCTTGATAGACAAAAACACCAAGTGTTTGAACAAGCTGGTTAAAAAAACTGGTTCAGTGCTCGGCAGGAGACTGGACCCACTCAGAACTGTGGTGGAGAGGGGCACATTGAACAAACTGAAAGCTATAATGGACAATAGCAGACACCCTCTCCACAGCCTCCTGGAGCAACAGAGGAGCAGCTGCAGCAGTTGGATCATCTCACTGCATTGCAGAACAGAGCATTTCTGGAGATCCTAGACTGGACTGTGGAATGGACAAACTTATTTTAATTTAATTTAATTTCTCTTCATGTACTTATTCTCAACTTATTTTATGTCCATTTTAATACCACTGTGTTGTTGATGAGGGGAAGTGCGGTTGTTGTTTTGGACAGCTAAATTTCTAAAGTTCTTTCTTATCTATTGTATTGTATTGTATTGTATCATGCTGTGAAAACATCAAAGCATTTCTCCTTCAAACAGCCTTATTTATTCAAGTTTCTCAACAAAAGCTACATTTTACAAGATTACATTCAACACGTCAAGAAAACCTAAAAATTTACCTTCACCCAATACTAATTTTTATTGAACAACTTGAATGCTTCACAGTGTGAATCAATGCAATCTCCATGAGCTGTTGGTTGCGACCACTGGCTGCCGAGGGGTAACGATAACAAGCTCTCCTCCTGCTGATGTCAACACCGATTTATTGTTGATTTTTTTCATGTTCTTTCTCTCCAGATCCACTCCTCTCAGTAGTGTAGTGGAGGGCACCAGAGAGCTTTTGTCTTTCTGACTTGATAACAATACGCAGCAATATTCATTAACATTTTTGTTTTACACTGCATTACTGTCCCCCCCATGTTGTTGTTGTTTTACACATATAGTCATTGCACTAAATATGTTCTCTTTTAGGCCACTGTTTGTACTTCTAATTATTTATTGCTGTTTTTTGTACTTTTTGTATCTTTTGCATTCCTAGTTTTTTTTTAAATTCTTAATCTGACTCTTTCTCATCTTGACTGCTTCAACACTGGAATTTCTCAGTTGTGGGATTAATAAAGGTGTATCTTATCTTATCTTATCTTATCTTATCTTATCTTATCTTATCTTATCTTATCTTAATACAGCATGGTTTGGGGTTCACATGACCTCAAATAACTCGCCCATCTCCTTAAAGAACAGGTAAAGTGTAACAAGCTGAGGAGGGAGCCGGGGGCAGCAGGAACCCAGAAAAAAAGGCCTCTCTATTGTTTAGTTGGCTTTGCTATGTAGTTATGTTGCGGCCTTATACATAGATAGATTCTTTATTATCAATGCACATTCCTGTACAACGAAATTTTGTTTGGCAACTCTCCTTATCATAGCAGCAAATGAGTAAAAGCAGCATAAAATATAAAATATAAATGTAAAATATCAGCATGACCTAGAAAAGAAAAACATTAAGTATAAAATATTATAGAAATAATGGTTTATGTAAAGTGCAGAAGTAAGATGCAAAATGACCAACTCAGGATTTCAGCAGAGTTTTTACAGCCTTGGGGAAGAAGCTGTTTTCAAGTCTCTCTGTCCATGCCCTCATGACTCTGAGCCTGCCAGAGGAAAGGGTACCAAAAAGACATTGTCCGGGGGGTGTGCAGTCAGACCTGATCTTTTCGGCTCTGTTTCTCAGCCAGGCAGAGTGAATTTGTTCCAAGGATGGAAGAGGGGCGCCCTGACTTTTGATGCAGTTTTGATGATCCGCTACAGTCCTTCCTCTCCTCTGAGGTGCAGCTGGAGAGGCACACCATGCATCCATAGCTCAGGACACTTTCTATGGTGCACTGGTACAAGTTGGTGAGGAGTTTCTTTGGAGGCCCAGTTTTTCTGAGGGACCGCAGGAAGAAGAGTCTCTGCTGTGCCTTCTTCACCACTTCTCTGGGGTTCACTCCCTATTTCAGGTCCCCTGACAAATGAACACCAAGGTACTTGAAGCTCCCCACCTGTTCCACCTCTTCTCCAGCGATCACCACACTAGCATGATGTAATATTTCAAAATAATAGTAGTAATATTAGTAAAAAACTGTAAAAAAAACATTTTGATTTTTTTTCTTCCCCCATTTGTGGCGCCCCCTATGGATGACAACGCCCTTAGCATTCACCTATACTGCCTGTGCCATGAGTCAGCACTGTATACACCTCTCACTATACAAAACTGTAAAAGACAGCTATGAGGCAATATTAAATCACATTAGTAGTGACCTTACCAGGTGACTCCTAGCATCTCTGCAGTCTATGACTGCTGCAAGTAGTAGTTAGCTCAGTGCAATAATTCCCCTTCCACCACTAATGACATTTTGGAATAGACTTGATTCCCTAATTTGCGGTTCATATGGAACAACATACAGCCAAGGTTGAAATACTGTACCCTGCAATGCATTAGATGTAATGGAGGTCTGGCTCTGCCTGACTTTAAAATTGATCACATGGCTTATCCATCCATCCATTTTCATCTACTTATATGGGGCTGGGTCGCACCCTGGACATCCCTCTCCCCAGCAACTCTTTCCAGCTCCTCCTTGGGGACCCCAAGGCATCCACAGGCCAGATGAGATATATAATCCCTCCAGCGTGTTCTGGGTCAGAAAATGGTGTCAGGGGAAACAGGTAGTGTAGAGTTAAAAATAAAGTTTTTTCTTGTTTGTGACAAATATAAACATTGAAAATGTAGCAAAAGATGGTACAATGCCAGTCTGAGCATTTGTTGCTGAAATCATGCATCATGCAGAAAAAATAGGTGAGCCACAAATACTCTTTTTCTCTAGATGTTCTGCAGCTAAGCAGCAACTGAGCCGTGCCTGACCAGCAGTGCTCGCATGGACAGTGTGACCCAGGGACTGGGGTGAGCTGTGTATCTGTGAAGTGTACAGGCTTATGTTACCTTTTTCAAAACACCTACTGGAGATATCACCTCTGATTCCCATTCAATTTACAGATGAAGAAGCTTAATGAAACACATTAGTGATGCTTTGGACATGTAAAGTTTTCCTTTCCTTCAACAATAATCCCACTCTGGAAAGTGTTCCACCATGTGCTTGTTCCACCGGTCCTGATCCCAAAGTGTTGGTTCTAGTGGACTTGAACCCGAGGACGCCGAAATGGAGCAAAAACACTGCATGCAGCAGATGTCTCTGTTTCTCCTTGAAGTGGTGAGTTTATGTGTAAAATAGTCATTAAAACTTCAGCAACCGGTAGTCCGCCATTGTTATTGTTGTTTCCGGCGTTTGCCCATTAGACAAAGCATCAATAGGCATGTGCAATTTGCGAAGATTACATTATTGTTTCCCAAACACTCTGTTGTACACGTCCACACAGATAAACAGTAACCAAAGTTTTGATAACTGTTTTAGTGACCTAAAAGGCCCAAATGTAGAAATCTCTGGATAAGTATGGACAGGGCCTCAATCAGAGATGAGGAGCTACAGAGGCCTGGTAAGCTCACTTGTTTTTAACTCATCACAACCAGATTTTTTTTTTTCATTTTAGAACTCAGGGTTTGGATTAAAATAAGTACGTTTCTTACATGAGTAACATCAGTGTGTGATGATTGTAAATAAATTGCACATTATATTAAAATGACACTGACTTTTGGTTTCAAGGGTGGTCTCCTGGATGAAAGTCCTGTTTTGTCTGACCACCCTCCCTACCTCCACCCTATGAATACTGCCTCATTCTTGATACTATGTCGGTGGCCACAGATGGGTTTACATTGGAGTTGGAAGCCTGGTGCATTTCATTAAGTCACCAAAAGATGCTTTTGGTATCTATATCTCACCCTGAGTTGTGTGACAAGGCCAACTGGCACTGACTCAGGTGACATCACTTGACATTTATCACATGGTTCCCTCGAGAAAGCTTTATACAAATATTTTCGCATGTGCAGTAGAACTCCCTGACACTCCCCGATACATTGTACTGTAAAATTGATGGAGTTTCTCTCTAGTAACATTTATTGATTTTTTTTTTTTTTTGGCTACTTGTGGACAGTAAAGTGCTGTAAACACAATACTGTCATCACATTATAAAAGCTTATATGGCCAACATATTAGTTCAAACAATGTACCCATCCAACAGACTCAGCAATAACAGTCACTGTGGGTCCTGTTTTTGTCCAATATGTATTTTTTCTTCTTTTATGCGACTGTGATTACCAAAGCAGGAAATATGTTAGCCAAAAATCCAAAACAATGAGCTGAAAAACACTAAAATGCTGTACAAAGCTGAAGGGAACTGCAGAGCTGGATAATAATCATGTAATGCATCTTTGAAATAAAAACATTGATAAATGCAGCTCAAAGCAGGAGGTCTGATGGATGGTTAGATCAACAAAGTGTGACTGAAATATGGGAGACCACTTTTAATATCTGTGTCCAAGCTGTCTATGTTGTGTTTTTCTAACCATGACCACAAATGTTTCCTAACCTTTAAAGTGTGGTGTAAGAAATGATGGACAAAATCCACAGTCTGCATTTCCTGAAAAATATTTCCTTAAGTTCAGCTGAAGCTTATTCATGTATGAGGCTTTTGCAGTCTGAGTGAGTCTGATAAGACAGTATCTTCCAAAATCTTTGTCTTTTAAGCCCAAAATCCCCTCTGTGTTTTGCTGGTCAGTGTTCACTTGCTGAGCTGTCGTGAAAGGACACATTCTGGTGGTCATCAATAGGTGTGTTGCTGGTGTTGTTCTGTCCATGCAACTGCCAGGACAAAGATATTCACTTTATTCATTCAGTATTGAGATTGCAAGTGATTAAAGCTGTTTATAACTCTGTCAACATACGTGAGTACTGTATTAAGATAGCCTTGAAACTAGAATAACCACCTCTCAGTTGTATGCCTCTGTGAGCCTATCCAGTTACAATTACAATTTACATCCATGACTGTGAAAACACATCTTCCCACTGGCAGCACAGCAGATCTTTATCCCCTTTTACACTGCCAGATTTTCTGCCAATGTTTGGCCGATTTGCCGGCCAGCTGCAAGCGTTTACACACACAGAGCCGGACTGGCGAGTTGATCTGAGGCACCCAATTTTCCGCCTCGTAGGCTAGTCATATTGGCGGAACGGTTTTAGTATAAACAGAGCGAGGCAGCTTTCCGCCTTGGGAGGGTCTGTTGGTGACTTGTGGGAGGGGCTGTTGATGACGTCGCACGTTCGACCCACTGGCGCGGACTTCAAACCTGGAAACAGCTGATAGCAGGGATGAGTATCTAGCAGCACTAAGGAGACGCAAACCAGAAGATGAGCAACTGGAGTGACAAAGAACTGCGTGCCCTCCTTGCCCTCACTAATGAGGAGGCTATTAACTGTCAGATGACGGGAACGTGAAGGACGGGCCGATGTACGAGAGAATCGCTGAAGTACTGACTAGCCGCGGCTTTCCTCGGTACGTCACTGTTTACGTCACATGCTGAGCTGCACGTTCTGTTACTAGCTCATGCCCCCCATTGCCCCGAAAAAGGTGCATTCTGTATAAACACAAGAAGGCAGGCGGCAATTTGCCGCCCTCCCCGATTTTGTTTTTATACTGCCAATGTGGAAAGAAGAGGGATTGGGCTTTCCTGCAAATTTACGCAATTCCTGTGTAAAAGAGGCTTATACAATCATTGCAATTTCAAGGTGAACATCCAAGATTAATGTCACCAATTAAGTAGCTGATTAAATGTCTCCCCTTCTGTTCCTGAGATATGACATCGAATAATGGTCAGAAAAGTGGTTTTGCAGAACATTTTGATGTCACTGTGAAGCTGACCTTTGACTTTTTGGATGTAAAATGTTATTATCTACTCACTCCCCTTAAACTTTGGGGAGACTGCCCGCACAGTCTCTAATACTTTCAGGCCCTTTGAGCTCAATACAGACAATGATGGAATTTACTAGACTTTCTTTGATCCCGATATTAATTATATTGACTCAAAGTCTGCAAAACTCTCATGTAAATACTTTACGGAAAGTCAATTCAATAATCTGTTTCTTGAGGGTGACACCAATGTCTTTTCTACTTTTCACTTAAATATCTGCAGTTTGTCTAGAAACTATGATTGTCTGAAAGCTTATTTATCAACTCTGACACACTCCTTTTCAGTCTTAGCTTTTACTCTGGACTTTGAAATCACTTCGGGTCTATTGATGTGTGATATTTCGGATCATCTCCTGGTATTCCAGATTGTATATGAAATAGATCCTCCAAACTTTAAAGGGACTAATTCTGCCTGTGGACAATTTAAAGTTCGTAATTTCACCAGAAATAACTTGGAATCTTTTATAAAAGCCATTAGTTATGTCTCTTGAGATGAGGTTCTAGGGCTAAAAGACACTTATCACTTATTCCTAGGACATATTAATTCTGCTTTAGAATCATCTTTTCCATTGATCATCTCAAAATCTAAGATTAATCCATCTAAAGGGAAACCTTGAATCACTGAAGATTTAAAGAAACGCTCCCGTAAAAAAAACAAACTTTATAGGAAAGCTACGCAGATAAATTCACACAAGCTTCAAATGACATCAAGTCAGCCTAGAGCCTCATTAATTATTTGCTGAATCGTAAAAAATCTGTCGAGTATTTTGGATACCGATGAGAATCCTTGTAACTTGATTAAGGGACAGTATCCTCCCTTCAATACCTTTGATCCTCCAACTATACAGGAAGTCCACAATATCATCATGGAGTTAAAGAATTTAGCCCCAGGTCATGATGGCATAAAGAGCATTTTGATTAAAGAAACCATTGATTATCTAATTCAACCTTGCTAAAGTTATCCCCATTTTTAAAACAGATGATACTGATGACTTCGGCAATTATTGACCTATATCCATCCTCCCCTGCATCTCTAAATTACTGGAGAAATTAGTGTATTCACAAATATCCAAGCATTTAGTTGAAAATAACACCCTCTATGCTCACCAGTATGGATTCCGTAAAAAACATTCCACAGAGCATGCATTACTCCAGCTAACCAACATAATTTCAACCACCATGGACCAAAGAAAGTTTGCCCTTGGGGTCTTTTTAGACCTAAGCAAAGCATTCGATACTGTCAATCACAGTATTCTGATCTCCAAATTAAATAGATACAGAGTGGAGGATATTGCCCTGAAATGGTTTAAAAATTATTAATTAACAGAGAACAATACGTGTCGCTGAATGGCTATTCTTCTACCAAATCCAGAATCATACAGGGGGTGCCTCAGGGCTCAATTCTGGGCCCTTTATTATTTTTGATTTATATAAATGATTTAGCCATATCTTGCAAACATCTTCTACCAGTATTATTTGCTGATGATACCAATCTTATAGCAACTCATAATGACTTCAACTATTTGATTGACTGTGTGAATGATGAATTATCATCTATTTCTAAATGGTTTCAACTCAATAAATTAACACTTAACGTGAAGAAATGTAACTGCATGATCTTTTGCAACATCAATAAGTCTTACCCCATAGAGCAAGCGAAATTATACATTAATGGATCAGAAATCATGCAAGTAAAAGTTACTAAATTTTTGGGAATATTAGTTGATGAAAGACTCAGCTGGTCAACTCACATAGGCCTTGTTTGCAAAAGGTCCACGGAGATGATGGGTATATTAAGAAAAGTGTGTCCTCTAATTCATGCTCATTTAACGTTATACTATAGCTTTTTGTTTCCTAATTTGAACTACTGTAATATTGTCTGGGCAGCCTCATATCCCAACCATCTCAAGAAACTATGTTTGAGGAAGTTCAGAAGAGGTTCTTAAGATTCATCTCACATTCAAACAGATATGCTCCATCAGCACCACTTTTCATAAATTATTCTATTTTACGAATTCATAAATTGAATATCTATCAGATGTGTTTGTTCATTCACAAGTTTATTTACAGAAACCAAGATCTCCCTGACACTTTTCAAAATTTCTTTACCTTCTCTTCAGATGTACATTCTTACCATACTAGACACAGTAATAATAATGATCTGTATTTACCCATTAATCGCACAGCACATCATCAACTCAACATGTCTTACAGAGGCCCTATGCTCTGGAATGGATTACCTCCCCTTTTAAGATCTATATCTTCCCACTCACTCTTTAAAAAGCAGCTTAAAAAGCATCTTCATTGCATCTAGTCACTTCCTGCCCTCTCCGTTGCCTCACATCTTTATTCTATGCCTTTTCTCCATGATCACTATCCACTATTACCTGTAGGAAGTATGTATTCGTATAGAAAAGTGGAAGCTTAAATAGATTTTTCATGTATGGCGAAATGAGGCTGTGTACATACTCTTACATACTCTTACATAGTGTTAATAGACAAATTGTATATTGGGTAAGACATGGACATACATTGAGGTAC
The DNA here is from genome assembly GCA_019142605.1 of Cephalopholis sonnerati. Classification (NCBI taxonomy): domain Eukaryota; kingdom Metazoa; phylum Chordata; class Actinopteri; order Perciformes; family Serranidae; genus Cephalopholis; species Cephalopholis sonnerati. The sequence continues at coordinate 47,763,912 of JAGQAX010000002.1, forward strand.
GGAGAGACACGCAACATCATTAGGTTTCCTAGCTTTCCGTAGGCGAACAATCTTGAAATGGTAGCTAGCAAGCACGTAACCCTGCATGTCTGAAAGGAAAAACAAACGTTTCCGATCTAGCCATAGTTTGGTATGAGAAGTTTAGGCAATGTTTTAGTCAATCTAACCATATTCTAGCCATGTCAGAAAACACGATGAGCAGATGAGAACAGCGTGGTTAAACTTAAGAAATACTGCTTACCGATGAGATTACTGAAACATGTCATGTCAATGCAAATTGTACCACTTCATCTATTCCTATATGGGGGAGTGATGAAATGGAATGCCATAAGCCTGTGCAAAGTTTTGGGTGACCGAGAGCGGTATAGCAGTAGGATTCTTTTAGCTTTGTTTTCCGTGGGGCGTGGCTATAGCTGCGAGCGAGAGCGCGATAGGCTAGATTGGTTACACGTAGGCCTAACTTTTAATGATAATAATTACGTTTTCAATATTAATCCCAAAAACTTCAAAATGACAGATGCACACCATCGTGCCATGCGCAAGCCATATCCAAAAGCTTAGGTTCATCTGATAAACAGTCAGAGAGATATGCGAGCCACAGACACACAGACACACACAGAGACACACAGACGCTTCTTGATTTATAGATAGATATTATGTACTTTGTTTACATTGTCTTCCATTTGCTAAGTACTTTGTCTCCTTTTTTTCTCATTTAACATTAATTATTTTTGTACTTTGTCTCCTTATTTTTCAAAGTTTATTTGTTAGCCTTATAAATTTAAATCGATTGTAATTATTAAAAGGGGTGTAACTCCTGTACAAGCCCAATGGGCTTCTTTCCGTCCTTGCACCATTGATTTTTGATGTCTGCTAAATAAATAAACCTAAACCTACTTCATCATTATATCCTATTAGACTTTTGTGTGAAATTTTGTCATACCTAGAGTATGAATTCCTGAGATATGGCCAAAAACATGTTTTGTGAGGTCACAGGGACCCTGACCTTGACCTTTGACCTTGGTCACCAATTTTTAATCAGTTCATCCTCAAGGCCTTCTTGAGATGCAAACAAGGTCACAGCAACCTTGACCTTTGACCACCAAAATTGAATCTTTTCATCCTTGAGTCCACTAAGATGTGCCAATTTTGAGGAAATTCTTAAGGTGTTCTTATGAAGCCATATTCACGAGAATGTGACGGACAGTGTCACAGTGACCTTAACATTTGACCACCTAATTCTAATCAGTTTGTTTCAAAGTGGATGTTTGTGCCACATTCAAATTCCCTCAGTGTGTTCTTGTGATATCATGTTCACAAGAATGAGATGGATGCAAGGTCATGGTGACCCTGACCTTTGACCACCAAAATCTATTCAGTTTATTTGTTCAAATTTTGAAAAACTTCCCTCAAGGTGTTCTTGAGATATTGCATCTCCAAGAATGAGACAGACAAGGTCCCAGTGACCTTTTTGATGGCCTTTAGCCATCAAAAATGAATCAGTTCATCCTTAAGTCCAAGTGGACAGTTGGGGCAACTTTGAAGACATTCCCTCAAGGTATTCTTAAGATATTGCATTCAGAGGAACGAGATGGACTGACAGATGAATGTTTGGAAGAATGAAAGAACGGACGGATGAATGGATGGACAACCTGAAAACATAATGCCAATCACTGGCATGCAGACTAAACCAATCCTGAAACCAAACCTTAACCATAGAGTTGACAGACAGAGCAGTGACACTGATATGGAACAGCTTTGGACGGCACTGACAAACAATGTTGTTCTGATATCAGTGGCAAAAAAAGCCATATTTTCCAGATATGGCACAAAATGGAGGTTCGTGAAGAGAACATCTTACTGTGAGGAACAATTAATTTTTCCAATTAGTTGTCATGGAATATGTATCATCCCAGTTGAGGAAAGTGAAAAGAGGAGATCTTATACTCTGAATAAATTAGTCAGACTTCTGTGGATTTTGCTTACAGCAAAAAAAGGAAACTTGGTCTTATACTAGCTTGTGAAAAATCTGAGTTTTGGGGCATCCCCAAATGGAGGCCATTATCAAATAATAACATTCATTTTAAGAACTTACATCTTAAAAATCTATGTTGACTGGACTGTGTTTATTATATCAGCAAACAGAAAGAATATCAGCTAAATAGAGGCTGGAGGATGAATGAATATATTTAGACAGGGAAAGGAATGGTGAAAAATTTGAGAGAGAGAATACAAACCACTGACAACCAAAATGCACAAGAAACATCCATTACCCTCACTATTCCACATTGCCTTCTTGTGGCTTGCAGACTCATTACCATAAGCAAACACATTGTGTTGACAAGGAGGACAATAACAACTCTCCATTGCATATTGTATACTGCCATTACATTTGACCATCTTTAGCAGAACAATTGCTAAATTTTGGCTCTGAGAGAAAGAGAAAATGCTTATACACCAACTTCCAAAGACAGAGATGTTTGATTAGGCGGAATATTTTATCTTGACCTTAGACCTGGCTTTTCAACAGCATCTTAACGGGATGGATGAGCATTGCTTCTTTCTGATGGTAGCCATAGATCTTATATATATATATATGTATATATATATGTATATATATATATATATATATATGTGTGTGTGTGTGTGTGTGTGTATACATATAAACTAAGCACAAAAAGTAGGGAATTATTTGGAGTGAGCCTTAGTACCATCTGCAAACCGAAGGCCAAGTTCCATATAACAGGAGATGTTAAAGACAGGCTGTGAAGTGGGCGTCCCAAGAAGACAGCACCACAAGAAGACCGTTTCCTCATCCTGTCAGCACTTAGAAAACGTAGGCAGCCTTCTACAGATTTGCAGTCAAGGTTTGCAGGACGATATGGCCAACGGATTTCTGCCCAGACAATCCATAACAGATTGCACACAGCCAATCTCTGGTCACATAGGGCTGCCAGGAAGCCTGCCATGACTGTCTTTCACCGTCAGGCCTTTTTTGTGCTGGTGTCGGCAACACGTGCACTGGAACCTAAATGTGGAGGAACGTTATGTTCTGCGAGGAGTTCAGATTCTGCCTACGGCAGTTGGATCACAGGGTCAACGTAAGATGCAGAGAACGCTTTGCTGATTGCTGCACCGGTAGAGTAATTTCTTTTGGTGGAGGCAGTGTGATGTTGTGGGGCGGCATCTCCGTCACTGGAAAAACGAGGCCTGTCATCATTGGAGGCAATCTCAATGCAGAGAGATATTGAGATGAAAATCTGCAACCAGTGGAAATCCCATATCTCCACAGTCTGGGACCAAACTCTATCCTCCAAGATGACAACGCTCACCCCCACAGAGCGGGGTTTCTCAGAGACTACCTCCAGAATTTGTGAGTGGAGAGGATGGAATGGCCTGCCAGCAGTCCTGACCTCAACCCCATTAAACAATTATGGGATCATCTTGAGCATGCTGTTTGTGCCAGAGTGACAACCACGTTGGCTGACCTGCAACAAATGCTGGTTGAAGAATGGGATGCCATCCCACAGCAGTGTGTGACCAGGCTGGTGACCAGCAAGAGGAGGAGGTTCCAGGCTGTTGTGGCTGTGTATGGTTCTTCCACACGCTACTGAGGTTCCTGTTTGTTGAATGAATGAATTTTTACATTGCCAATATGTTTTGTTTCTTCAGACTTAAATCATCAAATCCATCAAACAACACCAAACAAGAGTCAACAGCAAAAAAAAAAAAAAAAAAAAAAAGCTGTTTGGCATTGGCAGAGAAGATTTGGCAAAAATTTTCATGGGTGCAAACCCACATACTCAGCTCTGCTGCTCATCCCACAAATACATGTATCTTACAAATGTGGCACCATTTAAAAGGGATATAAACATGCTTTCCAATGGTATAAGATTTATTGCCAAGAAGCATTGTTACAACAAAGAAATAATCTACCAAACCCAAATTTTCTTACTTTTTTGCTTAGTATTGTTACTCCCTTTTCATTTTCCATTTTCAGGCAAATTATACATATATATGTATATACACACACACATATATATATATATATATATATATATATATATATATATATATTATATATATATATATATATATATATCACTCTCTCATTCTCTTCGGGTGGTATCTGTATCATCCTCAAGCTCCGGTCCTCTTTCTGAGGCCTGGGAGTTTGAGGGTTCTGCGCAGTATCATAGCTGTTCTGAGGACTGCACACTTCTGGACTGAGACTTCAGATGTTCCTGGAATCTGCCGGAGTCTGGGGGTCACTGCCCCAAGTGTTCTTTCAACCCTTGATACTTCTCCACCTTTTTGTGTTCCTTCTATCGCAACATCTACCACCACTGCCCTCTTCTGGTGTTTGTCAACCACCACTATGTCTGGTTGGTTAGCTAGCAGCTATTTGTCAGTCTGGAAGCTGATGTCCCACAGGATCATAGCCCTGTTGTTCTCAACCACCTTTGGTAGTATGGATTTGGGTACTTCAAGTCCATACTGGGTACAGATGTACCTGTACACTATCCCAGCCACTTTGTTGTGCCTCTTCATGTACGCTGATCCTGCTTGCATCTTACACCCTGCCACTATGTGCTGGACCGTCTCAGGGACATCTTTGCACAGCCTGCATCTTTGGTCTGATCTGCTGTGGTAGACCCTGGCCTCTATGGCCTTTGTGCTTAGGGCCTGTTCTTGTGCTGCGATGAACTGGTAGGTCTTCTTGATATCAGCCACTTCCTCTCTCTGACGGTGGTATGCACCATGTAGGGACTTGTCCCTCAGTGTTGCTTGCTCGTCCACGCTTTGCTCTCATCAGGTTTCTGTTGTCTGAGGCATTCATTAAGCAGCTAGCCCTCTGGGGCCATCTTCTTGATGTACTCCTGGATTTCGGATGTTTCATCCTGGAAAGTGGCTCTCATGCTCACTAGTCCTCAGCCTCCCTCTTTCCACTTAATGTAAAGCCTTAGGGTGCTGGACTTGGGATGGAACCCTCCATACATGGTGAGGAGCTTTTTTTTGTCTTGATATCTGTGGCTTCTATCTCCTCCTTTGGCCAGCTTATGATCCCAGCTGGGTATCTGATGACTGGCAGTGCATACATGTTGATGGCTCAGACCTTGTTCTGACCATTCAGCTGACTTCTCAGGACTTGCTTTACTCTGTGGGGGTATTTGGTTGTGGTTGACGTCCTTGCAGCCTCCTCATGATTTCCATTTGCCTGTGGGATCCCAAGGTACTCGAAGCTGTCCTGGATATCTCCTATGCTGCCCTCTGGTAGGTCAACTCCCTCAGTTCTGATCATCTTGCCTCTCTTTGATACCATCTGACCACATATGTCTAATCCGAATGACATCCCTATGTCCTTGGTGTGGATTAGTGAGTCAATTTCTTGCTCATTTTTGGCGTACAGCTTGATGTCATCCATTTAGAGCAGGTGGCTGATTGTAACTCCACTTCGGAATTGTTATCCATAGCCAGTCTTCTTGATGATCTGACTGAGGGGATTTAGGCCTATGCAGAGCAGCAGTGGTGACAGTGCATCCCCTTAGTATATGCCGCATTTGATGTTGACTTGGGCAGTCGGCTTTGAGTTGGCCTCTAGGGTCGTCCTCCACATTCCCATGGAGTTCTTTGTGAAGGCCGTTAGTGTCCTGTTGATCTTGTATAGTTCCAGATATTCTAGTATCCATGTGTGTGGCACTGAGTCATAGGCTTTCTTGTAGTCAATCCACAGGTTGGTCTTCCTGCTCTTGCAGTCTCAGGCGATTGCTCTGTTGACAAGTAGCTGGTGCTTGGCTCCTCTAGTTTTACTGCCAATTCCTTTCTGTGCCTCGCTCATGTATGACTAGTTAACCTAGCTGCCATGATGCCTGACAGGAGCTTCCATGTTGTGGAGTGACAGGTTATCGGTCTGTAGTTGGATGGGATGGTTCCCTTCTGAGGGTCTTTCATGATCAGGACTGTCCTGCCCTGTGTCAACCATTTTGGGTGGGTCTCGTCCCTTAGCAGCTGGTTCATCTGCGCTTGTAGGCATTAATTAATTAGTTAGCTTCTTCAGCCAGTATGTATGGATCACATCAGAACCCAGTGCTGTGCAGCTCTTCATCTTTGACACTCTTTCCTGGATGTATTTCCTTGGTACCCCTTTATTTACCATGTTACCTCTGTGTTGCTCTGATAGTTGGCTAACTTCTCTCCATGTTGCCTTTATTTTGGCCCCCAACCCTCTCTTCCATGAAGGGTACTGGTTTTTATGTACCATGTCCTTCTTGTATCCAAGCATCTCTAGGATTACTGTTGCTGTACTGTGAATCAGCTTGTTGGTATTAGTGATAGTCCTTATAGGGATGATATTTAGGGCAGCATTCACGTCTTGTAGCAGATCATCTAAAGGTACTTGGCAACTCAGCTTCGGGATTTGTCGGAGGCTCCAGGTTTCCAGTTTGCTCACGATCGTCCTCCTCAGGTCAGCTGCACTTTCATTTAGGCTGTTTGTATCTACTGGAGCTTGGTACCAAATCTCAATTGTACCAATTGTGGAATGATGATGACATCCCCCCGCTGACCTGCCATCTTTGCTCCCCCTTGCTGTAGCATTGTTGAAATATTTCATCGATCTCTAGTTGTGATAGTAGTTGGCTGGTACAGATGTTGGAACACTGTGCTACCAGATACTGCTTAGTTAGTCTTGATTGTGGGTTTCAAGTATCAATAGGTCCCACATTCTCTTCATATATCCCCTCTCTCCTGGATTGCTGGTATAGTACCATTCCATCAATTTTGTGTTCTCCGTCCATGTATGCCTTGTTCCATCAGATTGCCTTGGTTCCCTGGCAAGTGACATAGTCCTTGTTGACCTGGGCAACGTTCAAGCTGGTATGACTCTATCTGTATTGTACTGAGGTAGGCACATATAGCATTAGGAATCTTGCCTAAGGACCCTTATTGGATGATGTTCGCCCAGGCTGGGATTAGGACCCAGTCTGTGTCAGGCTTGGAAGCTGTGTCTCTGGAATGGTCAGGAGCAGTACTGGTGATCCACAGGGAACAGTTTTGGCACTGTTCCTGTTCACACTCTACACAGCGGACTTTAAGTACAACTCAGAGTCCTGCCACATGCAAAAATTCTCTGACGATACAGCTATTGTGGCTTGTATCAGGAGTGATCAGTAACAGGAACAGGGACCTCGTGGATGCCTTCAGGGGCTGGTGCAGTAAGTGCTGTTTCCACCTGAACACAGCCAAAACCAAGGCGATGGTGGTGGATTACAGAAAAAAGAGGTCACCCTATCAACCAGTCTCCATTTTGGGGGAGTACATTGAGGTGGTGCACACCTACAAATATCTGTGGGTCCTCTTGGATGAGAAGCTGGACTGGTCCTCTAACACTGAGGAACATCTATAGGAAGGGGCAGAGCTGCCTGTTCTTCTTGCGGACACTGAGGTCCTTTGATGTCTGTGTGGAGATGGTGGCCATGTTCTATCACATAGTGGTGACCAGTGCAATTCTCTACACTGCAGTGTGTTGGGGAAGCTGCTTGACAGACAAAAACACCAAGCGTTTGGACAAGCTGGTTGAATATGCTGACTCAATACTCGGCAATAGACTGGACCCATTAAGAATTGTGGTGGAGAGGGGCACATTGAACAAACCGAAAGCTATAACGGACAATAGCAGAAACCCTCTCCACAGCCTCCTGGAGTGACAGAGGGACAGCAGCAGTAGTCGGCTCATCTCATTGCAGAACAGAGTGTTTCAGAAGATCCTTCATCTCCACGGCAATAAGACTGTAGAACACCTCCTGAATCCAGTCACACACACATTTACACACATACATTAGCCACAATTAGCTAGACTGTGAAATGGACAATTTTATTCAAATTAATTTAAACTCTATTTGTGCACTTATTTTAATGCATTTTATTTATTTTTTTTGTCTTTTATGAGCTGCTGGACAGCTTAATTTCCCTTTAGGATAAGTAGAGCTCTTTCTATTCTATTCTATTTTATATACAGTATATATATATACATAAATATATATATATATATATATATATATATTTATGTATATATATATACAGTACAGGCCAAAAGTTTGGACACACCTTCTCATTCAATGTGTTTTCTTTATTTTCATGACTATTTACATTGTAGATTCTCACTGAAGGCATCAAAACTATGAATGAACACGTGGAGTTATGTACTTAACAAAAAAAGGTGAAATAACTGAAAACATGTTTTATATTCTAGTTTCTTCAAAATAGCCACCCTTTGCTCTGATTACTGCTTTGCACACTCTTGGCATTCTCTCGATGACCTTCAAGAGGTAGTCACCTGAAATGGTTTTCCAACAGTCTTGAAGGAGTTCCCAGAGGGGTTTAGCACTTGTTGGCCCCTTTGCCTTCACTCTGCGGTCCAGCTCACCCCAAACCATCTCGACTGGGTTCAGGTCCGGTGACTGTGGAGGCCAGGTCATCTGCCGCAGCACTCCATCACTCTCCTTCTTGGTCAAATAGCCCTTACACAGCCTGGAGGTGTGTTTGGGGTCATTGTCCTGTTGAAAAATAAATGATCGTCCAACTAAATGCAAACCGGATGGGATCGCATGTCGCTGCAGGATGCTGTGGTAGCCATGCTGGTTCAGTGTGCCTTCAATTTTGAATAAATCCCCAACAGTGTCACCAGCAAAACACCCCCACACCATCACACCTCCTCCTCCATGCTTCACAGTGGGAACCAGGCATGTGGAATCCATCCATTCACCTTTTCTGCGTCTCACAAAGACACAGCGGTTGGAACCAAAGATCTCAAATTTGGACTCATCAGACCAAAGCACAGATTTCCACTGGTCTAATGTCCATTCCTTTTGTTTCTTGGCCCAAACAAATCTCTTCTGCTTGTTGCCTCTCCTTAGCAGTGGTTTCTTAGCAGCTATTTCACCATGAAGGCCTGATTCGCGCAGTCTCCTCTTAACAGTTGTTCTAGAGATGGGTCTGCTGCTAGAACTCTGTGTGGCATTCATCTGGTCTCTGATCTGAGCTGCTGTTAACTTGCGATTTCTGAGGCTGGTGACTCGGATGAACTTATCCTCAGAAGCAGAGCTGACTCTTGGTCTTCCTTTCCTGGGTCGGTCCTCATGTGTGCCAGTTTCGTTGTAGCGCTTGATGGTTTTTGCGACTCCACTTGGGGACACATTTAAAGTTTTTGCAATTTTCCGGACTGATTGACCTTCATTTCTTAAAGTAATGATGGCCACTCGTTTTTCTTTAGTTAGCTGATTGGTTCTTGCCATAATATGAATTTTAACAGTTGTCCAATAGGGCTGTCGGCTGTGTATTAACCTGACTTCTGCACAACAAAACTGATGGTCCCAACCCCATTGATAAAGCAAGAAATTCTACTAATTAACCCTGATAAGGCACACCTGTGAAGTGAAAACCATTTCAGGTGACTACCTCTTGAAGCTCATCGAGAGAATGCCAAGAATGTGCAAAGCAGTAATCAGAGCAAAGGGTGGCTATTTTGAAGAAACTAGAATATAAAACGTGTTTTCAGTTATTTCACCTTTTTTTGTTAAGTACATAACTCCACATGTGTTCATTCATAGTTTTGATGCCTTCAGTGAGAATCTACAATGTAAATAGTCATGAAAATAAAGAAAACGCATTGAATGAGAAGGTGCGTCCAAACTTTTGGCCTGTACTGTATGTATGAGTACCGGTATGTATGAGTAGTTAACAACATCGCTAAGTAGCTGATTCTGAACGAACTCGTCTTCGAGATGAATGTGTTTTAACGCATCTGTAGTCAATGAAATGTTAACACAACCGTACATATTTGACCATGTAATTTTTGACATTTTAGGGCAGGGGTGGGCAATTATTTTTTCCATGGGGCCACATGAGAAACAGAAAATATTGTGGAGGGCCGGGCCAAAAGGCTGAACTCAATTCTGTATAATATTAATTGTATTTCTTTATAAAAAGCAGTAAATAGCATTGATTTGACAAGCTGGTGAGACTGGTAAGAGTATATGTAATGATAAAGCAATGAAAAAGTGAGGTTGTCTTACAAAATATGTAATTTATTCAATCAAATTTCCCAAAACAATGGTAAACAAAATGTGAACGTTTTTACCATTTGTGACTCATTATATTAGTGATCATTTTCAGTCACATTCACCCCAAAACACATTCTGAGTTTCAAATATTGTTGGAAAGAGGTTCTTAGCTTTCTAAAGACATCACAATATTGTCTTTGTACTCCAAAATTAAGCAAGATACATCATATTATAATAATGATTGTCACTGAACTGTGATTTTGAGAAAAAGGCCTCCAAAGAAAGTGTCACAGTTCACTGCTAGTTGGTGCCTTTACATGCCTACATCTGGTCATTTGGTGTTCTTTTTCCTCGTTCAGTGAGAGAAATCTAGTCGCTGTTGGGCTTTAACAAGTGCATCAAAGTCAGGTTGAATGTCTGAGGTGGAGATGTGAAGCACAGCTGACAGATGATCATCAATGAGAGAGGATCTATACCTGGATTTGGTAAACTTCATCACTGAGAATGTTTGTTCACATATGTAGGTAGAGCCAAAGAGAACCAACATCTTCTGAGCATGTCTCCTCATGTTTGGAAAGTTCTCCTCCTTGAGAGAAGAGTAAAAATTTAGCAGTGACCCTGACTTAAAGTGCTCTGCCAGTATCGCATCAGACTGCAGGTCAGTGAGTTCCAGCTGAACATCACTGGGTGCATTATCCACACTGCAGGTAAAGGGAGAGGAAATCATGTGCATTTCATCCTCGATAGTTCTGAGATCTTCAAATCACCTTGAAAACTCATCATGCAGTGCTCCTAACATGGATGAGTACCTGCAGAGTTGATCAGCTGATGGTGTGACTTCTTTCAGGGTTTGCATGTGAGTGAGAGTGTTGCTCTCCAGTTGGCTTGAAAGAAACTGCAACTTTCTCATGAAAGCCTTCACCAGGCTGTGCATTTCATGAACAAAAAGGCCCTTGCCTTGCAGTTTGGTGTTCAGTTCATTTATCAGTGCAGTCACATCAACAGCAAATGCAAAATCTGCCATCCAGTCCTCATCTGAGAGCTCAGGGATGTCGTTGCCTTTCTTCTCACAAAACTCTCGAATCTCCGCTTTCAGGTCCCAAACTCTTTTTAGCACTTTGCCCAGGCTGAGCCATCTGACAGCTGTGTGGTAGCCAATGTCACTATGTTCAGTCTCATGCTCCTCCAAAAGTGCAACAAACTGTCTGTGATTCAATGCTCGTGCCCTGATGAAGTTAAGTATTTTAGTTACAACATCAGTAACATGGTTAATTTTTAGCACTGACTTGCACAACACATGCTGATGTATAATACAATGCAAAAATACCAATTTCTGATCTGCGTCGATTTCAGTCACTTTATCTTGCATACGTTTCAAAAGTCCGACATTTTTCCCCGTCAGATTTGGACAACCATCCGTTGTGACACCTGCCAGTCTGTCCCATTTCAGTCCCAGCATGTCCATGCATGCATTTACCTCCGTGAACAGATCGCTCCCTGTCGTCGTCCCTTTAATTGACCGCATTGCTGCCAGCTCCTCCGTAATCTTGAAGTCCGTTATCCCACGGACAAATACGAGTAACTGGGCTATGTCACGGACATCACAGCTGTCGTCCAAAGCCAAGGAGAAAAAGTCAAAACTTGCCACTTCACGTTGCAGCTGAAGCTCCAGATTCCCCACAATGTCCTCGATCCTTCTCGTCACGGTTCGCCTGGACAGCGGGACTTGCTCAAATGCTTCTTTTTTTTCAGGGCATATTAGTGCTGCAGAGTCCACCAAGCACTCTTTCACAAACTCCCCCTCCGAGAATGGCTTACTGTTTTTAGCGATTTTGTGGGATATCACAAAGCTGGTCTTGGTTGCTGCATCCCTGGATGTGTGAAGCTTGGTAAAAAAGCATTGCTGATTTTGTAGCTTAGCTAGCAAAGCTTCCGATGTCCGTGCCCTTTCGGCATCTGTCAAGTTTTTGTATTTCTCCGCGTGTTTCGTCTTGTAATGCCGACTCAAATAGTAGTCCTTAAACACGGCGATCTGCTCTCCGCAAACTAAACATACGGCTTTACCTCTGACTTCAGTAAATAAATACTTAGCAGTCCATGTTTTGTTGAAAACCCTGCATTTGGTATCTACCTTTCTTTTTTTAACATGAGCGGCCATTTTGAGGTATAACGTCGTCTTGTGACCTGCTTGTCACAGCGTAATTCAATCATACGCACATACTGATTTACGTATTGCGCCATTACGTACGTGAATAAAAAAAAAAACTTCAAAATAAAAGCAATGCAGCTTAGTCCATGCATAAGGTAAAATTATAAAATATGTTTATTTCATAATTTCCAATTAACCTTACACGGGCCAGTCAGAGTCACCCAAAGGACCGGAAGTGGCCCGGGGGCCGTACAATGCCCAGGTCTGGTCTAAGTGGACATTTGTCTCAAATTTGAAAAAAAATTCTATTAGGTGTTTTTGAGATACTGTATTCATGAGAATGAGACCGATGCAAGGTCACACAAACCTTGACCTTTGTCCACCAACATCTAATCAGTTAAGTGAATGATGCCAGATTTGAAGAAATTCTCTAGAGAAATGTAAAGTCTCTGTAATTTTACTATCATGACTATAATATGCTAGAATCTACAATCTATGCAGTTATTACTTATTGCAAAATAAAAACATCAGAGTGTAAAAGTTTAGGACAAAATGTTATGAAATAGTTTGCCCTGATTGTGTGCATACTACATGCAACAGTATGTACTTTTTACTGCAGCTACAGTACCTATTAAAATTAAAAACTATGTGATCTGGAATGCACCACTACTAAACTGAAATAAAAAACACAGCCGTAATGGTGACACTGAGTGGAGAGTCCTCTTTAGTATAGATGTGAAACAAAGAGAAACACAGCTTTCATTCTCTGCAACGCTTAATACTTTAGAGACCCAAAAGTCAGCACAGAGGGAAGCTGAAGGAAGCATTATGTAAATAATCTGGGCATTTATTTATGTGGATCCAGCTCTTAACTGACGGAGCAGCAATATATCCTCCAGAAACTCAGTGTGCTTCCTGCCAACTACTTCATCCTCTCAGCAGGGCTAAGGATTGGACCTCACATATCCACGCTCCACAGGCTGCATTATGGGGCTGTCGGCCGAGCTCACACATACTTGTGCCTTCTCTCATGGCCTTTGGAAAGTTAATTAACTGCCTTTTGGAGGCGGCAGGCCCACGATAGTGATGAATTAGCACTCCTTCCCTGCTGTCTCCCTCCCATCAGTGGTGGCTTTAGCCCAGGGGAAAGAGTACTGTAGTCTGCTCAGTCCCTGCACGTCATACATCAACTAGCTCCTGTACAGACAGGAAGTCTCCTGTTTTGGGAGAAAGGGAGAAAATTAACAGACAAGGAGACAATAATAACAAACCCATTAGTGAAAATCGAGGATGCTCATTACATTCTCCTACTTTAAGAGCCTAAACAAAGCAGCTTTTTTACTGTTCTAGTGAGGATGTGGGGAGATAATGATGATGCAGCTGCAACACAGCAATTATCTTTTATACAACATCGTTTATGTTTTATTCTGATGGAAAAACAGGGATTCCAGCTATTACAAAAATATAATAAAGTGAAATGAAAGAGAGGAGATACTGTTGTTTTGGTACAGTAACCCTCAGTGATGTGGAGGGTAAAATCTGAGACAGGCTTCAGTGGGTGGTTGGCTTGATCAGGACTCAGCTGAGTGTGCAGTGAGGCTTTGACAGCTGGCTCACCTCAGTGTAAAGTCTTTGGCAGGAATAGACCTGACTTCTAGGACCCTTTATCATCTCATTATCTCCCCTGGCTGAGACAGAAGAATCCTTTTGTTAGTGGCCTGAGAAAACTTTTTCAATTGAAAGGCATGAAACTTGATGGTTACACAAAATTTCATGCTTTTGGAAGAAGCAGGTTTAGTGAATGAGGTGCTCCGTGTGTGACAGAGCTGTGCTGTTGGGGTATAAGAATCCTACTGAGCTTCAGTATTTGAGACTGATAATGCGGTACATAATTACCAAACAACACTGAACTTAAAGGGGCGCTCTTCTGACTTAATTTTGCACTGCCATAAAGCTGGGGAATTTGTCATAGACAGATTTTTAAAAGAACACACAAAAATGATGCAGCAGATGCTAAGTCCCTAAAATAGCCCCAACTCAAACTAGAATTAGTGCCCCGTGGTACAGTTTACAGCCATGTCTGTGAAAACATGGATGCACAGAAGATCTATAAAATCAAGATAAGTGTCACCAATTCAGCATTTGAACACGTCTCCCATTCTGTTCCTGAGATATGACATTGAACAATGGCCAGGTGTTCTGTTGGTGTTTTATGCGGAACATTATGATGTCACATTGAGGTTGACCTTTGACCTTTTGGATGTAAAATGTCACCACTTCATTATTTTAGCCTATTAGATATTTTGTCATAATTAGCATAAGAATTCTTAAGTTATGGCCAAAAACAGTTTATGCCTTAGTCAAAGTGAATGTTTGTGCAAAAATTTGAAGACATTCCCTCAAGCTGTTCTTAAGATATTGCTTTCACGAGAATGTGATGGATGCAAGGTCACAGTCGCCTTGACCTTTGACCCCTGGCCACCAAAATCTAATCAGTTCATTCATGAGTCCATGTGAATAAAGAAATTCCCTCAAGGCATTCTTGAGATATTGTGTGTGTAAACATAACGCCTGGGGCTACAGCTATCACTGGAGCAGAGGCATTAAAAAAAAAAAAAAAAAGACCTCAACCTGAGGAATTCCTCCAACTTAGGAATCAAATCTTCAACTTTCAGGGAGTGGCCCTAACGTCAACACTCTGTAACTTGGAAAAGCAGCCATGTTTAAACTTTTTGTACTCCTCAAAAGCAAGTGGATGTTCTCTGGTGATGTCACTAAGGTAATTTTCTCAGACTTTAGAAAGCAGCCTCATAACCACAGAAAACATTAGAAAACAGTTTAAAGGTATAGAGTACATGGCTCATACATACCTCATGGCTAGTAAACCGACGTTGACATGTACATTTAGTGGTTTGCCTCTTTAATGTTGTTTGTCAATTTTAGATTGCTCAGATTAAAAAGAGTGTCATAACTCAAAATCCATAAGTACCATAGGGAAGAGATTGAAAATAGAAAATAACAGTGGGGGAAAAAGAACAAACAAACAAAAAAAAACGTGATGTAATTTAACAGTGCTATAGATGTGTTCAGTAAAGGCCACCTGCTCTGGTGAAGGAGAACGTACTTCTGCCGATGCCTGCTTGTGTTCAAATGAAAGCAACTGGGGCAGAGTATTCACGGAAATCTATAAATATTCCTGTAGCTCCGATGACAGGCATTGTGGTTATTTATAAATCCCATCCAGCTGAATGTGCTGAATGCTGCGTCACAATCCCAAACAATCACACAGATGCAAGGAACAATCCACAACTTTTTTCAGCTCCAGCATCATGCAGAAAATTGAACATGATTTTAATTACAAACAAAACAATAGCTGCTTCCAAGATGGAAAGGAGACTTGGCTTTGTAATCATGCGCTGTGGGTGCAAAGACAAATAAATCTCAAGTCATGCTCCGCTATTGTGAATGACTTCAATACAATTACAAGCAGGCAGTTAATGACAGTTTTTTTTTTTTTTTTTTTAAACGCAGTGATGACAAGCGCTAGTGCAACAGAGAAAGTACAGAAGGGAAACATAAGCCACTGACAAGTTTAATGATGTAGGGCTACGATTTGGGAGGGGATGGATACATCAGCGTGCCAGTCGACATCAAAGTGTGCCTAGATGAAATGAAGGCGCAGTTGACTGAGTGGTGTGAGGGTAACTTTGCCCGTACACAGCCTGCATGCTGATCACACACACACACACACACACACACACACACACACACACACACACACACACACACACACACACACACACACTGCCACTCCCATTCCACTTCAGAGGCAAAGCAGTGTAGTCATTTGTCAAGGATATCAAGGGTTGAGTGAACCAACCACTCACTATCCATCTCAGCACAAAATAATACCAACGTGAGCCAGGGGCAAATTAATATTTTGTTGCATCAGGCAGTCCGTGGATTGAATTAATAAGCAACTTCAGATGAACTGCAGACTTTTTGTCTCCAAACAGACACATAGAAAAGCCCTAAAAGGTGAAAAACTGCTGATTATTTCTTAGTTTGTCTTGATGATGTTGTTGGGATTCACTGGACTGATTTGTCATTTGTTAAAATCTAAACTGGACATGTGAAGGCTTTTCTTCTCTGCATGTTCTTTGTTCTTAAAACAAAGACAGTCATCTCCACAGGATGCCTCACTTTCACACGTGAGCTACCAGTTCTCAAACTTGATTGGACAATACTTTCACAGTGGCATGTGACTCTGTGATGTCACCATGCAGGCAAACTATAGGAGAAGTTATGCTCTCTACTCACAGCCTCTCTTCCTCCTGAGCCACTGACTGGCTAAGACACTGGCTCTTGCCCCTGAACCATTGAAGGGGGCACTTGCTCTACAGACTCTTGCTGCTTTTTCCCTTGAGCCGCTGACCAGCTCTTGCTCACAGACTCTTGCTGCGTTTTCCCTTGAGCCGCTGACCGGCTCTTGCTCACAGACTCTTGCTGCTCTTTCTCCTGGACCACAACCTGCTCATGGTCCCAGCAGAGCAGTACCTGGAGACCAAAGAAGTTGGTGTGCCAAACAAGGTTTGCAACTAACTCTGCCAAGGAACAGGGACACAGCAAAGACTGCTTCTGGAACCACAGCTCTTTCCACCACAAAGCAACTCTTCCCTCCATCTATTCAAGGACTGGTAACGTAACATAACTGGGCATAGTATTATTGCAGTTGTACAGGCCAAGCAAAACTGTTTAACTTTGTCAATAGTGATCTAATGCTGTATATTGAGTTATTGTTGTGATTGTTTAATTGAATTGAAATTATTTTATTAGGATAACCCCTTGAGATGTACCATCTCGTTTTTGATTGGTCCTGAACAAATTACCACAAAGACTTTATATACACACATACAAACAAGATAAACAAGAAAACAGAGACAATCAGCCAAACAGCAAAAATACAAAACAAACAACAACAATAACAAAAAACACACAGAGCCTACAAATTACAACATAATAATAAATAACAGGAAGTAATGAACATTCAAAATATAGCCAAGTGTTACTGTAGAATGCAGAATGTCAGTAAAATTGAGTGGTTCAGTAAAGAGAGAAGGATGAGAAATGAGATAAAATTGGAGGATGTTAAAGTCTACATGTACAGTTGGTATGAGAATGAATTGCCAAAGCATGTTTAAATGGAGCAAATCTCTACTGGTAAATTATTCCAGTCAGAAGGTGCTTTAAAACATAAAAGCTTTTTTTGATGTGGATTTCGAAACATTAGGTACTGAAAAGAAAAGCTGTACAGTATGTCTTAAGTGATGACTGGAGGAAAAGGAAACCAAATGCTGTTTTAAATAAAAAAGGTAGTTGAAATGAACACATTTAAAGATAAATTGCAGCCAGTGAGTCTGTCTTCTTGTGGGCAGGTCCAGAAGTTCATACATTGTGCAGTGATGAGTTGTGAGTGAGCAGTTAAGGATAAATCTACACTGTCTATTATAAACTATAGTGAGAGGAGAGAGGTATTAGAAGCGATGCAATAAACAGAATCAGCATAATCCATTATTGGCAATATAAGTTGAAGAGCAATCTTTTTTCTGACCTTAAGTGGGAAACACTTTTTGGAGCGGAAGATGAGACCAAGACTGTAATTCATTTTATTTACAATGTGATTAATATGGAAGTTAAAAGAAAGCTTGGAGTCAAGGTATAGGCCCAGGTATTTGGTATGGTCAACTTTCTGCAATGTAGTTGTTAGAGTTTGGGCTTTGCCTCTCCCTTTCCTTGTGTTTCCTATTGTTTTCCCTCCCTAGTGTGTCACATTTGTCTCAGTCTGGCCCAATCCCAAACCAGTCCCTATCACCTAACCCTATCCACTACCCCTCCATTTGCGCGTTCACGCGCAGTTCCGCCATATTAAGGGCCGTCCCAAACCAATTATCACCGAGTGGAAGTGGCTTGTCAAGCCCTTAAATAGCGAGTCTGCACAGGTGCAGGCTCCCCGGTGTGTGCAGCGGAAATCACGTCCGGAAAATGGAAGAAACAACATTCAAATGTAAGTTCCGTCTACTTCTTCCAAGTATTGTATATCAAACACACACCTTGACACTGACTTTAGGCTACATCTCAAACTAAATAGAACATGTGAAAGATCACCAACAAATAACAGAAATTAAAAGGAGATTTCTGATTTGATTAGTCTTTATTTCGAACATATTAAAGAGATGATCACATTATCCCTAAAGCCGTAGCAAACGCACAAATGCCTTCGTGCATAAATGAACGTCATCTATCTCATATTTAATGTTTTGAAATATTATGTGTTTACAGGGACAGTGGAGCAAACAAAACGGCTCATAGAGCTCAGGATCACAAACGACAGCCTCTTCACAAAGAAGAGAAACGCAGCAAAACAGGCATGGGAGTAAGTATCAATTTCACATGTAAATCCTGTTTGTAGAAAATAGGTTAGGTTATTCTTTTGATGATATTGTAACTCTTATATTTAATTTTGTTATTCTTGAGTTAACCATTACAATTCCTATGTAAATATTTTGTCCGTCATATTGCACTGTTTTGCTTCTACCTTCTGTCTTCATGTCTGTTCTGAATTTATATAAAGCACTTTGAATTGTCTTGAGTTTAAAATGTGCTGGACAATTAAAATAGCCCAGCTTTACCCTGCTTTTAATGGGCTAGGTTCTAACAGCAAAGATATCTTCCTCTCTCCGTTTCATGTTGTGTTGTGCAATAGTTGTATGATAAAGGAGATGGGGCTGCAGGACACCGTATCCCACAAGCAGGCCGCCAAAAAGTGGGAAAATCTGAAAAGAAATATAAGGTGAATCATGTTATCTCTGGTTAATCGTTAGTGTTATCGCTGCTGAGAGCTAACATTTTGTATGTCATTACCCACAGGAAATAAGAACGCCCCCAACAGGGTCAGGTACTGACCGGGGAGAGGACACAGCAACCACCTGGCCTTATTATTCCGAAATGCATGAAGCACTGGGGGCCAGGCCTGCAATATCCCCCCCAGTGCTTGTGGCATCATGCTTGCCAGACCCCACCATTCTCCCTCCGTCACCTGCAGAGAGCAGCCCTGGACCCTCACGTCCCACCAGCCCTCCTCAAGCCTCCTCAACTCCAGCCCATACACCTGGCCCTAGCCCCTCACCTGACTCTCCCCAGCCACCAGCCTCCAAAAGGAGATGTGAGAATAGCGTACTGAAATTTCTAGAACAGGAGTCGGCAAAAGAGGACAAGAGACAGGAGGAGTTTAACAAACACACTGAACGTTTCCTTTCAGCGTTTGAGAAAATGGTAGAGAAAATGTAGCTTTTTTTTCTTTTTTGTATTTTTATTTTGTAAATGAAATATGCTGGAATTTATTTTGACACAGTAGACACTTTTTGTTTTACTCTTGGAATTTATGTTTTTTGTCCAGTAAATTTAAGTTATTCAGAGCAAAAATAAAACATTTGTACTGGGATCTTGTTTGATAGACTGGTTTATTTGTCAGGGACAATGCAAAAAAGGAAAGTGACACATTCTAGATGTGCTTGGATCAGTACAATGGGTTACATCTAATCAGACTTGCTTTATATAGCACTTTTCAGAAAATAAAGATGCAACACAACAGGTAAAACAAAGCGCTCCAAAATGTGGAGGTTACAATGACCTTGTTCAAAAATAATCATGCTCCTGCAGGTGTTGTAGAAGGCGGTCAGGTGCAGACAGCTGGGCAGCTATCCTTTCCCTGATATGATTCCCAGATGTCTCAGCTCTGTCAGGTGCGACATGGACGGGAACTGGGTGGTCTTCAGCAGGTTCAATGTCCTCCATCTCCAAGATGTCATCTGTCTTCAGGCACAGATTATGCAGGAAGGCACAACAGGCAACAATATCTGGCGCAAAGGCAGGACTGACCTCCAGTGCCTTGAAAAGCGTGGCCCTCCATCGCGCTTTCATCATGCCAAAGGCACGTTCAACTACTGAACGTGCCCTTGAATGATGGGTATTAAAGCGCTCCTGCATCCGACCCTGAAGAGGCAGCTTGTAGGGTGTGATGAGTGCTATTGGTTTTTCCAGACAAGGATAGCCACCATCTGCTAGGAGGAAATAGCCCGCCGGTGGGTAGAGTGACTTATTAAAGATTGGGCTATTTCTCAGGACCCTGGCATCATGCACAGACCCTGGGTACCCCACAAAAATGTCCAGAAACCTGCCAGTTGCGTCAGAGATGGCCTGCAGATGAATGGATGGAAATAACTTATAGTTTATGTAATCCATGCGATGTTGGTTGCCTGGTGCTTTGATTCTGATATGGCAACCATCGATTGCACCAGCAGCACGGGTGAAGACTGGACTTCGGGCAAGCTGGCAGAAACCCATACCAATGTCTGGTAGCATGTCTTGAGATGGCAGTGAGATGACTGTACCCAGTTTGCCTTTGATTTCTGCAGCTATCTGATGAATTACCCGGTGCACAGTGGACCTGGGGACCCCAAAGGCACGGCACACCACTGACAGGGAAAGGCCATGTGCCAAGCAGTATAAAAACATGAGGACCTCCAACTCTTGGCCCCAGCCATGGTCCCTCGGACTATGGATGATCCTCAATAAAAGGTTCACCGACTGTCGAGTGAGCTGGAGGTCTCTTTTCAGGCAGCTCTCTGGATTGTTGTAAACTTTGAGGATTGGAATGTTGGGGTTCAGCTGCATGTACATCCCACGTCCCTAGGAAAATACAGGACAAATATTTTCAGCAGAGACGGAGAACTGCTGACCCGAACTGGGAACATCGTTGAGCGGTGGAAGGAGCACTTTGAGGACCTCCTGAACCCGGCCATCACGTCCACTGTGACCGAGGCAGAGCCTGAAGACTCTGGGGAATTCTCGCTCATTTCCCTGGCAGAGGTCGCTGAGGTAGTTAAAAAGCTCCCCAGCGGCAAGGCGCCGGGTGTGGATGAGATTCGCCCAGAGATGCTGAAGGCTCTGGACATTGTTGGGCTGTCTTGGTTGACACGCCTTTTCAGTGTCGCGTGGAAGTCGGGTACGGTGCCTGTAGAGTGGCAGACCGGGGTGGTGGTCCCCATCTTCAAAAAAGGGGACCGGAGGGTGTGCTCCAATTATCGGGGTATCACACTGCTCAGCCTCCCGGGTAAAGTTTACTCAAGGGTGCTGGAAAGGAGGCTCCGACCGATTGTCGAACCTTTGATTCAGGAGGAGCAATGCGGATTCCGTCCTGGCCGTGGAACAGTGGACCAGCTCTTTACCCTTGCGAGGCTGCTGGAGGGGTCGTGGGAGTTTGCCCATCCAGTCTACATGTGCTTTGTGGACTTGGAGAAGGCTTACGACCGCGTTCCTCGGGGGGTCTTGTGGGGGGTACTGCGAGAGTATGGGGTACCGGGCTCGCCGCTACGAGCCATCCGGTCCCTGTATGACCAAAGTGAGAGCTGTGTCCGCATACTTGGTGTAAAATCCAGCACGTTCTCGGTGGGTGTGGGCCTCCGCCAAGGCTGTCCCTTGTCACCGATCCTGTTTGTGACTTTCATGGACAGGATCTCGAGGCGCAGTCGAGGGGGGGGAGGGGTCCGGTTTGGTGACCTCAGAATTGCATCTCTGCTTTTCGCAGATGATGTGGTTCTGTTGGCTTCATCACACTGTGACCTCCAGCACGCACTGGAGCGGTTTGCGGCCGAGTGTGAAGCGGTCGGGATGAGAGTCAACACCTCTAAATCTGAGGCCATGGTTCTCTGCCGGAAGCAGGTGGATTGTCCCCTCCGGGTTGGGGGAGAGTTACTGCCCCAAGGGAGGGAGTTTAAGTATCTCGGGGTCTTGGTCACGGGTGAGGGTAGAATGGAGCGTGAGATGGATCGGCGGTTTGGGGCGGCTTCTGCAGTGATGCGGGCGCTGCGCCGGGCTGTCGTGGTGAAGAAGGACCTGAGCCGGAAGGCGAAGCTCTCGATTTACTGGTCCATCTACGTCCCAACCCTCACCTATGGCCACGAGATCTGGGTACTGACCGAAAGAATGAGATCACGGATACAAGCGGCCGAAATGAGTTTCCTCCGTGGGGTGGCTGGGCTCAGCCTTAGAGATAGGGTAAGGAGCTCGGACATCCGGAGGGAGCTCGGAGTAGAGCCGCTGCTCCTTCGCATCGAAAGGGGTCAGTTGAGGTGGTTCGGGCATCTGATCAGGATGCCTCCTGGGCGCCTCCCGCGGGAGGTGTTCCAGGCACGTCCCACTGGTAGGAGGCCCCGGGGCAGACCCAGAACACGCTGGAGGGATTACATATCTCATCTGGCCTGGGAACGCCTTGGGGTCCCCCAGGAGGAGCTGGAAAGCGTTGCTGGGGAGAGGGATGTCTGGGGTGCTTTGCTCGGCCTGCTGCCCCCGCGACCCGGCCCCGGATAAGCGGATGAAAATGGATGGATGGATGGATATTTTCATAACTTCATCTCATCAAGTCCCAAATCACAACAGATAACAGATTGAATTAATACATCCCTTGCAAAATAAATAAATAACTGCTTCCTATATTTGATTTATTTAATTATATTGCTTGCTGTATTGATAATGGACGTTACATCAAGATGTAGAGTGTTAATAGCACTGTCAACAATAGCCAGGTTATATTCATACAGTTGCATGTCAAGAAAATGATGTTAAAGAGTTCAATATTTTCTGTCAGTTATTCCAAGAAAGAATAAGTACGATACCTCTACTTATCAAGTGTAATTAATATACAGTGAAAGTTTCACTTTTTTAATTAAATTAAGCTGTTATAATTAACTTTGCCATGATATATATATATATATGTTTTTTGATGCATCTGTGTTTTATTGGTCTAGTATCACTAGCAAAATACGTCAATGATACTACCTGAGCTGTGGAAATATATTACAGTAACTGCAGTTCAGTATGCTAATTACCTCTTGCTCATACAACAATGCAGCGACACGTTGTAGACGCCTTTGTCTCATGCGAGACGCCATTCTCGCTCCTCTTAGCCTGTTAAACAGCATGACAGCTGCGGCACAGGCAACGCGTCTGTCCATCTCCACGACAACTGTTCTTTCCTGTTTCCGGTAAGGTAGCGAGGGCATCCCACTCGTTTGGCTTCACTTTTATGCCCTCCCCCTCAATCAGGAGTGCCCTCTGCAGCTGCAAGTGTCACTCCATTCGAAGTGACACTCGATAGTGAAGGGGCAGTGAGTAGGGACTGGTTTGGGATTGGGCCTCTGTCTCTGTGTTGCTGGGCGTGGACTTCTGGCTCCCTCCTCCTGCCTCTGTGTTGCTGGGCGTGGACTCTAGGTTCCCTCCTCCTGTCTGCCCATCTGATGTTCTGCAGCTGCTGATTCTCCTCACCTGCACCTAATCTCCTGATCAAGCCCTGCAGTATATAACCCTGGCTCAGACATCCAGACTCCGCCAGATTGTTCAGTCTCCGTTGCAGTACAGACATCTAGGCCTCTTTTCCCAAGACGACTTTTGATCAGTTGTATTTTTGGGGTTTCTCCCTGGACATCAGTTTACCTTTTTTCTCTGTGCTTTAGATCCTCCATGCCTGCTCCACCACAATTCAAGTTTCAACCTGCCTCGCTTCAGTCTTCAGCAGCCTGTTTGGTTCATCTATCTTCGACTCCTTTGCCTGCCCTGCTCAGCCGTACCCGTCCTCCTCAGCCAGACCACTCCAGCCAAGCCTTCAGCCTACTTTCATCTAACCAAAATAAACTGTCAAAACCATTCTGTCTTCAGGTTGTGTCTGTTTTTGGGTCCTAATATTGAACTGCCATAACAGTAGTGCCGTCCAGACAGGAAATACGGCATGAATGTGTTTTGCATTTGAATTTGATGTTCTGTCGAGTGCCAAAAATCATAGTATGTGATTTAGTTTTATCGAGGAGTAACTTATTAACTGCAAGCCAGTGTTGTAAGTTATTGAAATCAGACTGTAAGTCTGCTTCAATCTGTACTAAATTTGTATTTGATGTGTATATATAACCGTATCATCAGAATAAAGCTGAACAGAAAACTTACAGATAGAGGGAAGATCATTAATAAATATAAAGAAAAGAAGTGGACCAAGTGTTGATCCTTGAGGCACACCAAACTGTTGAGTTAAAGTGTCAGATTTTTTTTCCATTAATGACAACACATTGTTTTCTATTGTGAAGGTATGAGTTGAACCAGAGTAACGCAGTGCGTGACAGGCCAATAGCGTGAAGTTTATCCAGAAGAATGTAGTGATTAACCAAATCAAAAGCCTTTGTCAAATCAATAAAAAAATGCACCAGTTAGTTCAGAAGTGTTTGAAGCAGTGAGAATATCATTGGTTACTTTAAGGAGTGCAGTAATTGTAGAGTGATTTGAATGAAAGCCAGAGTGGAATGGTGACAGGATATTGTTTTCATTAAGATAGCATGACAGTTGATTGTAAATTAACTTTTCAAACACTTTAACGACAGAGCAGATAATAGAAATTGGTCTATACTTGTTCAGATCTAATACATCGCCTCCTTTATGTAAGGGAGTTACGCGTGAACATTTCCAGATACTGGTTAATTCAAAGGTGGACAGAGACATATTGAAAAGATCACATAGTGGATACATACAGTAAGTACATGAGCTGATAGTTTTAAAAATCTGGCTTCAATGCCATCCAACCCAGGACCACTACACATTTGTTAGATACATTAGTTATTGTTTTGATCTTAGACCAGAATTGTTTAGGATTTTTGAAGTCTTCAGTAAAAGATTCTTTGTAATCTTTAGATTTGGCATTTCTCATCACAGTTTTACTTAGATTTCGTGGCCTTCTGTATTCATCCCAATCAGCAGGGTTCTTAGACTTACGAGATGAGGCCCATGCAGCATTTCTCTGCCTGAAAAGACTAATTAAATCAGCGCTTATCCAGGGAAGGTGCCTGCCTTTTACTTTGGTAGTTTTCAGAGGAGCATGTTTATCAATAACTGTATTCAGTTCAGAATGCAAGAAATCCCACGCATCTTGGACATTTGGTATTAACTGAAACCTATCCCAGTTAATTGCAATTATATCATTAATAAATTGATCTACATTTCGTTTTTTGTATTGTCTAATAGTAATTAGTTTGGGAGGTAATTTAGGCAGTTTGATTTTCCATATACAGTACACAGTTGCATGGTCACTAAAACAAACAGACATAATTCCTCATGTTAGGAATCTGTTTGGATGAGAGACTAGTATCCAGTCAAGTAGAGACTGACACATTGGTGTAACACAGGTGGGTTTACTAATTAACTGGGTTACATTCAGATTTCCAAAACTGCTTTCAGTACCGGTTCACCCAATACGCACACTACGCACGTTGCGTAGGGCCTCGCAAACCAATGGGGGCCCCGTTACCTCGGCAACGTTGATGCGGGGAGAAAAAAAAACTGACGACGTGACCGTCTGCAGCGCGTGTGTGTCTCCCCGGATTGTAGCGCGTGTCGCGTGAAGAGATTAAACAGGCCACGATGAAGCGCAGTTTTCCCTCGGGATATGAAAAGAGGAAAAAGAAACAGCATGACAGTGAACTTCGGGAGCAGCAGTCAGGTAACTTCCCTCTCTGGGTGGGAGAGTGGGAGGGACTAGTCCGTGTTTGACCTACATTACAGGGGGTTAGCCCCCGAGTGAGCCCCCCAGTCTCTGTGTGCCTCTTGCTGGCTTCTATTATAAGTTGTAGCGTAGTTACAACTGCAAATAGAAAATTACGCATGAAATTTTGAGTGTGCCTGATGCTTGCTGCCGACTAGTTTCGCTGCACCAATATACAAATCATTAATAGCAGTAAATGTATCATTGAGGGTGTGTGTGTGTGTATGAATGTTCGTGCTGTCGCGCATGCTTATGTGTGTCAGTGTCAGTCTGCATGTCTGTGTGTATGTGCACGCTGTCGCGGGCATTTGTGTGTGTTTGGGTGTGTGGGTGTGGGTATTGTAGTTACAACTGCGATTAGGCAAACATTATACTACATACATGGAAAGTAATGGAATATTGACGAAGCTGCTTAATATTTTTAATGCTACACACCATGTGTGTATTTTACAACTCTGGGCAGGATCTGCCTTTACATGGCAACATAGTTCATTGCTAGTATTATTAATGCTTCACACCATGTGTGTTCTCTTACAATCTGCACAGCCATTCATATAACAATGCGTATGCCCATACCTCCATTCCACTTTCATATATATCTATGGGTGAAAGGTGTATATATTGTAAATAGTCATGTGTATATAGCCCTGCTTATTCTAGTACTTAACATTTTGTATTTTGCTATTTTTTGTCTTTTGTAATAGTTAAATTCTGAGAGAGCTATATACACATTTTATATTCTATTTTATTTTATTTTAGCCTATTTTTATAATTACCCTGCTGTCACTCTACTTTCTATCTGTTCTGCTTGAGCTGCTGTGACACGTGAATTTCCCCGGTGTGGGATCAATAAAGTTCTATCTTATCTTATCTTAAGAATAAATGTTATTTGGCGACAGTGCAATATGTTTAAAGGGGGGATGAGTGGAAGCACTGCGGTGTCAGGTGTGGCTGTTGAATTCAGTGAGGAGGGCCCCTTTGCAGAATTTTGCCTAGGGCCCCATGGAGGTCTGAACCGGCTCTGACTGCTTTTATCTTTAGTTGCAGATTTATCAAGCCAATTTTTGTTGAAATCACCTAATGGTATAATTTCGTTTGTGAATTTAATAGCATTCAGCAGGTGCAGAAGGTGGTCTGTATATATTTCCAGTAGTTATATATTTATTCGCATGCAGAGTTATTTTTACAAAGATGCACTCAAAGTGCAGGGGTTCAATATCTGGAATAATTAACTCTGAGACCAAATTAGAGGACACATATGTGGATACACCACCTCCTGTTGCACCTCTATCTGCCCTAGATAAGACATAATCAGCAAGTTCAATTTCATTGTTAGAAATTTTGTTAGTAAGCCAAGTTTCAGATAAAGTGAGTGCTTTATACTGTTCAACCCATGCTCGAAGCATGTCAGTTTTAGGTAGAAAACTTCTTATGTTTAGATGAATTATTTTCAGACCTTTATCACCATCCAGTTTGATATTTAAAGTTTAAGAAAGTGACACCAAACAGACATAGTAAAACTGAAAAAGTGAAGAGAAGTAATTTGTAAGGCTCAAAATTACTAAATAAATGTCAATACAATTAAACACACAAAAGACAACAAAATACATAACAGATTCACACATACAAAGACAATACAAGACAACAAGAAACAAATACAAGACTAGCCTATTAACCAAGGTCCCCCTGCCCTGGTTTTTGGTGAGTAGGCTAAACCAACAAAGAAATCACTTCTGAGCTTGGCCTGCTTAAAGAAGAGACATTACAGTGGCTCAAAACAAAACCTGATAGGCACCTGGCCTCCAGCAGAGTGAGGTGGGCAAAGGGTACTAACCTAGTCAGGTGCCTTTAGCAGGTCATTATGAAATTATTAAGGTTACTACTCGTGACCATATAGGAAAAATAAGTACAAAATAAAAAAATGCATATTTTTTGTAATGCTTGCTAGTTTAATCAATATAAGACAAAAAAATAGAACATCATTAATCCTTAATAGGAACAAACAAGATCTGCCTCCCAAATACAGGGGAGACCAACATAATACAGTCAGTGTGCGTATTTACAGCCCTGTACTTCCATTTTATGGTGGTTAGACAGCTTACGGCAAACACGACCAGTAAGCATCAACTTCATGCATTAACTTAGAATAGCAGCCAAAATAACAGAGAAGACATTTTAGAAATACTAGAAATAAGAAGTCAGTAACCATAATTAGTTCATGGTAGAACGGCTGTGGAAACAACATAAGAGTTAGAAAAAAGGGAGGAGAAAGGCAGACAACAAGAAAAGATGTTTACTGAGTTATCCAGGAGAGTTCATGGAGGAGTTCATGGAAGTTATGAAGGCAGCTTCAGTCACTTTGTAGTTGGTGAAGAGACACTTTTCTCCATTAACTACAACACTCAAAGTGTAAGGATAACGAAGGGAATATTCGAGACCCATTTCCTGGAGCCTCTGTTTAACCGTGTCAAAGGCTTTACGTTTCTTCGTCAAGTTGGCGCTATAGTTCGGGTAAATGAAGATGCAGCTGCCTATAAAAGACAGATCTTTTTTCCCACAAGCTAGGCGAAGTATCTTTAGTTTATCTTGAAAGTGGAGCAACTTTATCAGGATAGGCCCAGGACTGTGTCTCTCGCTTGACTGGACTTTGTGGACAGGAGTGCAGCGTGCCCTCTCGATAGCTGGCAGTGTGGGAAAGTCGTCTATCCCCAGGAGTTGAGGAATCAGCCCAGCCATAAATCCTACTTAGATTCTAAGATGGCGGCACGTGTAGACGCAGCGACCCGGTACTCTTCTTCAGTTAGCAACTACACACTGAGAAGGACTTACACTCTAACTGACCTTTTAAGCCTAAAACAACACTGGACCGGCTGGACCCCCCCAGAAGGGTTCGACTCATTCCCGGAGAGGATACGCCGGCGAGAGCAGACAGAAAGGAGGCGACGGTGGCGCTACGAAAGACGCCGGAAACGAGGCAAACGAGCCGGCATCAGAGCTAGGCTAACTGCAGCTCCGCACAAACCAGCGGTTCCAAGCGTCTTTCTAGCCAACGTCCGCTCCCTGGTTAACAAGATGGACGAGATGAAACTACGGGATGTTAACAACTGGATAGACAGCTGTATCATGGTAACAACAGAGACCTGGCTGCATGAAAACATCCCGGACCTAGCCGTGGAGCTAGCAGGACGTACGATCTTCCGGGCGGATCGCACATCGGACTCCCGTAAGAGGAGGGGAGGAGGTGTGTGCGTCTATATTAACAACAGTTGGTGCACGGACACTGCAGTCATTGAGAGACACTGCTGTCCAGACCTGGAGTTTCTAATGTTGAAGTGCAGACCTTTTTATTTGCCCAGGGAAATAACCCAAGTGTTTGTAACTGCCGTGTATATCCACCCGCGAGCTAATGCTAACGTAGCTATGAGCAGGCTGCATTATAGCATCACCAGGCAACAAAACAAACACCCAGAGGGCTTCTTCATCGTGGCTGGAGGCTTTAATCACACCAACTAAAAGGCTGTGCTCCCCAGATTTTACAAGAATGTTGACATTCAAACAAGGAAGGGCAGAACACTAGACCAGGTCTACACCAACATCTCTGGAGCCTACAGAGCCCGCCACTCCCCCCACCTCGGACACTCGGACCATCTGTCCCTGTTCCTGACACCAGCTTACAAGCCCCTCATCTGCAGGTCTAAGTCATAGTACAAGTCAGTGCAGTGCTGGACTGAGGAGGCCACACTATCTTTGCAGGACTGTTTTGAGGACACCATATGGGAGCTCTTTGAAGACCCAGACATTGAACTCCACACCTCCTCTGTACTATCATACATCAGTTTCTGCATGGATAATGTAACATCAAGGAAACAGGTGAAAACATTTCCCAACCAAAAACCCTGGTTTAACGCCAGTATCAGAGCACGACTCCAGGCCAGGGATTCAGCACTGAGGTCAAGGGACAGGGAAGCCTACAGGAGGGCTAGAGCGGCATCAAGGCTGCTAAAACAAAGCACAGAGAGCAGATAGAGGCCAACTTCAGGGAGAACAACCCCCACTCCATGTGGAAAGGCATACAGAATATAACTGACTACAAACAATGCCACAACACCCTCCCCTCCACCGACACTTCTCTCCCAGACCAGCTTAACACCTTTTTCTCCCGCTTTGAAGAGGACAACAGACAGGCAGAGGACACACAGGGAGGACATTATCAGAGCACGACCAGCCCCCCACCATCCAACAACATCAGGTACTGTGAGTCCTGCGTGGCATCAATACCAAGAAAGCACCAGGACCGGATGGAGTACCAGGGAGAGTGCTGAAATCATGTGCTCACCAGCTTGCTGCAGTATTCACTAACATCTTCAACGGTTGAAGATGTTAGTGAATACTGCAGCAAGCCACAGTCCCCACCTGCCTGAAAACTGCCACCATAATCCCTGTGCCCAAATCCTCTGCCATCACAGGGTTGAATGATTACCGACCTGTGGCCCTGACACCGGTGATCATGAAATGTATGGAGAGACTGGTGTTACAGCATGTCAAGGCCCACATCCCACCTGGCTTTGATCAACATCAGTTCGCCTACAGGTCCAACAGATCCACGGACAACGCCATCTCCATCGCCCTCCACACCACTCTCAGCCACATTGAAAGCCCCAACACATATATCAGGATGCTGTTTGTTGACTTCAGCTCGGCATTTAACTCCATCAGCCCCAGCAGACTCATCAACAAACTGCAGACACTACAACTTGGAACCTCCCTCTGTCTGTGGATCAAGGACTTCCTGACTAACAGACCCCAGCATGTCAGAATGGGTACCTCCACATCCTCCCATCATCCTCAATACTGGTGTTCCTCAGGGCTGTGTGCTGAGTCCAGTCTTGTACACACTTTACACGTATGACTGTGTCGCTACTCACAGCTCCAACACCCTCATCAAATTTGCGTTTGATACAACCGTTGTGGGGCTCATCAACAACGGTTATGAGACACCATACAGGGAGGAGGTCCAAGCACTGGCGGCCTGGTGCAGTGACAACCACCTCAACCTCAACACCAAGAAGACAAAAGAAGTCATTATTGACTTCTGGAAGTCGAGGACCACACTGCACTCAGGCCTGAGCATCAACGGGGAGGAAGTGGAACGGGTCACCAGCTTTAAGTTTCTTGGCCTGCACATCTCGGAGGACCTGGGCTGGACTGTGAACACCACCCACATCATCAAAAAGGCCCAGCAGCGTCTCTTCTTTCTGAGAACACTGAGGAGGAACAAACTCCCTCCATCTCTGCTGAGAAACTTCTACCACTGCACAATAGAGAGTGTCCTCACCTATGGCTGTACAGTGTGGTACGCCAGCTGCACTGCATCTGAAAAGAAACAACTGCAGCAGGTCATCAAGATGGCTGAGTGGATCATCGGCTCCCCACTTCCACACCTAGAGGAGATCTATTCCAGCCGTCTTCTCCGACGGGCCACAAAGATTCGGAATGACCCCGCCCACCCAGGACACTCTCTATTCACCAGCCTTCCCTCTGGCAGACTCAGAGTCATGAGAGCCCGCACCAACAGACTGAAACACAGCTTCTTCCTCATGGCTGTGAAGAGACTGCTACAGGAACCACGACCCCCCCCCCCAGTTTATTTTATGACAAGGACATTGTAGCTGCTATAAGAGAGCACCATACGAAATTTCACTGTATTTATTACAGTGACAATAAAGCTTCTTCTTCTTCTAAGAATGTCGCGGCCCTCTGCGGCCTCTGGTATCCCGCGAAAGCGGAGATTTGCAGATCTGCTCCGATTTTCAAGATCCTTGACCTTATCCACCAGGTATTCATTATCATCTTCAAGTTGTTTAACTCGGGTAGAGAGATCGGTCAAATTGTCCTCATTTACTCCGACTTGTTGTTCCAGTAGCGATACATGATCCCCTAATTACTTTGACACGAAAGTTGATCCGATCTCTCCATAACACTCAAGGTGGAAGAAATCGGATCAACTTTCGTGTCAAAGTAAGTCATTAAGTCCTGTTTAACTTGTTGATCAAACAGAGACTTCATTTGGGTTGGATCCAGTGTTTGGTCACTTGTTGGTGACTTGATTTCCTTTAAGATGAGTAAATCTGTCGCTTCATCAAGCCAGTCACGCGCCTTGTTAATTTAGTAATTTGTTAAGTGTAACTTAATATCAAGCAATGCATAGCCACAGGTTTAGAAAGAAAAAAAGTAAGCAGACCGTGTCTCAGACCAGCTCACTCATGCTGCGGCCATGTTTGTAGTTGGGTTATTGGTTATTTGGCTTCACCAAAGCTAAGTGATGTTAGTTTGCTAATGCTTTACACAGAAAGGGTCTTGCATGCAACTAAACATCCTCTGCACTGATCAGACCCTTTGCAACACATATCGCATACACAAAGACTCACTTATAAATTGGCTTTCAACATAGCTACACTCAAAGAGGCAACTCCTGCTTCTTTTCCTTTGTATTTGTCCTGACCACATGGGCAGGCAAACCTCCCCCAATCTGAAGCCATCTTTGATTCTGCCATCTTGTAGTTCTCTGTTGTCAGCCATTTTGTTTGTAGGCCAGACGGCCCTTTGTTTCCCACACTCTCCTTTGTCTTTCTCTCTCTCTCTTGCACATACACCCCCACACACTCATATACAGATCCAAGCTTGTGAATAGTTAGATAGTTAGAATTGGTGTGTTTCGTTTGCTTTGCTTTCTTTATGAATAAATACATTTGGAATCATACTGCAGCCTGTTCAAAATTGCAAAAAAGTGAATGAATAGTGAACCTTTGCTATGTCAAGAACTCTGAAGTCCTTTAGGCTTTACTATTCATTTTGGATATTGTTATTAATTTAATCATTTATCAAAATTCTAAATTGGTAGTTTAGTAGACTTTATGAGACTGATAATTATAATAATATAAATGAAGTCACATTATTTAACATAATTAATCATTATTATCAATAATGAAAAGCTAAGCTGTCATTTTTTATTGGATTGTCCTAGTGCTGCACCACAGTGAAAAGGGGGGGGGACAAATGCCAGGCAGGGTGAGATAAGACAAACGGGGGAGGGGCAAGATAAGCGGTGCTATTAGGATGCAAGAACTCAACAACCAATATCCCATCTAAAACCACAAACAAAGAATCGGAATGGAAAACCAGAATTGTGGGAGTCCTGAGTAGGCCGTCCTGAGTAGGCCGCCAGAGGACATGAGTGAGGGAGGAATGCACAAAGGGCGTGATTTAAGTGAGAAGTTGGAAAACTGACTCAGTGCATTGTGGCGGGTTCCCACATCGCTCATGGCCAGCCACAGACAGACACACAAACCCAGAGGCCAAGAGGGGGCAGCAACCAACGACCTCAGGGCACCAGCCCAGGAGGCACGGGGCAGGAGGGCCCACCCGCCACCCAACACCAACTATGCAGGAACAGTGACAAACAATCGCCCGGGCACCACGCCCAAGCACCATAGGATGCCACCGAGTGCGCAGAACCAGATCGCATGACATCCGACCACCCGGCAGACACAAAGCCCACCGCACCAGCAGCACAGACAGCACTGCAGTGAGTGTCCCGACCGACTGCAAACATGCAACAAACAACCAGAGAAGAGCCAGGCCACCGGCGCGCCCCAGCCCACACTCTGCAAACAGACCCAACACTCAAAACCACACCAATCCCGGCCCAGAACCCCTCCATCCCAGGCCCACAAACCCCATCCATCACCCACCCCACCCCCCACCCCCCCAGCAGGTCACTAAAATTAATATTGCCTCGGTGTGTCAGTATGCAAAAACTATGTCAGACTCCATAGTTTTCTCTGGACCCCTGCCAAATCTGACCACTGATGATATGTTTAGCCGCATGTCATCGTTCAATCGCTGGCTGTCCAGGTGGTGTCCAGCAAATGATGTGAGCTTTGTTAATAATTGGAAAACCTTTTGGGGAAAACCTGGTCCGATTAGGAGAGACGGCATTCATCCCACTTTGGATGGAGCTGCTCTCATATCTAGAAACCTGGACAAGTTTGTTAGTGGTTCAAAACCATGACAACACAGAGTTGAGACCAGGAATCAGAGTCACAGTCCTAAAAACTTCTCTGAGCTTCTAGTGCAGTTACCCACCCATAGTGTTATACAAACAGTGTCTGTCCCCCGACCACCTAAATTATTTAAATCTAGAGTCAAACAAATAGGAGTTGTACATAACAACCTGATAAAAATTAAAACCTCTTCCATGACAGAAAGACAAAACAGGAGAATTAAATGTGGAGTGTTAAATGTCAGATCTCTATCTTCCTCGTTTAGTCTGAGAGGACAGTCTCAAAACATATAGGAGGGCCCTCCGCAATGCCAGAGCAAACTATTACTCATCATTAATAGAAGAAAATAAGAACAACCCCAGGTTTCTTTTCAGCACTGTAGCCAGGCTGATAGAGTCAAAGCTCTATTGAGCCTTGTATCCCTTTAGCCCTGAGCAGTAATGATTTTATGAGCTTTTTTAATGACAAAATTCTAACTATTAGAGGCAAAATTCATGACCTCCTGCCCTCCAACAGTACTAGTCTGCCTTCAAACACAGCTATAAGCACTGATACATATTTAGATTGCTTCTCCCTGATTTCTCTTCAACAGTTGACCTCAATGCTGTCTTCATCCAAGTCATCAACGTGTCTCTTGGACCCCATCCCAACTAGGCTACTTAAGGAAGTCTTACCTTTAGTTAACACTTACATACTAGACATGATCAATATATCTTTATTAACATGCTGTGTACCACAGTCTTTTAAGGTAGCTGTAATTAAACCTCTGTTAAAAAAGCCCCACCCTGGATCCAGAGGTGTTAGCCAACTATAGACCAATATCAAATCTTCCCTTTCTCTCAAAGATCCTTGAGAAAGTAATCGCAGACCAGCTGTGTAACTTTCTCCATGATAATAATTTATTTGAGGAATTCCAGTCAGGATTTAGGGTGCATCATAGCACTGAGACAGCACTAGTTAAAATTACAAATGATCTTCTGATTGCTTCAGACCAAGGACTTGTCTCTGTACTTGTTTTACTAGATCTTAGTGCCGCATTTGACACAATCAACCATCAAATTCTGCTACAGAGACTGGAACATTCAGTTAGCCTTACAGGTTCTGCACTAAGCTGGTTTAAATCTTACTTATACGATCGTTTTCAGTTTTTTCACGTTCATAATCAATCATCTTCACGTACTTAAGTTTGTTTTGGAGTACCTCAAGGTTCAGTGCTCGGGCCAGTTCTATTCACTCTGTATATGCTTCCCTTAGGTAACATCATTAGAAATCACTCTGTAAATTTCCATTGTTATGCGGATGATACACAGTTGTATTTATCGATAAAGCCAGAAGAAACGGACCAATTAACTAAACTTCAGAAATGCCTTAAAGATATAAAAACCTGGATGAGCTCCAATTTCCTGATGTTAAATTCAGACAAAACTGAAGTTATTGTTCTTGGCCCCAAACCCCTCAGAAACTCCTTACCTGATGATGTAGTTTCTCTGGATGGCATTGATCTGGCCTCTAGCACCACCGTAATAAACCTCAGCGTAATATTTGATCAAGATTTGTCTTTTCATTCCCATTTAAAATAAACCTCTCAGACTGTGTTTTTCATCTTCGTAATATTGTGAAAATTAGGCCTATCCTGTCACAAAAAGATGCAGAAAAATTGGTCCACGCGTTTGTTTCCTCTAGGCTGGATTACTGAAATTCCCTATTATCAGGTAGCTCTAACAAGTGTCTAAAAACTCTCCAGCTAATCCAGAACACGGCAGCACGTGTACTGACAGGAACTAAGAAACGAGATCACCTTTCTCCTGTTTTAGCTTCTCTGCACTGGCTCCCTGTAAAATCCAGAACTGAATTTAAAATCCTTCTCCTAACTTACAAAGCTCTAAATGATCAGGCTCCATCATATCTTAGAGAGCTCATAGTGCCCTATTATCCCACCAGAACACTGCGCTCTGAGAATGCAGGGTTACTCGTGGTCCCTAAAGTCTCCAAAAGTAGAACAGGAGCCAGAGCCTTCAGCTATCAGGCTGCTCTTTTGTGGAATCACCTTCCTGTTTCGGTATGGGAGGCAGACACCGTCTCCACTTTTAAGACTAGACTTAAGACTTTCCTTTTTGATAAAGCTTATAGTTAGGCCTGGCTCAGGCTTGTCTTGGACCAGCCCCTAGTTAGGCTGACATAGGCCTAGTCTGCCGGGGGACCTCCTATAATACACCGAGCCCCTTCTCTCCTTCTCTCTCTCTCTCTCCTCTGCTAACATTCATGTCCTGTTACTGCATCTCCCTAACTCAGCTCTACTGCATGTCACTAACTTGGCTTGTTCTCCGGAGCCTTTGTGTTCCACTGTCTCGCAGGTTATCTTGTATCACAGC
This sequence comes from Cephalopholis sonnerati, assembly GCA_019142605.1. Taxonomy (NCBI): domain Eukaryota; kingdom Metazoa; phylum Chordata; class Actinopteri; order Perciformes; family Serranidae; genus Cephalopholis; species Cephalopholis sonnerati. The sequence goes on from JAGQAX010000002.1 coordinate 47,800,193, forward strand.
TGTGCCTGGATGGTGTGTCATGGTTGTGCTGCTGCTGTGGTCCTGCCTGATGCCTCCCACTGCTGCTGTTACTATTAGTCATACCTGTACTATTATACACGTATGATTATTGTCACATACATATATAATCATATTATTAATATAATATCTGTCTCTCTTTATGTCTCATTGTGTCATATGGATTACTGTTAATTTATTATGTTGATCTGTTCCGTACAACATCTATTGCTCGTCTGTCCGTCCTGGAAGAGGGATCCCTCCTCAGTTGCTCTTCCTGAGGTTTCTACCATTTTTCCCCCCGTTAAAGGGTTTTTTTGGGGGAGTTTTTCCTTATCCGCTGTGAGGGTCCAAAGGACAGAGGGATGTTGTATGCTGTAAAGCCCTTTGAGGCAAATTGTGATTTGTGATATTGGGCTTTATAAATAAAATTGATTGATTGATTGATTAATGTTATACAGATTAGACCCTGGCCACCGGCCTGCTGTGACCCCCTTTGCTGGGTTAGTGGGTTAGCTCTGGCTGAATTCAAGTTGCCTCAGCAAGTCTGCCACACCTCTCCAGATGTGCCGGATATTCTCCTCACAGCAAAAGTAGATTTATCAACTAGGAGTGAGGCCAAGAGAAACTGTGGGGTAGCAGTTAACCAACTGGCAGTTAACACAGTTGGAATTGCTAACGCAGAGTGGTGCTCAGCATTTTACTCCACCAATGTTGATCACAGCCCCAGATTGCACACTGCACTGAGGAGTTTCTACCTCATCTAGCACTGCATATTGAGATATCTGAAACCTGCTGATATAAGGTAAACAGAGCTATGTGCATTGTCAAGGCATCAATATCCATGCAGATTGGATGACAATTAGTTGCTACTGCCCTGTTTCCACACTCTCACTTCTCAAGACTTTTTGCAGGGAGCCAAAGAACTATCTAGAATGAACAGACGAGACAAAAAGGTAATGGAAGTTGATGCCACTTCATTTATTGACAGCTTTCAGAGTGAATCTGATGAAGCAACATGCTCCCTATTTTGCCACACTTTTTCAGGGTCAGCTGTTGCTCGATCCCACGAGTGTGTTCCTGAGACAGAGACAGGTCTCAAACAGAGTTAATTTCTTTTTATTTGTAAATAGTAAATGGGATACACTTGAATAGTGCTTTTCTAGTCTTTGCAACCACTCAAAGTGCTTTTACATTACATATCACATTCACCCATTCACACACCCACTCACACACAAGTGGTCAAGGCTACAGTACCATACAAGGTGCCACCTGCTACTCAGTAGCAGGTCCAGGTAGTAGGGTCGAGGTGATAGTAGGGTCTAAGATTTAATCCAGTAACTATGTGGCAGAAGAATTGATTATAATCTGTGCTCGCATTAACTTCTTACATTGGAATAAATAGATTTAGGACTGCTGCTAGTCTACACACTGCAATGCTTCATGCTGTGTTTCATGAGGTTGCTAGTGTTGCCTGCATGTCATGCAACTACCTTTGTAGATATAATGTATTTAGCTACATTTTTGTTAAACTTCTTCTCACCTTCAAGGCCATCAACAACCTCGCCCCTCAGTATCTTGCTGAGCTCCTTCACATTAACATACCCACCCGTACTCTCAGGTCCTCCTCTTCCATCCAACTCACCCTCCCACCTGCTCGCCTATCCACCATGGGGTCGAGAGCCTTCAGCCGCTCGGCCCCCCGCCTCTGGAACTCACTGCCACAGGACATACAACTATCAGACTCTATCACCACCTTCAAATCCCGCCTTAAAACTCACCTGTTCAAACTAGCATATTCACTATAATCTTGGGACTGGAATGACCTCACTGTTGCACTTTACTGTTTTATGTATTGCACTTTGTTATGTTTTTGATTGAGTGTCATGTTTTTAATTGTTTTTATTGTCCTTTTGTACGGTGACCTTGAGTGTCCTGAAAGGCGCCTATAAATAAAATGTATTATTATTATTATTATTAAATTCAGTAAAGTGAGCCAACACTTTTGAACATTTGCTCTGTTAGCAATGACTGGAAAGCGCAGAATGTAAACACGCAGTTACACAACATCAAATGTAATTACCTCAGGTGGGCAACTTCATCATCATTAGGGGATGGTTGAGAATTTGAAAATCCTGGCCTTATTATAATCAGTTATTGTTGCATAAATATCAATAGCAGTACCTTTTATCTAGGAGCTTATTAGTTTTTGGGTACTGACCAGTCAGGAAGTGGTACCAATTTAGTGGCAGTTCTCAATACCCATGCCTACTTTTACAGAACTAAGTTTGCACCTGACAATACTGAAACTTTTTCATTACTTATACAACTGCTTGAGACACTTTTTGTTGGCACAGGTGCAACCCAAAGAATGCCTTTGCAGAGAGACTGTCTAAAACTGTACATCATTATCTTTGTGTGATGCATCACATCTTACTGTTCTCTTGCAGGCTTTTTGACCAGCCTTTGAGTGTTGCTTATGAAACTTTGTATTAACTAGTTCTGTTCAAGCATACCCTGACCTTAATGCCTACCAAACCCTTGAGAACCCCACTACCTGATACAAGAAGTAACAGAATGCCAGACAGACAAAGAGGCAATTAACAACCATCCAGTACACTGTGGTGGAAATTTTGTCTTCCTCACTCATATGCTTATGTTGTTTCATTCTTTCTATGTGTGTGTGTGTGACCTTTGCATTCCCTTTTGTAATCTTGCCTTCAAAGACAGTCCATTGACTGTCTAATAGACACAGCAGATTACCTAACATGTTATATCCTAGACTGCAACAGGTGTGCTCTTCTGATGTAATCAAAAGAACATAATTAAATCAGGAAAGCCCAAGAAAGATTCAATTGATTTCTCATCATCTTGTCATCTGAGTGTAGGCGTAAAGATGCCCTGTATTCACTGTTCTGGGCACAACCTCTGAGCCTGAGGTTGCGCCTTCTCTATAGAGAATAAACTCTTGTGCACAAAGATATTCAGTCTTGCTTGATCGGCTAAAAATTGACACAACACTATTGCCTCTGTGTCAAGGAATCAACTCACACAGGCTATGGTAAATACACAAACTTAGCATCATGTACAAATATCTCACCACTATCCTTGCCACTCTGCATTTGTATTCTTTACATTGAGTACAAAACTCTGTGGACTTTACCTGCAAGTTTGAATGTATTAGGATTGAAAGCTGATGACAGCATAGGCTTAGTGCTGGTGATATTAGCAGTGCATACAGTGAGAAAGTTAATCAGGTCAGAACAGAATGAAACTTAACCCAGACCAGGTGTGTGCTCATTGTTGGATCTGTGCTTAAAGACTAGATATTTCAAGTACAAGGAAACGTGACAGCACCATAGGTTCACTGTATTGTCCACCATTGTAGACATTATGCGCATGGATGACACCCTAGAGAGGGAGATAGTAATATTAGTTTCAGCAACAGTCTGTCTGGACTTGCAGACTGAAAAAGAAGTGAAGTTAATATTGAGGTTTCCAGAAAAGTCTTTTACCCCCATCTCTGCCATCTTTCTCATTCCCACTCAAATGGAGCACAAACTGGACCTCACACAACTGGGGAGAGATTGTATTGACAAATACAAATACAACCACACTAACAGATGTTGGAAGGATTTGAAAGCCTGCAGTTACCCTCACTGAGCTTTCATAAGAAAAGCAAAAATATTAGAAAAAAGAACATCAGATCTGAGGGAGAGGCAGACCACGAAGAAAAATAGACATATTGTCTTACCAGACTGGAATATCTCTAGTGGAGTTTTTCAAACCAAAATGACCAATACCACCAATTGGAAAGTTGGCAACAGACCTGCACACCTGTCATTTCTCCTGCAGTTTTTGACATGTATAAAAATGTCTTTTTTACTACAACTACAAATAATTCTACACACTCACAAACTGCCATTTCTTCAGAAGTTTTTGACAGGTTTAAGGGGTGATTCATGAGCGCACACTTACAAATTCAAAAGCTCAATATCTCTCTATTTACGCTCTCAAAAACTCTGACACCACATGTAACTAATCTGAGACAACTAGGATTTATGCCTGACTCTGACTTAGCCATATCACCATTAAGAAGCAGAAAAATATCTAATTAAAGCCCCAATTCTTTTTTAATTTGCAACGTGTTAGTCTGGAGGTTAAACTCGTGTCCTCTCACAGAGTTGGTGATTAAAACTAAACTTTGATCTCTATTAGAGAAAACTGATCTGAGTTCAGACTTCTTACTTGTAGCACAGCTACACTCACACTGAGCCTCCTACCTGCCTGTCAAACAGAATCAACCCATAAACTTTCTCCAGTCAGGACTGAGTAGAGTCCTGCGGGGATCGGCTGTGAGGTCTCCATCACAGTGGCCTTAATTGCCCAAGAGGTTCTTTTGTAGAGCACACTGAGTTGTAGATGTGTGTTAAATGTAAATTCAGTCAGACTCACGGTGTGAGGGGCATGGCTTGTCAAAATTTCACTTTCTCAGCTGTTCATCATAGCACCACCATCAGGGCTGATTAAGAGTAATTTGATGTAAAGCATTAGCACCTTTTCAATTTATGGTGGCATGTGTTATATCTCTAGCTCATTCCAGCTGGATATGTGTGCCACATTTCAAGTCAATCGGACCTTTGGTATGAGGGGTGTGACCTTCCACAATTGCGTTTTTGAGTGTTATTTACAGCACCACCACATGGCAAATAAGAGTCATATTTCTTGGGAAGCGTTTGCACATCATTTCCATTTGTTGAGCTAAGTTTCTTGTTTCTAGCTCATTCCAGCTCATGACAATTTCAACTGCAACATAAGACAACAAATAATAATAGTAAACCAGCACAAACTCAGTGGGGTTCTGCTCTTTCCAGGCCTTGAACCAGCGTCGAGAACCACTCCGATATGTAATGCGCTGGTAATACTGTACTTGCTCCACCACCCGCATATATGAGATTCACACACACATTGTAATGATACTACAAATTACTGTAAGACCTATCTAAACAGCTGTCAGTATTCACAGTTCTCTGCAGGAAATGCATTTTCTCGTCTCTTGCCATTACCTTGTTCCTGCTGCTGACACATTTAATCTTATATCTGCTAAATTTAAAAGCCCAATAATATGTCTCTGAAGCTGCCTCGCTGTACAGCAGCATATTGCTTCACAGTATGATTTTACCTGAAGCAGGATGTCACTTCCTTTGTGCCTCACAGGAGTTTCACATAATTGCATTCATTATCCAATCTACACACCTACCTCCTGTTGTAAGTTCCAGCTTGACCGAAACGTCATTCTGAACACAGCTCCCTGGGCAATTGTAATTGATGTGCACTTGTTCTTCATGTTGTTTGGCAAATACTTGTTAATAGAGTGGGACAGCTCAAAACCTCTCTGTAATCACAAGTGTTTAGCACTTATTCTTTCTACTCTCCTCATCTCCTCAGCTTATTAGAATCAATAAACATGGTGCACAAACACAACTCATTAGGACTTTCACTACCTCCTTTCTCCCCTGGTAAAGTCCATAGAGTAGCACACACACACACACACACACACACACACACACACACACACACACACACACACACACACAATCCTGCTTTTGTTGCACTCAAGCTCAGTGCTGGATGCCCAATATATACAGTGGGCACGGCGTTGAGAATAAAACCCCTTTGAAATTGCCATGAAGCTTTTGAAGCCTGTGTTCCACTCCTCAATGCTCTCGGGGTTTTCATCTCTCCTCATTTGCTGAGGAGCTCTTAGGGCCTCACTGAGCAGCTGTAATGAACTCCACGGAAAAGCACCCACAGGAAGCACATGGACAGCCAGGCAGGGCATAACTGTACCGTGTGAGCTGCAAGATGCTCTATGCAAACACCATGGTTGCAATAATCTACACTCATTTTAGATATCACTCAACTCTTTCACCACTCATTTAGACATTCTAAAAGATAGAAGGAATTTGAAGGAAGATATATGTCATCTCAGGGGTCTGTTCTGCCAGCTTTATCCCAGAAAGTAATCCATTCCCCTACTGAGCTTCTACTTCATGTCTGTGAATGTGATGAGAGTTGTGCATTTTCTTGTGAGTGGATTTAGAGGCTGAGGAGGCCACCTACTAGCTTGTGCACATTAGGCCGTGGAAGTCTTCATGAGGAACAAGGAAAAACTGACAAACAAAGAAACACTCAACAGCAGCATGGAGAATGGCAGGGTCAGAAATTAAACAGACTGATACTGTAAACTAGCATCAATGAGACAGACTGTTAAGAAAGTTGTGGTCTGATGAAGAAAATGTGACTTCAATAAAAACCTTTCAATTTACCCAAAAGATGCAGATTTCCATTTGCGACAGGGGTAACTTCTCCTACATGGAGGGGCAATAAGGTTTAGAGGGATCTCTGAGACTTCTACGGGCAATGAGGCGTGTCGCCTGCAACATAAAAAAAAGATAGGCACATTGAAGTGGCTCATAAAGCACATTTCATCAAGTTCAAGACATTAGAGTTGTATGTTTTCATTCAAAGCCAGACAGCAAGTGATGCACAAACAATGGCGTACTGCTGTTGCAGTGAATGGTAGCACACTGTATAGCAGAGAGGGGGTCTGTCAGCACGCTAACTCCCACTGAGCTGAATGTTGCATTGGCAGAAAGAGAGATTACTTTTGTCTACTGCCCGCAGCATTTTAATGCCTTCAAATCAGGGCCGGGAACTCTCATATATACATTATCACAATGGGCTGAATCAGCACATAGAGCTCAGCGCCAGGTAGGGAGCAGAGGTGGGAGGAGGAGCAGATGAAACATGATCAGAATGTGTTAGGCTGAGTGTATTGTGATATGACAACAGAGGCTTTGGAGAACAGATGTGAACAGGAAGGAAGCACAAGACAAGAGGAGGCAGATGAGAATTTTTCTTGGTTACCTAACTTGTTAGCAAAGTGTTCTTCCCAGTTTAAATCTCTTCACTACAGGAATTGGCAATGGTTTTACACAAGAACATCAGATAAGTGCAGATATTTTATGGTGAGGAAAATAACTATTCAACACATCAACATTTTTTAATTAAACATATTTCCAATGCAGCTAGCTCACATGAAATGTACACCAGTCACTGATATTTGCTAAATAAAACTACACTGATAAAAATCAAAACATTTCAATCCATTAAAAAAGTTTGGTGCTATAAAGTGGAATAACACAGGAAAAAAAGTATTGAACCACCAACTGACATGTATTTAATAATTGGTGTAGAAGCTTTTGTTTCATCACATTTTCACTATGACCTCGTCACATATTGATGTTTGGTCATGGATGAAGAAGAGAAGAGTTCTGTAGGCAGCAGCACTACTGCAAAACTGAAAGCCAGATGCTCACATCTATCGGGGACTTTACTGCTTGTCATCTGGGAATTAAGGAGCATTTAAGTTGGTCTTGATGAACTCATAAACTTTCAAGGTGGACAGCTGAGGGTGCATTAACTTCAAGAGGGTTGGTAAAGGCTGATATAAAAAGGAGCATTAAAGAGATGGCTCTGATAAGCCTAAGATAGAAACAAGACAGGACTGTCAGAGGAATAACAAGCATGGTTCAGCCTTGAAGGGAGGATGATTTTGGAGAGAAATTACTGGGTTTAGTGTGATCAGACACTCTTGCCAACAGGCACTGGAACTTTGGCCAACCCTTCCAAGATGTCCCAGTTAGTTTAACTTTTTGGCATTTATGAGGATAGGATAGGCCAAAAAACAGGATAATGTTTTTTTTAATGACCACATCACAGATTTGTAATGAAACTAAGATCTATATTGTGTAAATTGTTCCTGTTTGAATGTTCCAGTGCTCTCTAGTGAGATATATTTTAAAGTAAAAATCTATTGTAGTTTTGCTCGACTACTTTCATAATCAAACTCATCAAATCAGTGTATGAACCACAGACTGTAAAAAATCATGGATGTAACCAGTGGTGTAAAGCAGTTGCGATGGGCCCCAGTGCTCGCTATTATGATGAGCCTTAGTGCATGCCATTGTGCACATATTGTCTCATTACATGATCAGAGACTTGACTTTGGATAACATACATATTATCCAACAATCATCGTTGCATATCTATATATGACAAAAAAATACAGAAGAAAATAAGTAATTATATATTTGATGTAACAATTTTAATGGTTTATTATAGTTTATTTAGTATAAGCATACAATTTTGTTATAGATGCTACTGACTATTTGACACACAAAAAAAAGAAGCAAAAAAACACGTGATAAAGATGGGTTTCCCTTTTGGAAGGGCATGCATGGCAAAGCACTGTTTTTTAATTTAATGAGATTTCTTCTTTGGACACAGGCATATTTTCATGGTTGGCAATCACTCATAAGGGCCCATTCTCCACCCAACAGTGTTGTAGGGCCCACTCTTTCTATGGGCCCCTACCTCACAGACCACAGTGCAACTGCACTGCCTGACATTGTCTATGTTTACGCATCTGGACGTAGCTACAGTAACATCAGTCATTGGTTTGTGAAGTCCCATTTTGAAGCCTTGAGTTTGGCATTACGGCCATCACCATGTGTGACCATTTTGGACAGGAGGGTGGACCTGTGGAAAAGTGAGGGGTGGATCTGACTCACAGACTGGTGAGACCAGACAGACAGCCTGTCACTCAGAGTGGCCCTGACCTTAAAAATGCAAAACTTTGGGTCTTAGACAAACTAGAGTTAACTAATCAGTTCATTGTTGATCAGTCAATCAGTTCATTGGTGCCAAATTTGAAGACATTTCTCTGAGGTGTTCTTGAGATATCACGTTCACAAGGATGGACATGGCTATAACTTGCGCAGCGGCATAAAAAGGTTTTTTGCACCAGGCTGCAAACATGTTAATTTCTGCTGTAAAGTTGGGCATTAAAATGGGGGTCTATGGGGATTGATCCTGTTTTGGAGCCAGCCTCAAGTGGCCATTCGAGGAACTGTAGGTTTTGACACTTCCACATTGATTTCATTTTTCAGCCCCAGAGGAGGGTGCTGCTCAGTATGAACTCACTAACATGATCCAACACTTCAGCCACACTATTTAACTGGAATATAAATGTAGCCAAAGTAACTTACAAGCAAAAGTGGCTCTTGATTAATATATTAAATAGCAATGTTTAACTAATTCTATTTTATTCATTTTTAGGGCCCGAGCACGTACCGTGCGAGGACCCTATTGAAATTGAAGGAATTATTATTATTTTTCTTCCTCCTAATGAATTGCATTTTTGGGAGCTTTAACATACTCAAAAACTCACCAAATTTGGCACACGTGTCAGTCGTGGTGGAAATTTACATGTGATATGGGTTTTGGCGATGGGCGTGGCCACACGACGTGGCCCCTGCGGCACGTTTCACCGACATGCATGAAAATCGGTACACATATGTATCCCACCCAGACGCACAAAAAAGTCTTTTGGAGCCATAGGCCAAACCCAACAGGAAGTCGGCCATTTTGAGTTTAGCGGCCATTTTTGGCATTTTCCACATTTTGTATTTTAACGAACTCCTCCTACAGGATTAATCAGAACGGCTTCAAAATCACTGTATATCATCTACACTACTTTGTGATCAAAAAGATCAGTTACCCGTTGAGGGGGGAATCGGCTTTTTGGTGGCGAAGCTTGACGTTTCACCATGAAAAACAAAATTGCTATAACTTTGGGGTAAATTGTCCGATCTGCACCAATCTTCACAGGATATATAATAGTCCCGCCCTGAACACGTCTACATGCAGAAATTTTGTATTTGTCATAGCGCCCCCTGCTGGAAACAGAAAATGCCATGCCAATGCCGTTTTAGACTTTGACGTGGAGCTCTGAGCCCGTTCAGTATATCCAACTCAAATTTGGTCAGAGAGGCCTCAAGACCTTGGTAATGCTATATTATGAAGATTGTGATGTATCGTCAAACGGCGTTGCGCCCAGAGAGCGACAAAGTCAATGTTTCACCAAAATGCAGGAAAGTGGCCTTAACTTCAGTGTCCTTTGTCATATCTGCCTGAAACTTCACAGGTGTGTTAACAGTCCAGGCCTGAACATGTGATATGAGTTTCGTTGATGGGCGAGGCCAAATGGCTTGACCACGCCCTTTAAACATCAGCCCCTGCCGCATGTTTCACCGACATGCACGAAAATTGGTACACACATGTATGACACCCAGACGCACAAAAAAGTCTCCTGGACCCATTGGCCACACCCAACAGGAAGTTGGCCATTTTGAATTTCATGGTCATTTTTGGCGTTTTGCACATGTTGTATTTTAACGAACTCCTCCTACAGGATTAATCAGAACAACTTGAAAATCACTGTGTGTGATCTAGACAAAGTTGTGATGAAAAGTTATTAAAAGATTTTTCCATAGATAAACGGTTTGGCCGTCAGGTGGCGGCGAAGGTTGAGGTTTCGCCCAAAAAAAAGAAATTTGCATTAACTTTAGTGTACTTGGTCCAATCTGACTGTAACTTAAGATGTTTATTAACAGTCCAGGCCTGAACATATGGTATGAGTTTCATCAATGAGGGTGGCCGTATGGCTTCGCCACGCCCCTTAAAGTGCAGCATCCCCCATAGCAAGTTTCGCCGACATGTACAAAAATCGGTATGCACATGTATCATCCCCAGAGGTGCAAAAAAGCCTCCTTAACGCATAGGCCAAACCCAACAGGAAGTTGGCCATTTTGACATTTGCGGCCATTTTTGGCGTTTTCCACGTGTTGTATTTTAATGAACTCCTCCTACAGGATTAATCACAACGACTTCAAAATCATTGTGTCCCATCTAGACAATGTTGTGATCAAAAGTTATTAAAAGATTACGCTCTTGTTGAAGGGTGTGGCCGAGAGGTGGCGCCGAAGTTTGATATCTCGCCATGACAACCTAAATTGCTATAACTTCACCACAAATGGTCCAATTTGACTGAAACTTCATATATTTATTAACAGTCCAGGCCTGAATATATGGTATGAGTTTCATCAATGAGCTTGGATGGATGGCTTGGCCACGCCCTTTAAAGTTCAGCACCCCCCATAGCAAGATTCGCAGACATGCACGAAAATCGGTACATACATGTATCACACCCAGACGCACAAAAACGCCTCTTGCACCATTAGACCAAACCCAACAGGAAGTCAGCCATTTTGAATTTTGCGGCCATTTTTGGCTTTTTGCACGTGTTGTATTTTAACAAACTTGTCCTATAGGATTAATCAGAATGACTTCAAAATCACTGTGTTCCATCTAGACAAAGTTGTGATCAAAAGCTATCAAAAGATTAGTAGATCGTTAAAGGGTTTGGCCGTCAGGTGGCGGCAAACTTTGATGTTTCACCATGAATACAAAAGTTGTGCAACTTGACTTTAGGTGGACATATCTTTCCAAAACTTCATACAGATGATAACAGTCCAGCCCTGAAAACATTAACTGCAGAATTTTTCATGACCGTCACAGCGCCGCCTACTGGTTGCAGAAGGTTACCGCTTTCATTCTTTCATGTCTCTCTTCTCCCAGGTTAATATCAACCACCTCAGTTGGGTGAGACATAGTCCCAACACCTTGATGATGATCAAACCAGAAACTTTTGAGTTTTCCTCAGCTGTCACTGTGGCAACTCCTTATTCGCCATAAACCACGAGTTTGTTTTTGAGGGATAAGGGATGCTTGTAAAGTCATGAAACTTGACACACATATGATAGGACCTGATTTGTGTTGTCTGATGTCATTTTTGTGCTTTGATGTGCCAACATGGCTCAACAGCGCCCCCTACAAATATTCAATAAAGCAGCCCCCGAAGCTGCTTTCACCTACATGTAGGAAACTTGGGAGGCATATGTATCACTGAAAGACGTACAAAAAAGCGTCTTGGAGCCATGTGCCAAACCCAACAGGAAGTCCGCCATTTTGAATTTGCTTGTAACTGCTTCACAACTTGACCGTACATGTTCCAATCTTCCCCAAACTTCAGAGTATTGATGACAGTCCTGCCCTGAACACATCTCTATGCCAATACTTGGTAATTAGTACGGCGCCACCTAGTGGCCAAATGACATGTCTTTGTATGGTAACTCCTGCGTGAGGGGTCTGCGTTCGACAGGAATGAACGGCAGTGTCAGCCGACGTCCTGCCACTGCCCTCGAGTTGCGTGAAGGTGCGAGGGCCCGTTCAACGCTGCTTGCAGCTTTAATTATCATTTATTTCTGTATCATGGAGCATGTATTATAACATATGTTTTAGGAGTTTCTTTTCATTCTTGACATCACCCATCGAGAAGCTGCCCATCATGACTGAGGGAATAGGCAGGGCTGTCAACACTCAGACTCAAGCGATAGGTGAGCTCAATCACAGGCAGGATGCGATACTTGATCAAAATCGCAGGCTGGATGCGATTTATGAACTCCTTCGCAAGATGGATGTCAACTTGGAGAAGTTGCCAGCTCGCCTGGGCTGAAATTGGCCACCGAATTCGGACATATTTGCAAAGCCACTGGGAGGCTCAGACTCATTGGCTCATTGGCTCCCCGAGATAACCAGCCTTCCCAAGGCCGGTTATCCCTCCACTCTCCTGGATGTTTATGCAGACAAGATGCTCCAGCCCTATCGCCCTCCCCACCACCTCCCTACTCCTGTGAACTTGTCTCTGGATCAGAACTCTCCGAGGTCATCTCCACGGCAACGGCCGTGTCTTCATCATCAGTATCAGATGGCAGAGACAATGGGTTGAGACTGAGGGGAGATAAAGTACACGGGCTTACACACACGCACACACGTCACATATAACACACACACACCTTCCACCTCAACGCCTTCGTGGCTCCCCCCCCCCCCTTCGTCGCAGTATAGCACAGGAGGTGGTGGCAATGCGCCCAATGTGGCTGCGTGCCTCACACCGTGTCTGTGCCGCGTCACTTCCCTTCCCAAACAACCCCCCCCCCCAAGTCTTCCTGCAAGTCTTCAAGTTCTGTTGTAATGTTTATTATGTTGCTTTATGTGCTGAGGTGTTTTTTTGCTAATCCCACACTGTGCCCCCCCTACAGGAGCCTAGTTTGGGAGTTGCTTTTTTTTTCCCTCTTCCTCCCTCTTGTTCACCCCCTTTTTTCATCTAAGTAACGGGGCGCTGTTCGTATGGCGACCCACAGTTCTCCCGCTTCTGTTCTTCCCTTGTTATGTATCACTGTCGTTTTATGTTTCTTGGATGGGCTGAAACTAAAACAAATTTCATTGCTCTGTAACATGTGCAATGACAATAAAGATCATTCATCATTCATCATTCATTCATTCATATCATGCAAATAGATATTTTTTGTTATTTTCCTATACATCCCATAATATGACCAATGCCAAAAATTGGATGGCCTGTCTCTCAATACTTTCTGACTTCCCTACCCTGACTGCAGCACTCAAGCAATCCTTAAAAGCAGGTCAAAATGTATATGTTAAAAAAATGTGTATGAGTGCAGCTGGGAGTTTTTAGCATATGTTATGAAACAGGAGCAAACTGCATTTCATTTGTTCGTCTAATGAGTATTTACAGCAGAAGGATGGTGTGTGTGTGAAACTAAACACACAAGTCTTGTTAGTAGAATCAAGTAATTGTTGGTTTGGTTCTTTTCATTATCTAGTACTTCATGTTTCATTTGTATCTCTTGCATTATTTTAGTTTCAAGTTTGAAGGAATCTAGGAATGCATTTCAATGGCAGTTTCTGCATGACAGTAAATGTTTACACTTCACATGCATAACTTCTGACAGTTGTTGAGGCTGTTTCAGAGAGACATGGAATGAAACAAAATTGAAATCATGAATGTAATAAAATGAACCTGAGTTGGTGTTAAGCACAACAGTTAAACTTTAATTAAATGCTCATCCAAATTACAGCCAAATTTAAATTACAGTCAGTTTTACATCACTACAGTAAATAGGGACCACAAAGAGAACCATCAAATGACAAATGCTAAAACACACTGAGATAAAAAGAGCACACAGAGTGTGCTTTTGGCATGATCATTTTTAACATGAATGGTGATAAAAAAGATTTTTCAAATTTGATCATCAATACATCATATTTTTTTAGTTGCATCAAAGTGTCACTCCAAAAATTCAGACTTAGTATACAGTGTGAGCAGTGCTAAACCATACCAATCACCAGAAAATTGGCATTTTACTTTTCTGTAAACAACAGATATCTTACATTTGTACATCATTATGTAGCAGATACATTGAAACTTTATGTTTCAACAATGCTGGGGTTAACATGTGGTTAGGTTTAGACACAAAGGCACTTGATTACGGTTAGGAAAAGCTCATGTTTCACAAAACATAGCGGGTTAAGATTTTCAAAACACAAAACACTCTTAAGTCTTCTCCTTAAAGGGACATTGTGTAGGAATTACTCCCATCTTACGGTGAAATCGTGTATCGCATTCAAACAAATAGTGCACCCTAGCGCCTCACTTTTTCAAACACGTATTGCAACAGCAGTAGCTGCCATGTATCAAAAAGCCTCGACAACACTGATGAAACCATGTCATCCTCTGCTATCCAATAAGTACACATATAACAACACAGAAACTACACATACAGTGAAATCTGGTTATACTCCTCTGGTGGAACTGTATGTTTACGTGGTTTCAGTAGCTTTCATAGTCGCGGTAAAGCCGGACTAAAAGCTGGTGGGAAGGCTTTATAAGCTGGCATTTACTGTGACAAAAAGCTGGCGTTTACCGTGACTTTGAAAGCTACTGAAACCACGTAAACATACAGGCTGGTGTATTTTAGCAGGATCTACTGTTGTGCTGCCTATGGTAACGAGCAACACTGTCTAACAAAACTGAATCAAAAAAGTTAGCTTTAGGCTAATTTAGGCAGTACAGTTGACTTGTCGAGGAGAAAGCTGGCAACTTCAGCATCCCTTTTAAAATCTTTCTCCTTCATGGGCTCCGTCCACCTGGGGAAGGCTAGCCCGATGTAAATCCGCCTTTTTTGAATGCTCCGGTCACGCTTCCTTTTAAGTTCCCTTTTTCGCTTTCTTGGCGATGGTGAAATCGTCTCCTGTGCTGCTGCAGCATATGCATGGTCCTGCATTATGCTGCAGTAGTGCAGATTTTCAAACTTGCCGGGGTAGTAAGCCTCTCTCGCTGATCCTCTCCTCCGGCGTCTCAATCACTTAGGTCATTCCTACTCTGCGCTGTCTCGCAGGGAAAACGTGTAGTTATTCCGCGTTGGTGCTATTTGTCCCTTGCTGGCGGCTATAGTTTCAAGTTTGGCAGACCGTCATGGCACTTCCCACCGGCTTACCCGTCGTATGTATAAACAAATCTAAAATTCTTCGCTTAGGAGAATGTGTCAAATTATTAGTGGAGGTCATAATACACCAATGATAACACAAATATAAATGCAGACATCGATTTTGGCCAGTAAACAACAGAAAATGTTACACAATGTCCCTTTAAGGTTTCTTTAAAATGTTCACTTAAGTTTTCAAGTTTTTTTCCTAGTCTTGGTCTTGTACTTTAGGATTATCTAGACGGTTGCACAAAATACCTTGGCAACCAAAGCAAGGTTAAAAATATATATATATAGCCGCAAACGGCAATTCTGGGGTTCAAGCCAGCATGGACCTGTAAAACCTAAAAGTTAAACATGCTTTAACGGCTTAGTTAGTTAAAAAAGTCCACCAAGTTTGTTGATGTTTGTTCAAACCCTTATGGATTTATGGCCAAATATTGTGAAAGGTCATTGCACTTGTTTGGAACTTGTGGTGACCACTTTTAAAATAATTTAACACACATGGTTCATATTTATTATTCAACATACCTTGCAAGTTTTGTAATGATTGTACTATCAATTTCTGATTTCTAGTCTGATTTGTGTTATTACATGCCCATTTTTTGTATTTGTGGTCAATTTGGATGAAACTTTCAGGATATGCTTCTGGTACCTCTTAAGACATTGCTTACAGGGTTTGTGATGATTGATTGATTGGCCCAAATGTCATTTGCTGAGCGATGCAGTTAAGGCATTGGTGATAAAATTCTGAAAAAAATTCACATCATTTGCTGATTTCAGGTATATTGTCAAATATTTTGGTGACATTTTGAGAAAAAAATGAGAAGAAATAAAAAAAAGTTGTGCATACAGTACAAATTACAACAAGATAATGAATATCACTGTGAACTAACTGTTAAACCAATCCAAACACCGTTTGAGACATGTGGCATCTAGTATCCAAAGAATGTCTCTGTGAATGGAGGTTGCATTTAGATGAAGAGTTTTGGAGATAAAGATATCAATTAATTTAGCATATTCTTAAAAATATTTTGTGACTGACTTCTGAATTCAATATAGGTTGTGATGGCAAACTCTTGTCACAATTCAGTGGATGTGCTGAAAAAAAATCAGCTCTGTAGGACACACTGGTGATTTATTCTGATCTTTTTAAGTATGGAATGTGAAATGTCTTGGAATTTAGATTTAATGTAATAAGCCACGCCCCCTTTAAGCAATCATTTTCAAATTTTGTGCATTGACTACAACATGGCCCTAGATGATGCAGACCAAGTTTTGTACAAATATCTCTAGCTGATTGGCATGTGTAGTGCCCCCTATAGGTCGATTTGAATCAAACTTTCAAGGTATGATTGAGTTACTTATGTAAACATTTTCTGAGGGTTTTGTGATGATTGACTCAACGGTTCAGGAGCAAAATCCTTAATGAATAAATGAATGAATAAATAAATAAATAAATTAATGTGTTGCATCATGCCCCCTCCAAACTTCATTGGTCAATATCATCAACAGCAATGACATATCAAAAAGCTGTTGATTACTTTTGAAGAGCTTCATCCCATGATGACAAAGTACAAAGGAAATGTCAATAATGTGTTTTTCAAAAAATTCAATATGGCGGACAATCTTGTCAGGCAGACCTGATGTTTCTTGAGTCCATCATAGAACCCATTCACCTGAAGATGTGTGTCAAATTTCTAGTCAATCTGGCATACGATGCGAGGGTAGTGGCTTTTCAAAACAAAATTTCCCTCTACCCTAATTTTAACACCCCCATCTGGCCTATTGGCATTATTTTTCTTAAGCACCATTTGCACACAACTTCCAATCATTGGTGAAAATTTCATGTGTCTATGATGTACCATGTCACAGGAATTTGCGAAAACATTTCTGAATAATAATAATAATAATAATAATAATAATAAAGCATAACAAAAACAATAGGGTTTCAGCCCTTCTGCCTTGAACCCCTAATAATAATAATAATAATAAAACAGGTAAAAAACAATAGGGTTTCAAATAAAAAAAAAATCTTGAGGTAATTCTGACCAAATTTATGGTGATATGTGAATTACACTACCACACCCTTAGAAAAGTCTTTTGCAATCAGGAGAACCCAGTGGGTACATTTTGATTTTACACTATCGATTTGACTGAATTAATTTTTAAGTTCCCTCCTAAATGGTTTTCTGTGATTTGGGGATTAAATTAACTTTGTAGTTTGTGTTTTCTATTATTGCATTCTTATGATCCTTTCCTCCTCTGACCAATATGGTTTTCTAGTCTTCTTTTCTTCTGCTATTTTTTTCACTATCGAATTATAAGTCAACTTTGTGAGACAATAACAGGTATCACAAGCATGAGCCCAAACAAACAAACAATCTCCATGGAAACTTTTACAGCTGTAAAATCTCTTTCAACGCAGTTAATGAGTTAATGTTTTTTTCTTAACTAAGAAAAGCTTTTAAGGGATTCTGTGCAACTGTATAAGTCCCTCAGCTAAGGAGAAATCAGGCCTGAAGTGACATACTTAAGGAGAAAACTTAAGTTGTGTTGTGCAACCATTCCCTGATTTTCTGTGCACAATGCCTGCTGGAAACACAGCAATGTCTCCATAAAAAAAACTGCTTTTCATAGCTGGAAAATGACCCATAGGTGGCTAAAAAACACCCATGTCTGGGAGCTAAAAAAGCTGCAGGAAATACAGCGATGACTTAAGATGCTTAAGAAACAACCACTTTGGTTGTTTGTTGGTGTTGAACAGTGGTCTACAGCTTGGCAGGCATCTTGCCTTGATGTCAGACCATCCACCATCCCCTCCACCTCCTGATGAGTCAGCTCATATATTATGTCACTGTAGAAACACTGTCATAACGTGCAAGTGTAACATATTCGTGGTTTGCATAAACAATACCAACATTTTTCTCTGGCAACTTTGCTGGCTCAACATCCAAATGTTTGCAGGTTAACAATGAGTATGTTTAAAATGATTTGATGTCATACCAACTAACCCATTAAACAAATCTAACCAGGAAGTTGCCCTCCAAAAAATAAATCACATCACCCTTGAACTCATTGAAATGTGTTGAAGCTTGTGACAGGAAGACCCTGCATCAATTGTAACTCTAACAACAGTAGACCATGTGGATGCCCCAAGGACAAATGGATTGTGCTGGGAGCTGCCAGTAATAATCTCTCATCCATGGAGGTTAAATCCTGGATGGAGATTTCCCACTGCCTGCCCTATAAGCTTCCTGTTATCACTGGAGTGCAGGTTCTCTGCTTACATAAGGCCAATCTCTAAACACTCTGGCTCCCAAAACTTCTAAACTGTCATAGGGTTGGCAAAGTGTTTTCAAGGACTAATTGGGCTTAATAATGGTGCTTATGTTGGAAAACACACATACACATATGCAGAGTCATGGTCAGTTCAGACAAACTGTGTCTGCTGTGGTTTCAGGAAATGTCCACTCCTACAGGTAATACAAGTTCTCAAAATATCAATGAGCTTAAGCTATTGTTAAGTCAAGCAGATATACTGTCACTAATAAGTAACTGACTGATTACAAAATGTTTATCAGTACTGAAAATTACACAAACAAAAGTTTTAGTTGAAAATAAAATAGGGTCAAAAGTATTGTGGCTGTATGTGACTATATCTGAATGTGTGAAATCAATTTGGATAAACACATTGAAATGTGTGAATGTGTAAAAAGGGTTTTGATCAAATGAATTCAAATGTTTGAATGTGTGTTTTGGTGACATCATAAACCATGGAGCGATGCCTGCGACATTGGCCTTGAAAAAAAAAAGTTTATCTTTTACTTTTTTTTACTAATACTATTACTACTGTTATTTTGAAATATTACAATAGGCCACAACAACATAACTATAGCAAAGCCTACTAATTAATAGAGAGGCATTGTTTTTTTGGGTTCCTGCTGCCCCCCTCCCTCCCTCCCTCCCTCCCTGCTCTCTCGGGGGGGGGGGCATAATGACAAAAGCTCTGTGGTGCCCACTCAACTACACTACTATGAGAAGTGGATGTGGAGAGACATGAAAAAAAACAAACCAACAAATCCGTGTCGAAATCGGGAGGAGGGGAGTGAGTTATCATTACCTCTAAACAGCCTGTGGCCGCAATTAACAGCTCAAAGGGAGATTGTATTGATTTAAATTGTAAAGCATTCAAACTCTATTCAATAAGAAATAGTATTGGGGGAAGGTAAATTATAATGTTTTCATGATGTGTTCAATGTAATAGTAAAATACAGCTTTTGGTAAGTAGCTTGGATAAATGCAGCTGTTTGAAGGAAAAATGTGTTGATGTTTTCACAGGACTATAAAATAGCTATTACAGGGGGAATTAGGATATATCATTCATAGTAAAAAGGCTTTTTGCCTTTTTTCTAAAAGGTGTTTTTCATTTAAAGAGTGATGTAAAAGGGTGTTTCACAAATGTGTATTATTGAATTTGTGCTCATTCAAGGGTAGTGTAATGAAGGACTGAATAGTACGGAGCCCCTCTGGTGACATTTGATAAAAAATAAATAATGCTTGGCCACAAGATAGTTAATGTGTTGCCACAAGATAATAATGCGTGGCCACGAGGTAGTTATTAATGCTTGGACTTCATGGAGAGTAATGCAACTTCGGTGGCAGGATGGTTGTCATTCATGAATAACTCTAATTATAGTCTACTTTTATATTCAAAAGTATAAACTTTTGTTATTATTGTGATGGCGAGTCTAATGCCAATAATAATGCTACGATGGGCAGGATTAGCTTACATCTACGTGAAGCTGAATATGTCCATGATGGTAATGCTAAATGAAAGAGAGTAGGATCTCTTCCTAAACACTGTCCAGCCTATCCAAGCTAAGGTATTAATTCGCCAGGTACAGTACAGATCACACGTCCACGGGGACCCACTGGATATGTAAACTTGAGTAGCCCTTACTAGCATCCTTAGATCGACACCTGCAGGCCGGTGGGAAGATGGCGGACTGAGCGGACGCACTATTAATACAGTCAGGTCCATAAATATTGGGACATCGACACAATTCTCATCTTTTTGGCTCTAAACACCACCACAATGGATCTGAAATGAAACGAACAAGATGTGCTTTAATTGCAGACTTTCAGCTTTAATTTGAGGGTATTTACATCCAAATCAGGTGAACGGTGTAGGAATTACAACAGTTTGTATACATGCTTCCCATTTTTTAAGGGACCAAAAGTAATGGGACAATTGGCTGCTCAGCTGTTCCATGGCCAAGTGTGTGTTATTCCCTCATTATCCCATTTACAAGGAGCGGATAAAAGGTCTAGAGTTCATTTCAAGTGTGCTATTTGCATTTGGAATCTGTTGCTATCAACTCTCAATATGAGATCCAAAGAGCTGTCACGATCAGTGAAGCAAGCCATCATTAGGCTGAAAAATCAAAACAAACCCATCAGAGAGATAGCAAAAACATTAGGTGTGGCCAAATCAACTGTTTGGAACATTCTTAAAAAAAAAAAGAACATAACGGTGAGCTCAGCAACACCAAAAGACCCGGAAGACCACGGACAACAACTGTGGTGGATGACCGAAGAATTCTTTCCCTGGTGAAGAAAAACCCCTTCACAACAGTTGGCCAGATCAAGAACACTCTCCAGGAGGTAGGTGTATGTGTGTCAAAGTCAACAATCAAGAGAAGACTTCACCAAAGTGAATACAGAGGGTTCACCACAAGATGTAAACCATTGGTGAGCCTCAAAAACAGGAAGGCCAGATTAGAGTTTGCCAAACAACATCTAAAAAAGCCTTTACAGTTCTGGAACAACATCCTATGGACAGATGAGACAAAGATCAACTTGTACCAGAGTGATGGGAAGAGAAGAGTATGGAGAAGGAAAGGAACTGCTCATGATCCAAAACATACCACCTCATCAGTGAAGCATGGTGGTGGTAGTGTCATGGCCTGGGCATGTATGGCTGCCAATGGAACTGGTTCCCTTGTATTCATTGATAATGTGACTGCTGACAAAAGCAGTAGGATGAATTCTGAAGTGTTTCGGGCAATATTATCTGCTCATATTCAGCCAAATGCTCCAGAACTCATTGGTTGCTTTCGCAGTATGCTTCGGGTCATTGTCCATCTGCACTGTGTAGCGCCGTCCAAAGAGTTTTTTACGGCAAAGAAGTGGAATGTTATGCAATGGCCAAGTCAATCACCTGACCTGAATCCGATTGAGCATGCATTTCACTTGCTGAAGACAAAACTGAAGGGAAAATGCCCCAAGAACAAGCAGGAACTGAAGACAGTTGCAGTAGAGGCCTGGCAGAGCATCACCAGGGATGAAACCCAGTGTCTGGTGATGTCTATGCGTTCCAGACCTCAGGCTGTAATTGACTGCAAAGGATTTGCAACCAAGTATTAAAAAGTGAAAGTTTGTTTTATGATTGTTAATTTGTCCCATTACTTTTGGTCCCTTAAAAAGTGGGAGGCACATATACAAACTGTTGTAATTCCTACACCGTTCACCTGATTTGGATGTAAATACCCTCAAATTAAAGCTGAAAGTCTGCAGTTAAAGCATGTCTTGTTTGTTTCATTTCAAATCCATTGTGGTGGTGTTTAGAGCCAAAAAGATGAGAATTGTGTCGATGTCCCAATATTTTTGGACCTGACTGTAAGGACGATTAGCCCGCAAAAAAAGCTTTGGGTTACTAGCTTAAAGCTGGGGTTGGTAATGTTGTTCAGAAGCACTTTCTGTTATACTGGGTGAAATGGTCCTTATATTGTCAAAGGAATCAATACTCTATGTCTTTAGAAAAAGGAGCGGAAAAAATCAGACCTCTGTAGCAGCTGCAGGACTGAGAAAACTTAGACCAATCAACGCACTTCGGTCCGAAGGGCAAAATCCAATCAGATTCCTTCAGGTCTAGTTCTGCACCCGCCCCCCCGCCCCTACAAACTGCGCGCGTTCACGGTGCTCTCGTCCTCATGTGCCGCTGTTGCCGGAAAACTCAGCACACTTCTTGCTGCGGATCTACCGAGTTACAGGAGAACGTTCATTTTTGAGCAATGGCGGAGCAAATACAGCCCAAAGTACCGATTCCACGGTTACTTGTGACGGCTGCTCCACAGAAAAAGCCAAGGAAGAGAAAGCCGGAGGATGAGAAGGCTGTAAATAAAAAAGCTTTGGATAAAGCCAGAGGGCAAACAAGAGTAAACATTGGTGTAGCTTTTCAGCGGTGGAGACAACTGAGGGATCTGAAGTGGCTGAAAAGTGATGCCGAGGTCGCTCTCTTTCTGTTGGACAGGTAATTATTTGTTTTGCTTCGGGGACGATTTGTTATTTTCATGAAATATGTAACTTTTGCTAACGTAGCCACTTTTGTAGCTTGTATTAGCCTAATGCTAATATTAGCTTCTCTATGAGTTTTAAAACGGATCCGTGACGCTAGTATTGAATAGATTATAGTACATTACATTTGTAAGATTTTACTTTATCGTAGTCGTCAGTGTCTGCATTGTTATTGTGATTAAAAAAGACGTACATATATTTGCTGTTATATTACAACTGCGGTGCTGATGTAGCTTGTTTATGTTTTCATAGCTATGAGAAGGATCCATCAACCTCGACGCCGTCTAAACACGGAATGATGAGACCTCCTCCCCCGCCAGTTTCAATTGTTTCTGAGTCTGAACGGTGAGTTCAATTTGCTGCTGCAAATATGAATTTGACCAACGTTGTCTTTGGTGGGCTATAAATATCTGTCTGTCATATCTAGCTTTTTCTGTTTTATGTGCCTCAAAGTGCTACTTGAGGTCCTTCAGAAAAAAATACATTATTGTACAACAATATGTGTTATCAGTGATGTCTGCCATATCATTATACAGACATTGAGTAAATGTTGGATCTTTTGAGAAATATGATGGCCTGAGGATAAGAACTGTCCTTTACTTTAGGAGGTCAAAACACAAGACTTCTATTTCAACATATAAACAGATCTGTGTTTTGTTCTCTACGAAAGAAAGGTAAAGAATGTATGTTGATGTTGCACTGACTGTATTCTCTGATTTTGTAATCTTCACAGAGATGATGACTTCTCAGTAGCTGGGGTTCAGGACTTGGATGTTAGCTGCCCAGAGGAGACAGTTCTGCAGCAATTGGATGCAAGGTATGTGATTGTGACGCATTTTAGACTCTCCAACACCCCACACACACACTCTTCCACCCATGCACCCACTTACATTACTGATCTTACAGATGACACTCACCATGCTTAGTTTAGGTTGTTATTTTTGTGTTTTGGACCCTGTGTGCTTCTCCCTCCTTTGTCACAGCCGCGGGGCTCAGTTTGTGACAAGGGAGGAAGAAGCACACAAGGTCCAATTCATAGTCTGTGCATTATTTCAGCAACATATGATGGTGCAATATTTACTCTGTTTTTTGTGTGTTTTTCTTTTTTAGCATGTCGTCACTGGACCTAAACATTGTTGTTGATGTGGATGAATTCAATGATATTCGGAACTCCACATAAGTTTCTGCGTCGAGTGAAGATATATTTTTACTTGATAATTGTATTCTTTTTGTGGATAACACATCAACACAGGAGCTTTTACAGACTCAACTAAGCAGAGGCCTGGGTGAGTTTTCTTACAATATTGTAGTTTGATGAAGAAGTTCCATCATAGTTATGTACCCAAAAAATGGGAAAAGCTCTAAGTATTCTTATTCATTGATTGTCATTTATTGATTATTGTCAGATGTGTAACTGTGATATTCTTCCTAAAGGCAAATCGCTACCAAAGGAGCAGATCACCACAGCTGACAAACACCAAAGATGACTGATCCTCCTCATATCATCGCCTGACCCGTCTGCCTTCCCTTGAAACACCTTTTACATGAAAGCACCTTTTCCCATATGTGGACTCATATTGACAATGTACATATTTATGCAACAATAAAAGGGTTATACAAAGTGTGTTGTAGTTATTCTGCTGTAATCACATATTTTTAATGTGGTGGTGAGAAAATTAAAAGTAAATTAAAAGTATTTCTTGTTTTCCAGAAATAGTGAAATGAAAGGCATTCATCATTTTCAAATTTTTAATGAAAAATCACAAAATATAGAAAATCAAACAAGCAAATGTAAATAAAAGTAAAAATATAAACAACTTTGTTATTTATATAATGTAAACCTTAGTGCAGATTTTAAAAAGGAATCGGTAAAGTACAATACAGTATAAATGGCAGGGCTTCAGTGTAGCTCTTATGGTGTGTTAGACTCTACTGGGGACAAAACCTTTATACTGTCCATGGGGATCTGGATAGCGGTCTCTTATTTTCCAGACACAGTAACTAGGGATTACTCCTCTGTGCCCAGCACCCAGTGCCCCATATTGCCACACAACATATTGACGGTATGCTGCATGGCGGAACTGTTTGTTGCTCTCCCCGGGGTCTGGAAGATCTTCCTCAGCCCGGACATCATTCCATATCCTGCAAGCCAATCGCAAGACCCCTTTCTGTAGAATGTAGAGTTCCAGGTGAGGCAGCATGGAAATGCAGGAAGCAGGTTGTTGCCCACAGCACTTTTTTTCCAGATCTGTGGGCATCTCACGGCACTTCCTGCACACACACCAAGTAAGGAAACCTGGAGCTGGGGGGCCTGGTGGAGGAGCATCTCCTGATGCTGACATCTGCAGGATATCAAACATGAGGCTTGGGTCCCTTGTCAGGCAGATCTGAAGCAACTGATGGGATTCTTCCAAGCTCAGTCGTTCAATTCTAGCCTGTAAAAAATGAATGACAAACTCTAAATGTTGTGTTCACAGTAAATGGCAGGTCATTGTTTACAATTCTTGATAATGTTGAGATCAGAAAAAAAATGATATTTCAGAAAACCTACCTGCTCATCTGCAATTCTTTGAGCTTGCAGATTCTCCACTCGTCGAATATCCTCATCTTGTAAAAGCTCTCCAGTCGCAGTCCGGCTTGCTCCACGTCCTTGACCTCGAGTTCCTCGGCCTCTGCCCCTTGCACTCCCCCTAGCACGGCCTCCCCTGGCTCTAGCACGACCGCGTCCCCTTGGAGCTGAAGACGTGCTCGGTTGCGGACTGTAGCTGGGTTGTGGACTGTAGCTCGGGTCTGGACTGTAGCTCGGGTCTGAGCCAGTACTCTCATCGTGTAAACTCTAACAAGCAAACAACAGAGATATCGTTAGCCTAACAGCATAGCTGGCAAACTAATTTTTATAGCCAAATCTGCATAACTGTCAGTGCAAAACTGAGTTACCGGTAGGCAGATATGCTATGTGACTAATAAAAACACAAAATACACGTTTGTCAGGAAAAACACGTAACAATTATTACAATGTATTTTAGCTGATGCTTCTGAATCCAGGTGGATCTTCAGCAGATTCAGACCTGGGTCTACACAGACTGCTATGCTATAAAAACAAACAAAGACATAATAATAATAATAGTAATAACATTGTTTACTTACAGATAAATGAGTCGTTTGGTTGTTTCCAAAATAATCCGAAATAGCTGGCTCACAGGTTAGCTCGCCGGTTCTCTTCTCCTCTCTGACGATTCTCATTTCGTACTGTGCGCGTGCCAGTGTGTGGGGACGTGGCTTCGAGGGACACGCTGACGGGAAGGGGAGGAGGGGGATGGAATTTAGAGGAGGCAGGAGGAGGTGCTATTTTCAAATCTTGCTAGCTCTCTTGCTAGCTTTCCAACATTACCAACCCCAGCTTTAAATGCCGCAAACAACAATCAAGTCTCCATGGAAAACAGCAACGTTTTGTCAACAAAAACCGCAGCAAGTGACATGCAAACTAGCAAGATGCAAGCTAGCCACATGAAAGTTAACAACGAGGAGGTTGTACCTGACATGCTCATGCATCAGGACTATGGAAGCAACAAATGCTGGGACCGATAAGCGACAGATCAATGAGGTTGATGAATCTCCACTGAACACACCAACTAAAGGCTCTCATGTCCAGAAATGGCTAAGGCCAAGTGAGGAGTTGTCATTTGAATCCATACTTACTGCAATAAACACCCTGTGTACCAGATTTGACAAACAAGAAAAAAAGCTGGAAGACATCAACATTTAAATTCAAGAGAACAGCACAATGATTGGCAGCCTGACTAAAGCATTGGAATTCAATGCAGCAGAACTCAAAGATTGCAAAGGCAAAGTGTCAACTTTAGAAAAGAAAGTGGCAGCCCTGGAAAAAGAAAACACCAGCCTTAAAGAGAGATCGGGTGAACGTGAGAGGTACAGCAGGAGGTGGAACTTGAAAGTGAAAGGCATGAAAGAATCTGTAAATGAAAACACAAGATATGAGGTAATTCATCTACTCCAGAAAACTGCACTGCAGTGGGCACAGAAGATGGATGAAATAGTGGACACTGTTCACTGGATAGGGAGAAAGGAAGAGAAGAAATCGCACCAGGTCATCATCCAGTTTGTGAAACGTCAACACCGAGATGGGATAAGGAGATTAACAAAGGAGTCGGAAACATGCAAGGAAATGAGAGTTTGCTTCAGGGAGGACTTAACCATGGCAGATAAACAGGTGAGAGACATGTTATGGCCTTGAATACAAGAAGCAAGAAAGGCTGAGAAGAAGGCATACTTTTGAGGGCCTTTTGGATTCATCAATGGGCAGCGGATCCAGCAGGATGAGTGAATATTGACATGTAACCCTGAGGAATAGATTGTGAACCAGTGATGGTGGGGACATAAATTGTTTTTTGTTTCAGAGGAACCTCTTCAGTTAAGTGCACATTTAAAGAGATTGGTTATTTTCATTGTTCATATCAGAGACTTAATAGTTACACAACACAAATACATTTAACTTTTATACGTCTTTTCTGAAGTCAGAGTTTTCTTTTTTATCCTTAAATGCAAGAGGTCTTAAAGGAGAAGTCTGTTTTTTTCCACTTTGAGCCCCATTTCTGGGTTGTTTATGATGAAATAGAGTGGTTAAGACCAAAATCTTGACGATTGCTCCTTCTCTGAGAATTTGAGAGAATTTGGCTTTCCCCTGCCTGGCTTAACAATGCTGTCTATGGCCATGTGTAAATCTGTCCTAAAAGCACCTTAAATGTTCATTTTCAAAGCCATGAAACTCACCGAGTGTTCACTGATATTCCGACATAAAGATCGTAGCAAACTTCCCAGAACAGATGACTGCCCTTCAGAATACTGTGGCAAGACATTTGAAGAGGTACATAGGGGAATCAGACAACACAGTTTTGAAATCATTCCTCCGCTTCTGCACAGGGGCAGATATGCTGTTTGGACACCGCATCAGTGTTCAGTTCATAGAGACGTCTGCGTTCCAGTGGCGACCTCAGGCACATACATGTGGGTGCTATTTGATGTTACCAATCAACGACCAAAACTACCCAGATCTTTGTAATGACTTTGATCTTGTGGACATAATCTAAATTCTTGAAGCAAACTAAGGCAGATTTAATTGTGCAAACACAATTATTATTAGGATTTTACCTGTTATCCAGTATCAGAAATTGTGTTGCATAGTGTGAATTGTGATCCACCATTTTGGAGGATTCCACAGAACAGACAACTGCCCTTAACCCTTGTGCACCCCTTCAGAAAATAATGACGTTTTACCTTCCATACAAAAAGTGCTTAGTTCCTAAAAAGTGCTATAAAAAAAAAATCATATATCAATATTTTTTTCACTTTCACTGCATTAAATCTTTTGACCAACTTCAGTCCTAATGATAAGTATTAAATTTACAAGCATTTCTTAAATAATTTTAACCCCTTAATGCAATTTTGGCAATACTGACCCACATGTTTCAAATTAAAAAAAAAACAAAATATGAAATATTTTCCATATACTAAATGCAGACTGGAATTTCTCTGGGGGAATTAGTACACCCTTGGATATGTCAATGATTAACAATAACATTGATTTTAATGCATTATTATTTTTTGAGCAGTGTGTGTTTATTAAAAATATACGCGACCTTTTAACCTTGGTGCAAAAAGTGCTCAGTTCCTGAAAAAGTGTTATAAAAAATCAAATATCAATATTTTTTTTCACTTTCACTGCATTAAATCTTTTGACCAACTTCAGTCCTTATGATTTGATTTGATTTGATTTGACTGAGATCCCCATTAGCTGCTACACCTGGAAGCAGCTACTCTTCCTGGGGTCCATTAAAAAAGGACATAAAATAATCAAATGCACATAAGATAAAACTAAATTACAAATAATATGAAAAGCTGCATAGTACCCATAATGACAAAATTCTCACCAACTATATATAAAGAATAATTATAAAGAATAAACAATCATGCAAGAGAATAATTATAGAATACTAATTATAGAAGAACAATAATTATAAACAATAATAAAAAAATCAAAACAAAACATATTCGATACAACAATAACATACCAATAGCAATAATAACAACAGTGACAAATAACACTGACAAGTCAGTAATAGGACATGTTAAACTTTAAAGTAACCCTGAACGAACCAAAAATCAAACAACTTAAAATAAAAATAATCTATGCCATCTGCCTGTCAAGGCATTGCTTTTTTAGACATTTTTTAAAAACAATTACTGAGTCTCTATGCTTCTAACATTATCAGGAAGCTTGTTCCACAAAGATATAGCCCTATATAAGACCGTTTTTTGCATTGAGCATGATTTTGCAAGAGGTACAGCAATTAAGCCCTTTGCAACCTGTATTGTATGATGGTTGTGAACATTGTGAATGTGACAAATTCTAGAAAAGAAACATGTGGGCTTATTTAAGGTATAGACTTTGTGAAAAAAAGAGAGAAGATTGCAAGCCAGCCTGTTATCCACAGTCAACCACTGGAGCTTGGAGTGCATGCTTTTGACATTGGTTCTGAAGGGGCAACCTAAGACCAGGCGTGCGGCTCTGTTTTGCACGAGTTGAAGCTTGTGCATGTCTTTATTTGAAGCACAAGACCATATAACAGAGCAGTAGTCAAGATGAGTGAGTATCAGTGCCTGAGTTACAAGTTTCCTAGTGTGATTATTCAAATACCAGGAACATCTTTTAATTACTGAAATGGCTCTGCTCATTTTGAGAACTGTGTTATCAATATGAGTGGTCCAAGATAATTTCTCATCAAAAGTCAATCCTAAAAGTTTGACTTTATCAACTTGCTCAAGAGCTGTGTTCTTGATGTATAAGGAGAGATGATTATCCCTCCTAAGCGTGGAGTTAGAGCTGAAGGCAATACATTTAGTTTTTGTTATATTAAGAGCAAGTCTATTACTTTCGATCCATTCAGAGACAGAGTCAAGTTCCTTCTGAAGGAGACTATTAAGTTCACTGTAACTGTCTGTGGCAGCATGCACAGTGGAATCATCCGCGTACATAGTCATGGTTGCCCTATTCAAAGCCAATGGCAAATCATTAGTAAAAATAGAAAATAATAAAGGACCAAGGCAACTCCCCTGTGGAATTCCACACTCAAGATGTTTAAGAGAGGAGAAGTTACCATTAAAATATACACATTGCATTCTAGAATGTAGGTAGCTCTTAACCCAGCCCATAACATTGATATTAAACCCGTAAGCACAGAGTTTTGCTAGTAAAAGCTTATGATCGATTACATCAAATGCAGCACTGAAATCAATCAAAACAGCACCAATAATTTTTCTACTATCCAAATGACTGAGCCATTCCTCAGTCATCTGTGAAAGTGCCGTAGCTGTCGAGTGGCCTGTTTTATAAGCATGTTGATAAATTGAGTCTAATCTATTAGTGGTAAAATATGTCAATATTTGATCAAATACAGTTCTCTCCAGTATCTTACTGAGCACAGGAAGGATGCTGATTGGTCTACAGTTGGACCCATTAAAGGCATTCTTGTTGTTCTTTATGATTGGGATTACTTTGGCTGCTCGCCATGCCTGTGGAAAGATTCCATTCCTAAGACTACAGTTAAAGATGTGACACACAGGTACAGAAATATGTTCAGCCATTATTTTTATCAGTCTGCCATCTATATTATCAAGACCAAACTGTGTGTTGTTTTTTACTGTCATCAGAAGTTGCTTTACCTCTTCAACCTCTAATACAGGTTTCAATGTAAATGTGCATTTTTTTTATCATTCATGATATTATCTGTGATTAGATAAGTAGAGTTTCTCATATCCCCTGTTGAACCGCTCATCTTACTCCTTAGATTAGATACCTTATCGATGAAAAAAGTGTTAAAGTAGTTAGCAATTTCAGAAGGTTTGGTCAGATGGACACCATCAGCCTCTACAAATGAGGAGGAAATATTTTTACCCCTGCCTAATATGGTATTACAAGTGGCCCAGAGTTTTTTCCCATCATTCTTGTATTCAGATAGTTTATTATGAAAATATGCTCTTTTCTTTGATCTATTCATTTTAGTTACATAGTTTCTTAATTTCTTATACTTTATCCAATCCATAGGGTCATTGGATCTTGTAGCTGCCATATTAGTGTTGTTTCTCTCAGTCATTTTGCTTCTCAATTCATCATCAATCCAAGGAGCAGAGTTGCCTCTTACAGTGAACTTTCTGAGCGGTGCATGTACATTAATTACTTTCAATACCATATCAGTGAAGAGTTCAAGAGCAGCGTCAGTCTCCTGTATGGCACATATCCTATCCCAGCTCAACTCTTGTATATCTTTTACAAAAGCTACCTCATTAAAAGATTTATATATTCTCTCAAATAGAATTTTAGGTCCGGATTTTGGCACTTTAGTTTTCCTCACAGTGGCCACAATATTATGATCGCTTAGCCCTACTGGGATAGAATAGGCCTTGGTGCAGAGTTCACTGGC
The DNA here is from genome assembly GCA_019142605.1 of Cephalopholis sonnerati. Taxonomy (NCBI): domain Eukaryota; kingdom Metazoa; phylum Chordata; class Actinopteri; order Perciformes; family Serranidae; genus Cephalopholis; species Cephalopholis sonnerati. Next base: position 47,831,361 of record JAGQAX010000002.1, read on the forward strand.
GTTGGTATATATATGGTCTATACATGTAGAAGATACAGTCCCTGCGATATTACAGGAAACTCTCGTCGGTAGATTGACAATCTGAGTCAGATTACATACATTCACCATAACAAGTAGCCTATTTTTTAGAGTGCAGGCCTTAGATTGCCAATCAATATTTAGGTCACCTAGAGAGTATGTCTCTTTATCTTCACCCAATACTCTCTGAAGCATGTCACAAATATTATCAACATATTGAACATTAGAACTTGGAGGCCTATAGCAACAACCGACAAGCAATGGTTTAACATTAGGTAAATGCACTTGTAGCCATATGGTTTCTAAAGATGTATATATGAGGTCATATCTTGTTTTGACAGGTATGTGACTTTGTATATAGAAGGCAACGCCACCTCCTCTGTGATCTCTATCAAGTCTGAATAAACTATAACCCGGAATATCAATCTCAGAGTTCATAACAGATGCATCTAGATGTGTTTCAGAAATTGCCATAATATGTATGTTGTTGTCCTGAAGCAATACAGAAAGATGATTAGTTTTGTTTCTAAGACTGCAAATATTCAAATGTGCAATGTGCAGCCCTTTACCCTGTAAGTTTAAAGACATAGTCAGTGTGAGGAGGATGAAGGATGCATGCATGTCATACTGACATCAATTATGACCCCGCCACTTGTCCTTCTCTTCTTGGCCTCACAATGAGGCGGTCATAGCTGATGATGGCATAGTCACCTCTTGCTCTTGCCTCCTTCATAGCAGGAAGCAGCTCGGCCCTCCTCTTTCTCACCCGTTCAGAAAAGTCTTCACTGATGTAAAATGATGTGTTCTTCAGGTGGGCTCTAGCTCTGGCCAGGACAAGCTGTTTATCCTTAAAGCGCAGGAGCTTGATCACCACTGCTCTTGGTTTTTCCCTGTCGCCCCTGAACTTTCCATTTCTATGAGCTCTCTCGATTTCCACCGAGGTCTCAATCTTCAGCTTAGCAGTGAACATTGCTTGCACTTTAGCCTCAGTCTCAGCCCAGGTTTCATCCTCTTTATCAGGGCCCAGTCCATTAATCACAAGATTGTTCCTCCTGCATTGGTTTTCTAGATAATCCATCTGCTCATAGTCATTCTTTGCAGCTTGTTCTGATTTCAGTTCTTTCACTTGCTGGTTAATATTCCTAGTCTCAGTTTCATCAATTTCACTCTGAGGCCATGTCCACACGGAGACGCGTCTTTTTGAAACCGCCAAAGAAAATGATCGGATTGCAATAGTGTTCCGTAAACACGGAGCCGGCTTCGAAAATGCAGGTGTAAAGACGAAGCCGGTTCAAGCCACTGAAACCGCATAAAAAGGCCGCAGTATATATGCCATCCAGGAGATGGCGCGCCATTAAAAACTGCAGCATACAGCTCTGAACCAGAGAAGAAGACGCGGAGCATGCAAAGAAGCCTGCGCGGTGTATACAAACAGAAGAAGAAGAAGCACAAGCACAACAAGAAGATGGCCTAAAGAAATTCCAACACACAAGGGAAAACGGAGGCTTTGGTTTGGACTGACAACGAAGTCGAGCTGCTGCTTCGAGTCACGCTGGATTACAAAGCCAGTAAACTTCAACAACACGTTGATTGGGAGCCGTGTCAGTTGAAGTAGGCCGATATAATGGACTCGTTTCATGCACAGTATGCAAAACCGCCAGAGAAAGATTTCCCGCACGACGTTACCGGCATATCAGAATCTCAGATCACCGCCAAATTTAAAAAATATTCGCACGAAGTACAGACAAGCAGTGGACACTGGGCGCCGGAGTGGCCAGGGACGAGTGGTCACTTATCTGTCCTGCGGGCAATCATTGTGATTAGTTTGCACATTTCCAGTAATTATAATAATAATAATAAAATACTGTTTGAGAATTTGTTGTCGTTGTCATGTTTATTTTCACTAGACACACCATTCACACACTTTCAAACTGGCAGTATACTGTACAGGTGACATCTGGAGAATGCACAAAGCTTTAAGACCAGCTGGTGTTTTGGTCAGTCATGTTGGCCAGTCTTTAGTTAAGGGTCAACATACTCTGTAAGCACTCTCCTCACTTGCTACATTAGAAAACAAACTCAGCAACACACTGTGAAATATGTATTAAGTCATTAGGGCTGAGAATGTGTGACTGATTAATCATACTTTTATATCATGTAAACACGTGAATGCCAAAAGTACTTCTTTTCCTCCTACTTTATATTACTATAACTGAAGTGTGCTGCTAAATTCAGCTTCATGTTTCACTCAGAACAGTTTAATAAATCACAAGTTATAAAAACGTGTAAACTGCGTGGTTAACGCAGACGAGCGGAGGATTAGCTGGGAAACATCCCATTTATTCACTTTACATGGAGCTATAGTTAATACTGAATGATGTGTTAGTATCTCTTAATAAGTCATCAGAAATCATAACTCATCTTTAGAAGGAGCAGATAGCAGATGTTTACCTTAAGCTAGCTCGGGACATGTTCAAGTTAACTATATTTTAACGGAGCAAGGCGAGCTAACAGCACGCTAGCGTGCTGGGTTGCTTTGAGATGGCTGTCAGAGATGGCAGAGGTATGATCACATGATCCTGTTTGAGCTATAACAGGTGGTGTGTTCCACCTTTTATTTCCCAGCTGAAGAATAGAGAACTGTAAACAAACTGTAACGTAAATAGTTGTCTATTGCTGTCTGTAATCCGCCACTGTTGTTGTTGTGATGGCACGGCTTCCTGCCGGGGTAAAGTCAGAGGTTAGAGAGGTGGGGCTATGACATCATCGCCGGCCAAAAGTTGCGTATTGGCCGTACACACGGAGACGCTAAGGCGGCGTCTTCAGATTTATCCACTCTGGAACCCGGTTTCAAAAAGATGCGGTTTCGCCCCCCTAAAACACCGGCTTCGTGTGGATGAAAGGCTGAACCGCATAAATACTTTGGCGTATTCACCCTGACACGGCTTCGTGTGGACCGGCCCTGAGAGTAGGTCAGGCTCACCTTAAGCTCTTGTAGCTCTCTCAGACATGAGTCCACCCTCTTATTGGTTGACTGCGAAATGCAGTCTCCTGCCTCCTCAGTAGATCCTCATAGTAGTTCTTCTGTTGGTCCAATAGCTGCTTTAGAGTGTCCATTGTCACATACTCAGGATCCTCACCTGCAGTAGCTTTGTTTGAAGATGGATCATTATATGGAGGAGCTTTGTCTGAGCTTCTATTGCCGTGGCGACCACCAGCCATGATATTATTGCTCTATCCAAATTATCACTCTTTTTAGAATGAAATGCAGCAGACATTCTTACCAAGATGCTACCCAGAGGATTGATTGCTGCTGTTTGCAGAGCACACCCAGCTGAGGCCTAGGCCAAACTCAATCCTTCAAATATCTCCAATTTTGGAAACCATCCACAATGTATGAATTCATGGAAGTATGTCTTTCAAAATGCACAACATGTGCCATTCAGAATGTTCATGAATTTCTTATCAGAAATATAAGAAATCATAGAGGTAATCCCTACACAAACAAACAGTGTCAGGCTTCAGCGGCCATCTTTCAATGTGGGGGGATGCATAACCCTTTCATGCCATTTTGGCAATACTGACCCAGGCAGACTGGAATTTCTCTGGGGGAATTATTACACCCTTGGATATGTCAATGATTGAAAATAGCATTGATTTTAATGCATTATTATTTTTTGAGCAGTGTGTGTTTATTTAAAGAAAACCCACCTTTTAACCTTCATGCAAAAAGTGTTCAGTTCCTGAGAAAGTGTTATAAAAAAATCATATCATTTTTTTTCACTTTCACTGCATTAAATTTCTTAAATAATTTTAACCCCTTAATGCCATTTTGGCAATATTGACCCACATGTTTTAAATAATAAAAACACAAAATATGAAATATTTTCCATATACTAAATGCAGACTGGAATTTCTCTGGGGGGTTATGTCAATGATTGACAATAACATTGATTTTATTGCATTATTATTTTTTTGGGTAGAAAATGTCGTCTGTGGGCATAAGAGAGTAAAAGAGAAAACTAATTTGGAACACAGTTCAGGTCAGTTCTTACTTGCTTAAGATAAGCACTGTATGTTCTTACCGGTTTTACAATTTTTCAAAGTCCATCTTTTACCGCCTTTACTCTTTTACCTTTATACTGTCTTTACTTTATCTTGTCTTTTACTGGTCAGAACACTGTCGTCGCAAGACATTTGAAGAGGTACATAGATTCTGCACTGGGTTTAGATATGCTGCTTGGACACAGCATCACTGTTCAGTTTATAGAGACCTTTGCACCCCAGTGCCAGTCCCAGGCACATGCAAGCTGGTACTATTTGATGTTACCAATCAACCACCTGGATCTTCATAACAACTTTAACTAGAAAACTCTGCAATTTCTGAAGAAATTGCGTGTGGGAGCTGCAAACTGTCAGCTACTGTTGCTACAGATACTGCCACTGCAAGCTGCTGCTTCAACAAGATTTTTTTTCCAAATGTTATAACACATATAATGAAATGCATATTTGTCACATCCCGTCAATGTAAAGTTTGCAAGGTCAGAACGAATGGAAGGATTAAGCAAGAAAATATTTAACATGAAAAGCTGTCTAAAAGGAAATGTGTACAATATTAAAAACTAAGTATATGAATTAAAAGTGCTCCAAGCCTGAAATCAGGCATTGGACCTGAGAATTTTACTCCCTGTGAATGTACAGGTATACTTTTGTGTAAGTTAACAAATAGTAGTGATGTAGGGGTGGATAATGTCTAAAATGTTGTATCACAGTTAGGGATGCACGATATTATCGGCACGTCAACGGTATCGGCTGATAAAAGCTCTAAAATGAAACATTGGTATCGGCGAATTCTGCCGATTATGAGCAGCCGATATGTCACCTTCTCCTCCGCTGCCTGACTGTGCTTCCCTTGACAGACTGATTCACCCTGGCGGTCCTGGTGCTTCCTCTGCAGGCTCTACTGAACTCAAGCTGCCCGTCAGACCCGCTGCTTCTTCCCACTTCAACCCGAATAACAAAGCGGGGCTCAGTGCTCCACATGGAGAGCCAGGGCTAACGTTGCTGGCTGTCTTTCCCTCCGGTCATGCTGCAGCTAACGCGAAAGTAATAGCATACATCTCCTTATGGGGATGTACAATTTGACATTGAAACAAAGTTGATGCGACAAATCATGTTGAATTTAAGAAATATGGAACTTAATGAGTAGTATGGTGGTGCTTCACTTATGGCCGCAAGGTGGGGCTGTTGGCACCATGTTTCACCATGTTGTGCACAGTGACATGGATAACTTGTGTACCAAGTTTCATTTCACTGAAAACAACAGAACTGTAGAAATATCAAGTTATATCACTACAGTAGCGCCCCCTGTGGGTAGAATTGTATAAAATTTTATATAATGGTGCACTGTCGTCATATGTACAAGATTCTCAAATTTGGTATCGATCCGAATCAGCATTGAAGAGTTATGGCTCGTTAAATGCATCAGGTCACGCCTTCAAAAGTTTGGTGACCAATTACAGGCAAACGGTAAGTGATACCAAAAAACGAAGATATGAGCTGTGTTCAGGATCATCTAAATATGGTATGTATCAAGATTGGTGAAGATTGGATGAAAAATGTGCCAAAAGTAGCAAAAAATGCATTTTTGAAAATAATTACAAATGGTGGAAAGAATTTCTGGACGCAAATGGGCGTGGCCTATATCAGTCTACTTGTTACCATCCAAGGAATAGACTTTGCAAACTTTGTTTGGCTAGGCCTCACGGTTTATGAGTTATAAGCCAAAACATAAAAAACGTAATAACTGACCACATGGTGGCGCTATATGTCGCGTTTTAGAATATGTGAAGCAGTTCCACATGGCTCACCTGTCAATCAAGTTTGAAGACTTTAGCACTTTTAGTTTTTGAGATATGAGCTTTCAAACATTGCTCCCATTGAAATAATAATAATATATAATAAATAAAGAGCGAAGATAACATAGTGTGGGAGCTGCAGCTCCCACACAATAATAATAATAATAATAATAATAATAAATAAAGAGCGAAGATAACATAGTGGTGTAATTATCAAAAAACATTGGCACATTCTCCAATCAGACCCCAATCTTAAACAAATTTATACACAAAACCCTCTTGTGCTACAAGCGTGGTGCCAATATAAGAGATCGCCTAGTAAAATCTGACTTGGTCCCCATCTCTGAGTCCAATCAAAGATTACTTGCTCCTATCCCAGATGGAAACAGACGCTGTGGAGCCTGTGCTCAGTGTAATTTCACTTATCGCTGTAGCACTTTTAGACACCCACACTCTGGTAAATCTATCCCGATCAGGGGGGTCATCTCTTGTCATACCAAATTGGTGATATATCTTATCACTTGCCCATGTGGTAAGGCTTATGTAGGAAAAACGAGCAGAGAACTAAAAACCCGGATTGCGGAACACCGCAGTACTATTAGATGTAAGAACTTAAACTACCCGGTAGCTGCTCACTTTACTAAGGCAAACCATCCCATTTCCTCACTGAAATATATAGGTATTGAGAAGGTTTCTCTCCCTCGAAGAGGTGGAAATTTAGAAAATCTTTTATTGAGGAGAGAACACTTCTACATACACTATTTTAACACATTATCACCTAACAGTCTTAATATTGATTATGATCTGAAGTGCTTCCTGTGATTTGGTTATTTTACACTCAAAAAGAGGATATTAAAATATAGATCAGATCCAGCTTTTTGCTAATGATGCCTCTACTGGCTGATGTGCAGCTGATCTGCTCTTATTCTTGTAAATATAAATTATCCATATTGTGCCTTTTCTCTGAACACCCCATATCTGATGTGTTCACTTGATATTGTAAAAGAAAAGGTATATAAGATACAATCTGTTGAGAATGCTTAAACATGTATTGTGTTCTCAATAGGATTTATTGATGCATTTATTGAATTATTGATGCATCCATCCTTATTATTTTTTTATTTTTATTTTTCTTAGCCTCCAGATTATGTTGTTGTTTCATTATCATTTGTTTTTTATGTTTAAAAAAATGTTTTTTTTCTTATACTTAGAACACTCCTATGTGAATCAATTTTGTTTCCTTTCTATCTAAGCTTGCATGTGACCTGTGGTAGGTGGCTGGTGATTAGTGGCTGACACACATCAGGTGTGCATCTACTCACAGAAGGCTTCATCAGCCACTTCTGCTAGCACTTCATTTATGACTTGACAAAGGCCCTGTGCTGGTCGAAACGTTGTCAAATAAATCTTGTGCATTTGGAGCTGAGTGTGCGGCGTTTCTTTCTCCTTCCTAGTATGTTCCATTGCCAGCACCTTTGAAAAGTTACGGTGTGCGTTCTCCTCTCATCTCAACAAAGAAATTACCTTTACAATACCAACTTAAAGACTATGTCCCTACCTTTTCTGTAGAAAGAAGCTTTTGTGTTATCAGTAAGCCAGCCTTGATATACAATTAGATACAATTGTGTTCGCTATTTTCTGTGCTGTACACAGAATAAACATAAACTCAGCATATGCGAAGATTGGCATTGCATTATTCATTAATAAGATACAAATTGCCTTTACACTAAAAAAAGAAAAAAAAAACAAGCAACAGAATGCAAATCCTTTGAATCAAGTAAAGCAAAACAAGCATGAGAATGTATGCTTATTCATGCAATTTCAAGACTTAAACAAGGTGAACTAGATGTCCACTCTTGATCCTCTCTCAGCCAACCTATCCTACTTTGTGTCATTGTTATGCAAAGCATTACAAAAAAAAAAATTAGAACACAATTTGTCTGGTGGGAAAACCTTGCCAGACACATTATTATTGAAAGCAGAGTATTTTCAGTCTCAAAACATGTCTGGAGGGTATCTTTAATTGTTTCAGTTGTCACTTATGCAGTTTGCTCAGCTGCCCAGTTAAAGATGAGGGAGTGAAGAGTCTCACGAATTGTCAAGTAAAACTCTTGAGCTTGTGATATGTTCTTGGGAAAAATAAGGCCCGACTCTGACATGATCATATTACACATGTCAAATATATCTTCGTCGCATGGGACAGCTGAGAGGAATTTGCATGCCTCTTTGCAGACATCAAGATCATTATGTGGAACAATGAAGTCCTCAGAACTCCAGAGCTGTGGCACATGTTAAATCACGTCAGGAATCTCACTGGGTACATTGTGATTCCTTGTTGGCCGGATGTGGTGGCTGTTCCAGACCACCTTGATCTCGCTAGCTCTTCCTACCAGACCAAGATGGCACAAGAAAGAAGAAAATAGACTTGCTTACAGTCCATAGGCCTAATACTGAGTCTCACAATAACTAATTTAACTTAATATAATTTTGTATTCCTTAATGCCTTCAAGAAAAAAAATCTAATGAATCACAAAGTTAATTTCAACCTGGGATTTGAACCTGTTGCTACTGCTTTTAATAATTTTCTATACTTGACTAGTCAGCCTACTGTTTTATTTATCCGAAATGAATAAAGGCACTATCCCGTCAGTGGTGCTGAAACGCTTATTAACGATGCAATATTCCACGGCTTATTCAAAGGCTAATATTGCCACAATATTCTGGTTTCGCGGAATGTAATGCAATACAGCCTACTGTAATTGTATAGTTTTGAATTGAACACAATAGTCTACATCTAATTTTCACAAATGTTGGCTACACACGCAATAGGCTACAAATGCAACAAAATAGCAAATCATTTCTCTGCTGTACCTGCCACTGGTTCATTTTGAAATCGTTAGCAACTAATTGTTGTGTGGTCTCACTAAGCACTAAGCTGTTTGACTATGCATTTGGTACAAATTGTGACCCGGCCTGGCACCACGAGGGGTCTTAAGTGAGCTTATTGCTCATAAAATTATTGGCAGAGATAGCCTATATGATTGACTATCGCTGTTGTTTCAGAACCATGGACAGTGCTATTTATTGCGTAGCCTAATGTGTTTGCGTCTTGGGGTTTGTGTATCGCTATATGGAGCTGCCCATAGTGCCAAAACGCAGAGCGGAGGAGAAAGAGAGAGAGAGAATTGTAAAGCTTGATTTATACTCTAGGTGGTAAATCTTTTTACCTCTCATCAGGACTGGTAAGTGAACAAGTAGAAGTACAAGAAGTACCATGTTAAGATAGCCTAACTGTTAATGTTTGTGCTTTGTTTCACATTATAAAAACACCAGTTCAAGGGATGCGAGAGCAGTTCACATATGCCACAGTCTTTCAACCTCACCTGGATAATGTTCCGAAAGCACAGCTGCACAAGTGCTTTAGTCCCCAACAAACAGGCCCTCATCTTTCATTTCAGCCAGAAGATGTATCCAGTACTCCATCCCGTCTTTGCGCAACAAACCCCACCAACTTTCAATCCTCTGATTTGTAGTACTTGCTCCTGCGATGTAGCTTTGTTCACCAGATCTACTGTCGACATCACTGCAGCGGAGGTAGGTCTGGATGTCTCGAACCACATTCTTCGTTCCTATGTCCAGACGATGTGGGGACAGCCACCAAACTCCTCCACAGCCTCTACAGTATAAAGTAGCCCCCTATGACGTGTGGGTCACTGCTTGTGTATGCAGCTTTCAACCAAATTTTTTTCGTGAAAAGCCGCCTATGCAACCGTTTATGCAGATTCCTTATGGTTTTAACTTACATGCCAGATATAGTTAGGTCCTTGGGAAAAATACTGCCTATGGTTTAGTCGCCTGGAATGATGGATGGCTGAGGCGTTAGGGTCCAGAGCTGAAAGAATCAAATGAACATCTTCCTTTTTTGCACAAATGCCATTTTTCAAACACTTGCTGTACATCCACCTGTACCCATGTAGTCTCCCAGGACCTTCCAGCTGGTAAAAGATGAAATCCATGACATCCCCTAGATCAGCATATGCATTTTGACCAGCCAAATTAAGTGTCTCTTGGTAAGAACTACTCCATGTCTAACTGCAAGTGACTTGAGTATGTCATTGTAATTCATTCCTGTATTAAAATAAAATTAAATCAATTCAAAGTTGTCCATGTTTACGGAGCCCCAGCAACAATCAACAGTAGGCCTATCTTCATGGAAATGACAACAATAACTATCTCGTGGCCAGGCATTAATATCTTGTGGCCACACATTAATCATCTCGTGGCCACGCATTATTCATTTTTTAACAAATGTCACCAGAGGGGCTCCGTAAAATAGCTTTAAAACTCTTCATTTATTTTTCTATAATGTAGATTTCTGTGTTTCCTTGGTACAAAAGAAGAACAAATAACAACAAAGAACAAAAGAAACACCAATACAAAAACATCGCTATCTGCTTTTGGCCAAATTGTTATTTTAACATAATGCCTCCAGCCATGGCTATCATCAGCATGGGGTCATTATGATATGTCCCATGCTGCAGGCTCAGGAGCAGGGAGCACAGGTTGTGTTGGTGAGTTTTTCCCTTTCAGGGTCATGTATCACTGCAGCCACACTGACTGTGCACAATACTAATCATCTGCATTTGGTTTCCTGAGAAAGGGGGGTCAGTACTGTTCATCCTCCCTCTTAATCAGTACAGTACAACAAGGCCAGTTCATGTGGAAACACAGACCTGTGCTGCTGCTGCACCACAGCCGCTCCAGCACCATCCAGCAGGGCTCAGTGCAAACCAAAAGCAGCTTCCAGATGGGAAAGAGATAAACACAAACACAGGGAGTGTTTGAGTCTCACTACTAAACACATCACTAGGCCAGTGAGCGTGAGAACTTTTTTCTGTTGACACAAATCCCAGGGACAAAAATCCCCATCTCTTTACTTCCTCCTGATAGATGAGTAGTGTGTACTTCCATCAGTTATGTAACACAGAATCTGCCGTGTACTGTGCTGGTTTAAGCCGTTTTGCTTTATATAATGTGAAAATCCAAATGTTTCTTTTTTCACTAGATAGACTGCATCATGTCCCAGACTCTGTAAGCATGCCTGCTCATGGCATTTCTTAAAAAAGAGAAGGACATACAGTATTAATCTAATGTTGGATATCCTAAGCTATCCTTTTCAATATCTTCTATTTTATTCAACTATTCCAGGAAAAATCACAGAACAACAAGCCCTTGTTCCTGCACAAACAACATAAGAGGGCATTATCCAGTCCTGATAGGTTCATAAAAGTGTCATGCACTGATTATGACAAGATCCAACCATTACTTTCTCTAAAAAATAAAAATTAAACAATGACGTATAAGTGGTGATCTGAGAGAATTAAACATTGCCCAACAGTATCATGTTGACAGAATCCAATTAACCTTTGCTGCTCCAGTGTGAGGCCTTTTGAATCAGCTTCGCTGTAGAACCTCTCTGTCTATCACTCTCTCAATCTCATTTCTCTAATCAACATTACATCAATGAAGTCTAGAGGGAGAGATATTTCTAAGCTCCAGTAGTAAATACAAAGATTTCATTACTGACAGTGCCCACTGTTCAGTTCCTGACGTGTAAAAGTCTTGCCTAAAAAACACAGGCTACCTCACAATTAATTATTGCAGTTTATCACACTTTTGAGTGCTGAGATCTGTATTACTGGGAAGGATTGCGTTTAATTGGGCCACTTTGTTGCGCTGTGCATTGTCGCCTCCACCACCACCACAGGCTTTGTACCAATTACTTTCATCACTTGAATCACTTCACAGCGCATTCATGGCCTATATCTCCTTACTCAGAGAGGAGCAGATCAAGAAAACGAAAAACAAACACGGGCCTTGTAACTCATTAGCATAATCAGGAATATGGGGCTGTCTGGCTCTTGAATTCCTGAAGGACAGGCTAACATACTGGAAGGGACCGCTGACAAAATATGTGGCAAAGACTCAACAACTGATTCTTGTTTTACCTATGAACTAGTCATTTGCTTCTGAAGGAAGCCTAAATGCTACATGGATTACATTGATTGGCAAGATTATTTCCAATCTAATAAGTGTGACATTGTTTGGGCTCAGTAACAACATTGTTTGTAATGTCGTATTTTGAACCAAATTCAGCCTTTTGTTGAAGCAGTCATGATGATCGTTGGATTTATCTGCACAGCCTATGAATCCAATGGCGATATGACCAAAGACACATTTTATGAGGTCACAGTGACCTTGACGAAGTTTTAGATTATGAACTATAAATGCTCATTTTCAGGTCACAATGCACACCCCTCTACTGACTATTCCACTTGCTCGACACAACATTTTTGTTTTTGCTCCCATTTTTCACAGGTTTCAATGAAGGATCTAGAACTTTTTTATGTACTTCTCTTACATTTTGGTCACAAGTTTGTTATAATGTGTGTCAGTGAGCACTTATTTTCCAAGATAATCCATCCACCTGACAGGTGTGGCATATCAAGATGCTGATTAAACAGCATGATTTCCATACAAATGTGCCTTGGGCTGGTCACAATAAGAGGCCACTCTAACTGTGCGTTCAGACCAAAAGAGGCAAAAGAGGCAAGGACGCCCGAGGCTGCGCGAGAAACAGGACAGCTTCCAAAGCGGCAAAATATTTTAGCCGCTTTGGTCGCTCTTCACGTGACTGACATCAAAGTTAAATCGCGCTAGTCATTTAAAGGAGCCACAAAGCAGACTTCTTGACAGTGGCATAGTGCTGCTTGCTGTTGTTCACCTTCAGTTTAAAGCATGCCTAGTTGCATAGGAGGTTTTGTGTGTCATTAAATACAGAAAAAAAAAATCTCAGAGCATGAACATAAATCAAAATCACCATCTAGTCACGAGCGGATTAACTATTGAGGAGGAAGCAATTAGCAAAGGGCATTATGATTTACCCACCACAACATCAAACTTTTACAACTTTGAAATATACTAAAATTCTGTGGCAAAGAGTACCCTGGGCATGCAAGCCTTTCTTGCTTCATCTGAATGAGATGACACATTGCACAACAAAGCATTTTATCAACTAACTGACATTTAAATAGAGCAAAAATATCTTGATGTGTGCAGTGAAAAGTGCATTTTTTTTTCAAGCGTCTTCTTCGGGTGTACAGGCAGGCAGCAGCACACATCACAGCGATGTCATCCAAATCCATGATGAGTCCATATGATTTTGAGGGTTAAACGCGCATATTTATAGTCATCGCAGACCATGTTAATGATACAATAATAACAATTATGAGCGGGAGTTAATTTAATGTCATAACCGCCTCACCCCATTTTTCCCCTGTCTTCCAAAAAAGTAAAACGCTCTTTGGCCACAAGATTGTTATGTTTTCTGGCTCCGGGGTAATTTTCTTTAGGCCTATAGAACACACACACACACACGGGTGCAAATGCACGCTCCTTACGTCTCAGCTGCAGCATCTCTGTGCACAATTACGCATGTGGTGTTGTCTGCTTGTCTTTCGTTTGGTGTCATACAAGTTCGTCAAGTTCGTGTGTGTGTGTGTGTGTGTGTGTGTGTGTGTGTGTGTGTGTGTGTGTGTGTGGCCAAAGAGTGTTCCTTTTTTGGAAGAACGGGGAAAATGGGGTGAGGTGGTTAGCGAATTAAATTAACTCCCGCTCATAATTGTTATTATTGTATCATCAACATGGTCTGTGACGACTATAAATATGCGCGTTTAACCCTCAAAATCATATCGACTCATCATGGATTTGGATGACATGACGGAACAAGGAACCAAAGTTACATGCGTTGTGCTTTGGGGCCCGCTCAAGCGAAGGACACCTCTACTCTGATTGGTTGCCAGCGGTTGCCGCTGAACCGCGTCATAGCTAATTACTATAAAGTTAACCGAGGTTCAACTTTTCATCTGGTGCCGCTTTGGACGCTCTGGACGCGCGGCTGACGCTTTGGCCGCTCAGGACGCCAGGCTCTCATTGAAAATGTATTAACTTCCGGCGTCCTTGCCTCTTTTGCCTCTTTTGGTCTGAACGTACAGTAAAATGTGCAATTTGATCACACAACACAATGCCACAGATGTTGCAAGTTATATAGGAGTGTGCCATTGACATGCTGACTGCAGGACTGTCCACCAGAGCTGTTGCCTGTGAACTGAATGTTCATTTCACAATAAATCATATTCAGTGTCGTTTCCGTTAAGTTGGCAATACATCCAACCGTCTTAAATTTAAAAATCACAAAACCCTTCACAAAATTAATCACTTTATTCATAATCAACAACAGAGAAATACATACATAATGCTCAAAGCAGAAACTATAACTTTTATGTAAATGGTCCATATCATATCCCCCATCAGAGTAAAGGGTTTCCTGTATACTTAAGTTGGTCAGCTGGTAATGGATCTCTTGAATCACATTGGTTATTCTGACACAGCTTCTGTGGATACAGAAAGTTTCTTAATGCTGCTGACCACTGTTTTTCCTGCAGACATTCCCTTGACTGAAGCATGACACCTGTCCACCATGTGCTCCAAGAACGCCTCATCAAGCAGAAGCCTCTGTACCATACATCAAGTCCCTGAGATTATCTCTGAACCATGGCAGATTCAGTATTAGACTACACTGTAATGTTTTTTTCAGGGTCATCCATGTAAAACTGCAGATAAATTTGGTCTTGAATGAAGGAGAAGTATGTATTTAACAGGGTGTGTGGTGATTACAGTAATGATATCCAGGTGATTATAGCAAAACAGAGGGATCTTAAACCTGTAGGTATGGCAACAGCTTAAATGTAAAACAAAAGTGATATTTACCTAATTACACTGCTGTTTGTAATGCACATGACCTGACTGATTTTGGGGCTGCTGAGTACTCCAAGTGGAACTGCAACAAAGCTGAAATAGTATGTCCCTAGTAATAGTATTACAGTTTCTGTAAACCATAATGGTTGTACTGGCCTCGATATAACTTCACACACACTGTCCAGTTGGCCACTAAAGCTTTCTGGCCTGAGCACATTAGTGACTGTGCTAACATTTATCAAAGCTACACAACATTGCCAAAGACAGGCATCACTGTTTCTGAAATGCCTTAGTTTGACCATTTGATTTTCGCATGTGTACCTTAATGGCCTGTTTATCATACACACAACACAACAGCTATACACACATACCAGCATGGATCACAGAGCAGAAGGGGCCCTCGTGTAACAACAAAGCCAGCTGAGCTTGCGTTGCTGTATGAAGCAGCATGTACACTTTCATTGAATTTCTCAGAGCCGTCATCACCTGTATCACTGGTATACAAACAAAACATTTTCACCCCCAAATTTGTTTATATTATAATAATAATAATAATAATAATAATAATAATAATAATAATAATAATATATTTTATTTATAGAGCGCTTTTCAAGGTACTCAAAGATGCTTTACATTAGTTAAAAATGATCACAAAATAGACTACAATAAAATACACACAACATTATTCACACATTAAAAGCCGTTTTGAAAAGATGTGTTTTGAGTAGTGATTTGAACTGGGTCAGGTCAGTGCAGTCTTAAATGTGTTTGGGGAGAGTATTCCAGTTTGAGGAGGCAGCTATGGAGAAGGCTCTGTCACCCCAGGTTTGGTGCTTGGTCCTGAGCGGAGGAGTCAGAAGGTTGCCATCAGAGGAGTGGAGGCTGCGGGAAGGGGTGTGGCGGTGGAGCAGGTCAGTGAGGTAGTAGGGGCCCTGGTTATGGAGGGCTCTATAAGTGAGGAGAAGGACTTTGAATTGGATGCGTTGTGGTACAGGAGGCCAGTGGAGGTTCTGAGGGACATGGGTGATGTGGTCATGGGTTTGAAGATGGGTGAGCAGAGAGCAGCAGAGTTCTGGAGTTTGGATGGTGTACCAAAAAGAATGCTGTTACAGTAGTCAGTTTTGGATGTGGTGAAGGCATGGATGAGAGATTCAGCAGCAGTGGGGGAGAGTGATGGGTGGAGACAAGCTGTGTGTTTTTAGGTGGAAGAAGGCAGTACTGGTGATGTGATTAACTGTTTTTCGAAAGAGAGGTTGTTGTCGAAAGTGACTCCGAGGTTGCTGAAGTGACGAGAGTAGGGCTGTCCCAAACAATTATTTTTCTAGTGATTAATCTAGTGATATTTTTTAGATTAATCGACTAATCTAACGACTAATTTTTCAATTGGTTTAACGATTTTTTTCTCGATTATCGATTATTTTTCCATTATTTGATTAATGAGGCAATTTAAACAATATGAATACCAAAACATTTCTTATTACCATTAACACTTATTGCAACACAATACATAAACACTTGAACACTGCCTTGCAGAGCATTGGTATTCAAGAAAAACATCTTTAACATGAAATAAAATTCAAGTTGAGTAGTGCAAACACAATCTGAGGTCAGATATTATTTTATCCCCAAAAAGAAAAACAAAAAAAAGAAATATTCAAGTCACTCAGGGGGGAATAGAAAAGTAAAAAAATCTCACATAAGTAACTGAAAAAGAGTAGGCATTCTTTTTTTCTTTTGGAGCAAACACTAGTAACACAGTGTTTCCCCTATTTTTTTTTTTTTTTTTTCTTTTTTTTTCTCTCTGTCCTGGCTTTTTAAAAACTACAGTTATATTATTTGGTGCTACAGACGCTTCATATCCAGGTCAATTCACACACTTGTGAGTAAAGCAAATAAGAGGAGAGGAGAGGGCTCCGTCTTATCTCTTCATAAACTAAAGTTATATTATTTTGCGCGACGGACGCTTCAAATAATAACATAACAATATACTATTTATCGTGTTATACGGTGAAACGTTTCACCTTATAACGTGATGACTTATATTGTTATAATGTGGGACTTATGTTTGAATGAGGAAACGGTGTGCGGAGAACGGATAAATTGAGGAATATTGCTCATTTACACGAATGGTTTTAAGCTGTACTTCCTGCTTGGGTTGAGACATGGCGAGATTCCGCTGTTATGAGTACAGTGGATGATATTGTCAGAGGTGGACAGAGTACACAACTTCACTACTTGAGTAAAAGTACAGATACTCCTTGTCAAATATTACTCCAATACAAGTAAAAGTAGCTTAGCCAAAATATTACTTAAGTAAAAGTACTAAAGTATTTGCTATAAAAATTACTTCAGTAAAAGTACTTTTAAAAAAAATCTCAGGAAGTACAGGAAAGGAAAGTAGCGTTATTGTTATTCAGACGTGATTCTGCTACAGAAATGTTTACAGCTCAAAAATAAACAAAGGCAAGACGCCTCAGAACACAAACTCAGCTGCATTCATCAACAAATGAAATTGCTTCATATTGCCAAGAAAACATGTTTAAACTTGTTTATAGTCAATTTTCACTTGTTTCAAGCTAATTTTCATTTGTTTTAAGCAAAATTTCATTTGAAACAAGTGAAAAAATCTGCCAGTGGAGCAAGATTTCTTTTTTTTTGCTTGTAATAAGAAAAAAAACAAAAAACAAAAACAAAAACAAACAAAATTTGTGAGAGGTTATGGTGAGGGATAAGGGACTGATGATGATCATGTCAGATTTTTCACAGTTCACAGTCCTCAGTTTGAGGAAGTTGGCTTGCATCCAGGATTTGATGTTGCTCAGGCAGGTGGTCAGAGTGGACTGAGTTTCAGTGGTGATGGATGTAGTGGAGATGTAAAGCTGGATGTCATCAGAGTAGCAATGGACGTTGAGACCATGCTGTGAATGATGTTGCCAAGGGGGAGGACAACAGGTAACATTAAATACTTCGGTAGCAATGTCTCCACCGAGCTGTAAGACCTATTCCCTTGAATTATGCGCTTCTACTTAAAAGCAATGAGGAAGACCTCACCAACTGCACCTACTTGCCCATCTCACTAATTGGATGAATAATGGCACCAAAAATACTATCCACAAAAAACCTTTTTTTTTTTTTTTTTTTTTTTGTGACCCCAGTCCAATCTACACCACATCGGCTCAACACATACTGTATGACTCTACCATAACTAAATTCTACCAGAGACATAAGAGACCATGAATCAAATAGTCCACTCTGCAGAAATCAAAAGTCAAGGGAGGCCTAGCCACTCCATATTTCAGATTCTACCAACTAGCAAATCATCTTCAGTATGTACTCATATGGTTGCAAGAAAATTAATAATCACAGCTCCCCTGTCTGGATGTGGAACAACATGACCCCGGCAATAAAAAATCACAACTCTTTCAAAAACACATTTATTACAGTGACTCTGAGAGCTTGGTGGAACCAAACAATCGGACCCCTTCAGATCTTCAAATACATTCATCCCAATCTGGCATAACCCTGGACTGTCGAATAATAAACAAACCACTTCACTCAATTCATGAAAAAAGCAAGAATTACACATCTTAAACACTTATTTGATCATGGCACAGTCATTCCTTGTAAACAGGATATCTAACAACTTTCTGCTATCATCCCATTGTTCAATCAACTGAAAATCATAGCCACGCAGACAAACATTTTTCAAAACTGACAAACTTCTGATAAAAACAGACAACAACCTCTCATGACCGGGCCAGGACTGGGAACAAGATCTGGCTGTTACCATTCATATCACTTTCTGAATACACATCTACCACAATATCTTGTCAGTGACCCACAACTCCAAACAACAAATTAATTATTACAAAATTTTACACCGGACACAACATAAACCACACGATACCAGACGGACAGACAACGACACCTGTACACACTGCACATTAACATCACAGATGACTATTTTCATGCCACCTGGCTTTGCTTTCCCATTCAAACATTTTCAACAAACATTACACACAAAATGTCTTCAACCAAAGGTAAGGGAACTTTCTACAATTGAACTACCACTGAATTACATACAACCCATGGTGGTTGCCTTAACAATTGCTAAAAAGACAAGTTTACTAAAATGGGAAAACAGAAATAACCTCTCAACATTCCAGTAGCATCATCTACTGTCTAAATACATTTTAATGGAAAGAAGTATAACATTAAAAAACACGAAATACATTCATCAACACCACCGATTTATGAACCATACGCATACATACTGTAAATTTAGTAATTTAAAAAGCTATTAATTACAAATCACTGAACTCAACAGGCCTATTTGGGACAAGCATCTGTTTGGTACAGGCTTTTAATTCCTTCCACACAAAACTGTTGCTCAGCAAAGATGGGAAATACAATGAAATTGTTTGTTTAAACCAGTATGCATATTACTTGTAAAAACAATAATGCTTCAAATAACATATCAATTATGAATCATTTATTTGATATAGCTCCAAAGACCATGCATCAGAGAAAGAAAGTCATGGCACTCTTTTTACACCCGAGGATTACGACACCTGGCCTACTGACAAAACACCGCTTTATCCTGTTGAAACAACATTCACAACTTAGATTGATTTTTATTAAAAAAAATGTTTGATTCATTCGATGGAATATGAAGGAACATGAACATCCTACCAGGTAATCGAGGAGTCAGGGGCGCCGCCAGGAATGTTGGACCCCATGAAAAAAAATCACATTGGCCCCCCCTGTGCAGCTGTTGTCACCACATCTCTAGGACCTAACTGACCCATTAAAAGCTTTACATAACTCTAACATAACTCTAGCTAGTGAGTTGTACATGCAACAGTCTGCATACAGTATGCAATTCATTATTTGATGCAAGGTTAAAAGCCACCATAAAAATGTGCTAAAGGCCATCTTTTACAGTCTAAAGGTAATTTTTATTGTAAAATCCCAAAATGGAAAATTCTCTTAACATTAATTAAAGACTTAAAAAAATCACTTAAATATACATTAACTTTTCAATCAAAATAAATTAAGATCATCATCTTTAAATAATGAAAACAGCAGATTTTTTAACTTAGCTGCACATATCTACCAAAAAGAAAATAAAGTTGAAATGGAAAATGGAATTAAAAGGCCTCATGCAGGTGCTACAAGACAGATCAAGTGATCACTAAATCAATAGGTTCTGAGGTCTGAAATATGGTCATAACAAACGAACAGTACCAAACTGTCCAGCATCCAGTACAGACAGTTGTAGGCTGTTTTTGTTTCAAAATAATCCTTATGTGGAAAAATAATTTGTTTGAATTTCTGTCATGAAAAATATTTCGTTTTCTTTTTTGTAATGGTAAAAAAGAGCAAAAGAGAGAGAGAAATTCCCACAGACTCCCTGCAGTGATGGTAACTGGTATATCATTCAACACAATGTTGCTCACCTTCTTCACTGGGACGGGGAGGGGTAAAGTTATGGGGAGACAGGGCTGCTGCTGCTTCTGAATCATCTGTTGTTGAGTCTGGTAAATGGGGCAGGGACAACTGATTTAATATTAATATCTTGCTAAACTTTTACCTGCACTAATTAAACGTAGGTTAAAAATGAGTGAAATGCAGGCTAACAATAGTCTGTAGCTAGCTTATTTCACTATGGACATTAAGCTAACAGGTTATTTTCTTCCCACCTTTCCCGGAGAAAAACTGGGTCACATACTGACACCCTTTCTTTTGCCTCTCCTCTCTCTCCTTTCTCTCTTTCCATTTTTCTTTTAGTACTAGGTAGCATGATGATGACTGTAGCATTCTAGCGCAACTGCTGACTGCCACTTGGCACTGTCAGTGGGCTAAGGCAGGACCAAACCATTTCATGCAGATACAGGGGGGTGGATAGTCAATAAAGAATGTTTACTTTTTGGTCAATGGGGATATTTAACTTTTACTGCCAAAAACAAGTAAAAACAAAGAGATCATTAAAGTAATTTCTATATTTGAAAAAAATGTATTCTTAATGATGATGGTTTAATAATTTTACATTAATTTTTACCCATTTTTGGGGCCCCTGTCAGTCAGGGGCTCTTAGAATTGTCCTAACTTCCCCCCCTATACAGTGCCACTGCCAGGAGTGGACACATATTCTTCTGACTTTATGACCACTTCAGAGGTAGGAAGTCATCACTTTCTTCAATCTCTCTTGTTCACCGTGCCGGTAAATCTCAATGAATTACTGTCTTCTTTGCATCTGTAACGCCAACAACTTCCCTCTGGAGATCAATAAAGTATTTCTGATTCTGATTCTGATTCTTATTCATCTCTTTATTGACAAAAGTCAGATCTAAGCAGCTAACTAATGGATGGCCAACAACCTGTTTTATACATCCAGAGAACTTCTATAAAAATTAAGTGCTTGGAAACCAGACCATGGCTTTTAAGATACTAGTGCAGTGCCCGTAGGAAGTATGTATTTCTATCGAAAAGTGGAAGCTTAAGTAGATTTTTAATGTATGGCCAAATGAGGCTGTGTTCGATGGCTGGATGTACAAAGAGGTGTACATACTCGTACATAGTGTTAATAGAGAAACTGTACATTGGGTAAGACATGAACGTACACTGAGATATGGAGAGACACACAACATCATTAGGTTTCCTAGCTTTCCGTAGGCGAACAGTCTTGAAATGGTAGCTAGCAAGCACGTAACCCTGCACGCCTGAAAGGAAAAACAAACGTCGCTGCGAGCCATCCCACCACCCCAACCAAGCTCCAGTATTCCTTACATTTTAAGACAGGTGTACAAGATATCTAAAAACAACTTGTCAACCGCTTACTAACTACAATTAGGTGATCAGAATCTCATAGGCCTTGCCTTTGTTGACATTGAAATGCTGTGAACATTCCTACGTTATAATACAGCCTAAATGAAAACACAAAGGGTTTATGAAGCACATTTATTTATTGTTTATAAAACGGGTGCTTCCCATCCTTAAATGTGATTGGCTGAGCTGCGTTCCATGCCGTTGTAAAATCAGTGTAACCCATGGCTTTAAGGGGCTTATTGCTTAAACATATTTTCAGTTCATAATATGCCCCATCCTGCTCCTCTTTAGGAAAGTAAATTCGCTGTCCCATTTTTCGAGATATTTACAGGACTTATTTGTTTTGTTTGGCAGGAATGCCTTCTCCTTCGTCACATCCATCCATCGCTCTCTTTTGTTGTTCCGGGTTTGTTCCCGTTGTCGGCACTAACCTCGCGACAACTGCCACCCAGCCTACTGCAGGTGGCAGCTCTCGCGAGGCTAGTGACAGTTCAGTTTGGAGGGGCAGAGGAATGTTGTTTTTTTTTATTATAATACCGGAGATTTACGGGAGAATACTAATACGGGAGGACGGAGGGAAAGATGGGTAAAATACGGTAGTTTCCCGGCCAAAACGGGAGACTTGACAGCTATGTCCAGCACCTGCGCCGTGGCTGAATCGCCCATGAGACGGATCCAGTGGACATCCTGGGTAAGCGTGTGCAAAATTTTGGGTGACGCTGAGCGGTATAGCAGTAGGTAATTTGATCTTGTGGGGCGTGGCTACAGCTGCGAGGGAGAGCGCGATGGGCTGACTGGTTACACGGAGGTCTATGGGATTTAAACTTTTAATGATAACGTTGTGAATATCAATCCAAAAAACTTCAAAATGACGGATGCACAACATCGTGCCATGCGCAAGCCATATCCGAAAGCTCAGGTCGATCTGACAAACAGTCTGCCCTTTGAGGCAAATTGTGATTTGTGATATTGGGCTTTATAAATAAAATTGATTGAAACTGATTGATTGAAGTTGCTGTGGGGACACATCAGGCAAAAATACAGTTAAATAGTCAGGGTCTTCACATCCTCAGATGAGGGGAGTACATCAAGACCTTCCGTTGGTTCTTGCAGCCAACAAGTAAGTAGCATGCTTTGCTTGCACTGTGTTTTCAGGTCCACAAGTCCAGGTACTCTGTGGGTGGGAATGGTCCCCAGCTGGAGAAGGTGGAGATGGTTCTAAACTGATCCATCCCAGATCCGGTATGGCACATGAACCCCATAGGACGTCCCTGGTTGTTACTAAAATTTTCTGATAGATGGAGTGGGAGGAAAAGAGAATGGCCATTTCTCACACTTTGGGGGTCTCTTGACAAACCAGGGACAGATATTAATGTTGAACAGGCATAATAAAATACATTTTGCAGATGTCAACTTTAAAGTAATCTGCTTTGCAAATACTTTATTTGGAATTATTTTACAATCTTTTTTATGCATGTAATTGTTCTTACCATTCTGTTTTATATTTGTGCACATATAAAGTGGCTTTGTAATTTCTGCTGCCTTTTGTTGTTGTTTTTGTTGTTGTTGTTCCCATTGAAATTTTATATTTGTGTGCCATTTATTTTACATGTAATTTACACAGCACTTTGGTCAACTGCTGTTGTTTTTAAATGTGCTATTTCCATGCAGTTTCATACAGAAATAGATTAATTCAAGGACTTTCAATGACCTGTGCACATTTATGCATATTTTCAAAAACTAGGGCCAGGGCCTTGAAATGATTTTTTTGGCTCGGCTCACTAAAAAGAGGTGGCTCTTTTGGCTCCCAAATGGCTCCTCAGATTTTTTTGTTGCTTAAATTACTTTATTACCAACAATAATGTAAAACTATGTGTAAATGAATTACTAAAGTAAAGAAAACATAGATTATAGCAAAGGTTTATTGATTATATCGCTTTATTTATGTACTCTACAGAGTGCAACGAAAAATAAATTATAAAGTAAAAAAACAAACTTTAGACTATTTACAATTGAACATTTTAAACTTTTAGCTTTTTACTAGTAAACATTACTATTTTCAACTTTTACAGTGAAACAACATAGAGAAGCTTACAGAATCACACAACAAAATATAACTGATGGATGAACAGTTCTCATGTGCCTGTGCAGGTTTTTTGTGGAGCCAGCTCGATATGAGACTCTACATACCCCTGTCAATGTAACTGAAATGATTCCAAATTTTACTGCGTTTCCTGCTGTCTTATTTTCTCAACTTTTTTACCTTTCCAGCATGTTGTCTGTCTCTGTAGCGCCTGCTGTTTTTATCCCTCTAGTCTTCCTCCCTCCTGTTCGTGCGCTCACCATGCTGTGTATGTCTGTAACCCCCGCGCCTCCCCCTTCTGCTCAGCACAGACACACAGACCGCACCACACATATTCACCAATCATGTGCGGCTTGAACAGAAAAAGCAGAAAAAAAACAACAACAACAAAAAAAACAAAAACAAAGTGGCTCCTAATGAGGAGCCGTTTCATTCGCGACTGACACATCACTAGCTTTCTGATAGATAGATAGATAGATAGATAGATAGATAGATAGATAGATAGATAGATAGATAGATACTTTATTGTCATTGTCATTTTCATAGCAATGAAATTGAAAAGTGCATCCTCTGCAGTGTAAAAGACAACAAAGTTAAGAAACAGTAACAATAAATTAAAAAACTATAAAAATAGAGCAAAAATAGGACATTCATATTTCACTTGACGTTCAACCTATTGCACATCCCCTCAGCAGCAGCAACAAAAACATACATGTGCATTCATTAGTGCAATTTGTTATTCAGTTCAATTATTGCCCTGGGATATAAACTATTCTTGAAGCGGTTTGTTCTGGTCTTAATTGTCCTGTATCTCCTGCCTGAGGGCAACAGTTCAAACAGGGAGTGTCCTGGGTGTGTTGGGTCCCTGAGAGTGGTTTGGGCTCTGCTGAGACAGCGGGAACTATAAAGTTCTTCCAGGGTGGGGAGAGGGCAACCAGTGGTTTTCTGGGCAGTGGTGATGACCCTCTGAAGTGACTTCCTCTCTGCTGTTGTGCAGCTGGCGTACTACACACACACACACCATATGTGAGCACGCTTTCAATGGAGCTACAGTAGAAGGCCACAAGCAGCTTCTGGGAGAGATGGTTCTTCCTGAGGAGTCTCAGGAAGTAGAGTCTCTGCTGTGCCTTCTTTATCAGCTCCGTGATGTTGGTGCCCCATGTCAGGTCCCCCTCCATGTGGATGCCGAGGAACCGAAAGGTCAAGACCCTCTCAACACAGTCCCCATTTATGTAGAGTGGTTGAATGTCCGTTTTATTTTTCCTGTAGTCGACGATCACCTCCTTTATTTTGGCGGTGTTAAGAGCCAGGTTGTTATTGCCATACCACATGGACAGCTACTCCACGTCGTCCCTGTAGGTCGATTCATCCCCCCCAGAGATGAGTCCAACCACTGTGGTGTTCTGAGCAAACTTTATAAAAGTATTGCTAGGGTGGGTAGGGGCGCAGTCATAGGTGTAGAGGGTGTAAAGTAGGGGGCTCAGCATGCAGCCCTGTGGTGAGCCGGTGCTGAAGCTGAGAGCAATGGAGGTATGGGGGCCCACTCTAACCCTCTGCGAGCGGCCCAACAGGAAATCCAGGATCCAGTAGCAGATGGATGCTGTGAGACCCAATTCTGTCAGCTTGGACACCAGTCTGTGGGGTGGTAGGATGGTGTTGAAGGCCGAACAGAAATCACAAAGAGCAGCCTCACGTAGCTCCCTGGCTGCTCCAAGTGTGACAAAGCAGCACGGAGAGCTGTAGCCATACCGTCCTCCGTGGATCTGTTTGCTCTGTAGGCAAACTGGTGTCTGTCCAGAGCCGGTGGTAGACTGGCAATGATGTGCCTCCGCACCAGCTCCTCAAAGCACTTCATAATGATGGGTGTGAATGCTACTGGACGGTAGTCATTGAGAGTGTTAATGGTCCTTTTGGGCAGCGGCACTATGACAGAGGACTTCAGGCAGAGTGGGACAGTGGACTGGGACAGGGACTGATTAAAGATCTTGGTGAAAACCCCCGCCAGCTGGTCTGCGCAGTCTTTCAGAACACGACCAGCCACACCATCGGGCCCTGACACCTTTCTGGGGTTCACGGCCCTCAGTGTACCCCTCACCTCACGTTCTTCCACTGTGAGTGTGTGGACACTACTGACAGGTGGTTGTGACGTTGCTGCCATTGAGTCTGCCTCAAAGCGGGCAAAGAAAAGGTTCAACTCCTCTGCCAGCGCTTCGTCCCCCTCAACAGCTGAGAGGTTGCTTGACTTATAGCTGGTGATGTTCTGGACCCCCTGCCATACCTGCCTGGTGTTATTGCTGTTGAGGTGGTCTTCTGTCCTCCTCCCGTATGCTGCTTTAGCCCCTCGGATGCCTTTCTTCAGGTTGGCTCTGGCAGCACTGTATTGTGCCCCATCCCCTGACCTGAACGCGTTGTTCCTCTCCCTCAGGAGCTTCTGGACCTCACTCGTCATCCAGGGCTTCCTGTTCGGGTATACCCGAATGCATTTATCTACAGTGACAGTGTCCGTACAGAACTTAATGTATCCCAGGACCGCTGCTGTGTTATCCTCCAGGTCCTGATGTTCAAAGATATCCCAGTTTGTCCTCTGGAAGCAATCCTGTAGCTGGTGGGAAGCACCTCCAGGCCATGTCCTAACAGTCTTTGTTGTAAGAGCCGTTTTCCTGAGGGGGGTGTATGCTGGGATCAAAAGCAGGGATGTATGGTCAGACTGGCCAAGGTGAACTAGTGGCTTAGCCCTGTAGCCCTGTTTGATGTTGGTATACATCTTGTCCAGTGTGTTGGCTCCCCTGGTTGCACACTTTATGTGCTGATGAAATTTAGGGAACACTGCTTTCAAATTGACATGATTGTAATCCCCAGCTACAATGGAAACAGCTTCAGGATATGAGCTCTCTTGCTTGGTGATGGTTTCATATAGGTGTCCGTTTGCCACGCTAGCATTAGCATCGGGTGGTATGTACACAGCAGTTAGCATTACAACAGTAAATTCCCTCAGGAGATATATGGGGCTGCATCTGACAGTCACAAACTCCAGGTCTGGGGAGCAGTGGCTGGCTAACACCTTGGCACTGGTGCACCAACTGTTGTTCACATAAATGCATAACCCCCCTCCTCTGCTCTTACCGGAGGCCTTAGTCCTGTCCTGCTGATATGCTGTGTAGCCTGCTAGCTCAATAGCCATGTCCAGGATGAGTGCATGAAGCCAGGTCTCTGTGAATAACAGAATGCAGCTGTCCCCGACAGTCTTATTCTCTGCAATCTGTAGCTTCAGCTCATCCACCTTGTTGGCGAGGGACCTCATATTAGCGAGGAAAACGCTGAGAAGCAGTGGTTTGTGCAGCTGCCTCCGTAGCCTCGCTAGCACACCAGCTCCACAGCCCCGCTTCTGCTTTCTCTCATGCCGCTGCCGCCGTCTCCTCGCTGGGACTGAAATCCAGGGAGGGCATGGAGTCCTGTCTATGTCAGCCGGGATGCTGTGTGAGCCGAGAAACTCAGCTGTAGCGTGTCCCTCACTCCATAAACCTATCTGTATGAGATCGTGCCAGCTGTAGATGTAGTTCACCGAGCAGAAAAACGTCAGGAACCCATACAACACACACAAAAACAGCCACCCCTTACCAAAAAGTAGTATACTCAAGTATAGTTATAAGTATACCTTTTATGAACTAAGTATACTTTCTTTCGTTCTCTCTTCTTTCAGATTACTTTGAATGTACTGTCAGGAATATACTTAACAAAAGTATACTTAGTTTATACTGACGAGTACACAGACAAAGTTTAAGTATACTCTAAGTATAATATACTTGATATACTTTAAGTTTAAGTATATTAGCCTATATCCAATAGTAGTTAAAACTTAGTACAAGTACAGTACAGGCCAAAAGTTTGGACACACCTTCTCATTCAATGTGTTTTCTTTATTTTCATGACTATTTACATTGTAGATTCTCACTGAAGGCATCAAAACTATGAATGAACACATGTGGAGTTATGTACTTAACAAAAAAAGGTGAAATAACTGAAAACATGTTTTATATTCTACTTTCTTCAAAATAGCCACCCTTTGCTCTGATTACTGCTTTGCACACTCTTGGCATTCTCTCAATGAGCTTCAAGAGGTAGTCACCTGAAATGGTTTTCCAACAGTCTTGAAGGAGTTCCCAGAGGTGTTTAGCACTTGTTGGCCCCTTTGCCTTCACTCTGCGGTCCAGCTCACCCCAAACCATCTCGATTGGGTTCAGGTCCGGTGACTGTGAAGGCCAGGTCATCTGCCGCAGCACTCCATCACTCTCCTTCTTGGTCAAATAGCCCTTACACAGCCTGGAGGTGTGTTTGGGGTCATTGTCCTGTTGAAAAATAAATGATCGTCCAACTAAACGCAAACCGGATGGGATGGCATGTCGCTGCAGGATGCTGTGGTAGCCATGCTGGTTCAGTGTGCCTTCAATTTAGAATAAATCCCCAACAGTGTCGCCAGCAAAACACCCCCACACCATCACACCTCCTCCTCCATGCTTCACAGTGGGAACCAGGCATGTGGAATCCATCCGTTCACCTTTTCTGCGTCTCACAAAGACATGGCGGTTGGAACCAAAGATCTCAAATTTGGACTCATCAGACCAAAGCACAGATTTCCACTGGTCTAATGTCCATTCCTTGTGTTTCTTGGCCCAAACAAATCTCTTCTGCTTGTTGCCTCTCCTTAGCAGTGGTTTCCTAGCAGATATTTGACCATGAAGGCCTGATTCGCGCAGTCTCCTCTTAACAGTTGTTCTAGAGATGGGTCTGCTGCTAGAACTCTGTGTGGCATTCATCTGGTCTCTGATCTGAGCTGCTGTTAACTTGTGATTTCTGAGGCTGGTGACTCGGATGAACTTATCCTCAGAAGCAGAGGTGACTCTTGGGCTTCCTTTCCTGGGTCGGTCCACACGTGCCAGTTTCGTTGTAGCGCTTGATGGTTTTTGCGACTCCACTTGGGGACACATTTAAAGTTTTTGCAATTTTCCGGACTGACTGACCTTCATTTCTTAAAGTAATGATGGCCACTCGTTTTTCTTTAGTTAGCTGATTGGTTCTTGCCATAATATGAATTTTAACAGTTGTCCAATCGGGCTGTCGGCTGTGTATTAACCTGACTTCTGCACAACACAAATGATGGTCCCAACCCCATTGATAAAGCAAGAAATTTCACTATTTAACCCTGATGAGGCACACCTGTGAAGTGAAAACCATTTCAGGTGACTACCTCTTGAAGCTCATGGAGAGAATGCCAAGAGTGTGCAAAGCAGTAATCAGAGCAAAGGGTGGCTATTTTGAAGAAACTAGAATATAAAACATGTTTTCAGTTATTTCACCTTTTTTTGTTAAGTACATAACTCCACATGTGTTCATTCATAGTTTTGATGCCTTCAGTGAGAATCTACAATGTAAATAGTCATGAAAATAAAGAAAACGCATTGAATGAGAAGGTGTGTCCAAACTTTTGGCCTGTACTGTATATAAAAATGTTGTACCTGCTTGCATGCAACATGGAGTGTTATTTTACTGTATTATAACTGGCTTGTTGTATAGCTATTTCTCACATTGGCTGCTTTGAGGTAGTTGCCATAAAACATACACTGTGGGGCGTGGCTTGGCCGCAATGGAGTGAGTTGTGTTTAACGCGAGCTCCCGCTAAACCTCTATTTTAAGCGATATTTGTAAAGTGCATCCCATCTTATGTAACAGTCAGCGGCGGCCCGTTAATAAGGGGCGCAGGGGCGCCGCCCCCATCAAAATATGTCAATAAAGTCTATTTAAATATGTCAATAATAAATTAATTAGATAATACGAATTTCGAAATAATTATGTAATAAAATGTGCCTGGTAGTCTGTCAGTGCTTGTCAGGATTCATTAAAAATTGTTTCCATATTGTATTTGGTTAATTTCTATGTTAATACGTGTACTTCCTGCATGAGGGACGCCGGCCAAATGATAGTGAATGCATATCCTTTAACTTTTGGCTAGCCCGTGACCTGAGGCTGCTCTCTGATTCGTTGCTTCAGATTTTTCGACGGGGCCCCGGATCCTCCCACTTTCATCGGCAGCGAATCAATGTTGCAGTTGTGTTTTTGTGATCTAATGTGATTGGACAATTCTCGACGGCAATGCTATCTTTCATGTTCGGATGCGCGCGACTCCTGCTCCCGTTTCACAAGATGATGGCGACCCGTGGAAATGAAAGAAAACTCTGTTGTTTCCCTACAAAATCAGCCTTTTAGACGGCCTTCACTGGAGGAAAGACAGAGGATAAAAGAGCTTGGACCGGACCGACCCGATCTACAGATTCAGCGGCAGGCAAGTGACTGAGGACGAGCTTACACCCGGGGCTTTTCCCGCTCTTGTTATGAGAAACGGAGTTGGCTAGCTGGATGAGGTCAAAGTGATGCATTTTATTGCTTTCCTTGCTTGTTATTTGAACGTGTTGGTACTGAAGCATTGTGGACAACGGCGGGGGTACAAGACCTAAAACATCTGTCTGAAAAATGCGAATGGCTCGAAAATAGCCATCTGGACAACAGTAGACAGCCTCTGGTCAGTCTCCTCTATTCACCAGGTGTGTGTATGGATTTGTGATATGCCCTGTGTCTTTTTGATTGCTCTGATCATGACATTAGATCTCCAGCTTGTGGGTTGTATATGTTTTGCTCTGTCTCTCTATTGCTATGGTATCATTCATTACCATTTCAATATCACCACCTTTTTAGAGCAGAGGTTCCTCTAAATAAGTTGTTATATTTTCCTGTTTTTGTTTCTTCTTATTACATTATGGTTCATACCTGATACTCTAGTTATGTGGTATTCACGTTCTGATTAAGCTCTAGTGTACAAGGTCTTTTACCTGACGTGTATCACTGCACTATGGAGCTTTGTGCATAATTTTTGTGTGTCTACATGATGTCTTCTAGTGACTTTATTGTGTATTTTACTATGCATTAGGCCCATATGTTTTTTCTTTGTATGCATTCATCTATGGAATCTATTGTATGTATCCAATCTCAGGGACCCTATTAAGGACCAGATGAGCTGTCAGGTGACCTAGCCTAGTCGGTATTTGAAGGGTTGTCTTTGAATGTTCTGTTTGTCTGAAGAAGAGCTTTTGCACGAAATGTCACAAGGTGGTACACAGTAAATGATCATGTGACCATTATCAAGTGTTACTGGCCAGTGTTTAGGCAACATTAGTGTGCTGTGTTGTTACTGTATTTTTTTATCTAGGAAGTGCTGCTTCAGTTTGTTTGTCCAAGGCTCTGCATTGACTTTTTTCCCTATTTAGGAGCACTTGTAAAATTGCTAGTTTAAAGCAGTCTTAAATGCTTTGACATTGCAAGATTCATACATTTTCGAAGGGTGTAATCATTAGGTGTACATTTGCTTCCCTAATTGATATAACATTTTTGGAATTAAACCCTTCATATAATGTATATAGAATTCTGTGGTTATATAATTGGAAGTGATTTTGTGTTGAGCTTACATTGACCCAGCACCTGTAAAGTTGTGTATCTCCAAAGTTTTTTTTTTTTTTTTTTTAGCACTGTCAGATATTTAGGAGCACAGACAAATGACATTTTTACATGCAGCTGTATAATCTAGACAATGATGTGTACATATTAGTTTATACTGTTAATTATTTTACTCAGTGGCAATATGCCTCCTCATTGTAAGTCTCATCTGTCTGCTGCAGGCTGTGTAGTCTTGGGTTAGGGATAGGAATAGACTGGGACCTACTGATTAGGCGTCTCTGAAACACAAATGCTGTTGTGTCAAAAAGTGACTCCCCCTACTAAGTTTAGGCCAGTATGCTGTAGTGTGTAAAAGGTTGTATGTTATTTTTATTGTTTTTGAGGAAATAGAAGTGTCTTATGCAGGTCGTTTATCCCAGCTAAGTTCAAGGCCTACAATAGAATATATGAGCTGAGACTATACAGTAGTATGAGCTCATGTGAACTTGACAGGAATTTTTGGTGGGAAGATAGATGTTGATATATTTTATTTTGGTATCTTACCTTTTTGTTTTTCTGATTTTTGGTCAAGGAATTCATGTTTTGTAGGAAATAACAGCACCCATTTTTTTATTTCATTTAACTTCATTTAGTTTATCCATTGTTTAATGTGATTATTTTGGTTACTGAGTACTGTCAGTCTGATTTGAGACAGAAAGCCTCCAGTAAAAAACCCAAAAGAGAGAAGTGTTACTGATGCCTTTGTTATATTCGCTACACTGACATTGTACTGAACAATGACTATGTCTAAAAATGTACTCTTCATTTTACTTCAGGTAATGCATTTTACCTGAGACCTGTTGTCCCCCCCCAACAAAAGTGCGCCCCCCCCCCCCCCCCAAAAAATTTTGAGCACCAGCCGCCACTGGTAACAGTAAACTATTTCTAGACATAACCTGCAAGCCGTGCAGTCCCGTGGAAGTGCTCAGATGGCAACAAATCTGAGGAAATACAAGTATACCGGACCCTCCAACACAAGGCCCAACGCCTCCTCGGACCAGAGTACTGCCAAGAGCCCAGGTGAAACAACCCCACCCACAACGGCCTCAGGAGAGATGGACATTCCTAGCTTGAAGTCAGAAATCCTTCTCTCACTGAAAGCAGATATTTCAGCGGTGATAAAATCAGAGTTGAAAAATGCCCTCGCCGAAGACTTCGACTTTCTCAAGAGCGAGCTGAAGGCGGTGAAAACGAATAATAAACAACACTGCGGCGCTTAACTCCGAGATCGATCAAGTGAAAGTTAGCATCAAAGAGGTGGAGGGGGGTTGTCAACATGGTCGGATGAAGTGGTTACTCTACAAAACACAGTGAGTGAGATGAAGGTAGAGATGGCGAAACTAAAAGAGAAGTGTGAGGATATGGAAGGAAGAATGAGGAGATGTAACATAAGAATCATCGGTGTACCCGAAACACCTGACTCCAGCACCACAACTTCTATGTCAAAACTGCTCACTGAGGTGCTACAGCTGGATAAGGAGCCGCTGGTCGACCGTTCACATCGGAGCCTGGGACTGAGGAAACCGGGTGGAAAACCTCGCGCCATCGTCGCTAAGCTACACTACTATCAAGACTGTGCCGAGGTACTGCGCCGCGCCCGCACCCAGGGTCCACTTCGCTTTAATGGGGAACCAGTTACCATCTTTCCTGACTACACTGCAACTGTGGCCAAAGCCCGGGCTGCGTTCACGGAGGTGAGGAAGCTGCTTCGTGACCGACAGGGAGTCTGGTATGGAATATTGTTTCCAGCTTGTCTTCAAGTCACGTTCAGAGGGGATGACATGGAGTTTACTGACCCAGACAAAGCCATGACCTATGTTCAGAAGAAAAATTATTCGACCCACGGAGACTGGAGAGTGACTGTGAGACTGAAAATCTTGGAATTTGTGTACCTCTGTTCAGGCCTACGGGTAGGCTTAACCTGTCTACATCACAATGTAGAATATCCTTTGTTACAAATTCATAGCATATTGTCCTAATTTCTTTTTCTTTTTTTTTTTCCCTTTCTTTTTGTATATCTTTCTGCCAATACTGTTGACCAGCCTGAACCGTTACTCATAGGATGACACTCTTATCTCATACTCGCCATGATGGCTTTCTTTTTTTTTTGGGTTCCTTTTTTTTTTTTTTTTAAGAATATTCTAAGTTAAAAACAAACAATATGCTGTTTTAGTTTCTAGTTATTGCTGTGGGTTTAATTGACTAGCCAAAGTTTGTTATCTGTAAGAGGACATTACAGTTCATGGTATATATGAAACATAACATGTTCATCAAGAGATGGAAACCACTCTTATATGGTCTGGCTTTTCAGTACAATTATGATTTCTTCTTTCTAAAACGATCATTTCAGTTTACTGTGCATTATAATCAAGAAATTATTACGCTGCACTTTACTATTCCTTATTTTCTTTGTATTGGAGGCTAGGCGGGAGTCCAAGCGTCTAGCTTCATAGTTCCCTACCACAAACACTTAATGTGTGGATTTCTTTTTGAGGGATGGGGTAATCACCTTGTTCGGTTAGGTGATAGGAGGTGGGAAATTACTGGACCTATTCACGACCTGAAATTATTCTGCCAGACTTTTATATTTGTTTATGTTTGTTATTGTGTTTTGGTGTTTTCAGGTTTCATGTATGGTACACATTTCTTGGTATACACATTGTGGCCAATATAATGTAATGGTTGCCCGGTTAACTTCATAAGTTGGAATGTTAAATCACTCAATCATCGAGTGAAGTTCAAGAAAATATTTTCACACTTAAAATGGCTTAATGCAGACATTGCATTCTTACAAGAGACCCATATAAATCCTTGTGACAGCCCTCGCCTTGTTAGGGGATGGGCAGGTCAGGTGTACCAATTCAGTTTCTGCTCAAAGGCAAGGGGTGTTGTGATTATGATTAGTAAAGGTGTACCATTCATGGTATCGCATGTGCAAACTGACTCTGCCGGACAATATGTTATAGTGGTAGGAAAATTATACATGCTCCCAGTTATTTTAGCCTGTATTTACGCGCCGAGCTGTGATGACCCTTCATTCTTCACCAGTCTCTTTTCTCGGTTACCAGATATGACAACGCACTATCTCATACTTGGCGGTGACACTAATTGTGTGCTTTCTCCTTTTTTGGATCGGAGTGTTTCTAAGAGGGCATCCCTGTCCAAATCAGCACACTCTATTCAGCTCTTCCTTAAGACTTATGGTGTAGCAGATGTGTGGCGGTTTCGTAATCCCACCTCCAGGGCATACTGTACGTTCAGACCAAAAGAGGCAAAAGAGGCAAGGACGCCGGAAGTTAATACATTTTCAATGAGAGCCCGGCGTCCTGAGCGGCCAAAGCGTCAGCCGCCGTCAGCCGCGCGTCCAGAGCGTCCAAAGCGGCTAAAGCGTCCAAAGCGGCACCAGATGAAAAGTTGAACCTCGGTTAACTTTATGGTAATTAGCTATGACGCGGTTCAGCGGCAACCGCCGGCAACCAATCAGAGTAGAGGTGTCCTTCGCTCGAGCGGGCCCCAAAGCACAACGCATGTAACTTTGGTTCCTAGTTCCGTCATGGATGCCGAGAAATTGATCACTTGTGTGCGGGCTCATCCCATCCTCTACAATGTCAGCCTTTTTGGCTACCGGGACCAAAATAAAAAAAATGTTGCCTGGGATCGTGTCGCGGAGGTGGTTGGTTGGTCTGGTGAGTTTAAAAAAAATGTATAAATGTATAAACACACACGAACTTGACGAACTTGTATGACACCAAACGAAAAACAAGCAGACAACACCACATGCGTAATTGTGCACAGAGATGCTGCAGCTGAGACGTAAGGAGCGCGCATTTGCACCCGTGTGTGTGTGTGTGTGTGTGTGTGTGTGTGTGTGTGTGTTCTATAGGCCTAAAGAAAATTACCGCGGAGCCGGAAAACATAACAATCCGCCAAAGAGCGTTTTACTTTTTTGGAAGAAAGGGGAAAAATGGGGTGAGGCGGTTGTGACATTAAATTAACTCCCGCTCATAATTGTTATTATTGTATCATTAACCTGGTCTGCGATGACTATAAATATGCGCGTTTAACCCTCAAAATCATATGGACTCATCATGGATTTGGATGACATCGCTGTGATGTGTGCTGCTGCCTGCCTGTACACCCGAAGAAGACGCTTGAAAAAAAATGCACTTTTCACTGCACACATCAAGATATTTTTGCTCTATTTAAATGTCAGTTAGTTGATAAAATGCTTTGTTGTGCAATGTGTTGCCTCTTTTGCCTCTTTTGGTCTGAATGCACAGATACTCTTTCTTTTCCCTAGTTCATAAGACATATTCCCGTATTGATTATTTCTTCCTTGACAAAAGAATTTTGCATCTTACAAAAGAATGTGACTACCGAGCCATAGTCATTTCGGATCATGGTCCCTTAATTATGAAAATACATATTCCTAATACATATTTGTTAATCATTTTTTATTATTAATTATTTTGACCCCTAACAACCCTCTTTTGAGGACATTGAATCCAGGGCTGTCCTGATGAAGACCGTGTAGATCAAAGCATCTTGACTTTTTGTATTGAATAAAAACCTCCTCATTCTTAACTCTGAGTGCCCGGATCTCCCTATTTTTCTATTTTATAATGTTCAAGGTCAAAGTTGTTCAAAATTCAAGTTGTTCTAAGTTTATTGTATTTTTGAGACAAATTAATGGTAATTATGTATGAAGGTTTGACGTCTGCATTTGGATATCTTAAAAGGTAAACAATCAGACTTGTGGACTAGTATTAAGATGTTAATTTGCAGTATATGAGTATATATATATATATGAGTATATATATATATATATATATATACTATATACCATAGTATATAGTATATGAGTACTCTGCATTTAAGTAAATTGTAAGTAAAGGAGTAGTGTACTATAATTACTATTGCAGTATTTACTGCTAGTATAAGAATAGCGCAATTCAAGTACATTGTAAGTAAACAGGCATAGTATATTTTGAGTATATAAATGGTATGCTTAAAGTATGAAAACAGTTTAATTCAAGTATGGTAGTAGCATACATCAAGTATAAGAAAAGTATATTTCAAGTACATTGCAGGTAAAAGAGTAGTGCACTTTTAAGTTTACAAAAGTGCAATGTAAGTAAAGCAATAGTGTACTTCAAGTACACTGATGAGTATATGAATGGTTTCCTTTAAGTACAGGAATAGTACCACAAGTACAGGTAATAGTATAATTTAAGTATACTCATATATATATATATATATATATATATATATATATATATATATATATATATATATATATATATACACTTCATTTATACTTGAAGTAACCTTAAAGTTTACTTGAGTATACTCAAAAGTGGGCCAAATCAGGATACTTTTAGTAAATAAGTATACTTTGTAAGTATACTAACTAGTACACATGTAAGTACACTACTAGTACATAAATATAAGTATACTTGGTACAGTAAAGTATACTTGATAAAGTATACTCAAACTCCACTTAAGTATACTTGGAAAGGTATACTCGAAGTTTACTTCTTTTTTGGTAAGGGACAGCCACAGCCGCTGCGTGCATTTCACCCTTTGCGTGTGCTTTGTGGATTGCACGCTATTTTTTTCTCTCATTTGCACAGGTTTAGCGGTCGCAAAAGCTGTGCAATCCTTTTGAGGATCTGGCCCTTAGTTTCTTATTTGTGTTGTCAGAGCATGCAAAGGCATTTGGAGAGCTTTGACAAAGCTCTCCAAATGCAATTATGATTCCCAAAATAATATTTTAGTTAGATTAATCTTAATCAAATCAAAATATATTCAGCCATGAATTTTGCTTTAAATCCAAAATGGGTTTTGTGTCTATAAAGCAATAGGCTATATGCCACACAGGCAAGTCCAAGTTTCTGGTTTTAACTAGTTCAGTCAATCTGAGTTGAATGCAGGTTCACTTGTGAAGGCCCTGCAAGTCAGGGTGGCTTTGAATGAATGTAGGTATTGCCCATCTCCAGACTGCTACACCTAATCCCACCAGAATGCAGGAAATCACATCTACCACATCCAAAGTTTTCTGGGGGAGGACCCCCAGACCCCCACTATACCACCATTGTCTCTGTCTGTATGGTATTTGTATGTAAGGTATTAGGCCCTATCCATCTCCAGCAGGTGCCCCAAAAATCCTTTAGGATGGGGGTGATCAGGATCGCATCTATCAAATCAGTTGACGAACAAAAATTTTATGTGTAGGCCCGAAACGACAAAATTGTGGTTGGCCCCGCTGAATCTCACTCCAGGGTTTTTTGAAAAGTTGGCAGCCCTGGTGACTTGTTATTTAATACTTCACAAAAGGAGGTTGGTATACAAACCTGGGGCAGCAGGTTTTGTTTGTTGTCAGGTTTGGGCAACTAGCCTAAACCTGACAAGCCTATTGGCAAGCTTACGTGTTAGCATAGCCTACCTACATAGCAAGCTTACTTGCTAATATTCTAGCCCATTACCAAACTTACTTGTTCGCATAGCGTACCTACTTAGCAAGCTAACTCTCTAATATTCTAGCCCATTTGCACTTACTTGATAGCACAGCCACCTACTTCATCTTGCTAACCCTGCAGAAGCTCATGAGGATTTTGATCAGCGTCACTGAGGATTTTGTTCCAATAAACCAACTTCAGTTTGGTAGACTAGCTTAGCTCTGAAGAAGCACAAATACATTTTGAAAGAACCACAAGAGAAGCACACTGATGATGTTAGAGGGCTGTGATTGGTTGATCACAATGTTAGAGCAGGAACATGTCCTACCTGGCAAAATCATGTTGTACAGTTAGCACACCAATGAATATACTAAACAACAAACATTTCTGTGTGCACATTGCATTTGTCTTCATGTATCACATGAATATTAAAATGAACTTTCGGGAGTTAGAGCAGCCTCACAAATATCATGTCCTTATGCAGCTCAGGAATCAAATAATGTCGGTAACACTTTATAATAAGTACACACAATTAAGCTTTAGTTAAGCATTAATAAATATTGAAAAAAAAAAAAAAATGCAAAGATGGCCGCGCTTGAAGACGCAGCGACCCGGTGCTCTTCTTCAGTTAACAGCTACACACTGAGAAGGACTTACACCCGAACTGAACTTTTAAGCCTGAAACAAAACTGGACCGGC
This sequence comes from Cephalopholis sonnerati, assembly GCA_019142605.1. Taxonomy (NCBI): domain Eukaryota; kingdom Metazoa; phylum Chordata; class Actinopteri; order Perciformes; family Serranidae; genus Cephalopholis; species Cephalopholis sonnerati. The sequence goes on from JAGQAX010000002.1 coordinate 47,869,664, forward strand.
TGGACCCCCCCAGAAGGGTTCAACTCGTTCCCGGAGAGGATACGCCGGCGAGAGCGGACAGAAAGGAGGCGACGGCGGCGCTGTGAAAGTTGCCGGGAACGAGGCAAACGAGCCAGCATCAGAGCTAGGCTAACAGCGACTCCGCATAAACCAGCCTTTGCGAGCGTCTTTCTCACCAACGTCCACTCCCTGGTTAACAAGATGGACGAGATGAAACTACGGGACGTTAACAACCGGATAGACAGCTGTATCATGGTGATAACAGAGACCTGGCTGCATGAAAACATCCCGGACCTAGCCATGGAGCTAGCAGGACGTACAATCACCAGGACCGGTGACCCCTCCAGGGAGGGTGCTGAAATCATGTTCTCACCAGCTTGCTGCAGTATTCACTAACATCTTCAACCGTTCACTGCAGCAAGCCACAGTCCCCACCTGCCTGAAAACTGCCACCATATTCCCCAAATCCTCTGCCATCACAGGGTTGAATGATTACCGGCCTGTGGCCCTGACACCAGTGATCATGAAATGTATGGAGAGACTGATGTTACAGCATGTCAAGGCCCACATCCCACCTGGCTTTGATCAACATCAGTTCGCCTACAGGTCCAACAGATCCACAGACGACGCCATCTCCATCGCCCTCCACACCGCTCTCAGCCACATTGAAAGCCCCAACACATATTTCAGGATGCTGTTTGTTGACTTCGGCTCAGCATTTAACTCCATCAGCCCCAGCAGACTCATCAACAAACTGCAGACACTACAACTTGGAACCTCCCTCTGTCTGTGGATCAAGGACTTCCTGACTAACAGACCCCAGCATGTCAGAATGGGCACCTCCTCATCCTCCACCATTGTCCTCAATACTGGTGTTCCTCAGGGCTGTGTGCTGAGTCCAGTCTTGTACACACTGTACACTTATGACTTAGTCGCTACTCACGGCTCCAACACCCTCATCAAATCTGCGGATGATACAACCGTTGTGGGGCTCATCAACAACGGTTATGAGACACCATACAGGGAGGAGGTCCAAGCGCTGGCGGCCTGGTGCAGTGACAACCACCTCAACCTCAACACCAAGAAGACAAAAGAAGTCATTATTGACTTCCGGAAGTCGAGGACCACACTGCACTCAGACCTGAGCATCAATGGGGAGGAAGTGGAATGGGTCACCAGCTTTAAGTTTCTTGGCCTACACATCTCGGAGGACCTGGGCTGGACTGTGAACACCACCCACATCATCAAAAAGGCCCAGCAGCGTCTCTTCTTTACGAGAACACTGAGGAGGAACAAACTCCCTCCATCTCTGCTGAAAAACTTCTACCACTGCACAATAGAGAGTGTCCTCACCTATGGCTGTACGGTGTGGTACGCCAGCTGCACTGCATCTGAAAACAAACAACTGCCAGGTAGGACATGTTCCTGCTCCAACATTGTGATCAACCAATCACAGCCCTCTAACATCAGTGTGCTTCTCTTGTGGGTCTTTCAAAATTTATTTGTGCTTCTTCAGAGCTAAGCTAGTCTACCAAACTGAAGTTGGTTTATTGGAACAAAATCCTCAGTAACACTGATCAAAATCCTCATGAGCTTCTGCAGGGTTAGCAAGACGAAGTAGGTGGCTGTGCTATCAAATAAGTGCCAATGCTGAATCCATCATTTATAAAGTATGAAAATGCAATCGTTAAGCACGTTATATATGAGCTTATTAATGAAGAGTAAAACATTTATAACTGTGTTTATAAACTACATACCAATGAGTATTTATGTCAGAAACTTGATGTATAAATGATGAATTCTGTATTTACTAATCAATAACTAATGTGCTTATTAATGATGAGTTAAACATTTATAACTGTGTTTATAAACTACATACTAATGAGTATTCATGTCAGAAACATGATTTATAAATGATGAATTCAGTATTTATTAATGCTTAACTAATGCTTAATAGTCTTTGCCTTTACAGTGCAAACCATTAGTGTACAAGTAAGAAGTTCCTATCGTGTATTTTTCTTGATGGCATCACCCTGATCAGCACTGAAACAGAGCAGAGTAAAGCTCTTAATTAAGCCAAGGGGATGTTCTTACACAAGTGTGTTGGTGCATATCATGTGAAGGCTCAGTTAACCTTGGCATGGTCCTTCTCACATACTGCCAGGTCAGCATACAAAACACTGCATTTCTTACAGTGGTATAAACATTACAGCTGGAATGGTTTAAAACTGGATTTCTGGATGCAACCCCAGTATTGGTTAATGTGTGCGGTTCATCTGTCACCCATGGGACGAGGATACAACAGCAGGTCAGGAGATAAAGGGGACGTTAAGGATAAAGCTGCTGACAGCCCTACTCACCTGCTAAATGACACACCTGAAATACCAGAGGCTCCTGTGGGACTGGCTGTGGAACACAACACTGGATCCAAGGATGGAGATGCTCCTCATTTTTTTTCTTTTTTTTTGGGGGGGGGGGGGGGGTTAGGTTGATTTATCTTAAATTATCAAACAATATTTTCCAGCAGTATGTCTGAGGACTCCCCAGGGGGCTAGAGTCTTCAAATGATTTGTTTAACACCTGGGGGGGATCCAACATGCTTGAAACAACATGTGATATAGTATCACTGTATTTAGTTGTTACAGCCAAGTCGTTAGTTTTACATGACCAGCAGACACAGAGTGATATCAACATTCATGTTGAGCCATGTTTCTGGTGAATCAGTAAATGTAAGTCCAACATGTTTTGGTCTTTACCAACTGCTCAGGGAAATATATAAACATTGAAGGTTTTGCAATGCTAAACCATTTGACTGCAGGTCATATTCACATGCAATATTAGTGTGCGCTGCCATTTTACCTTTCCAACAAAGGCAACAAACAAAATTCGGATTTGTTACTTGGGACTCTCATTAATTTGACATGAGGAGGTAGCGGGAGTTTTGGACAGCCTTTTGTGAAAGCAATGAGAAAAGGAACAAAGGCAAAACATCAACATCAAAATGAAAATTCTACCACCGTAGTCTACCTTAAGGAGTAAGGTTGTATTGCTAGGATTACAGGTAATCAATCCATTTGTTTTCAAAGTCCTGTTACTCTTATACTCTCCCACTGGACGTCTTGGACCAGGTAAATAGCTGCATATTTTTCAAGCTTAATACTAACTGAAAGGCTACACAGTGTAGCTAGCAAACTCAGCTACAGCCATGAAAAACTGCAGTATAAAAATTATGAAAAGCTTGAGGCTGTTCATTTCATGTGTGAAAAAATCATTGTTTCTTAAATAAATCAAATTTCATGACTTACTTAGGTTTGACTTATTCCTCCACAAATACAATGCAGTCATGTACAGCTCTCATCATGAGATGTTGCTTCACACAATCACACACACAAGCCTATAACCCAATTTCTTTTGCATCACCTATGCCAAGATCTGCATTCCATTTATTAAATATGTTTGTAGCAGGTATTTTTTGCTTTCAGCTTTAGTAAGAATATTTTATCCAGCTCCTATTAAACCTCAGTTGAGGTTCTACTTTCAAGATATAAGTTTTCTGTTACCCAGTTTTTCAACTGCCGATACTTAAATCATTTTTTTTAGCTTACATTTATCTTTTAATTCCTGAAATTAAAAAAAAAAAGTATTACGATGGGTAATATCAGATAACTTATGAATTCCACAGCTTATCCATGCCTCCCAGTGTAGTTGGGCATTTTGAATAGTTATTGATGGGTTGTTCCAGAGTTCTATATGTTTGGGAATTTCTATTTCTATTTCTTGCCTTGTATTTTCTTCATTTGTCTTCATGCATACTACAAAATTTGCTGCATTTCAATGTTGTGAAAAATGTTAGTTGAGGCTTAACTGCTTCTGTGTTGACTGAAAATGATGTTGGTGGAAAGGATATGCCACTCGCTACTGCTTAAAGTACAACAACAAAATATCACCATGAATACAAATGAAGTGAAACAATGGCAGTTCATTCTGATTATTAGGCTTGGTACCAGCTGCATCATTCATGAATCACAACTCATCAGCTGTTCAAATCTCACAGCACTGCAACTGTGACCCGACAGTTCTCACTATTACGCTTCTGATACACACATGCTAATGCTGTTTGCTTCCTCCCCTGGCACTGAAGCTTTCATTTTAGTTTTTTTTTTTTTTTTTTAACTTTACTGAGATTTAATGTTAATGTTTATTAAAGGTCCCATATTATACAGTTTTTCAACAATTTCACATAGGTGTCAGGGGTCCAACAACATTGTATTCAAAGTGTCATGGCCCAAACCCAGCCTTGGTCCTGAATTTCAGCCAGTCTAAAAGTCCCTCTTGTGAGCTCTACTGAGATCAGGCTGTTTCTGTGTCTGTACCTTTAAATGCTAATGAGCTGTGTCTGTCTACGCCTACTCCACGCCCTTCTCGGGAAGAGGATGCGGCTTTCGCTTGTGGTACCATGCGCTAATGTTTACGGTGGATAGAAACGCTGTCTTCAACCATACAAGTTTGAAGGAGAATCTGACCCAGAAGGAGAGGCTCCTGAAGAAGTTCAGATTACTTCTTACAGCAGAATACTCATTACTACTTAGACCCGTTCATGTCTTATCTATCTGTATAAATATTTGCGTTGTTATGTCCTTGAAATAATTCAATGTGATTGAAATGTCAAAATGCAAACCTTGAAGTGTGAGGTTGAACCCAGTTGTGAAGGAAAGGTATTTACTTCTAGCTGAAGAACAAGGGATATTTTAAGTACATAAAAACTGTATGTGCTTGTCAGAGTTCATTTTCAGTATGTCAGGTATAATGACTGATATTTCAAAGCAAGTTTATTTAAGTCTGTGTGATGTGTGATATACACGTTGGTGATTTGCCAACCTATAAACTGTGTGGATCATTTAGCTAAAGATTAGCCTGAATTGCTAATCCAGGCTTTTTTTTACCCAAAATGGTGGCTTTGGGTAAAAGTGAGCCAAATGCTGTGGAGTAAATTAAGCCAGTGCTCCAACTTACCCTAAGGCCTTAAAGTTAACTACAGTCGCTGAGGTATAAATGGTTTACAGTATTATGTGACACAACTGGTGGTTTATGACATGTTAAAGATTGTATGAAGGCTTTCATATCAAGAACCAACCAGAGTGGAACCAAGTGGGGCTCAACATCTCTTGTAGAGACAAAGAAAGCAGCCATTTAAGGCAAGAGTGGAAAATCATATCAGTGACAAAAGACAAAAATATTGACAGTTCACCCTGCGAAGGTACTTTTAAAAAAAGGAGGTAAAGGAAGTAAAAACAGTGAGATACAGTGGAACAGTAGAAGAGGGTCTATACAGAGGAGGTACTCTTGAGAAGGAGCTTGCAGACCAGGTCTAAAAGGCTGGCATGTTACTTTGTCTTACTCCAAAGAAATGCGAAGAAAGAACATCCCTGCTCCCAACAACTGCAAAAGGAAGGTTTTGGGGCTGCCCCCGACTAAGAATTTTTCTAGTCAACCAATAGTTGTCATTTAGCGTCATTAGTCGCCCGCATGTTTACGATATTAATTTATTTTTAAATGATATATTTTGGCCGGGGCAGCACAGTGGTTTGAGTTCAAGGTCTGACAAAGAATAGTATCAATAACATTGTTAACACTGTGCTACATTACAAAGAAATACAAAACCATACAAATGATCCTGAATGAGCATAGGCCTATATTTTGTCTACTATCGCACGTTACTCACTGAGCGAGCTGCCTGTTAATTATGCTGTCGGTAAAGCAGTAACTGAGCAGTGACTGCACTGAGTGGCTGTTGGGCTACTTGGTGTTTCAGATGATACGTCATGTTCATAGACAAAGGTTTGCCTGCAGAGGTTATATATCACCTTGGGTCCGTCCTTCACCTTCTCAAAATGATGCCACACTTTGGATTTCCTGCCTGACATGTTATTACTTAGCCTGTGTAATAACCGCACGTACCGGAGATGTAACTTAGAGGCCGTACACATAGCTGAGCGCTACTCTTGTGCCTTTTTTGTGCCAGCTTCCAAGAGCGCAGTAGCAGGTTGTGTCTGAGGTTGCTAGGCAACCATTAGAAGCATTGTACAGCCTATTTACCTGAAATCCTGAGTGCAGAACTGATCTTCTTCCAGGCACTGTTTATAAGTGTGTAGGCCTATCGTCCATGGGACAGATGTAAGGCTTTGAGTAGCCCTGCACTAAGAAATCAACTTTTCAGTATTTATCAGACTGATATTTAAGGAAGAAGGGAAAATTATCCATCAGCTGTGATTGGTCTGTAATGTGACTACTGTCTGACTGCTGAGCATGCGTGGCCTCTTTCTGTGTCTGTCCTTTCAAATTAAATGTCCACATGATCCAGTCATCTAGGTTTTGATTTACTTTGACAAGGCGCAGCTCCAAATAGTTTCACATTTGTTTTACTGCAACTAAGCAACCAATGAAATCTTGCCAACTAATGACCTTTCTGGTTGACTGACGTTTGGTCGACAATTAGGGGGCAGCCCTATAGGGTTTTATCAGGTAGGGTGTGCAGGAAACACTGCCAGCCAGTGTCATAGGCAGTACAGGCGAATGCTTAGGGCACCGTCATCCTTGGGGGGGCAACACAAATGGAGGAAGAAAAAGAAAATCAAAATGTTTTTTACAGTTTTTTTACTAATGCTATTACTATTATTATTTTAAAATATTACATAAAGCCACAACAACATACCTACATACAATAGCCTACTAAATAATAGAGAGGCCTTTTTTTTGGGTTCCTGCCACCTTCTATCCACCCTCCACAGCTATTACACTTTACCGGCTCTCTGAGGGAGATGGGTGAACCCCGAAACACACTGTAGCGTTATCAAAACAACAAAAGCTCTCTGGTACCCACTCAACTACCACTACACTATTGTTCTGGCACAAATGTGCCAGAACATCCACTGGCAGGAAATTATAGGAGGTAGTGGATCTGGAAAGGCTTAATATTCTCATGTAGTTAAATACAGTAGAATGCATTATATTCTTTTAGGTTGAGTTCTGTTGAAGAATTTTAAGGCATGCCACCATCTCCCCCCACCTATTTGTTCTATTATATCTGACTAGATACCACATTTTAAAATTACCAATTTTATTTTATTTTTTTGCTCCTTAAAAGTAGGCTGGTTGTCCTTTAATTTGCATGACTATGCTTAACAAGTCAGATGGCTCAACTTAGTCACAGAAACACTTTTTTTCTGAAGTTATATTTTCAGGGCCATTTGTCATAGATGCATTCTTCTAATTTCAATTGATAGGAGACATCTTGAAATAAGAGCAGATGTTTTTGATGTTCTTTTGTCTTGACAACATAAGTAAAAATTGGCTCATTTTACCACATTCTCCCCCACACTGTTTGTCAGGACACATGCAGTACCACGATTGTACCACTACTGTACCTAGCTGGCTGTGCCAGTGGCCAAAAAAAGTAATTTTGCTGTCAGCAGGGTGACTTACCTCACACTGAATCTAAAGTTCCACTCTGGACTCATCAGTATGCTGTCCTACAGTTTCATCAAAATACCACTACAATTATAGCTGCTGCGCAGCGATGGGTCGGGGCCGGGCATTTTTAGGCAATTCTGAGCAACAAGCAGACGAATAAGAAGACATCAAGGAAGTTGATATTACAATCTGCATTTAGCATCAGCTGAGTCATTTTGCAGGTTGCATCATCTGGAAATTGTATTGCAGCAATTGAAAAGTAAAAGTGGTTGAATATTGGAATAAATTTGCAAAGTACACTTTTGTATCAGTGGAACATTTGTTTCTCAAATACTCTTTATAGTTTTGATGTGTCATACTCTTTCCTCTTGTTGGGTCTTGAACCCAGAGTCCTTGACACTGTGATCCAGCTCCTAACTCACTGAGCTAATTGTCTGGAAGTGAGACCTGGTGTGTGGCTTCTCAAATAGACTCAGGAAGTCACCGACCGGGCTGCAGTTGGTTGATTTCAAAAATAGTCAAAATGTCACAAATTCTATTATCTAAACAAAAATCTGACAATACGTAAATTGCATCTAGACAGCATGGACATGTTGGTGATTTGTTTTTAACAATAAGTGCTTTGCTTCACAAGAGAAAATCTGATTTAAAAATACCACTCTTACAGTGTCTGCAGTTGTTCTGAAAATATACATATTGCATCTAGACAGCATTGAGATGTTGGTAATTTTATTTTATTTTTAAATATTTTTGTGGCTTTTCTGCCTTTAATGGAAAGTGAGCATCGTGAGAGTCAGGAAATGGAGAGACAGAGAGGGGGATGACACAGGAAAGGGCCTTCCAACACAGAATTCAATCTGCAGCCGCCTGCATTGAGGGCTGTATTTTCTTTCATGGAGCGGCTGCTCTACCAACTGAGCTAAACACCACCTCCATGTTTTATTTTTAAGAATGATTGATTTGCTTCATAAGTAAATAACTGTTGGTTAAAATACCATTCTTGCATTGATTCTGATATGTATTCGTCAAACATCATCTACCATGACTCTAAAACTTTTATACATTTGTTTCTCAAAGACTCTTTGTAGTTTTGATGTATCATACTCATCCCCCTTGTTGGGTCTTGAACCCAGAGTCCTTAGCACTGTGATCCAGCTTCTAACTCACTGAGCTAATTGTCTGGAAGTGACACCTGGTGTGTGGCTTCTCAAATAGATTCAGGAAGTCACCGACCGGGCTGCAGTTGTTGTGAAGATTTCAAAAATAGTCAAAATGTCACAAATTCTATCATCTAAACAAAAATCTGACAATACATAAATTGCATCTAGACAGCATGGACATGTTTGTGATTTGTTTTTAACGATAAGCGTTTTGCTTCACAAGAGAAAATGTGATGTTTAAAAATGCCACTTTTACATTGACTTAAGTTGTTCCCATGAGAGCAGAATTCAAAATGTTCTAGAAAATTCAGTTTTGGAGATAAAATTCCGATATTTGCCAAACTTCATCAACCACGACTCCAAAATATTGTCAATTTTTTTCAGGAAGATTGAAAATGTATTTAGCAAGAATTGGATGGTATATGTTTACAGTAGTGTTTACAGTCAAATGTTTTCATGCATAAATCAAAAATCCGAGAAACAAGTTTTGTGGAGGACAGTCTGGAGATGCTCTCTAGCAAGTTTGGTGACAATTGAGCAAAAATTGTGGGAGGAGATACGTTTTATAAGTTTTACAGTTTCTGAAAAAAACAGAGTGATGGACTTCATAATTTGTAATGAGTCTAAATGGACAAAAGTTTCTGCAGTACTGGGGCTACATTGTGGTGAAGTTTCAAAAGTGTAGCATGTATCGTTGGTTTGGTAGGAATTTTTAAAGTTTTTAAATTTAAACGTTTATTGTGCCCCCCCCAGGAGGGGGTGGCACATGTCCTTGGAGTTGAGTAAATCTGGCATGGGGTCGGACATTTCTGTAAAGTTTGGTGAGTTTTTGCCCATGGGAAGTATGATTTCCTCGGAAGAAGAAAGAAAGAAAGAAAGAAAGAAAGAAAAAATTCTTCCGATTACAATAGAGTCCTTGGACCCTAATAAAAATGCATTTGTCCAGGAGCTCTTAGGAAGACACCGCTGACAAAATTGAGTGTCGGTGTCTCACTCACGGGTAGTGCTGGGCGATTATGACAAAAATCTAAATCCCGATTTTTCTCTCAGAAAAGTCGATTTTCGATTTAATTTCGATTTTTGGGTAAAACTAAAAAAAAATACATTATTTATTTCAAATATGTTTTTTATTTGAAAAATCAACATATAAAATGGTTCATGAACAACAATTTGTAAACTTCAGTTCAGAAAGGGCTTTGTATACAGGCCTCATGCTGAAATACAAGAGCAGACTAGGCACGTGTACCATTTCAAATGGATGCTTGCATATCAGTGTGCATGTAAGCACACGCAACGCAACACACACAAGAGCAGATTACACTGCAAACATGTGTAGACGTACAGTGCATGATACACAAAGGCAAATACACTCCTCTGAATTCTCTTCAATAAAAAAAAAAACACACACACACACACCTTTACCGTCAGGCTCAGCCCAGCTTCATCAGGGATCTAATCCGAAGCATACCCTAGAACCCATTTCTGTACAGTACAGTAGCAAGTACTGTATTAGATAGTACAATAAGCTTATCACTGACATTGTGCTGGAGCCAGATTGAACAAGTTCGTTGTGTTGCTGTCTTTCGTAGCCACCGACGTTTTACAAATTTTGCACCGGGGAGTAGTTTGCGCCTCGTCTGAAACGTCGAAGCCGAACCAGTTCCATACAGTTGATTTTGTTTTGCCTTTTCTTGCAACTAAAACTAACTCGCTTCCAGGAGCCGAGTTGCTGCTGGCGGCGGACATGTTGGCATTCCTTGTTTATTAAACTTTCTCTGTGCGGGAGGGGGGAGGAGGAAGTAAACAGCACGCACGCAGCGTAGCGCATGCAGCGCGCTGACGTAGTACCGTAATCACCAGAGTAAAGGAGAACATCGTTTTCCCGATTTCATTTTTTTCCACATCGTCCAAATTAAAAATCCCGATTTCGATTAGAATACGATTAATCGACCAGCACTACTCACGGGTCAGCAGTGGAGACGTGAAGTGGAACAATACAGCTAACAGTCATCTCTCTGAAGCCATAGGGTGATCACTACCAGCCCCCACACACAGAGCCCGAACCCTCCTCAATTTCTTTTATGATGGTTTTACAGTGCCTCTGCAGAAGGCCTTAAATGTCAGCCAGGTAAATGTAACATCACAGACACTTCTGAATGACCACAAATGTATGTCACTCAACCAATATCCTACATATGTCAGCTCAGGGCCAGAATTTCATATTATTGGTTTCTTAAAACTATTTTTTTTACATAAAAATGACAAATTCAATAAACAAAGGCGCTGTGCACAGCCTGCTATCTGGCTGATAAGCTTTCAAACTGGTGTACCTCCAGCTTTTCATTTATCACTGATAAGTCCTCTCTTATCTGCTATCAGACCTGCAGCCACACACCACCACAGCCCTGTCCAGCTGAAGCATCTAGTACTGAGATCAGTTGTGTTGTGCTGTCCTGTGATTGACTTGGAACGAACAAGATGTCCACAGTGTCTAACTCCAGCGCTCCCGGGGACGGGCTTTAAATTCATCTATACTCTGACATCTCACTTTTTCTCAGGACACAGTGCAGTATCACTGCCACATGAGGTGGTCAGAAATATTCAGAGCCAATGCCGCACCACTCTATCTGCTAATGCAGGGCTTACCGGAAAAAAAACTTCCATGATAGTTTTGCGCATTGCAGTGAATTTGCAGATTTGGATACCAGTGTTCATATTCATTATGAAGACCTCCTCTCTACCTGGTTTTAACACCTGGATGATTGGACTTAAATCATATAAAGCAAAAACACATATAGGTTTAAATGTACCCATGATGCATTAAGGTGTTGATTATGCAAACTATCTCTAGAGATGGTCAAAGATGCATTTGCCTACAATCACAACAAACTCTGATGCAATGCATTTTCCCCCAGATATAAAAGCAAAATAACCAGATATACAACTCTGCATGCAGATCCAACCACAGGGCACAAGAAATTCAGAGGGCCGTAACCTGTGGCCTGGACAGAAACATAATTCTAAAACTGACTGGAAAGATGCTGTATAATCTCTTGAAGTGAGGCTGAAACCTGTGTTTATCACAGATGCATTTAATTGCCAGCTGTAGACACAATCTATATACATGACACAGTGCATAGTGTACACTTGTATTGGTGTACTTGTACTTTCTGCTCAGAGGACACGGAGATCTTAGTTATTCTGTATACTCATTCCAAAGGAAGCTTGGAGGCAAAGGGTAGAGAAATACTTTCTGCTGGTGTCATAATATCAGATATGAAGCTCAGTGTAAATTAAATCAGGAAGACTTTCTTTATGCTATGACCACTTACAATTCTCTCTCTATCCCACTCCCACTGCCTCCTCCAATCAGCTGACTATGGGCATTCCCTTTTCTAGTTAGTCAATCAAACTTTGCTACAATCTCCTTCAGCCACTCATTTTGTTACTGACAAACCTTAAATCTGTTCATCTCTCTGCTGTCAGCTGTCATTTTAGGTGGAATTGTCAAGCCCTCCTCCACCCCATTCACTACCAATTACCTTATCCAGAGCCCAGGACAAGCTCATCGAAAGCCCACTCCTCTTCAAACCCATCTAATCTTATCACCACCATCACCACCACCAGCATCTAGACTTCGCAAGGGGGGTATCCCTAATCTAATTTGTCTTTAGCCTCCTTCTGGGATATATGAAATCACAATGGGGTCTTATTGCCAAAGACTTTTCACATTTCTCATACTTGTGTGCACATGTAAATAAATATCATTTTCTCTCAGAACGAGTCTCTCCTGATTGAACTGTTCCCATCTTTAAATCCTGACTTAAGATCTCTCTTGTCAACCGAACCTGCTACCTATAAGAACTATCAACTGTGTACTTACTATTCTCTCACCTTTAATGTCTCTAGTATCCTTGTAATATGAACTGGTGTCTTACTTACATGTTTTATACAAGTTTATCTATCACAGATTTTATTCTGCCTTTTTAAAAATTTTTGTTCTGACTGTTTCCACTTAGGGTCGAGCAATGTTTAGCACACTGGCATATGACGATGTCCACAGTAAAACATTGCTGACACGCAAACCACCAGTTATATGCGTTACACTTGCGCAGTTGTCAGGACTGAGGTCTGATGCAACGACAGAGACACAAGGACTGAGTGCCATGGTGTAAATGAGTGTGTGTTTGAGATAGAGAGTGAGATAACATGTGATATCTACAGTATAAAACCAGTGACTTAAAAAAAAAACAGTCAGCCCAGAAGATGTGAGCAGATATTGATCAGTGACACTGACAAATCTGTGCAGTGGCAATGATGGCAAAGTCTATCATCCCAATCCTATTTCCAGTAATGCGCTTTTTGACATGTAATGTTCCAAAATGTTGGCCAGCACTGGCAAGTTGAACTGCAGCACTGGACAGTTGAACTGCAGCACAGGCCAGTCAACTTTCCATCTGTTTCAAGCTATGACCATTTAGATCACCTCTCTAAAGAGACACGTTTTGGGGACTCATGATCCATCAACGTATTCTCAAAGAATGGCTCATATGATATTCTATGAAAAATGCACAACAATATCCAATGAATTTGCATGCACAACTGCTTGAATGATATCCTATGAATTTGCACCCCATGAATGACATTACATGCTTAACGTAAAGTTACATAATTAATGTAAAGTTATGGAGGTTAGGTTCAGGCAATAAGAGTTACTGTTGTTAGGTTTGGGAAAAGAAACATGGTGAACACATACCTTATAATGACTTCAGGTTCACTCAATCCAAACAATCCAACCATGTGACTCCAGGAGAAAGTCCTGGGCGAAAGACTGTTTTTTTGTGACCCATCCACCACCCCAACCTGCCTCCTTACAAGCACTTGGCTTTGTTGTTTACTGCCTTCAGCGCATTGGTCACATGATTGCAGCCTTTCAAAATACGTGGTATATCTACAAATGTAGGTGAATTGCTTTTTATTAGATTAAAAATAATTAACTAATTAATCTCACATTTTAAAATCCATTAATCTAGATTAATCACAAATAATTTCCTTCTAAAGTTAAGTGCTGTCTAAAAGTAAAAAAAAAAAAAAAGAATATCATGTGCTTAATCACAAATAATTTCATCTTTATGTCATCCATTTGCAATAACATGTTGGAATGTGACATCATGGAATTATTATATAAAATCAGAAAAGGTCAAATGCTCTTGTTTAATGTCAATAGTTTGTAAGTCAATGAATCCAGTAAACTATTGTCATTGGCTAAGCGAAAGTAGCCCATTTGTTATCAATGTAGGTTAACAAAAAAACTAAAGGCTGCAACCAGGGCTGCACTGCAGTAGTCCATATGAAGAAGACACTGTGGGAGAGAGGCAGAGAGACAGCACTCGTGGAAAAGGGGAAGCAAGGAGAGACTGAAAGTGAGAGAGAGAGAGCTTTTGAAAAGGACTATGCCAGGTATGTTTGTCCAAAAAAACGTTAGTACTAGGCATGTTTTAAGCATTTTTTCGTCATTTTAACGTCATGCTGTTTAGATCACTACCATCTCTGAGAATGGATGGAACTTTTAGCGGACCAGATGGTAATTTTGTTACTTTTAGATCATTAATGTTTAGCTTGAACATTGCCTGCTTGTTGTCAGGCTAAAGGCTATACAAAGTGCAACAAATTCCTAAATATTCTATGTATATAAAGATGACAGAAAGAGACAGAGACAGTGCTCATTTAAAGAAAGGGGAGGGGCAAAGGGAGAGTGAGTGTGTGTGAGCAAGTAAGAGAGACAGAGAAAGGGATCATACCAGTTTTGTTGTCCTAAAAATGTCAGTACTTTCTGAAGCTTTTTTTCATCACATTCCCATCATGTTATGATGTGTGTTAGATGTTCTACATTATTTTGATACCCTGGCCATCATTCTAGCTTAAAAATTTACCTCCATACCATCGCTGAAAGTGCATGGAACATAATGTCAGAGCACCTGCATCAATGGCGTTAATTTTCTTTAAAGTGTTAATCGCGTTGACATTAATCGCGCAGATTAACGCATCAACTTTGACAACACTAAGAAAAACATATGAAAAATTTGAAAGAACAGTCTGGATCCATACATGGCATGTGCCAAAATATTTCAATCACTAAAAACAGAGCTCAACTTTGGCAATGTTTACATACACATATCTTAAGGAGAATCCCTTCTGTTATGCTGCCGCCAAGATGAAACTGTACAAAAGGACAGAGTGGTAAAATGCATTTTTGATCTCAATAGGTAAAAAATGCTGCTAGTTGGGAGGTGAAGGACAATAAATTGTTTGTTAAGTTAAGGTCAGTACTATTAAGTCAATATTAGCAAGCTACCTAAAGTCAGAACAAAGCTAGAGATCCATGGGCCATTAGTTTAGGGTCACTGTAGTCAATTATCTAGGGGGTAGTGACAAGGTAGTAATATTCTGATTAGGTTAATACAGGATTCTATGACATAAACTAGATTTACATAGAAGCTGCTGTATGCCTCCACAAACCTGTGAAGTTGTAGTTACAGTTTATGTTTGTGAAAACATGGATGCTTCACACACATCTTCCCCCTGGCAGCACAGATTTCACAGTTTCAAGGTGAGTCATGATTAGAAATGGCCAGAAAAGTCTTTGTGCATAACATTATGATGTCACAGTGAAGTTGACCTTTGAGGTTTTGAATATGAAATGTCATCACATCATTATTTTCTACCATAAGACATTTGTGTGAAATGTTGTCATAATTAGCATATGAATTCCTGAGTTATGGCCAAAAACATTTTTGTGAGCTCACAGTGACCTTTGACCACCAAATTCTACTCAGTTTATTCTTGAGTCCATGTGGATGTTATGATGAAACTTGATGAAATTCTCTCAAGGTGTTCTTGGAAAATCATGTTTACAAGAATGTGACTGATGCAAGGTCACAGTGACCTTGACTGTTGACTGCAAAAATCAGTAAGTTCATCCTTGAGTCACAAGAAATGTTTGTGCGAAATTAGTAGAAATTCCTTAAAGGCATTGAGATATCGTGTTCAGAGGGATGAGACAAACATGGTCACAGTGACCTTGACCTTTGACTTATATTCACCAAAAACTAATAAGTTCATCACTAAGTCCAAGTGGACATTTGCTCCAAATTTGAAAAAAATCCCTGAAGGTGTTCTTAAGATATCGTATAAATGAGAAACATAAAGCCTCTGGCCACTGCTATTGCCAGCGCAGAGTCATAATAACACTCTTCAGTGTCAGGCAAACCATTTCTGACTGGGTTTAGATGACCCACCATTGACAGCCTGCTGTGGAGAAGGAGGTCTTGGTGCGGTTTGGCCAATGTGCTTGTATAGCAGGATTAGGAGAATTGTGTTGGCATGTAGGTGTCACAAAGTGACCAGGAGAGACTGTTTTGTTTAGGTTCGCATTATCTTGTTTATTGATAATTGATTTATTTCCTTGATTTGTGTGTGTTTTGAATTTATCAGTTTGAAGTTTCTTTTCTCCTCCTGAGCTCCTGAAGGACCTCCCCCTTGTATTAACTGGGCACACCTGTGGCAAGGTGACAATTATCTGGGCACACCTGTGGCGAAGTTTGATTACCTCGCGGCACTCAAGAGATCGGCAGGCAGACAGAGAGCAGGGCTGCTGGTCGACCGGACCGAGAAGGACGCAGATAAAAGAAAAAGGCGGCCGCAAAGGACACACTGAGGCGGGCCACGACGGACCTTGTGAGGTGAGTAGCCACAGAAAAAAACACTTGTACGATTCAATTGCCGCTGAGTGAGACAAACCAGGTCTTTCATGTGTGTTTTCTCCCCCTGCTGAGGCCTGCCAAGTCGGAGAAGACTGCGAGTGGACGATTGCGGCGGCAGAGCGCAGCATACCAGGGCCGTAGACACGCCGCCGCTGGCCTGCCTCAACCCCCCCCCCCCTTGCCTGTCTCCCCCTTGGAGCAAGCCCTTAAATTACGGTGAAGTAACAAACTGTTAAAGGGGGCTTCATAGAGACCTGCCTATTTTTAAAGACTCTTTTTTAAAGACTGTTCCCCCACCATCCCCATTTTTTAATCTGTCAATTAAGCTGTCAGTAGTTAATAAACTACTCTTTTTGCTCAATATTGTCTCGGTCTGTATACTTGTTCACCAGAGATATAATAAACCTGTGACACTTTTCTTGGCATTGTCGGCAGGATCTCTGGTGTCAAGTGTGCAGTCATGAGTATGGAAAACCAGGCAGCAGCACCTGGACCAGTAGCCTTTAGTGCAACATGGCCATGGTTTATGGGGGTGCCTTGGGCTCCAAAGTTTAATGGCAAAAGGGATGGTTTTAAATATGGAGATTGGGCCAGCCAGGTGAAAGCCCTTCTCAGGGCTCAGAGCCTAAAAGAGGAGCAGAAAATCGATTTTATGTTCAGTGCTGTAGACGGGGATGCTAAGAGGGAAATCCAGCTGCTTGATGTACAGGAAAGCAACACAGCAGATAAAATATTCAAGTTTTTAAACAGACTGTATAGGGGGACCTCATCTGCTGCTGACCTCCGTGTGAATTTTTTTTAATATTAGGCAGGGTAGTGGGGAGTCACTGAGTGATTTTAGCCTTCGCATTCGAGAAGCCTTTCAGCGATGGAGGGTGGCAGAACCAGATGGGACAGCCCGCCAGGGAACCACCCTGAGGGACCAAATGATTGTCAGTCTGCCGGCTGGACCTTTGAAAAAGGAGCTACAAAGGCAAGTATGCAGAAACCCTGACATGACTTGTTCTGAGCTGTTTCAGGAAGCTAAGGAGTTGGAGAAGGAAGGCTGGGGTGATGACGGTGAAAGCCAGTCCTGCCCAGTCACCACGGTGCCCCCTGTTGACAACCTCACCCAGTGGAAAGACCAGACCAGAGCAGAACTGGTAACGCTGGTCACAGAGCTGGGGAACTGTTTAAAGGAGGAACTGAGAAACAGTAGGCAAACTTCTGTTCAAGCAGAAGGGGCCCTCCAGCAGGGCCGCCCCCGACGCCCAATGGTACACCCTCGTTGGGATGAACAAGGCCGTCACATCTGCTTGCATTGTGGACAACCGGGCCACCTACGTCGTGACTGCCCTCAGCGCCGGCAGAACCAGCCGCCTTTAAACCCCCAGGCCCGGCCACTGTAGGGTGAGTGGACGGAGAGCAAAAGAGTGCAGCACCATCTAAGCCCTCATTTGTCGGAGAGTGTCCCACAGTGGAGGTTGCCGCTGGAGGAGAGACTATCCCCTGCCTTCTAGATACAGGATCCCAGGTAACCCTTTTCAGTGAAGCTTTCTTTAAAAGACATTTTCAAAATCATCAGGCAGAAGGCAAGGCAAACATTAGCTGGCTAAAGTTAAAAGCAGCCAATGGCCTACGTATCCCTTATGTAGGCTATGTGATGATGGATTTCAAAACTGGGGGGATGGAAGTTCCACAGCGTTTTGATCATGTCTGATGACTATATGGGGGCTGAACATGGGTTGCTGGGGATGAATGTCATTGGTCCAGTGTGGGGAAACTGTTAATAGTGGGGGGCACCCTGGATTACAAGTTGTCAGGTCTGTTTTCCTCCCTGCTCACACCGCGAATGGGACAGAGTGTTTCCCTGCTGCCAGCGAGCCTTAGCAGTGGGCCTCACAGAAGACCAGCCAGTCACTTGATGCAAAGATGGCGGCGCGTGTAGACACAGCGACCCGGTGCTCTTCTTCAGTTAGCAGCAACACACTGAGAAGGACTTACACCCGAACTGAACTTTTAAGCCTGAAACAACACTGGACTGGCTGGACCCCCCCAGAAGAGTTCGACTCGTTCCCAGAAAGGATATGCCGGCGAGAGCTG
This sequence comes from Cephalopholis sonnerati, assembly GCA_019142605.1. NCBI lineage: Eukaryota > Metazoa > Chordata > Actinopteri > Perciformes > Serranidae > Cephalopholis > Cephalopholis sonnerati. Next base: position 47,888,139 of record JAGQAX010000002.1, read on the forward strand.
ACAGAAAGGAGGCGACGGCGGCGCTGCGAAAGATGCCGGAAACAAGGCAAACGAGCCGGCATCAGAGCTAGGCTAACAGCGACTCTGCATAAACCAGCGGTTCCAAGCGTCTTTCTCGCCAACGTCCGCTCCCTGGTTAACAAGATGGACGAGATGAAACTACGGGATGTTAACAACCGGATAGACAGCTGTATCATGGTGATAACAGAGACCTGGCTGCATGAAAACATCCCGGATCTAGCTGTGGAGCTAGCAGGACGTACAATCTTCCGGGCGGACCGCACATCGGACTCCGGTAAGAGGAGAGGAGGAGGTGTGTGTGTCTATATTAACAACAGTTGGTGCACGGACGCTGCAGTTATTGAGAAACACTGCTGTCCAGACCTGAAGTTTCTAATGTTAAAGTGCAGACCTTTTTATTTGCCCAGGGAAATAACCCAAGTGTTTGTAACTGCTGTGTATATCCACCCGCGAGCTAATGCTAACGTAGCTATGAGCAGGCTGTATGACAGCATCACCAGGCAACAAAACAAACACCCAGAGGGCTTCTTCATCGTGGCTGGAGACTTTAATCACACCAACTTAAAGGCTGTGCTCCCCAGATTTTACAAGAATGTTGACATTCAAACAAGGAAGGGCAGAACACTATACCAGATCTACATCAACATCTCTGGAGCCTACAGAGCCCGCCACTTCCCCCACCTCGGACACTCAGACCATCTTTCCCTGTTCCTGACACCAGCCTACAAGCCCCTCATCTGCAGGTCTAAGCTACAGTACAAGTCAGTGCAGTGCTGGACTGAGGAGGCCACACTATCCTTGCAGGACTGTTTTGAGGACACCATATGGGAGCTCTTTGAAGACCCAGACATTGAACTCCACACCTCCTCTGTACTATCATACATCAGTTTCTGCATGGATAATGTAACATCAAGGAAACAGGTGAAAACATTTCCCAACCAAAAACCCTGGTTTAACACCAATATCACAGCACTACTCCAGGCCAGGGATTCAGCACTGAGGTCAAGGGACAGGGAAGCCTACAGGAAGGCTAGAGCGGACCTGAACAGAGGCATCAAGGCTGCTAAAACAAAGTACAGAGAGCAGATAGAAGCCAACTTCAGGGAGAACAACCCCTGCTACATGTGGAAAGGCATACAGAATATAACTGATTACAAACAATGCCACAACAACGCCCCCCCCCCCCCCCCCCCCCCTCCACCGACACTTCTCTCCCAGATCATCTTAACACCTTTTTCTCCTGCTTTGAAGAGGACAACAGACATCATCAGAGCATGACCAGCCCCCCACCATCCAACAACATCAGGTACTGCGAGTCCTGTGTGGTATCGACACCAGGAAAGCACCAGGACCGGATGGAGTACCAGGGAGGGTGCTGAAATCATGTGCTTACAGCTTGCTGCAGTATTCACTAACGTCTTCAACCGTTCACTGCAGCAAGCCACAGTCCCCACCTGCCTGAAAACAGCCACCATAATCTCTGTGCCCAAATCCTCTGCTATCACAGGGTTGAATGATTACCGGCCTGTGGCCCTGACACCGGTGATCATGACATGTATGGAGAGGCTGGTGTTACAGCATGTCAAGGCCCACATCCCACCTGGCTTTGATCAACATCAGTTCACCTACAGGTCCAACAGATCCACAGACGACGCCATCTCCATCGCCCTCCACACCGCTGTCAGCCACATTGAAAACCCCAACACATATACACAGAACAAAAATATAAACGCAACACTTTTGTTTTTGCTCCCATTTTTCATGAGCTGAACTCAAAGATCTAAAACATTTTTATATACACAAAAGACCATTTCTCTCAAATATTGTTCGCAAGTCTGTCTAAGTGAGCACTTCTTTGCCGAGATAATCTATCCCACCTCACAGGTGTGGCATATCAAGATGCTGATTAGACAGCATGAATATTGCACAGGTGTGCCTTTGGCTGGCCACAATAAAAGGCCACTCTGAAATGTTCAGTTTTGCTTTATTGGAGGGGTCTGGGGGGGGGCAGAAAACCAGTCAGTATCTGGTGTGACCACCATTTGCCTCATGCAGTGCAACACATCCTCACAACCTCCTTGGCATAGAGTTGATCAGGTTGTTGATTATGGCCTGTGGAATGTTGGTCCACTCCTCTTCAATGGCTGTGCCAAGTTGCTGGATATTGGCAGGAACTGGAACACGCTGTGGTATACGCCAATCCAGAGCATCCCAAACATGCTCAATGGGTGACATGTCCGGTGAGTATGCTGGCCATGCAAGAACTGGGATGTTTTCAGCTTCCAGGAATTGTGTACAGATCCTTGCAACATGGGGCCGTGCATTATCATGCTGCAACATGAGGTGATGGTCGTGGATGAATGGCACAACAATGGGCCTCAGGATCTCGTCACCATATCTGTGCATTCAGAATACCATCAATAAAATGCACCTGTGTTCGTTGTCCATAACATACGCCTGCCCATACCATAACCCCACCGCCACCATGGGCCACTCGATCCACAACGTTGACATCAGCAAACCGCTCACCCACACGACGCCACATGCGCTGTCTGCCATCTGCCCTGAACAGTGAAAACCGGAAAGCCATCGAATGTGAGCATTTGCCCACTCAAGTCGGTTACGACGACGAACTGCAGTCAGGTTGAGACCCTGATGAGGACGATGAGCATGCAGATGAGCTTCCCTGAGACGGATTCTGACAGTTTGTGCAGAAATTCTTTGGTTATGCAAACCGATTGTTGCAGCAGCTGTCCGGGTGGCTGGTCTCAGACGATCTTGGTGGTGAACATGCTGGATGTGGAGGTCCTGGGATGGTGTGGTTACACGTGATGTTGTCTCATCAGCATCTTGATATGCCACACCTGTGAGGTGGGATAGATTATCTCGGCAAAGGAGAAGTGCTCACTAACACAGATTTAGACAGATTTGTGAACAATATTGGAGAGAAATGGTCTTGTGTACAGAAAAAAAAATGTTTTAGATCTTTGAGTTCAGCTCATGAAAATGGGAGCAAAAACAAAAGTGTTGCGTTAATATTTTTGTTCAGTGTATCAGGATGCTGTTTGTTGACTTCAGCGCGGCATTTAACTCCATCAGCCCCAGCAGACCCATCAACAAACTGCAGACACTACAACTTGGAACCTCCCTCTGTCTGTGGATCAAGGACTTCCTGACTAACAGACCCCAGCATGTCAGAATGGGCACCTCCACATCCTCCACCATCGTCCTCAATACTGGTGTTCCTCAGGGCTGTGTGCTGAGTCCAGTCTTGTACACACTGTACACTTATGACTGTGTCATTACTCACAGCTCCAACACCCTCATCAAATTTGTGGATGATACAACCATTGTGGGGCTCATCAACAACGGTTATGAGACACCATACAGGGAGGAGGTCCAAGCACTGGCGGCCTGGTGCAGTGACAACCACCTCAACCTCAACACCAAGAAGACAAAAGAAGTCATTATTGACTTCCGGAAGTCGAGGACCACACTGCACTCAGGCCTGAGCATCAATGGGGAGGAAGTGGAACGGGTCACAGCTTTAAGTTTCTAGTCTCGGAGGACCTGGGCTGGACTGTGAACACCACCCACATCATCAAAAAGGCCCAGCAGCGTCTCTTCTTTCTGAGAACACTGAGGAGGAACAAACATCCTCCACCTCTGCTGAAAAACTTCTACCACTGCACAATAGAGAGTGTCCTCACCTATGGCTGTACGGTGTGGTACGCCAGCTGCACTGCATCTGAAAAGAAACAACTGCAGCGGGTCATCAAGACGGCTGAGTGGCTCATCGGCTCCCCACTTCCACGCCTAGAGGAGATCTATTCCAGCCGTCTCCTCCGACGGGCCACAAAGATTCGGAATGACCCCACCCACCCAGGACACTCTCTATTCACCAGCCTTCCCTCTGGCAGACTCAGAGTCATGAGAGCCCGCACCAACAGACTGAGACACAGCTTCTTCCCCATGGCTGTGAAGAGGCTGCTGCAAGAACCATGACCCCCCCCCCCCAGTATATTTTATGACAAGGACATTGTAGCTGCAAGAAGAGAGTGCCAAATGAAATTTTATTGCATTTATTGCAGTGACAATAAAGCTTGTTCTTCACTGCTCGGTTGACCAGACAGCAGCCGGTTGTAGAGCCCCTAGAGACTGAAATGGTACTGTGGGCCCATTGTGGGCATTGGTGGAGGGAATAAATACAGAGACAGAGTGGCAGGTGCCTCATGCAGTGGTTGAAGTGGTGAAAAATAAAATTCCTATACGAGTGTGTAACCCTCACCCTTATCCTACTGAGATCCCCCAACGCCAGCCGCTGGCAAATGTGTGTCACATATCACCTGACCAAATCCATGCTAATGAGCTTGTGTTGCAGGAGCAGGCAGACGGGGAAGTGGAGGTGGCGGTGAGAGCAGTACAGGAACTGGCAGAGGATAGCACTGCAGGAGGCCTCCCGCAGTGCTCCCATCTCCCCCAACAACAAGACAGAGTGAACCAGTTGTTAGCAAAATGGAAGTGTGTGTTTGCCCAGGATGAGGAGGATTTTGGGCAAACGAGCGCTGTCCTACACCAGATTTCCACTGGTAACGAGCCCCCCCACGAGAGAGGTACAGACCTGTGCCACTTAAACTCTATCAAGAACTGCGGTCACTGCTACAGAGCATGCTGGAAAAGGGGGTCATCCGAGAGAGCAGCAGTCCATGGGCGGCTCCGATGGTCCTGGTTTAAAAGAAATCCGGAGCCTGGAGATTCTGTGTGGACTACCGTCGCCTCAATGCCCTCACCCATAAGGATGCCTACCCACTCCCCCGGACTGAGGAGGCCCTCACCACCTTGAATCAAGCGGAGTGGTATTCAACCCTTGACCCTGACAAGTGAAGATGGACCCTGCAGACCGAGAGAAAACCGCATTCATTACCCCTTTAGGCTTGTACGAGTTTGAAAGAATGCCGTTCGGCCTCTGCAATGCCCCTGCAACCTTCCAGAGGCTGATGCAGCGTTTCCTCGGATCTCAGGTAAATGACTCCCTGCTTATCTACCTTGACGACATTATTGTGTTTTCCAAGTCTTTTGATATGCACCTGACCCATTTAGACAGAGTGTTTCAGAAACTACATGAACATGGACTGAAATTGCAGCCCAAGAAATGCACCCTGTTTCAGAGTGAGGTGAGCTGCCTGGGCCATCTGGTCGGACGACATGGAGTGGCTCCAAATCCTGAAAGGGTCAAGGCAGTGCCCTCCTCCACTGTAAGGCAAGTGCGCTCGTTTCTTGGGTTTGTGGGCTATAATAGAAGATTCATCCCCTCTTTTGCTAAGATTGCTGCCCCTCTGCATGCACTCACACATGGCACCAAACAGCTGGGGTCCAAGAGCCAACCAGTTGAATGGACAACCAGCTGCCAGGAGGCCTTTGATAACTCGAAGAAGATGATGGTGAGTGCCCCTATTATTGCATATGCAGACTACAAGCTGCCCTTTAGACTGTACACTGATGCCAGCTTTGAAGGGCTGGGTGCAGTACTTTCTCAGGTGCAGGGGGAAAAAGAGAGGGTTATAGCCACCGCTGGAGTGGCCATCGGGCATACTGGGCATTTGCCCGGTGGACCGATGGTGATTTTGGGCCGGGCCGGGCCGGGCCGGGCATTTTTCTTTTTTTGCTAATGGTACTAATATTAACAGCCAAGGACCGATGCTCCCTCCCTCTTGGGCCTCGGCTGTCAATCAATCAATCATACAGAGAGAGAGGAGATCGGCAAAATGGAGACCTGCAAAAAACGGAAAGGAGGCACGGAGAAAATTAGAGATAGAAAGAGACAAGCCCTTCAGGCAGATGCTGCTTGCTGGTGGCGGAGCTTCCTCCTCAGCAGCAGCAGCATCCTCAGCAGCCGCAGGTAACGATGGTGGAGGTAGCCGTCAGGTGGATGAGGGGAAAGGGAGGCAGGAGGAGGAGAGACCTGCGGCCGCCGCTGGTGCAAGTGAAGGGGAATCTGAACTTCAGGTAAGAAGTGATGAACTGTAGTCTACCTGAGTCAGATATGAATCAAGTTTGGGTGAAGTTTATTTTTGTTGTGCTTGCTAACTCTTAACACAGTCCATAGTTACAAGTAGGCCATTTAACAATTCAGCTAGCTGTGCATGCTAGCTAGCATGGCGGGGTTTCTCTACTGCTGGGCGGTTTCTATGATGTTATACCAGAGATAGTGATCTTAGTGCTTCAGTAATTTTATTTTATTCATTTAGTTAGTTAAGTGTAGTCTTTATTAGTTAGGTAGTTAAACATTTCAATGTTTATTAATTGATATAAGTGCACTATGCAGTAATTTCTTACTCAGAAACAGCTAAAGCTCAACAGAGCAAAAATGTTCACATAAAACCAAATGATTAGGCTAGTATTCATCATAAACCCTCTACACTTGCAGATTTAGATTGAATCAAATTAGGATTTGCCAGGAGATGTGATGCTGCTCATTAACATAAAAGTGGCATGGAGTTAAAAGTAACTACTTAAATGTATTTGTCTTTTACACATAAATATTCTCTTTATTCTAGATAAGTTGTCTTTTTATTCTTATTCTTTTTTTTACTAACATTTAACAGCAAACTCTTGTGTACATTAATTACCTGTATTTTTTTTAGTGTGGGCATGTTTCCGTTCAATTGAAAATATTTTTCGGTAAAATGTTCTTGTGGGCCTTGGCTAATTTCTCAGGGAAAAATGCGGGCCTTGAGATTATAACTATGGTATGGCATGAGTATGGTATGGGGCCACACCACTTGTACTTGAAAACAGTACAGATTTCATAAAGATAAACAGATTGTATTTGTTACATTATTTTTTTCACGTGGCCTATGTTTGTTTTTATTAAACAATAATTTGCCAATTATATTACTGATTATTGTAGTGCAGCTTTTTGTCACCTTGTTATCTGGGAACTCCTCAAAACCTCAACAAAATGTGTCAATCCTTATATGTTACACTAGGTTGATCCACCATCCCAAGTGGAGCAGTGTGTGAGAGAGGAGATGGAAGAGCAGGAGAGAAAGATGGAAGAACAGGAGAGAGAGACAGAAGAGCAGGAGAGAGAGACGGAAGAACAGGAGAGAGAGAGCGAAGAGCAGGAGAGAGAGATGGAAAAGCAAGCGAGAAAGATGGAAGAGCAGGAGAGAGAGACGGAAGAACAGGAGAGAGAGAGCCAGGGCATAGACTACTTTGCTCACCCCGAGCCCGCGATATTACAGGCTTTCTTAGATCACCACCCACAGCAGGACACCAGCAGTGCGGTTGTGATGAGGGTGTTCACCTGGCACTAGCAGGAAGTGGCTCACTTATTGCAAAGAACGCCATTTATTGTTCTGCTTTATGTGTCTGGCATTTGCAAGGAGGACTGATACCGGAGCATTTATTACAGGCATGAGTGATTGGCGACATGTACATCTGCGCACAGAGGAGCACGAAAAGAGCACTGCACACCAGACCTGTGCTGAAGCTTTTTTCTTAAGGTGCTCAAAAAGCAACATCAGCAGCTTGTTCGCTGGCAGTCAGATGTCAGCTCATAGGGAACAAGTGAAAAGGAGACGCCAAGTTTTGGAGCGAGTAGTGGATGTGGTCAAAATACTTGGGAAGAGGGGGCTGAGCTTTAGGCAGGTGGAGAATGAGGCCACATACACTTCGGATGATAACACCATTGATCATGGTAACTTTTTGGAACTGGTTGTGTTATTAGGCAAGTACGATATCTGCCTTAGAGAACATTTGAATGACTGTGTTGAGAAAAGCAGGAAGTTGCATCAGTCCAGTGGATCAAGAGATAGAGGGTCTCTCATCAGCCTACTCTCCAAAACAACAGTTAACTCAGTGATTGATGCACTTGGGCACCTCATTCAAGAGAGCATCGCCAGTAACATCCAGAAAGCTGGAATGTTTTCTGTTCAGCTAGACACAACTCAGGACATAACAGGTTATGATCAGTGCTTAGTAATCCTTAGGTATGTTACTGAGGCTGTGCAGGAGAGGCTTGTTGCCATAGTGAGGTGTGAAGCATCCACTGGACAGTACTTTGTGGACTTGCTCTCAGGAGTTTTAGAGCATCTGGATCTGGACAAGGCCATGTGCATCGGGAATGCAACAGATGGGGCATCAAATATGCAGGGCCAGTACAAAGGCTTTTCAGCACTGATGACCTCTCAGTCTACAACTCATGTGCATGTTTGGTGCCATGCACATGTAATTAATCTTGTGCTTGCTAACACAAACTGTCATTGAAAGTGGATCACTCTTTAATCTACTTAATGACATAGCTGTGTTCATCAAGGAGTCCTACCAGAGGGTTAATCTGTGGGAGAAACAAACCCAAGAAGAGACAAGACACAGACACCTCAGTCCAATTGGTGAGACGCGGTGGTGGGCCAAGCATGATGCTCTCCAAAAAATCTTTGGACATTTTGGAAAACCAGAGAATGGCCTCTTCATTGATGCAGTGCTCACACTGGAAGCCATCGAAAAGCGGGAAAAAGAAAAGCCAGCTGTTTGTGCCAAAGCACGAGGCTTTAAAGAGTGTCTCTTGAAACACGAAACTGTGTTAACAGTACAGATTTTCTTTAGAGTGTTCGAGCAAACAACTCCGCTGTCCAAGTACCTCCAGTCAAAGGGGATGGACATGCTGTCTGCCCATCTTATGGTGACTGCCACACAAGAGAGCCTCAAAAGCATCGCCAGGGACTTCACAACTGTGAAGGCAGCTGCAGACATATTTGTGAAATGGACAAATGAGAAACTGGAGGAGAGGTAGAACAACACAGACATGGAAGTGGAGGCTGCACTACCTGAGAAGAGAGCCAAGAAGAGAAAAAGCAGGGCTGGAGAGATGGCTCAAGATGAGGTACATATCAATGCTGAGAAAGTATATGAGGTGAAAGTGCACAGTCCTGGACACAGCGATTGAGGCAATCCACAGACGATTTGTCACACATGGCACTCTCCTTGCTGATTTGGCATGGCTGGACCCTAGGAAGTTTAATCAGGTCAGAACTGTTTCTTTTCCTAGTAATGCACTTCAAAACCTCAGCTCATGTCTCCTCAAATTTGACAGCAGGGCTACAGTAAATTACCTTCAGTCAGAACTGAAAAGTTTTGCTGGACAGTGGGACAGGCTTAAGGCATCACATATGGATGAGTACAAGACCAGAACAGCAGAGGATGGATCTGCAGATTGGGAAGAAGAAAGTGAAATTGTGACCAAAAGCTGTGATTCTTGCAAAAATTGCCCACTGTGCTGCTATCAAATACTCAGGCGGTTCAACATGCTATCAGATGCCTATCGTCTCCTTGGGCTTGCATACAAGTACCTGCTGACCCTCTCCCTGACTCAGGTGGCCTGTGAAAGAACATTCTCAACACTCTAGTTCATTAAAAGCAGACTCCGAAGCAGCCTGTCCGCAAACAGGCTGGAGATGTTTATGCTGATGGCCACTGAAAAGGACACTCTCATGTCACTAGACTCTGACGTGGTCATTGACAGGGTAGCTGAGAAGAGTGAGCTGTTGAGAAAGCTGCTTTTGTAGCCTGATGAGGTAAAAAAAAAGATCAAAACACTCATTATAATGCATCAGATAAGATTAGACTAAACTTATTGCCATTACACGAAGTACAGTCCAAAGAAAAAGTTTTGCATATAACTTGAGTGCAAACAAGTAAAGTGCTCAGAAAATGCTTATATTAGAATTAATTAGAATTAGTGCATCTTAATAGGTCTTAATGTATAAGACACTAGGTGGAAAAAATATAAGAATGAGGTATTGTATATACAAACAGCTGTTTTCTTTTAGCCTCAACCTCTCACTGTCTCTTACAGAATGCTGTCACCCATTTTTGGAAGCCTGCCGTGGGTTCCTCTAAGTAAGTACTGTATAGAATACATGATTCAACTGTTTTTCTAGAGTAAAGATACCAGTAATTTGATCATCTGAGCAAGTCCATCAAGTAGTGTCATTCTTTCTCACCTTTCTCTGTCTGTCTCCTTTCACTTTTTAAAGGTTGCCATGTTTGTGTAAATATTCTGTGTTACTGTGCTGAGTGTTGCTGCTGGAGGTCTAAGGTGACTGTTTACTGATGTGGCGAGTACATAGTCTGTGAAAATATCACTCAATCACAATCTGTCATTTATACATTTTAATATTCATCTCATCTTTCTTCCTCTCTGTCCTGTTTTCAGGATCCCATCATACGTGGTTCATTGTTTGTTCAGGAGGATCACTAGATCATGCAGCCTTTTGGGTTCCTCTAAGTAAGTACTGTATAGAATAACGGGACTGGGAGGATGGTGTAGGTTTAAGTTTATTAGACAAGTACATATACACCAACAAGACAGTGTACAAGCATTGTCACAAGAAAGTTTGTTTTCATTCATAGGCTTGGCTCAAAATGCCCAGGCCGATTTTTTTGTCCCAGTCCAGCCCTGGTTATAGCCTATGCCAGTCGAGCTTTGAGCCCAAACGAGCGAAATGATAAAAACTACAGCTCATTTAAATTGGAGCTCCTTGCATTGAAGTGGGCTATAACAGAAAAATTCAAGGATTACCTGTGGGGGGCACAGATAACAGTTTATACGGATAACAACCCCTTGGTCCACTTGGACACTGCAAACCTGGGGGCCACTGAGGAAAGGTGGGCGGCACAGTTGTTAAATATCGCCCGGGGAGGGAGAACAGCAATGCAGACGCCCTGTCATGGAGACCCCAGGAACCACAACCCTGCACAATGGCTATGATAATGGAGGATGGTGCAGCAGATGAACTTCAGGGATGGGCAGGTCACCAGCAGGAAGACCCCACATTGAGACAGGTTACAGCCCTGTTACAACAAGGTAAACCATTTGGGCATATTGAGCGGCCTAACAGGAGTCTGTTGGCACCTTACACCAAATGTTGGCCCCAGTTAACAATGAAAGATGGGCTCCTTTTGAAGTGTGGGGAGGAATCTAATGAACTGTCTACACAGATTGTGGTGCCCCCAGGATGGAGGAGGCTGGTGTGGAAGGAGTATCATGAGGCGGCCGGCCACACGGTGGGGGCTAAACACTGTCCCTCTTGAAGTGGAGGTTCTACTGGCCCAGGCAGGGGGAAGATGTTCATTGGTGGTCAACAGAATGTGGGTACTGCCGGTCACAGCGACCACAACCGGAGGTAAGAGCCCCATTAAAAGCTGTTGTCACTTCTTACCCTCTGGAAATAGTGGCCATAGACTACCTGTCCTTAGGGAGACAAGACCACCTCTATCAATACATCTTAGTCGCCACAGATGTCTTCTCCAGGTTTGCATGGGCAATTCCAACCAAAGACCAAACTGCCATAACAACAGCTAAGATGCTCTGGCAACATGTCATCCAGCCCTTGGGTTGTCCCGAGAGGATACACTCAGACCGTGGAGCTGTGTTTGAGTCTTCAGTGATGGCAGAGCTGTGTCAAATGTATGGAGCACGGAAAAGTCGAACGACCCCTTATCATCCTCAAGGAAATGGCTCAGTTGAAAGGTTCAGTCAAACATTGCTTACGATGTTGAGTTCCTTAGAGGGGGAGGAACAAGCACGGTGGCCCCAGAAACTACCAGAGCTTGTGCATGCCTATAACAATTTTGTAAGTGAATCTACTGGCCTCTCCCCTTTTTTTTGTTATGTTTGGCAGGCATGCCCGTCTCCCAGTGGATGTGCTGATGGGGGCCAGACCAGCGGTGGGAGGAGCCACATCGGGAGGATGGATAAAGGCCCACCACAAGGCTCTACTCTGGGCCTATGGCACCGTCGCAAAACATGCCCAACAGAGACAATTGAGGGACCAACAACGTCACAGTCAGAAACCGACAGCTCTACCACTCCTACCAGATGAGAGGGTACTGATCAGAAACTTAGTCCGCCTCGCAGGTCCACACGTACAAATCTGGGGTTCGTGCCTGCCAGATATTATGAGTAGAAGCCAGTTGTTGGGACGACAACCGATCAAGTTGGGAGGAGAGAAAAGTGTCACAGGTTTATTATATCTCTGGTGAACAAATATACAGACTGAGACAATATTCAGCAAAAGAGTACTTTATTAACTACTGACAGCTTAACTGACAGATTAAAAAATGGGGATGGAGGGGGAACAATCTTTAAAAAAGAGTCTTTAAAAATAGGCAGGTCTCTATGAAGCCCCCTCTAACAGTTTGTTACTTCACCGTAATTTAAGGGCTTGCTCCAAGGGGAAGACAGGCGGGGGGCGTTGAGGCAGGCCAGCGGCGGTGTGTCTACGGCCCTGGTATGCTGCGCTCTGCCGCCGCAATCATCCACTCGCAGTCATGCTCCGCTTCTCCGACTTGGCAGGCCTCAGCAGGGGAGAAAACACAAGTGAAAGACCTGGCTCGTCTCACCCAGCGGCAATTGAATGGTACAGATGTTTTTTTCTGTGGCTACTCGCCTCACAAGGTCCGTCGTGGCCCGCCTCAGCGTGTCCTTTGCGGCCGTCTTTTTCTTTTATCTGCGTCCTTCTCGGTCCGGTCGACCAGCAGCTCCGCAGCCCTGCTCTCTGTCTGCCTGCCGATCTCTGAGTGTCGCGAGGTAATCAAACTTCACCACAGGTGTGCCCAGATAATTGTCACCTTGCCACAGGTGTGCCCAGTTAATACAAGGGGGAGGTCCTTCAGGTGCTCAGGAGGAGAAAAGAAACCACTAATCACCACTAATCCTAGATGAAACCACAGCATTCTACAATATTTTACATATATCAGACAGCACTGAGAGGTAACCTTTCAAATCTCCATTCTGTCTGTTTTCCCTGGCCATGCAAAGAGATGCATACCTCCAGCAGTACAACTGAACATTCCTGCATCCCTCAGCAAGATATACAAGGCCCAGTACATGTCACTGTCACCTCAAAAACTGAAGAGGTCTTTACAGGGTTACGTATAACAGAGGAACAGGTACATTTTTATATCAGTCAGTAAATGTGGTTAAAGACATGCAGTGGTGAAGTGGATGTTGATGGGGTGGGTGTATTACAAGGTAGATTTATAGGTTACCAAGGAGGTAGTGGGTAATACTCTCCTATATAATCCAGTGGCTCTTTGGCTGATTGGTGGGTATAATGTAAACAGCCAGAAAAAGAGGTGGATATACCCCATACACCTGTGCATACCCTCCACTACACCAGTAAAGACATGCATGTCAGGACTCTCCCAGGCACAGGTAACTACATCAGAAAAAAAGTTCTCCATAGTATTCAATAAAGTCATCTTTTCTGTCTGTTTCAAAAAATTTTAATTCACTGTTTACATTTGTCACATCTCGCAAACTTCTTGCTCAACCTTTTACCATCTAGTGCAGTGTGATAAAATGGGTGACAAGACTACAATTAAAATGTGGCACGTGGTTTTACCAAAAGGCAAGAAGGGTGACTGCATCAAACATCTGAGCAACCTGACGAACCAGTCATCCCCCTGATGAAGAAACTGCTATCCTGTGGCCTACAAGGACCCACACAACACCCCACCCTCTCTCGGGTATTCACATCCATAAAAAATAATGGATAAAAGTAGCAGACCAAAAAGTGGAAATCAGGATTCCAAACTGGCCAAAGTCAACCACAAAAGTAACAGGAGGGAAACCATGGCAATTTGTGTAAACCTTTTTAATGCAATCTTTTTCTGCCTGAAAATGCGAGCAGGTTTTAAACACATTGCCATGCAAGCGGTCTGCTTTTAGATTTAAGGCATTGTGTTTATGTATATGCTTATACTGCTCTGAAAAATGAGTACTTAAAGGCTGCATTAAAAGAAAAATTTCTGCACATTACCATCATTTATTATGTCACTTATGTTATTTACATGATCTTAACTTTTATACCTTGCTGGTATGATACAAATGATCAAGATAATAATAGATCTGCTAATATGGTCATTTGGACTGTTCCTCACAGTAATGTTACTGTGATACTTACGTCTAAGCCTATAGCATTTTTGTCTGATTTTAGATTAGGTACTGAACATGAGGGAAAGGCAGTTGAGAAGTACACCAAGATGATACAGAACCACTGCACCAACCTCACTCACAATGTTTACACTGCATCAGAGAAAATTGATTTATTGTGCTAGTACAACTAAAACCGGACTTTTAAAATACATGTCATGACATGACAGTTATTCTGACTGAAATCTTACTAAATTAAATTTCTCAAAGTCGGATTAACGCATCCAGATAATGTGATTGGGAGCTGAATTACTCCTGCACGTATACAATCAACCAGACCCAAACTGGCCTAGGTGCTCTGCACATGCTTCACAGTGTCCGCCCCAGGCTTTGACCTGGAAGTCAAATAGCATTAAATGCAGAACAGAGAAAGAGAAGAAAAAGAAAACGTAAAGCAGGTATGACATGTACAGAGCTGTTAAGATGTTCACCACGGTACCAGTTTCCCTCTAACTGTAGCTAATTTGTTTGTCCATTGTTTGGTCTGTGATGTAATGGGTCAACAAGAAAAAGGTCCAATACTAACAAGCTGAGAGGGGGCGTTTTGCCACCTTTTATGGCAGAGTTGGACATACTTTGGTCAATAAATCAATTCCTCAACTGTGCTTGTATTTCACAGCTAAAAGCAAACGTGTTTACAGCTCCTGTTGTGGCAACATCACATTATACCAACAAATCAGGCAGGGGTTATTGCTGTGGGACACCTGCATAATGAAGACAGACTTGTGTGTCATATCTGGGTATTTTCAGGCTGAATGGCGATACATGATCTATATCTCTGTATTTTCTAAGAAATAAGCTACAGGTTCATTTGAAAGTCAAAGCCTCATTTTAGACGTCACAAGCACTTTTATAAAAACAGAACATCATCAAATAAAATGCAAAGAGAGATATTTTTTTACTTGTTTGAAAATATACAGCCGCACAACTTATAAATTAAAAATGCTAAAATAAATAATAGGGCTGTACGTTAACTTTTTCCACATAGCACTGGGGCTATGGAGGTTTAAAGGTTTGCAGCAAAGGCCACAAAACTATAACATGAGTATAAAAGTATCAAGTAGACGTAAATCCATTGTAGTTTTTAAGAAATAAAAATCTTTGTGGGGAGAGTGAAAAAAAGTCGTTTTCCATGGCCTTTCAAATGAATCCGGTGCTGGAAAATCATTTAAATATTTTTATTTATTTAGGCTGTTAATCTTACTAATGTACAGAGCATCAACAGAGAGGCCTAGGGAGGGAAGGAGTGAGAGACACTTTGTCCTTGTTATATACGTCTTTTATATGAAGCCTCTGTGTTGCATTGCATTTATTTTTAACACATCTGTTGCCTGTATCCAGGCCCCTTCTCAATGTCACACAATAGACTACCAAAAAGCTACCAAGAAGAATGGCGATGCGCTATGATCCACCTCACACAGAAACTAGCAAACAAATGCTCACATGCAGCGCAGCGCTGTAGTGCACGTGTGCTACTGTGGTAATTTTATTCATCTCACAGACTGATTTAGCGTAGCATTTGCAGCATATAGACCGATGTCGCACTGTAGACTAATTAACAGACAAATTAAACAAAGTACCAGCACTGTGTCTCTCCTAGGCCCTGATTGTACAGAAAGTGTTTTAGCAGTTGAAGGCAGCTTATTGTAATTGTTTTTAATGACAATGAAATATTTTTCCTTGCTGTTTTTGTGCTGCGATGTGCCTAGCCTTTCTGCACTAGAGGCACCTGGGATGTTTGCCAGATTTTTCGCCTTGAGTAGAAAAAATTTTAAAATAGAAGGGAAAAATGCCCCATGTCATCTCTTTTTTGGTCATCTTTTTTCCCATTGTCCAGTCAGATGATTTGAGGTGAGGACCTGGTGTGGTGGACAGGAAAAACAAGTTTACAGTTTAGAGATGATAGACAGCAGGTTGTCAAATTGCCCCCGAGTCATCCTAAAAGGCGAAGATCCTAGACCAACTGGTGGGACACCCAATGATCTTCTTTTTTAGGGTCTCATGAAGCAAACACATCTCCGTTTCCCTGGGCCCAACAAGCTATTTGCTGACAGCCTCTCACCCTCAACCAGAGTTACAGAAAGTACTCTCTGCCTGTCCATTTTAGGAACTAGCTACTAATTACTGGATTACTGGGGAAAAAAATATTATTACATGTATTATTACATGTATTTACATTACAAGGCGAAGCAAGCTTTTTTTTTTTTTTTTACTAGTGGCATCCAATTAAAAAAAGGGCAGTGTAGTGCACCTCACATTTAGCAACCTGCAAAATGCTTTCTTTGTGATTGGGCCTTAGTGTTCCTGGAAAACTTGTGAGTGAGTGAGTAGGGAGGAGGTGTGTGGAGAGTATGGGAGAGGAGCGATACACACTGGCTTTTTGGAAAAACAGTGTTATGTAACACAACTTGAGCCTACATCGATATAAATGGTACAGTCTAAATCTATATCTTGGAGAAAAAAAGATATATATATAAGATATATCGTACATAATCCTTCCCAGCCCTAGTATAAACAAGGAATCTGTAAAAGACAGTACATTCATAGATGCTGTATAAAAGTTGAAAGAAGGATAACAGAAAACAACTAGAGAATGCAATTTCTAAAGAAATTGCGGGCGTGAATGCTGCATGCATGAATAGCTGACGCTACACTGCAATGCTGGCTTAAACATTTAAGAAGAAAGTGCATTATTAGGAATAGATGGGAAGTTGGGAATGGGCTCAGTTAGTATGAATGTGATTGAAAAATGTGACGATACCAAAACTGTGGAATATTTCAAGGTTCTTGAAAAGCTGACGCTACACTGCAATGCTGGCTTAAATGTATAAAAAAAAAGGTGAAGTATAGTGAAGTGAAGAATAGTTGGAAAAGTGTGAATAGGTTTAATTAGTATGAATGTCATTGTCAATGTCAATGTTAACTTCTTAGAAATTAAGCTGAGGCCCACCTTTCATGTTTAAGATTTCCAATTAAAATCACGTGTTGTCTTGCTTTTATATACTATTGTGAGTGAGAGGACACTTTAGTGTGTGTTGCATCATAAAAGGGGATCTGGACAGCAGGCTTTATCATTTTGTTTGTAAAATGTCTTCAGTCCTGTGTGTGTGTGTGTGTGTGTGTGTGTGTGTGTGTGTGTGTGTGTGTGTGTGTGTGTATGACTGCATTAGCTTAGATTCCCATGGGTTAGGCACTTTATCTAATAGAGATTTAGTTGAAGCACAGCTCTGAAAAAGCAGGCCTTTCGTCAAAATTGACAACTCAGATTATTAAAATATGTACACCCTGGGAGAGAGGACAACTTGAGAAATAAGCACTGTGAAATTTGTGTCTGTAATGTCAAAAATGTGAGCAGGTTAGAAAACTGGCACAATCTGTCATCCTCCAGAGATTTCTCTGTCAGTTGGTAGAGTTTCTCTCACTTTCAGGCACACTGTGTCAAATGTGTCTGTCTGTTTGCTTCCAAAGCAACATTGTTTGAAAGTGCATGAGTTTTACTTCATTTTCAAAATTGTGACTGTCAAAGCAAATTAAAGAGAAATGTTTACGAAGCTCTCTGCACTCTGTACACTGAACATTCTGTCCAATACAAACCTTAGAAGGCATTTTACACACCCAACTAAACAAGTTATCCATCAGCATTTGCATGACATATTTAAGCACTGTGCCAATAGCCCCACCTTGTGGCCATTAGTAAAACTCCACTATACTACTATACACTATCCACGGTATCTCTTAAAAGTTATTTTCCAAATTTGATATTGCTGAGCAAGTCTGTAGTACTTGATACACTGTAGTTTAATTTAGTCTAATTCTACTAAACAATTTACATATTGCTGTTGAAGCAGCAGCTGGCAGGTGGCAGCAGCTGCAGAGGCAGCTAAGGCTGGAGTCATACTTGCTTTTTTGTCATGTATTCGCATAGACAACCAACTGCATTGTACATAATTGTTCACATGCTTTTCTATGTATTCTATGTTATTGGAGGATTCCACTAGAGGGCACAGCAGAGAATTCAGATGACACAGATTAATGCTGGGCACTGGGATGGACATCCTAGATAGACATCACATATGGACCTTGGTGTATGTGCCTACATCAGACCATACAGGTCAGTGTATCTATTGTATCTATTCATCATCACAGATACATCTGTTAGATTGTTCTTTTGTTGGATTGTTCTGAGTTTTGGCTCAAATTTGGAGCCAATAATTTAAATATAACTTCACTTAAGGTTAGGTTAACTGATGACTCTAAATTGCCCGTAGGTGTGAATGTGAGCATGAATGGTTGTTTATCTCTTTAGCCCTGTTTCCACCAAGCAGTCTGGTATAGTTCAGTTCAGTTCGGTATGCATTTTTTTCTGTTTCTACTGTGAAAAGTTGTGGATGGTTCCTTATATCCCCATTTTTGGTCCCCCCTCTGCTGGGGTACCTAGCACGTATGTATGTATATATATATATATATATATATATATACACACACACATGTATATATATGTGTGTGTATATATATATATATATATATATATACATACAGTATAGACCAAGTTTGGACACACCTTCTCATTCAATGCGTTTTCTTTATTTTCATGACTATTTACATTGTAGATTCTCACTGAAGGCATCAAAACTATGAATGAACACATGTGGAGTTATGTACTTAACAAAAAAAGGTGAAATAACTGAAAACGTGTTTTATATTCGAGTTTCTTCAAAATAGCCACCCTTTGCTCTGATTACTGCTTTGCACACTCTTGGCATTCTCTCGATGAGCTTCAAGAGGTAGTCACCTGAAATGGTTTTCCAACAGTCTTGAAGGAGTTCCCAGAGGTGTTTAGCACTTGTTGGCCCCTTTGCCTTCACTCTGCGGTCCAGCTCACCCCAAACCATCTCGATTGGGTTCAGGTCCGGTGACTGTGAAGGCCAGGTCATCTGCCGCAGCACTCCATCACTCTCCTTCTTGGTCAAAAGGAGGTGGTGTTTGGGGTCATTGTCCTGTTGAAAAATAAATGATCGTCCAACTAAACGCAAACCGGATGGGATGGCATGTCGCTGCAGGATGCTGTGGTAGCCATGCTGGTTCAGTGTGCCTTCAATTTAGAATAAATCCCCAACAGTGTCGCCAGCAAAACACCCCCACACCATCACACCTCCTCCTCCATGCTTCACAGTGGGAACCAGGCATGTGGAATCCATCCATTCACCTTTTCTGCGTCTCACAAAGACACGGCGGTTGGAACCAAAGATCTCAAATTTGGACTCATCAGACCAAAGCACAGATTTCCACTGGTCTAATGTCCATTTCTTGTGTTTCTTGGCCCAAACAAATCTCTTCTGCTTGTTGCCTCTCCTTAGCAGTGGTTTCCTAGCAGCTATTTGACCATGAAGGCCTGATTCGCGCAGTCTCCTCTTAACAGTTGTTCTAGAGATGGGTCTGCTGCTAGAACTCTGTGTGGCATTCATCTGGTCTCTGATCTGAGCTGCTGTTAACTTGTGATTTCTGAGGCTGGTGACTCGGATGAACTTATCCTCAGAGGCAGAGGTGACTCTTGGTCTTCCTTTCCTGGGTCGGTCCTCATGTGTGCCAGTTTCGTTGTAGCGCTTGATGGTTTTTGTGACTCCACTTGGGGACACATTTAAAGTTTTTGCAATTTTCCGGACTGACTGACCTTCATTTCTTAAAGTAATGATGTCCACTCGTTTTTCTTTAGTTAGCTGATTGGTTCTTGCTATAATATGAAGTTTAACAGTTGTCCAATAGGGCTGTCGGCTGTGTATTAACCTGACTTCTGCACAACACAACTGATGGTCCCAACCCCATTGATAAAGCAAGAAATTCCACTAATTAACCCTGATAAGGCACACCTGTGAAGTGAAAACCATTTCAGGTGACTACCTCTTGAAGCTCATGGAGAGAATGCCAAGAGTGTGCAAAGCAGTAATCAGAGCAAAGGGTGGCTATTTTGAAGAAACTAGAATATAAAACATGTTTTTAGTCATTTCACCTTTTTTTGTTAAGTACATAACTCCACGTGTTCATTCATAGTTTTGATGCCTTCAGTGAGAATCTACAATGTAAATAGTCATGAAAATAAAGAAAACGCGTTGAATGAGAAGGTGTGTCCAAACTTTTGGCCTGTACTGTATATGTTTGTATATATATATGTGTGTGTGTGTGTGTGTGTGTGTATATGCATTGATTTCCACTGGATTATGTAAACTGCATATATTCTAATCCTCACTCGGAGAAAAAAAATACGTTGTTCCTGTGGACTACAGTAACAAAACTCCTGTGTTTGCCTGAGAAGGACTAAATGTACAAACTGCTATTTTTAAATATCCCATGGAGAGAGACTCTCACTGTTCTATTTTGTTTTGTAAAAGTCAGCGTGCAACATCATTCTGTGGACAATAAATTAAGTGCAGACTTCCCTCTTTGTCATCGGTGATGAACAATCCTCCCCACATCTAATTTGTGGAGGACATGCTAAACAGGGTCGAGGTACCATGTCTGAAGGGTTACTTTTGGTTCCAAATATATACTGAAGGTGTTTGGTGGAAGCCGGGCTTTTGTGTCAGCCCTGTGCTAGTCTGGTGACCTGTCCTGGGTGTACCCAGCCTCTCACCCAGTGACAGCTGGGATAGCCCCCGTGACCCTGTACCAGAATAAGTGATTACAGAAATGAATGAATGAATAATTTAAAGATAAAAACTTGAAATAAATAGCAGATAATGGCGTAAAACACACAATTTTAAGCTTTAATGACTCTCCACAAAGCCCTGCCTCATCTTGTCATGCCTGGCTCTCCTAATTTCAGTCATATAGAGTAACAGGAGAGTATTTGTACCCATGATGGTGTCTGTGTATTGTGACCTCAAAACAAGATTCAATTCCCTGGTTGACAGCCCTGGAGAAACAATCAATCAAGAAAAGATGAGGATCAGAGGGGAGACTCTGCAGGAAGCTGTATAAGATCTCGCTGCTTCCTGGAGGAAAACAGCAATCTTATCTGGACAGGGTAGAGCTGACAGGTAAGGCTGCATTGCATCGAAAGCGCAGACGGCTTCAAAGAAAGCCGATGAGGTTTTGTTAGATGACGTGTGACTGAGAGTAGTGTGGAGGGGAAAAGCAAGTCTACAGCATGTTTACAGGCAGAACAATGAGAATGTATGTGGAGAAATTTGAGCAGCACACACCTGACACTTTTCATTTTCAGATCTGTAAATGACAAAGATATACATCAGGGGAGGTAGGGAGCTAAAAACGGATTACTGACCCACTTAAAATAAGGTTTGCATGTGTTTTGTAGTCTGAATTTGGCAGTAGCTCAGTCCATAGGGACTTGGCTTGGGAACCGGGGGGTCGCCGGGTCCTTGACCGGACCAAAATATGGAGTGTGGACTGGTAGCTGGAGTGGTGCCAGTTCACCCTCCTGGGCACTGCCGAGGTGCCCTTGAGCAAGGCACCGAACCCCCCCGACTGCTCGGGGCACCTGTCCATGAGCAGCCCCCTTATTCTGACATCTCTCCATTTAATTCATGTATAGGCCCTGTTTGTGCATGTGTGTGGGTATTTCAGGCCTGTGTGTATATGTATATGGAATTTCCCCTTGCGGGATTAATGAAGTATAGAAAATTTAAAAAATATATGTAATAAAATTTTTAAAAAATATATGTTGCCCTGATGATAGGAACCTAAGTCCAGTGACATTCAAAGTGAAAATCATCAAGCTTCACTTCTGAGCAGGTCAGAATGAGACATGGAACTGCATGGACAGCACAAAATTACATTTGGCTAAATAACTGTCTCATACATAAATGAAGGAAGTTCAGTGAAGAGTTAAGTTAATTAAAGTGGTGAAACTGCCTTCTTTGCTTTTCCAGACCAGTAGGTCTAGGACAGTTAAATCCCAGCAGCAGGCAGGTAGAGAAGCCGGCCATCAGAGGCAGATCCATCAGAAAGGCAACAAACAAGTTCCTACGTCCACATATTTATTTTATAAGACTGCTTAATGCTCATTTACAAGCAGTCTAAACTATGCAAAAGGTTTACTTCAGCTGTACCTTGGCATTAACAAAATATGCTTGTGATACATTAGAGCTGTTTTAACCGACTAAAACATCATGGGAAACCTGTTTCTCTCAGCTCCACATTTTCCCCTAATCCTCATCAATTTGAGAGGATTTTTTGGATATGAAATCAACAAGAGTTGGTAGATGCCTTTTCTGTATTTTTTTTCACAGTGCATCTGATTATGTGGGAAACGGGGGAATAAATAATAAAAAAAAAAATAAAACACAGGCAATTAAAACCTAAATGAAGCAGAATTACCTCTTTGGTTCTATATCCTTGGGCAGATGTGTGGCCAGGCGTGTGTAATGATGGATGCCAGCATGACTGTGGGTCACTGCAGTTTCTAAAGAATGCAATGTCAGAGCCCAGCGGTCACAGATCATTTCAATTCACAGGGGAAACATTGGTGGATAACTCCATCCTTGAAAGGGCAGGATGCACTGAGGCCATACTGTGTGTGACATCCGTCAGCCTCACTGAGGAAAACGAAAGGGACTCTACCCTCTCTCAGCCGGTCCAACACCAACTAAATTGAATAACCGGCAGCCAGCCTTTAAAGGTTTGACAGACTCCTTCATTATGCCTCTGTCTTTCATTTCCTGGCACATCCAGCTAATAGGGCTCTGGTCTTTCCTCACTCTCCCTTCAGCAGAAAGTGTCAGCTTTTTGGCTCCTGGTATTCAATACTCAACTAATGAGAGTGATCTATCAGCTGTATTGAATTCCACTCCACAAAGGTGTGTGAAGCAGACACTGGCAGTGGTAGTACCCTGACACCTTCATCCATGCTGTGTTTTTCCAGACAAAGTTACCAAAGCGTAACAAATCCTTTACTAATGGCATAATGATACCCCATCTGTACAAAGCTGCTTTGATGAGGCACTTTTGAACTTCAGATGTTCTACTTTGTCACTACTGTTTTCAAATGACACAGAGCAAGCAGAGTGAGGTAAGTGCTGGGGAGGAAAATGGGGGCAGCAGAAGGATCATTGTAAGAAAGAACTGATGAAAACAAGACGACATGCCCAAAGGAAATCATAAGCTGTCAGTTTGAGACAAACAAAAAGATTAACTTGTCCTTTGTCAAAAGCAAAATCAATGGCAGATTGTAAACAACATAACTGCAGCAGGAGGAGCTCTGACTGGAAGTTTGTTGTTCTGTCAGCAGCAGCAGGAGGGGGGGAGGGGCATGAGACTTAATGATATAATGATATAATCTGAGGATGCAAGATAGCTGATCTTTCCCCTAGAATTTGGCTTCAGTTATAGAACAGGCAGCATTAGGATCGAAGTACTGAGCCAGGGTTATCAGTGCTGAGTGATGGCAGTACCTCCAAATAAATTACGCTGTGAGTGAGAGGAGACCGCAGTGCATAAATTAGTTACCATATAAACTGAGCGCTGTATCTGAGTTTCTGTATTTTATGAATTTATCGATATCAGAGGCTCATATTTTTCTCTCCAATTATTGGGCTTCTATAATAGTACATTATACACTTAATGATAATAATATAAAAGAACAAGGTTCACATTGTAAGTAATGCTCATACAGTGACAATCCTGAATGGATTATGTATCTTGCAAAAGATACATAATCCAATCCAACAGCATCATTCAGTCACTTGTTAGACCCTGGAGGGCCCCCAGTTCAATTCCCTGTATGAGCCAAGTATGTCGTGTGGGCTGGCCTAAACTGCTCCAAGGGTACCGTACTATGGTTGACCCTGTGCTACTCCCCTTGTTTAATGCATGTGTATAAAAGATGGATATGCAAAGAGGTCCATTTCGATTGCCAATTGTGTGGATTGACAAATGAAGAAAATTAAATTACAGAAGTTATAGAAAATACTTCATTTATTTAAAAAAACAAAACAAAAAACTTTATCATTAATTTGGAGTTGTATTTCTGGTCACCTAACAAATATAAGTCCAATATTCATTCTGCTTTTAGCTATGTTTTGGTCTCCACCAACTCCTGATGGACATATCTGGATCTTAAGATGCCACATGTCTGCTGTCTGCTATGCTCAACACATTTTCACTTTGGTCATGGACTTTCCACGTTGGGATATGACATGCAAGGTACCTGCAGTCTACTGGGATGCTGTGTCAACTTTAGCCTGCATTGTCTGATTTCAAAATACACTTACGTTTTTAAAGGAAATCTACAATTTGCATATAGTCTTTTTCAAAATAAATGCACTACATCAGTACAACACTGCAAATTAACATTTTCCTCCTTCAACAACAAATGCACGTGGTTACATTTAGCGAGCACACGCACTTGGTTGGGTTTAGGCAATAAAAGCTTGCTGCTGGGTTCAGGAAAAAGAGCAGGGTTAGGCTTTACAATCTTACAAGAAGCACACACTGGCCACCCAGGTGAAGGTTGGTGGTTGTTGGACCCATCCTCCACCCCTTCCACCCACCCTACTCTGACTTCTGCCCCCTTAACCTATGTTGTTGTCCAGGCGTGTTTCCCGCTGACGCTGACGGGCACCATAAACAATAACGGTGTCTAGCCACATATCATGCCGGCATGAAAGGAATGCTTTTTTCGTTAGTGTCTGGCACTGGAAGTCACTGCCCTAGCGCCGGTATTCAATGACTTTGGAGTGAGACTGGGTTGGCTTGTTGCCAGCTTTGTTTGTTGCTGGGCTGGTAGCTATATGGTGTGTTTATCAGAGCTTTTTCGTTGAGAACAGCTCCTTTGCACTTTATGACAACTTGGGTCTTACTTTTATAGTTTTTCACTACACATAACAATGCTGTCACTAAAGCAGTTGTTGAGATCTGGCAACACTGGCTACACAGCTACTACAACATGTGACCTTATGAAATATGAATGGTCAGACATTTGAACAACAGTTTAGCCAGAGTGTACCCGAAGTTTTGGCAATAATAATTCTTCAACTTCAGTAACTGCAGTACATATAGTTAAATAGTATACAATAGATAAACCAGGAAAATAATCTGTAAATTGCAATGTCAATAGCAAAATAGCATTGCATGTTCACCATGGACACTGGTAGTAGTTTCACATTATGTTCACTTGACACTAAAACTCATTCCTTGTAAGCTTGACATCATTTTAAATTTTTTTTATATAAAGTCAACAATTTTTGAGTTTTGGGTTAATAGGACTTAAATTTATAAAAACCGATTTCGCCTAATTAGTTTAAGGCTAATAAACAACACTATCATTGTGCACTTAACATATTGTGGTGTGGTGGGGTGAAATAGGTGCCGTTTACCAGCATGCTGTGAGACAATGTGTTTAAGGCTATAGGCCAAAGGAAACTGTGGCTACATGTGTTCTAAAGCACTCACATTATCGATTTATAATACTAGGCCTCATCAAGGGGCACCAAAATGTTGGGAATCCACACTTATAGGCTTTATACGGCGATACCATTAATGTAGGGAATCTACATTAATAGGCTCAAATTGGCTATCAGAAATAATTAATAATTAGAGGAAGAAGAAGCTTTATTGTCACTGCAATAAATACAGTGAAATTTCGTTCGGCGCTCTCTTGTAGCAGCTACAATGTCCTTGTCATGAAATATACTGGGGGGGGTCATGGTTCTTGCAGCAGTCTCTTCACAGCCATGGGGAAGAAGCTGTGTTTCAGTCTGTTGGTGCGGGCTCTCATGACTCTGAGTCTGCCAGAGGGAAGCCTGGTGAATAGAGTGTGTCCTGGGTGGGCGGGGTCATCCCGAATCTTTGTGGCCCGTCGGAGGAGACGGCTGGAATAGATCTCCTCTAGGCGTGGAAGTGGGAAGCAGATGATCCACTGAGCCGTCTTGATGACACGCTGCAGTTGTTTCTTTTCAGATGCAGTGCAGCTGGCGTACTACACCTACCCTACCACATTGTTAGTAATAATTATTAATTATGTTAAGTAACGTGACTTAATTAACATTAAATCACCTCGTGGGGCACCATTCCCGAAAAGGGAAAAATGATAGCCAGTTAATGATATCAGTCTCATAAAGTTCAATAAACTATTGATTTGGGAATTTGATTAATAATTAAATTAATAACCATAACCAAATTAATAATAAAGCCTGAAGGATTTTGGAGTTCTTGACGTAGCAGAGGTTGAGTATTCATTCACCGTTGTACAACATTAAACAGACAGCAGGTACGATTCCAAAAATATATTTATTCATAAATTAAAGCAAAGCAAAACCAAAACACACAAATCCTAACTAACTGTATACAAGCATGTGTGTGTGTGTATTTGTGTGTCTGTGTGTGTGTGCGAGAGAGAGAGAAAGACAAAGGCGGGTGTGGTAATCGAAGGGCTGTTTGGCCTACAAAACAAAATGGCTGACAACAGAAAACTACAAGATAGCCAGATCAAAGCTGGCTTCAGATCGGGGGAGGTGTTTGTCTGACCGTGTGGTCAGGACAAAGACAAAAGAAGAGAAGCGGGAACTTTGAGCTGCCAGCTTGGGTGTAGCTCTGTTGAAAGCCAATTTGTAAGTGAGTCTATGTGAATGCGATTTGTGTTACAAAGGGTCTGGATTAGTGCAGAAGATGTTTAGTTACATGCAAGACATTGTCTGTGAACAGCATTAGCAAACTAAACATGACTTTGCTTTGGTAAAACCAACTAATCAATAACCTAATTGCAGACAATCACAACAATACTCAATAAACAGCATTAAATCACAAACAACAAGTTAAACAGTCTTACTTAGCCTGTACAGCTGTGATAAAGCTATGCCCAGTTGTTACATTACCAAGTCTTGAATGGATTTAGGGAAGAGTTGGTTTGAGGCATGCTGTCCTTGTTAGCCGGTGAAGACGGCTGGAAAGAGCTGTGGCTCTAGAAGCGGTCTTTGTTGTGTCCTTGTTCCAAAGGTGCAGATCCGAGGAAGCCGGTCGCTTGGGGTCCTTGCAGAGTTAGATGTTGGGGTGCTAACTCAACTTGATTCTTCTTATTGCTGGGAGGTTAGTTGCAAACCTTGTGTTTGCCCTTCTACCCTCTCTGGTAGAAGTTATGCACCTGCCTTGAGTGAGGGCATGAGAGTCTTAGGAGAAAAGGGAACAAAAGTCTGTAGAGCAATTGTTCCCCCCTTGATGGTTCGGGACAAAGAGCACCTCTGGGCTGGTCCAGGGCCCAGAAGGGAAGAGGTGTGAGTGGCTTGCCGCCCAAGAGCTAAGAGAGCGAGACTGTAGTGAATTGAGGAGAACTCCTACAGTGTGTCTGATGACATCACACAGTCACATGGCACTGTAACAGTACTGACCAATCACTTTTGAGACTTGTCTCTTAAAGAGGTGTGAGGTGGGCATCCTGCTGAGATGGGTGTCAGGTAGCTATTTTGTTTAAGAAAAAGAATATGAGGTCATCCATCTCAGGGGGAAAAGCCTTCACATGTCCAGTTTAGATTTTAACAAATGACAAATCATCTGTGGTCCAGTGAATCCCAACATAGGCAACTGGAAGGCAAGCAAGTCCAGTTGCCTACGATATAGCACTTAGCACAAAACTTTTATGTTACTGTATTGTACTAAACTAAAAGTTTTAAGTGCAAGCTGTTTCAAAAAAAAAAAATTAAGTTAAGTGAGTGTGGAGGTTTGATTAGGCAACCTGTCTCATTGCCCAACCACTTGTGTTTTTGCCCTGTCAGATTCCGTATTCCCAGATATCAGTACGCTAATTCGATTGGGGAGAAAAGTGACATTAGTTCCAATGGGAATGCTGGTCAAAATGACAAAAGTAAGATCTGTTGTGATCAACCAAATTTTCTGTGTAATCTCTTGTGATTCATAAATGTCTCTTATTCCTGGCATGAAAACTAAGAATTTGGAACTATAGTGATAAAGGATAAATCACTGAGGAGATTCTTCCACAAAGCATCTTAATTCAGCTCACACATCAATACAACTGGTCCTAATGAACCAAAAAAAAAAAAAAAGAATCCTGATGAAGAATGAGTTGTCTCTAGCAAGGATTAGTATAATTAACATTTTCTAGACCCCCAGAATTTTTCAATCAATTGCAAAGTTTTAATAATCACAGATGAATGGGGCTGAGGGGAATTATGCGTCACATAATTCATTGATTTCAGACTACATAAAACAGACCAAAAACCAATGAAAGCAAGTTTAAAATACAGTATTGCCATGACTTGATTCACACACTTGGAGCAAATGTGGAGATTTCCCAGGAGCTGCATAGGGTCTGGCAGGAATCTTGGATAGCACTGTGGGCAAACGCAAGACAGGCATGCTGTAATGAACTGGCAAGGGGCTGCAGCCAAGCCAATTAAATGATATGAGCCTGACAATAAGTGGTTTTCAGTACATGACCTCAAGAAACCCACTGCAACCAAATTTAATCATCTCACAATGCACTGGTTGTAAGAAACCTTTATACCTAGACACTTTAAAAAACAGATTACAATTCCCATTACAAATTTTTACTTGCAATTTCAAAGATTTTCATAAAGGCTAAGGTGTAAGAACTGAAGTGCTTTTCTAAGTTTAAATAGCCATCTCAGTTTCTTGTGCACGTAAAGCTGGGACCACAAGAATGCCGTTTAACTTCAGAAAGTGTGAGAGCCAATAAATTCAATTTCTGTCATATTTCATTGCTGTTAACATGCTGTTACACTCCTCTGTGTAAGTCCCTTCCAGAGTAGAGAAGAAGCTTTTATTAGTTGCTGGAGCAGGTAGTCTTGAGCCAAGTTTTCATTTACAATCAATTACATCTGTAGTTGTTTAACCAAATGAGATAATGAAATTAACCTTTGACACACTTCGCAATACATCACAGCCAAAGGAGACAAGCACAACTGGGAAGGGAGCAGGGGGTAGCTCTCTGCAGCAGCCATGGGCACCCATAGGGTTGGACACTGGTACAACAGACAGAGGACTCAAATGCACAGCTCGACACTAGAAATACCATTTCTCAGTTTTATGCTTCCACGCACCAGTCAAGTTGCCCTTACAGTTGCCATCCTTGTCTGTGAAAATATGGATGCTTCAAATTCAACCCCGCCCCCCCCTCCCCACCCAAAATTAGAGTCTCCAATGCAGTATCTAACCAAATGTTTCCCCCTCTGTTCCTGAGATATAAAGCTGAGTTAGGGCAACCCTTGGTTTACTGACCTTTGGATATAAAATGTCATCACTTCATTATTTTATCCTATTAGACATTAGTGTAAAGTTTTGTCTAAGCATATGAATTCTTGAGATATGGCTAAAAACTAGGGTTGGGAATCTCTGGCATGAAGCCGATTCGATATGTATCTAGATACACAGGTTACGATTCGATTAAAAAACTATATATTTTTAAGGCAGAGCGATTCGATACGATTCGATACAGTTTAAGAACGATACGGTTCGATACAGTGTGAAAACAATACGATAGTAAACATTTGTTGATGTAGACTTTAAACTAAACTATAAATTTGTCATGTCTATAAAATGACATTCTTACATTATTTTAAACAGCTAAAAGACCACATTTCCACAAGCATTTTTGCTTTCTGGCACTGTCAAAAATAAACAACAACAAAATTCCATACCAATGTATGTTTATTTTTGAGATATGACCAAAAAAAAGACTTGCTGAATGACCATCATTTTGTTGGATGGGATCAATGAGAAAATAAAATGTATATTTACAAAAACATAACATTAGACTTTGTCTTCAGTCCATTTACTGCAGCTATAAATAAAAAGTGCAAATTTTCCCCAAAAATGACAAATATCCTATGGCTTAAATTGTCAAAAGTAGCAAATATTCCAGGAAGAGATAAGCAAACATAAAACTATTTTTTGTGAAATACTGAAAATTTTACTTTTCTAACATTCCCATACTCAAAATGTCATAACTGCTTCAGCCTAGTCCTTTGAACTCCAGAGATAGACAACAATAACAAAGTGCAACATTTCAGTCTGAGTATATCCTGGTGTTTTGAACACAAGAGGTAGGTAACTAAAGTGCAACATTTCAATGTAAACATCTTACAAACTGAAAATTATATGCAGCAGCTCTAGAAAAAAAGAACTATTAAACCTGCTAGTACTATCCTTTACCACTGGCTTTCAATGTGAAGTGGGGATCCACAGGAGTCCTTAAAGATGTATTGTTTAATAAACCAGAGTGTATAATTGGAAAAAAAAAAACATCCCAAAAGTAATTTGGTTCAATTTACAAACTCAGTGTGAAATTATTAAGATTGAAAGAAGGACCTTACCAATTCAAAAGGTTCAGAACCTCTGACCTATAAACAAAGTATGCTAATATAACCTTGTAATAATGACCCATCATCTAATGATGAGGCATCACAGGCATGGGGAGCCAGGGTGACAGGACAAAGCAGGTACTACACCAGTGGCGGCTGCTGGTCTTTCAGAGAGGGGAAGCTCATTGTCGGCTTACATCATAAAATTTGTCAATTTATTTATATGTAAATTCTGCCCTCCAAAACGATATTAAACTCCAACAAGGAAATGTTGAAATTATGTTAAACTGAAACAAGGAAATACTATGAGTGTGTTTTATTTACAGTGTAGGAAATGAACAAGTAAGTTCATTGTAAGTTGTTGGTATCGCCAAGCAGATACCAACAAATGGGTTTCAGTTTGTCTTTCGACTTCACCTCATACCTGTCAAGTTTTGGATTTGAAAATAAGGGAAATTTTCCGGCGCTCGCTGCGAGCCGTCCCACCACCCCAACCAAGCTCCAGTATCCCTTACATTTTAAGACAGGTGTACAAGATATCTAAAAACAACTTGTCAACCGCTTACTAACTACAATTAGGTGATCAGAATCTGATAGGCCAACCTTTGTTGACATTGAAATGCTGTGAACATTCCTACGTTATAATACAGCCTAAATGAAAACACAAAGGGTTTATGAAGCACATTTATTTATTGTTTCTAAAACGGGTGCTTCCCATCCTTAAATGTGATTGGCTGAGCCGCGTTCCATGCCGTTGTAAAA
Organism: Cephalopholis sonnerati; assembly: GCA_019142605.1. NCBI lineage: Eukaryota > Metazoa > Chordata > Actinopteri > Perciformes > Serranidae > Cephalopholis > Cephalopholis sonnerati. The sequence goes on from JAGQAX010000002.1 coordinate 47,919,210, forward strand.
TCAGTGTAACTCACTGGTAGACCGCAGCGTCTGTGTTGCTTGGCAACCATTCTGTCCACTCGATCTTGCTTGGTGGAAGAATGAATAGTTCTCAGTTTTATTGTTGCATTATTACCAATAAATTGATGATTCTTTTTTTCATGTGTGTTTATTTTATGGGCTATATGTAGGGTAACCGTTTTATAAAAGCAATAAGCCCTTGAAGCCGTGAGTTACAGTGATTTTACAACGGCGGAGGGGCCGTTGTAAAATCACTGTAACTCATGGCTTCTCTGGGCTTATTGCTTAAACATATTTTCAGTTCATAATGTGCCCCATCCTGCTCCTCTGTAGGAAAGTAAATTCGCTGTCCCATTTTTCGAGATATTTACAGGACTTCTTTGGTTTTTTTGGCAGGAATGCCTTCTTCTTCGTCACATCCATCCATCTCTCTCTTTTGTTGTTCCGGGTTTGTTCCCGTTGTTGGCACTAACCTCGCGATAACTGCCAGCCAGGCTACTGCAGGTGGCAGCTCTCGCGAGGCTAGTGACAGAGTTCAGTTTGGAGAGGCAGAGGAATGTTTTTTTTTTTATTATAATACCGGACATTTACAGGAGAATACTAATACGGGAGGACGGCGGGAAAGAGGGGTAAAATACGGTAGTTTCCAGGCCAAAACGGGAGACTTGACAGCTATGCTTCACTTGCAAAATCCGCGATGGGACTGCTGAGCTGTCAAATCTCAAAATAGCTGTCAATCAAAACGGGATTCAGCCTTTCGGCTGATCCTCCAATCATCATGCGGAAGCTCAGCCTCCAGCCCACAGCTCCATTCACCCCCAGAGACGCTGAGCATCCGGGGGCGGGACAAAATCGTGGCATTTATCCAATGACCGTCGAGTTTCGAGGTAATGAAAAAAACTGTTCCATGCAGTCCCATTGAAGTGCATGGACGCTCAGCTTCTACGGGCAAATGCCATAGACCATATAAGAAAACTGCACTACGAGAATGTATGAGAAGTTAACAACATCGATAAGTAGCTGATTCTGAACGAACTCGTCTTCGAGATGAACGTGTTCTTACGCATCTGTAGTCAATGAAATGTTAACACAACCGTACATATTTGACCATGTAATTTTTGACATTTTAGGGGAAGCTCAGCTTCCCTTGCATTCTTAGAGAAATCGCTTCTGTACTACACTCACCTAAACAATGCTTAACACACAATGAGAAGTGCACTGTGCTGAACAAATTAAAGAAATCTAACTGCTGCTGCTGGGGCTGGGGCTGGGGCTGGGGCTGGCGTCGGTGCTCGTGCTGTTGAAATCCATTATGTTTTAGCATGTTGTTTCGTCGACATTACTACTTTTAGCTTTGGGCTGTGAAGATAATGCTACGGAGCATGCGCGACAGTAGTTTCGTCCGCTCTCGCGTTATTTTAGAGATGAAAACTGTAAAGCCTCGGGTAACCGAATCCTAGTCTCGCAATAGCCGATCTATAGCTCTACAATCGATTCATCTAAGGATTTGTGGCTGATTACTATCGATTGGTTAGTCTGCTACCGATACAGCCGTATCTCTCGCCTGTAAAACCGGATATCCGGTCGTATTGGTTTATCGTTCCCAAGCCTACTAAAAACATGACTTGTGAGGGCACAGTGACAATGACCTTTGATTTTCAACCACCACATACTAAACAGTTTTCCCTTGAGTGAATGTTTGTGCCAAATTTGATGAAACTTCCTAACAGTCTTCTTGAGATATTGTGTTTGCAAGAATGAGATGGAGTTAAGGTCACAGTGACCTTTGACCTTGGACCACCAAATTCTAGGTAGTTCATTGTTAAGCCCAAGTGGATGTTTGGTCAAAAACCTAATAATAAGTGTTTTTACAAGTGTTTACACTTGGGGGACGTTGGTGTAAAAGGTTAATGCAACCCAATCAAGATGCAGGCTACTGAAGTCAAAAGTTCCTTTTCCTGGAATTAAACAGACAAATACATGAAGGCCATAAGAAAGGTCAGCTAAGATGACATCTAGCTGTGAAAGTGTGTTTTAAACATTTAACAATTTAGGTTAAACTAAATTACCATGATGCCTTGATTGTTGGAACTGAAGGGACAACTGATCTATACCAATTATTTAAATCCTGAGAATTCTAGGTTCAAATCAATTTATGTGTGGTGTAGTACAAACATTTCCTTCCTATTGGAGTTTTAAAACTAACTAAATGGCATTACCTGCCACTGCAGACAGCTTTACAAGATGTTTTGGCTACAAAGGCTGTGAAGCCTTGTGATATTGACATTCATTTATCAATAACAATAATTCAATCATGCAATAGCTAATATTTTACTTTGAAATGGGCCATTCTATATGAGTACTTTAACTTTTTTTTTTTTTTTACTTTGAGTTCACTTTGATGCAAATATTTTTGTACTCTTACTGAAGTAAGGTTCTGAATGCAGGGTTTAAATGTGTAACAGAGTATTTTTGCACAGTTGTATTGCTGCTTGTACTCAAGTAAAAGATCTGAATACTTCTTTCACAGCTGGTCCTTGGGCTTTGATCTGGTGGCTTCCCTGTTCTCTCTTGCCTCCATGCCCTCCCCATTTTCTTGCTGTATAAGAAACACCATCTTAAGTGGACATTTTGTAACATCTGCTGGTAAATGGTGCAGCACCATAAATTTTCACAAATCAGGCAGCTCATTTCCCTATTATTAAGTTTGAGCCAAGGATATATTGTGAGCCAGTTAGCCTAACCCATGTCTTTGGAGTGCTGCTTAGCCTTTGTAACATTAGTTACCTGTCTGAGAAGATTAATGCTGTTAATCTTGACTCCCTCAAGGTGTTCTTAGGATATCACATTCACAAGAATAAGACAGATAACGTTGCAGTGACCTCTACCTGTGACCACCAAAATCTAATCGTTTATTGTTGAGTCCAATAAAATGATTGTGCCAAATTTGAAGAAATTCCCTCATAGTATTCTTGATATATTGTGTTCGCAAAAATAGGATGGATGGACGGACGTACAAACGTACGGATGGACAGACAGCCAAAAACATAATGCCTCCTGCCACAGCTATCACTGGTACAGAGTCATAATAAAACTCATAGTGTTAGATAGACACGAAATCTACCAAAGCTGTACAGGGCAACTAGTCACATGGAAGTTTAGTGAGGAGAAAGTACTGCTAGTTTCACTACTTTTTAAAAAAAAAAATTATTTTGTAAGTGTAGTGTTATAGTCAGGAAATATGTCAGTGACTTTTTAGAACCAGTATTGGACTTGTGGTGGGTTTGAAATCAGGATCAGAAATAATTAATTGATCCCCAGAAAATATTGAGAAACTGCAACAGGCTGCAAGCACAGTCCACACAGGCACACTCAAGACCCAAAATCACCATGTGACTAGTTTGATGAATGTTGATCCTATTACTGGTTTTCAACTACCTGTAAGGAGAAAGGCACATTGTTGTACAACCTTGCAACCAACCATTAGTTGGTTGGTTGTTGCACAGCTACAAGGACATTATCCCTCACTAGCTTTCCACTCAAAACAACTGCTAACTGTTCTTGATTTAGCACTTGACAAAACTGGAGGAGCCTGCAAATAAGGTTTCAGTGCCATTGGTACCGATATTATGCACATACTCTTTGGGGAATTTACTAACAGTATGCTACTTACAAAGTATGATGCTTTTACAAATATGGCCAACCCTTTGAGTCTAATGCACTATGAGACTCTTTGCTCGTATAAGCCCTGAACCCTGTTCAAACATGCCATGTGTGAATATAGCTTTTAAGCAGTTTTATATTGTGAATGCAAAACATAAGAAACAGACAGGAAACATCGGTTCTCTCTTTCACATTTTACACACACAAAAAAAGGGGTAACACAAAATGTGTTTTTGGCCATAACTCAATAATTCATGTGTGTCACATGTATGTCATATGTATGTAAAGTGTTTTATGCAGAACATTATGATGTCACAGTGAAGCTGACCTCTGACCTTTTGGATATAAAATGTCGTCACTTCATTATTTTATCCTCTTAGAAATTTGTGTGAAATTCTGTCATAATTAGCATATGAATTATTGAGTTATGGCCAAAAACACATTTTGTGAGGTCACACTGTCCTTGACCTTTGGCCACCAAAATCTAATTCATCACTGTGGGGTCACAGTGACCTTGACCTTTTATGACCAAAATCTAATCAGTTCATCCTCGAGTCAAAGTGAATGTTTGTTCCAAATTTGAAGAAATTCCCTCGAGGCATTCTTGAGATATCATGTTCACAAGAATTAAAAAAGACAATGTCACAGTGTCCTTGACCTTTGACCTATGACCACCAAAAACTAATCTCTTCATCATTGACCCCACGTCAAATTTTAAGAAATTCCCTTGAGGAGTTCTTGAGATATCGTGTTACCACGGATGGGACAGATGGGCGGACGGATGGACGTGTGTACATATGGACAACCCAAAATTGTAATGCCTCTGGCCACAAATATAGCCCGGTGCGGAGGAATGAAAACCAAAAAGAAAGAAACAAACAAAAAATTCTATATGCAATACTGTACATAAACAAACACGCATATCCTAGATACATATACTGTACACACACAGCCTCAACACAGGCAACACAATTAAATCTCAGTGTTTGTTTTTTATTAGATTTAAATACAAACTACAGGCCTTCTAGAGTAATGTAAAATTCTTCACTATTTAGACAGAGACACTGCACATTCTTATCTACAAGAACAAACAAAAAAAATGTCTTTTGTATCAAAAGGACTCATGAAATTCACCTAAGATTAAATAACTTGTGAAAGACAATGACTGCTAGTGGAGGGACACTGACATAGAGCAGAAGTAAATAGCACATTTGATGGCAGGTAATGTACAAAATGACCCCGCACTGGCCTCAATTTACAATCTGCATGACGAAATAAATATGAACCATCAGTCTTATTGGACCATACCATCATTCCCCCTGTGAGCGGAGTACCAAACAGCAATTTGGGTGGACTGCCTGCAGTGTACTGTAGGTGTGTGTATGTGTGTGTTTGAGTATCAGAGAGGGCTGGGGAGTGCAAGCCCAAGATGTGAAGAAAGTTCTGTGAAGAGGCTGCACATAAGCTGAACTCTGTGGGTCAGCCTGAGCCAGACAAATATGGTGTTGTGCCACGATCAACTGTAGTTCATTATCTTGTTTGAGCAAACTCATTAAGCAAGTAAGTGGATCTTGAGCTAACCCAGTTATGTTCCAAACACACACACACACACACACACACACACACACACACACACACACACACACACACACACGTTTTTAAAAACTGCACTCATAAATGATTAACAAAATTTATTAGAATTGCGTCATGGCATACAACCGCAAACATGGATGCCCCCTATCACAGCAGCATGGTCAGCACAGTTTCAAGGTGGACACCCAAGATGAGTGTCACCTATTCCGTATCTTAAAAAATGACTCCCCTTCTGTTCCTGAGTTATGGTGCTGTATAATGGCCCAAAACGTGTTTTTGCAGGACGTTATGATGTCATGGTGAAGTTGACCTTTGACCTTTTAGAAACAAAATGTCATCACTAAATCATTTCATCCTTTTAGAAATTTGTGTGAAATTTTGTCATAATTAGCATATGGGTTCTTTTGGGTTCTCAAAAACATGTTTTGTGGGGTCACAGTGACCTTGACCTTTTATGACCAAAATCTAATCAGTTCATCCTTGAGTCAAGATGGATGTTTGTGCCAAATTTGAAGAAAAAAAAAAAATCCCTTAAGGCATTCTTGAAATATCACAATTATGAGAATGGAACAGACTTACACTTACGGACGGACAACCCAAAACATAATGCCTCCAGCCGTGGCGATCACAGGAGCGGAGGCATAAAAATATTTCGATTAGGATCATTCATTCCAATGGACATTGAATCAGAACGCAGAAACCAGCTAATAGGAACAATTACAATAAATGGTCTCTACAGACCTTTTTTCAATAAAAAAAAACATGTTTGTTTTTTTTTTAATGAAAGTTAACCCTTACCAGTGAATAAAGTGATGCTTTAAAAACATTGTATATATATATTCTGTATTGTATTTATCATCATGATTTAAAAGAGCCTAATTTTTTTAATATCCTCTGAAGTATGTTGAAAACCTCCTGAAATGAAAATGGTGTGTGCATAATCAATTAGATGTCTTATAAGCTGATTGTTTTGTTACAAAAGTAAATAAGAACATTTTTTCCTATTCAGATTCCCTAACCATTTCAAAAGATGGACATTTTTGAAAAAGTAAATGCTACAAATCTTTCATGTGATATTTGGACATGTGTAAGTAAAATGACATTTCATGTTTACTTTAAACACAGCTTAAACACAAATGATGTATTTTAACAATATATGTAACAGATTTAAATGTGCCTTATGCTCCCTCCTTGCCTCACAGTTGCCCATGTTTTGTTTTTTTTTTTAAGGGGCGTTTCTCTTCTGCAGTTTGGAACGGACTGAGGATCTGAGAGGGTTAAGATGATTTTTGTGTGTATGTGTGTGTGAAGACCTATCTGTATACTTCAATGAGAAAGTTTTGTTTTTGTTCTTTGGGTGAAAGAATCTGTTAAATTTTCATTTAATTCTCATTTAAAATATTTGAGTACCTTTAAGCGCTCATTCCATTTTTAGATTGTTTTGTGAAATGTAAGTAAACTATGACTTACAATAAGTGTAAGGTGCACTATCTCATCTGTTGTACAAAAGAAATATATTGTCATCACTGTCCTGCTAATACTTGGATACTAACTGCATTACCACTACACAGTATTAGCATTGTTTTCTCTGGAGGAATATTAGTTTATCATCTAGGCTTTGCATTGTTGGATGGCTGGAAGAGCAGCAGGCATCAGCTGCACAGCAGGTCATTGGGGTAAAACAGTACAGTGCCTGTCATCAGTTATCCTCCCTAATGGCTGAGTGCTGGAAGGATAACTGCTCTCCCTGTTTCTTAAGATGCTCCTTCAACCCAGCAGTGACTTACTGAAATACTAGGCAGATGGTAGCTGTCTGCGGTGTGTTATCATAAAAATGTAGTTGTGTGTGGCCAGGTATGTATTGACCCAGACAGTAAGGATGAGCCACTGCCTGCCAAAATAAGCATTAAGTAACAATATATAATATATTGGTAAGGGATCATGCTGAACTTTACAGCATTTTAAAACCAGAATGGACAGTTTCAAATGAAGTGTCACCAATTCAGTATCTGACCAAACGTCTCCCCTTCTGTCCCTGAGATATGACGTTGAATAGTAGCCAAAAAAGTGTTTTTGTTGAACATTACAATGTCTCAGTGAAGTTGACCTATGACCTTTTGGATTAACTCATTATCATTTTATTCTAATAGACATTTGTGTGAAATTTTGTCATAGTTAGCGTATAAATTATTGAGTCAAGGCTAAAAACTTGCTTTGTGAGGTCACAGTGTCCTTTGACCACCAAATTCTAATCTAGTGGTTTCTCAATGGTCCAGCCATGGGGTCCAGATTTCTCCTTAGTTATTACTTCAAGGTCCACACAGATTAATATATTCAGTGTCATACTTGTGTTTGGCCATGTTGTCAAGCTGGTTTGCTGTCTCTGTCAAGTAGTTGTCTGTAAGTCACTAAATCTAAACCAGGAAACAGCACTTCAAAATAAAATCTCTGTGCCCGAAATTCACTGTACTTGCACTGTTAATTCAGAATGGAGCTGCATTGTTGGACCATGATCCACCAGTTGGGAACTGCTGTTCTAATCAGTCTATCTGTGAGTCCAAGAGAACGTTTGTGACATATTTGAGGACATTTCCTCACGGACTTCCAGATAATTTGGGTTGACAAGACCTGGACGGATGGACAGACGGGCGGACAGACAACCCAAAAAACATAATGCCTCTGGCCACCATTGTTGCCGATGTGGATTTGCTTGTGGGTTAGAAGTATGTCCTCATGGTTTTTCAAACCACACAAAGCTCAGTTTTGGTGAACTTGACCTGTAAATTCTTGCTTGACCAACAGCAAGACATGCTAACAATTTGGCTGTCTGTCCCCTAAAAGACCAGGGGAGTCAAAAATGGCGAAAGCTATTGGAGCTCTTAAGCTGTGATGGACAATCCAGTTTTATTAAGCTCCTCTGTGTGAGTATTAACAGTGTGGACTTTTTATCTGGTTAGAAACAAGATTTAATGAGCTTCGAGCTTTAGCAACCTCTAGCATACTCTATACGTCAGAAAGCTTTATCTTTTCCTCCTGGGACAACTCTTTATAAAATGAAATGGTGTACAATGGTGACGAAAACAGAATAGTAGATCAAAAAATTGAGAGGTGCTCTGGAAACTATTGTGCACATTAATTTTAATGTGTCACTTTCTGGTGTGATCAAACCTTTATGCAGTAAAACTAAGACTGTGTTCAGACACAGAGATGGAATATCAAGAAAAAACAACAACATGCAAACCATGTGCAGTCACAAGCACACAATAGCTTCAAGAGAAACAATGAAACAAAGAGAAAAAAAAGCCACAAACTACCAGACAGTTTTTAAATGTGTCATGACTTTCATAACTGCACTTTTCTTTATGGACAAGGATTGAGATATTTTCTGCTATGCATAGGTATCTTATCAAGTGGAAAGCAGATTGGAATTCAAACATCACTTGTGTGTTGGATTTACATTATGCAAGAGAAAGCCTGATGATGTCAGACTTAATGATCTTGTAGTGTGCCCAGTAATACAGGATGCCCTGAGTCGAAGTCAGAGCCCTGCCAAACCAAGTTGACTGTTGGCCACCATTAGGATTGCTCAGAGGGCCTGTGACTGACCATCATCAATAGTTTTTGTGAGGTGTCTAGCACAATTAGCAATCAACTCTTATCAGCCGTTGCTCAAATAAACCAGCACATTGTCTGTGAATCACCATTGGAGGCAGTTTGTGAGACAGATCTATGTGGCTGTTCAGCCTTGCTAATCAGTGACTTCAACCTTTCAGTGCAGCTTTTCTTCATTTTTTTTTTTACCTCCACAATACATTCTTCTCTTCTCCCATAATCACAGGACCACATGCTGACAAAGTCTGTGCAAACCCAGACTTTACAGTGCCGGTGTCATGACCTGGCTCAAAGCCATGACAAAAACGAGGAGACGTACGGTTTTTAAAGTAAAAACGAAATGATTTTATTACAAACGATATAAAATTAGGAAATTGGCAACATAATCAAATACTAACTGAACTAACAAATACTAACTAAACCAAAACGTAATGCGCCGAGGAATCGCGGGCGCAGTGGTGCAGCCGTGCCAGGTAGGTCACAGAGCAGAATAGAGCAAGTGTGAGGAGTAGTGCCAGCTCTTATACACCTGTGGACTGGCCAGGTCCACCCAGGTGTGGCAAGCCCCACCTACGACCCGCAGGGAAAGACAAGACAACACAAGAGAGGGAGCACAGAACACAACAGCAGGCCCTAGAGGCAGGAGGCCATCACACCCCCCTCCATAAAAACCGGGTTCCTACCCCTGAACCTCAAACAACTCAGCGCTAACTGCAATCTAATAAAAATATAAATTTTTAAATTTAACCAAATCAAATGCATCTATTTTCTTTTGTTTCATCTTTATCATGTTCTAATTGCAACTTTAACACTTCTTTTTGCTGCTCGAAAGTGAAATTAGATGCTGCAATAAACGGCGGAGAAAAACCAGCATCAGGAGGACACACAGGCTCTATGGCAACACACCCAGCTCAGTTAAATTAGCTGTCAAAATATTCTTTACAGTGTCCTTTAACCATCTGTCCGAAATATCAATTTCAAAATGCTCTGCAATTTTTAATAACTGCTCCTTAGTGCATTTATTCAAAAAGTCCTCAGAGAGAGCTTTAACCAAGTCGGAAATATCAGACATTTTTTATTATTATCGCGGTTCAGATCAAAGATTAACAAATTTACCTACCAAAAAACCTCGCGCACAAAGTGGTATCAAACACCAGATACTTACCGAGCTGCTTTAATTCCCCCCAAACTTTAACAGATGGGAAAAGTTTAAGACACTCCAAACCCTGACTGCCTACCCACAGATCTAACTTGAGCCTCAAATAGACGTCTCCGATGGCTTGCCAAGCTCGAAACATCACCAGACCCGAAATACCACTCTCGACCATGGACACAGCCGATCGTAATACCCCGAGCCTGGAGCGCTCCCTCCTCAGGATTTGCCAACAAAAATAAAAAAAGAAAATAACAAAGTGACAAGTCCTGCTTGCCCGTCGGCTAAGCTTATCAGGGTGCTCAAAAAAAAACAATAAACTTTACTTAAATACAAAGCAGCCATGGCAAATATTACTTACCAAACGGAATTTTTTTAAACATGAAACGGATTAATCTTGAAACAACCATACCTCTCCGTGCAACGTGCCAAACATTTCAAACAAAGCCCTCGCAGTTTTCCGGATTCCCATGCCTCTCCATAGTAAGCACGGTGACATCATTTCATTCACAACCTTCTGAGCTCATACACAAACCGAATGAATGAATGACGTACCGGTGCGCACAGGCGAAACCTCCCGGACAAGCCCCCATTTTGTCATGACCTGGCTCAAAGCCGTGACAAAAACGAGGAGACGTACGGTTTTTAAAGTAAAAACAAAATGATTTTATTAGAAACAATATAAAATTAGGAAATTGGCAACATAATCAAATACTAACTGAACTAACAAATAAACTAACTAAACCAAAACATAATGCGCCAAGGAATCGCGGGTGCAGTGGTGCAGCCGCGCCAGGTAGGTCACAGAGCAGAACAGAGCAAGTGTGAGGAGTAGTGCCAGCTCTTATACCTGTGGACTGGCCAGGTCCACCCAGGTGTGGCAAGCCCCACTTACGACCTGCAGGGAAAGACAAGACAACACAAGAGAGGGAACGCAGAACACAACAGCAAGCCCTAGAGGCAGGAGGCCATCACAGCCAGTTGCAACTTTCATCAAACATATTCACAAGCATATAACAGGGTTTTTTAATCACATTCACAGAAAAATATCTGTATCACTACACACACAAGTCATTCACCTGACTATATATGCTGTACACTGATCAGTCAAACATTAAAACCACTGGCAAGTGAAGGGAATAACAGTGAATGTTTCATGTGGATGCCACTTGATGTGCACCACCCACCTTAACACTATTGCAGACCAAGTACCTTCCCCCACCGCAATGGCAACAGCACTCCACTAATGGCAATGCACCATGCCACATGGCAAAAACTGTTCAGGAATGGCCTGAGGAATGTGACAAAGACCTTGAGGCATCGAATTGGCCTCCAAACTACCCAGGTTTCAATCTGATCAGGCATCCGTGGAATATGCTGGTACCACCTCACAACCCACAGGACTCAAAGGATCCTGATGCCAGACACCACAGGACACCCCCAGTGGTCCTGTGTCCATGCCTTGACAAGTCAGAACCAAGTCCGATCCAAGGGGGCCCTGCTGTGGATCAGAGGTACCTCTGTGGTACTGGCACATCCCATGGATGCTCAATCAGATTGGGACCTGGGGAATTTGGAGGCCAGGCTGACATGTTAAGCTCTTTGTCACATTCCTTCCACTTCAAAGTGACATCCCCATGAATGCCAGGACCCAAGGCTTCCCAGTAGAACATTGCATTGTAACAAGATGATCAATGTTGTTCACTTCACCAACCAGTGGTTTGACTGTATTGGCTGATTGGTATGTATATATACTGCGGGTATCATAGGTACGTTCTTCATTGTGATCAAGGACAAGCAATAATGTTGTACTATAAGCACAATGAGAGGTGGCATGTCACTTAACAGCATAATATCAGTAGCTATAGCATTTTATGTATTTTTGGTATGACGCCCACAACAGACTTTCCACAACATATTGTGACTGGGATTTGAGGTGTGAACACTAATGTCATAAAGCCCCAAGGAGAATATTTAATATGTGCCAGCATACTGCACAGATATTATTGCTAATTACATCTATGACTGTGGGGAAGTCAAAACCACATGGAAAAAAAGATGTGCTCCACTAACCGCTGCTACATTAAAGAACACAGAGTATAAAAGGAAAAGGAAGGCTGATCTCAATCTATCATCACTATAGCCCACTGATGACAGCATGAAACATATCAGCATCAGTCTGCATCAGTCAGTGTAATGGCTGCAGCTTCATAGAGAGGAATGCGGATGAGACATCAATTATCTTCTGGGTCTTTTTTAAGGCGCTTTGTAAAAAGAGGCCAGTGACGTGGCCTGAGAGTAGTGATGTTTGCGGCCACTGAATTCTGTTGTTGGAGTTTGTTGCCATGTGTCCCCTTGTGTATGCTTCGCCTCTCTCTCCCACTGCATGTGTCAGCGCACTTATTTACAATGGATATGTTCATCTATGAGGAGATGCATCTGAGAGAACACTTGGGGGCCATTACACACATGCCAGACTACATTCCTGTGGTCACTTTACCAAAGACTAAGAAAGCCCTAACACACTGCAGGGTGCAAATATCTGTGCAATCAGCATTCTTTCCAGCAGAAATGGAAAGTGAATTCAATGCACAATTATTTGTATTCTTACACATCTGGGATTATTCCATTAACTAATTGGACCACCCAGTAGTCGGGTATTACATTTGTCTAATGCCTGGATATCACAAACCCTTGTGACACATATAAAAAAATAATATCAAATACATCATTGAAATGTTCATTGGCAGTATATAATCAATTCAATCTTTTAAAAAACAGTAATAGTTAAGGCACACTACGTTAAGGGGGATATGAGCATTTTCACATCAATAAGTCATCTGGAGAAATTAGTATAATTAGCAGAAACTAATGACACCACCACTGAGAGAGGGTCTGGCAGCCTTTTTCGCTGTGCTCTGCATTTTTACTTTTGTGTTTCACTATGCTAGATTTGGCTGGAAATCTGTTGGATTGCTTTACAGCACAGACCCAGGATGTGGGTCTGCTGTTGTGCCAGTGCAGATGGAGCTAAAGCTGCCAGTAGCAGTTGGTAGAAGGAGTGAAAGGCAAATGGGAAAATGACTTCCAACATGTTTATCCTCTGCAGCAAAGCCAGAGAGAAAGACATTTGAATGAAGAGGTAACATCCCCTACGTGACCAGGGGCAACAGGGTTTTTAAAAAAAGGCGAAAAGGCTTTTGTTCTGAGACATGTTATTGCTAACAAGACCACAAGGATGATAGAAGCTATAACCAAGTTTGAATGCTACATGTAGCAGTTCATGTAGGCTGCTTGCAGATTAGTGTGTGAGAGAGAAAATTAAACTGTATAATAGTGTTGGGAATCCGCACTTACAGGCTTTGTACGGCGGCACCATTAATGTAGGGAATCTACATTAATAGGCTTCACACAGCTGCACCATAACTGTAGGGAATCTACGATTTAAGTATCAAATTGGCTATCAGAAATAATTAATAATTATTAGTAATAATTATTAATTATATTAAATAACGTGACTTAATTAACATTAAATCACCTCGTGGGGCACCATTCCCGAAAAGGGAAAAAATGATAGCCAGTTAATGATATCAGTTTCAAAAAGTTCACTAAACTATTAATTTGGGATTCTGATTAATAATTAAATTAGTAATCATAACCAAATTAATAATAAAGCCTGAAGGATTTCGGAGTTCTTGACGTAGCAGAGGTTGAGTATTCATTCAGTCTTGTACAACATTAAGCCGACAGCAGGTACGATTCCAAAATTATATTTATTCATAAAGCAAAGCAAAGCAAAACTAAAACACACAAATCCTAACAAACTATATACAAGCGTGTGTGTGTGTATATGTGTGTAGGTGTGTGTCTGTGTGTGTTTGAGAGAGACAGAGAAAGACAAAGGCAGGTCTGGTAATCGAAGGGCCGTTTGGCCTACAGAACAGAATGGCTGACAACAGAAAACTACAAGATGGCCGAATCAAAGTTGGCTTCAGATCAGGGGAGGTGTTTGTCTGACCGTGTGGTCAGGACAAAGACAAAGGAAAAGAAGCGGGAACTTTGAGCTCCCTGTTTGGGTGTAGCTCTAATAATAATAATAATACATTTTATTTGAAAGTGCCTTTCAGGACACCCAAGGTCGCTGTACAGAAAATATACAAACAATGATATAAAATACAAGATAAAATACAAGATACAATAAATAGGGAGGGGGGACCGTGTGAAGCAGTTTATAGAGAGTAGGCAAGTCTGAATAGATGAGTTTTGAGTTTGGATTTGAAGATGGGCAGGGTGGCAGAGTTACGGAGGTCAGGAGGCAGTGAGTTCCAGAGTTGGGGAGCAGAGCGGCTGAAAGCTCTGCTCCCCATGGAGCTAAGACGAGCAGCGGGTACAGTGAGATGGAGGGAGGAGGAAGATCTGAGGGCACGGGATGGAGTGACAACGTGCAGGAGGTCGGAGAGGTAAGGAGGGGCGAGGTTGTGGAGAGCCTTGTAGGTGTACAGAAGGAGTTTGTAAGTGATTCTTTGATTTACTGGGAGCCAGTGAAGTTGCTGAAGGACAGGGGTGATGTGATGAGGGGGTTTTGGTGATGATCCGGCCAGTTCTGAACCAGCTGAAGTTTATGAAGGGACTTTGTTGAAAGACAATTTGTAAGTAAGTCTATGTGAATGCGATTTGTGTTACAAAGGGTCTGGATTAGTGCAGAAGATGTTTAGTTGCATGCAAGACGTTGTCTGTGAACAGCATTAGCAAACTAAACATGACTTTGCTTTGGTAAAACCAACTAATCAATAACCTAATTGCAGATAATCACAACAATAACTCAATAAACAGCATTAAATCACATACAACAAGTTAAACAGTCTTGCTTAGCCTGTACAGCTGTGATAAAGCTATGCCCAGTTGTTACATTACCAAATCCTGAGCGGATTGAGGGAAGAGTTGGTTTGAGGCATGCTGTTCTTGTTAGCCGGCGAAGAAGGCTGAAAAGAGCTGTGGCTCTAGAAGCGGTCTTTGTTGTGTCCATGTTTCAAAGGTGCAGATCCGAGGAAGCCGGTTGCTTGGGGTCCTTGCAGAGTTAGACGTTAGACATTCTCACTCCCACCTTATCACCTATCAACGTTTGGTCATGGACTTTCTAGGCTGAGATACGACATGCAAGGTACCCTGGTTGCATTGGTTGTTGACATTCTGGGACGCCCTGTCAACTTCAGCTGCTACATGCATTGTCTGTTATCAAAATACACTTCTGTTTTCAAAGGAAATGTACAGTTTGCATACAGTCATTTTTTAATTAATCACACTATGTTGGTACAACACTGTGCAGTGACATTTTTTTTCCTTCAACAAAAAATGCACATGGTTATGTTTTGCCAACAAATGCATGTGGTTGGGTTTAGGCGACAAAAGCATGTGGTTGGGTTCAGGAAAAAAAAAAACAGGGTTTGGCTTTACAATCACAGGAAAAGCAAACACCTGCCTCTCAGGTGGAAGTCAGTTGTTATTGGACCCATCTGCCACTACTACCACCCACCGTACTCAGACTTCCACTGCCTTCACTGTTGTTGTCGTTGTGCTATTGTTGTCATTCTGCTGTGTAATTAGTGGGAATGCTCATAGCATTCCCACTATTGTTCTTCTGTTCTTTATTAGTGGGAATGCTATGAGCATTCCCACTATTGTTCTTCTGTTCTTTATTAGTGGGAATGCTCATAGCATTCCCACTATTGTTCTTCTGTTCTTTATTATTATTTTTCTACTTCCGTCCCTTTTCTGACACCTTTCAACTCCTTCATACTTTATGCTATTAAAACCGTTCAACTATCAGAACGTTCAGCTCTTTCAGGAGATTGCTGCTATTACTTTTCAGCTTTTTAACTTTTATAGTTTTTACACTGTAAAACTTTTTTTAACAAATTTTTACAATGGAAGTCTATGGGAAATCTTCAAACCTACTTCTACTACTTTTATTACTACTTCTACTACTTTTATTGCTACTATTACTACTATTACTATTACTGCTACTATTATTACTATTACTACTATTACTTTTACTACTATTACTATTACTCCTACTTCTATTACTATTACTTTTATTGCTATTACTACTACTTTTAATACTATTACTACTACTATTATTGCTACTACTGTTTCTATTACTACTACTACAACTACTATTACTCCTATTACTTCTACTGCTATTACTATTACTTTTACTACTACTACTTCTATTACTTCTGCTACTATTACTATTACTTTTACTACTATTACTTCTATTACTTCTGCTACTATTACTATTACTTATATTACTTTTACTATTACTACTTCTTTTACTACTATTACTTCTGCTACTATTACTATTACTTTTACTACTATTACTTCTATTACTTCTGCTACTATTACTTTTACTACTATTACTTCTATTACTTCTGCTACTATAACTATTACTTCTATTGCTTTTACTACTACTACTTCTTTTCCTTATACTACTGTTACTGAATTGCTGAATGCAATGCTTCTATTTAGTACTATTCCTACTACTTGTACTACTATTCCTACTACTTCTACTACTATTTCTACTAGTTCTACTACTACTACCACTACTTTTACTACTTTACTAGCTTCCATTTCTGCTAGTTTTACACATTTCAGCGTCCACATTTTTCAGCATTACAGTGTGATGGATTTTTACTTCAGTTTTCAATTTCAGGCATTTTATGTGAGATTTCTGCATTTTCAGCAGTGTTTTTCAAATTCTTTTCTGCAATGAGCATTCCCACTGCATTTTCGCTAGGAAATGCAATTTTTTCTAGTTATTAGTGGGAATGCTCATAGCATTCCCACTATTGTTCTTCTGTTCTTTATTATTAGTGGGAATGCTCATAGCATTCCCACTATTGTTCTTCTGTTCTTTATTATTATTTTTCTACTTCCGTCCCTTTTTTGACACGTTTCAACTCCTTCATACTTTATGCTATTAAAACCGTTCAACTATCAGAACGTTCAGCTCTTTCAGGAGATTGCTGCTATTACTTTTCAGCTTTTTAACTTTTATAGTTTTTACACTGTAAAACTTTTTTTAACAAATTTTTACAATGGAAGTCTATGGGAGAAATCTTCAAACCTACTTCTACTACTTTTATTACTACTTCTACTACTTTTATTGCTACTATTACTACTATTACTATTACTGCTACTATTATTACTATTACTACTATTACTTTTACTACTATTACTATTACTCCTACTTCTATTACTATTACTTTTATTGCTATTACTACTACTTTTAATACTATTACTACTACTATTATTGCTACTACTGTTTCTATTACTACTACTACAACTACTATTACTCCTATTACTTCTACTGCTATTACTATTACTTTTACTACTACTACTTCTATTACTTCTGCTACTATTACTATTACTTTTACTACTACTACTTCTATTACTTCTGCTACTATTACTATTACTTTTACTACTATTACTTCTATTACTTCTGCTACTATTACTATTACTTATATTACTTTTACTATT
Organism: Cephalopholis sonnerati; assembly: GCA_019142605.1. NCBI lineage: Eukaryota > Metazoa > Chordata > Actinopteri > Perciformes > Serranidae > Cephalopholis > Cephalopholis sonnerati. The sequence goes on from JAGQAX010000002.1 coordinate 47,936,767, forward strand.
ACTACTTCTTTTACTACTATTACTTCTGCTACTATTACTATTACTTTTACTACTATTACTTCTATTACTTCTGCTACTATTACTTTTACTACTATTACTATTACTTCTATTACTTCTGCTACTATAACTATTACTTCTATTGCTTTTACTACTACTACTTCTTTTCCTTATACTACTGTTACCATTACTGCTATTACTATTACTACTATTACTTCTATTACTTCTGCTACTATTACTGTTACTTTTACTACTACTATTACTTCTACTTCTATTGCTATTACTGCTATTGCTTTTACTACTGTTATTTTTACTACTATTACTGTAACTACTACTATTATTTCCACTACTCTTACTATTACTTCTGCTACTATTACTATTACTGCTATTACTTCTCCTACAATTACTATTACTTTTACTACTATTACTATTGCTTTTACTACTATACTATTACTTCTACTACTATTACTATTTTTAATACTATTACTGCCACTATTGTTTCTATTACTATTACTATGACTACTTTTATCACTATTACTTTTACAACTATTACTTCTATTACTTCTGATACTATTACTTTTACTTTTACTACTATTACTTCTATTACTTCTGCTACTATTACTATTACTTTTACTACTATTACTATTACTTCTATTACTTCTGCTACTATAACTATTACTTCTATTGCTTTTACTACTACTACTTCTTTTCCTTATACTACTGTTACCATTACTGCTATTACTATTACTTCTATTACTTTTACTACTATTACTATTGCTTTTACTACTATACTATTACTTCTACTACTATTACTATTGTTAATACTATTACTGCCACTATTGTTTCTATTACTATTACTATGACTACTTTTATCACTATTACTTTTACAACTATTACTTCTATTACTTCTACTTCTACTACTATTTCTACTAGTTCTACTACTACTACCACTACTTTTACTACTTTACTAGCTTCCATTTCTGCTAGTTTTACACATTTCAGCGTCCACATTTTTCAGCATTACAGTGTGATGGATTTTTACTTCAGTTTTCAATTTCAGGCATTTTATGTGCGATTTCTGCATTTTCAGCAGTGTTTTTCAAATTCTTTTCTGCAATGAGCATTCCCACTGCATTTTCGCTAGGAAATGCAATTTTTTCTAGTTATTTTTCTACTTCCGTCCCTTTTCTGACACCTTTCAACTCCTTCATACTTTATGCTATTAAAACCGTTCAACTATCAGAACGTTCAGCTCTTTCAGGAGATTGCTGCTATTACTTTTCAGCTTTTTAACTTTTATAGTTTTTACACTGTAAAACTTTTTTTAACAAATTTTTACAATGGAAGTCTATGGGAGAAATCTTCAAACCTACTTCTACTACTTTTATTACTACTTCTACTACTTTTATTGCTACTATTACTACTATTACTGCTACTATTATTACTATTATTACTATTACTTTTACTACTATTACTATTACTCCTACTTCTATTACTATTACTTTTATTGCTATTACTACTACTTTTAATACCATTACTACTACTATTATTGCTACTACTGTTTCTATTACTACTACTACAACTACTATTACTCCTATTACTCCTATTACTTCTACTGCTATTACTATTACTTTTACTACTACTACTTCTATTACTTCTGCTACTATTACTATTACTTTTACTACTATTACTTCTATTACTTCTGCTACTATTACTATTACTTATATTACTTTTACTATTACTACTTCTTTTACTACTATTACTTCTGCTACTATTACTTTTACTACTATTACTATTACTTCTATTACTTCTGCTACTATAACTATTACTTCTATTGCTTTTACTACTACTACTTCTTTTCCTTATACTACTGTTACCATTACTGCTATTACTATTACTACTATTACTTCTATTACTTCTGCTACTATTACTGTTACTTTTACTACTACTACTATTACTTCTACTTCTATTGCTATTACTGCTATTGCTTTTACTACTGTTATTTTTACTACTATTACTGTAACTACTACTATTATTTCCACTACTCTTACTATTACTTCTGCTACTATTACTATTACTATTACTGCTATTACTTCTCCTACAATTACTATTACTTTTACTACTATTACTATTGCTTTTACTACTATACTATTACTTCTACTACTATTACTATTTTTAATACTATTACTGCCACTATTGTTTCTATTACTATTACTATGACTACTTTTATCACTATTACTTTTACAACTATTACTTTTATTACTTCTGATACTATTACTTTTACTACTATTACTTCTATTACTTCTGCTACTATTACTATTACTTTTACTACTATTACTATTACTTCTATTACTTCTGCTACTATAACTATTACTTCTATTGCTTTTACTACTACTACTTCTTTTCCTTATACTACTGTTACCATTACTGCTATTACTATTACTTCTATTACTTTTACTACTTTTGGTGTACATATTACTTCTACTACTATCTCATACTTTTACTACTTGTACTACTATTCCTACTACTTGTACTACTATTCCTACTACTTCTACTACTATTTCTACTAGTTCTACTACTACTACCACTACTTTTACTACTTTACTAGCTTCCATTTCTGCTAGTTTTACACATTTCAGCGTCCACATTTTTCAGCATTACAGTGTGATGGATTTTTACTTCAGTTTTCAATTTCAGGCATTTTATGTGAGATTTCTGCATTTTCAGCAGTGTTTTTCAAATTCTTTTCTGCAATGAGCATTCCCACTGCATTTTCGCTAGGAAATGCAATTTTTTCTAGTTAGTGGGAATGCTCATAGCATTCCCACTATTGTTCTTCTGTTCTTTATTATTATTTTTCTACTTCCGTCCCTTTTTTGACACGTTTCAACTCCTTCATACTTTATGCTATTAAAACCGTTCAACTATCAGAACGTTCAGCTCTTTCAGGAGATTGCTGCTATTACTTTTCAGCTTTTTAACTTTTATAGTTTTTACACTGTAAAACTTTTTTTAACAAATTTTTACAATGGAAGTCTATGGGAGAAATCTTCAAACCTACTTCTACTACTTTTATTACTACTTCTACTACTTTTATTGCTACTATTACTACTATTACTATTACTGCTACTATTATTACTATTACTACTATTACTTTTACTACTATTACTATTACTCCTACTTCTATTACTATTACTTTTATTGCTATTACTACTACTTTTAATACTATTACTACTACTATTATTGCTACTACTGTTTCTATTACTACTACTACAACTACTATTACTCCTATTACTTCTACTGCTATTACTATTACTTTTACTACTACTACTTCTATTACTTCTGCTACTATTACTATTACTTTTACTACTACTACTTCTATTACTTCTGCTAGTATTACTATTACTTTTACTACTATTACTTCTATTACTTCTGCTACTATTACTATTACTTATATTACTTTTACTATTACTACTTCTTTTACTACTATTACTTCTGCTACTATTACTATTACTTTTACTACTATTACTATTACTTCTATTACTTCTGCTACTATAACTATTACTTCTATTGCTTTTACTACTACTACTTCTTTTCCTTATACTACTGTTACCATTACTGCTATTACTATTACTACTATTACTTCTATTACTTCTGCTACTATTACTGTTACTTTTACTACTACTACTATTACTTCTACTTCTATTGCTATTACTGCTATTGCTTTTACTACTGTTATTTTTACTACTATTACTGTAACTACTACTATTATTTCCACTACTCTTACTATTACTTCTGCTACTATTACTATTACTATTACTGCTATTACTTCTCCTACAATTACTATTACTTTTACTACTATTACTATTGCTTTTACTACTATACTATTACTTCTACTACTATTACTATTTTTAATACTATTACTGCCACTATTGTTTCTATTACTATTACTATGACTTAGCCATTCTTTTCTGCAATGAGCATTCCCACTGCATTTTCGCTAGGAAATGCAATTTTTTCTAGTTATTTTTCTACTTCCGTCCCTTTTTTGACACGTTTCAACTCCTTCATACTTTATGCTATTAAAACCGTTCAACTATCAGAACGTTCAGCTCTTTCAGGAGATTGCTGCTATTACTTTTCAGCTTTTTAACTTTTATAGTTTTTACACTGTAAAACTTTTTTTAACAAATTTTTACAATGGAAGTCTATGGGAGAAATCTTCAAACCTACTTCTACTACTTTTATTACTACTTCTACTACTTTTATTGCTACTATTACTACTATTACTATTACTGCTACTATTATTACTATTACTACTATTACTTTTACTACTATTACTATTACTCCTACTTCTATTACTATTACTTTTATTGCTATTACTACTACTTTTAATACTATTACTACTACTATTATTGCTACTACTGTTTCTATTACTACTACTACAACTACTATTACTCCTATTACTTCTACTGCTATTACTATTACTTTTACTACTACTACTTCTATTACTTCTGCTACTATTACTATTACTTTTACTACTATTACTTCTATTACTTCTGCTACTATTACTTTTACTACTATTACTTCTATTACTTCTGCTACTATTACTATTACTTTTACTACTATTACTTCTATTACTTCTGCTACTATTACTATTACTTATATTACTTTTACTATTACTACTTCTTTTACTTCTATTACTTCTGCTACTATTACTATTACTTTTACTACTATTACTTCTATTACTTCTGCTACTATTACTTTTACTACTATTACTATTACTTCTATTACTTCTGCTACTATAACTATTACTTCTATTGCTTTTACTACTACTACTTCTTTTCCTTATACTACTGTTACCATTACTGCTATTACTATTACTACTATTACTTCTATTACTTCTGCTACTATTACTGTTACTTTTACTACTACTATTACTTCTACTTCTATTGCTATTACTGCTACTGCTTTTACTACTGTTATTTTTACTACTATTACTGTAACTACTACTATTATTTCCACTACTCTTACTATTACTTCTGCTACTATTACTATTACTATTACTGCTATTACTTCTCCTACAATTACTATTACTTTTACTACTATTACTATTGCTTTTACTACTATACTATTACTTCTACTACTATTACTATTTTTAATACTATTACTGCCACTATTGTTTCTATTACTATTACTATGACTACTTTTATCACTATTACTTTTACAACTATTACTTCTATTACTTCTGATACTATTACTTTTACTTTTACTACTATTACTTCTATTACTTCTGCTACTATTACTATTACTTTTACTACTATTACTATTACTTCTATTACTTCTGCTACTATAACTATTACTTCTATTGCTTTTACTACTACTACTTCTTTTCCTTATACTACTGTTACCATTACTGCTATTACTATTACTTCTATTACTTTTACTACTATTACTATTGCTTTTACTACTATACTATTACTTCTACTACTATTACTATTGTTAATACTATTACTGCCACTATTGTTTCTATTACTATTACTATGACTACTTTTATCACTATTACTTTTACAACTATTACTTCTATTACTTCTACTTCTACTACTATTTCTACTAGTTCTACTACTACTACCACTACTTTTACTACTTTACTAGCTTCCATTTCTGCTAGTTTTACACATTTCAGCGTCCACATTTTTCAGCATTACAGTGTGATGGATTTTTACTTCAGTTTTCAATTTCAGGCATTTTATGTGCGATTTCTGCATTTTCAGCAGTGTTTTTCAAATTCTTTTCTGCAATGAGCATTCCCACTGCATTTTCGCTAGGAAATGCAATTTTTTCTAGTTATTATTTTTCTACTTCCGTCCCTTTTCTGACACCTTTCAACTCCTTCATACTTTATGTTATTAAAACCGTTCAACTATCAGAACGTTCAGCTCTTTCAGGAGATTGCTGCTATTACTTTTCAGCTTTTTAACTTTTATAGTTTTTACACTGTAAAACTTTTTTTAACAAATTTTTACAATGGAAGTCTATGGGAGAAATCTTCAAACCTACTTCTACTACTTTTATTACTACTTCTACTACTTTTATTGCTACTATTACTACTATTACTATTACTGCTACTATTATTACTATTACTACTATTACTTTTACTACTATTACTATTACTCCTACTTCTATTACTATTACTTTTATTGCTATTACTACTACTTTTAATACTATTACTACTACTATTATTGCTACTACTGTTTCTATTACTACTACTACAACTACTATTACTCCTATTACTTCTACTGCTATTACTATTACTTTTACTACTACTACTTCTATTACTTCTGCTACTATTACTATTACTTTTACTACTACTACTTCTATTACTTCTGCTAGTATTACTATTACTTTTACTACTATTACTTCTATTACTTCTGCTACTATTACTATTACTTATATTACTTTTACTATTACTACTTCTTTTACTACTATTACTTCTGCTACTATTACTATTACTTTTACTACTATTACTATTACTTCTATTACTTCTGCTACTATAACTATTACTTCTATTGCTTTTACTACTACTACTTCTTTTCCTTATACTACTGTTACCATTACTGCTATTACTATTACTACTATTACTTCTATTACTTCTGCTACTATTACTGTTACTTTTACTACTACTACTATTACTTCTACTTCTATTGCTATTACTGCTATTGCTTTTACTACTGTTATTTTTACTACTATTACTGTAACTACTACTATTATTTCCACTACTCTTACTATTACTTCTGCTACTATTACTATTACTATTACTGCTATTACTTCTCCTACAATTACTATTACTTTTACTACTATTACTATTGCTTTTACTACTATACTATTACTTCTACTACTATTACTATTTTTAATACTATTACTGCCACTATTGTTTCTATTACTATTACTATGACTTAGCCATTCTTTTCTGCAATGAGCATTCCCACTGCATTTTCGCTAGGAAATGCAATTTTTTCTAGTTATTTTTCTACTTCCGTCCCTTTTTTGACACGTTTCAACTCCTTCATACTTTATGCTATTAAAACCGTTCAACTATCAGAACGTTCAGCTCTTTCAGGAGATTGCTGCTATTACTTTTCAGCTTTTTAACTTTTATAGTTTTTACACTGTAAAACTTTTTTTAACAAATTTTTACAATGGAAGTCTATGGGAGAAATCTTCAAACCTACTTCTACTACTTTTATTACTACTTCTACTACTTTTATTGCTACTATTACTACTATTACTATTACTGCTACTATTATTACTATTACTACTATTACTTTTACTACTATTACTATTACTCCTACTTCTATTACTATTACTTTTATTGCTATTACTACTACTTTTAATACTATTACTACTACTATTATTGCTACTACTGTTTCTATTACTACTACTACAACTACTATTACTCCTATTACTTCTACTGCTATTACTATTACTTTTACTACTACTACTTCTATTACTTCTGCTACTATTACTATTACTTTTACTACTATTACTTCTATTACTTCTGCTACTATTACTTTTACTACTATTACTTCTATTACTTCTGCTACTATTACTATTACTTTTACTACTATTACTTCTATTACTTCTGCTACTATTACTATTACTTATATTACTTTTACTATTACTACTTCTTTTACTTCTATTACTTCTGCTACTATTACTATTACTTTTACTACTATTACTTCTATTACTTCTGCTACTATTACTTTTACTACTATTACTATTACTTCTATTACTTCTGCTACTATAACTATTACTTCTATTGCTTTTACTACTACTACTTCTTTTCCTTATACTACTGTTACCATTACTGCTATTACTATTACTACTATTACTTCTATTACTTCTGCTACTATTACTGTTACTTTTACTACTACTATTACTTCTACTTCTATTGCTATTACTGCTACTGCTTTTACTACTGTTATTTTTACTACTATTACTGTAACTACTACTATTATTTCCACTACTCTTACTATTACTTCTGCTACTATTACTATTACTATTACTGCTATTACTTCTCCTACAATTACTATTACTTTTACTACTATTACTATTGCTTTTACTACTATACTATTACTTCTACTACTATTACTATTTTTAATACTATTACTGCCACTATTGTTTCTATTACTATTACTATGACTACTTTTATCACTATTACTTTTACAACTATTACTTCTATTACTTCTGATACTATTACTTTTACTTTTACTACTATTACTTCTATTACTTCTGCTACTATTACTATTACTTTTACTACTATTACTATTACTTCTATTACTTCTGCTACTATAACTATTACTTCTATTGCTTTTACTACTACTACTTCTTTTCCTTATACTACTGTTACCATTACTGCTATTACTATTACTTCTATTACTTTTACTACTATTACTATTGCTTTTACTACTATACTATTACTTCTACTACTATTACTATTGTTAATACTATTACTGCCACTATTGTTTCTATTACTATTACTATGACTACTTTTATCACTATTACTTTTACAACTATTACTTCTATTACTTCTACTTCTACTACTATTTCTACTAGTTCTACTACTACTACCACTACTTTTACTACTTTACTAGCTTCCATTTCTGCTAGTTTTACACATTTCAGCGTCCACATTTTTCAGCATTACAGTGTGATGGATTTTTACTTCAGTTTTCAATTTCAGGCATTTTATGTGCGATTTCTGCATTTTCAGCAGTGTTTTTCAAATTCTTTTCTGCAATGAGCATTCCCACTGCATTTTCGCTAGGAAATGCAATTTTTTCTAGTTATTATTTTTCTACTTCCGTCCCTTTTCTGACACCTTTCAACTCCTTCATACTTTATGTTATTAAAACCGTTCAACTATCAGAACGTTCAGCTCTTTCAGGAGATTGCTGCTATTACTTTTCAGCTTTTTAACTTTTATAGTTTTTACACTGTAAAACTTTTTTTAACAAATTTTTACAATGGAAGTCTATGGGAGAAATCTTCAAACCTACTTCTACTACTTTTATTACTACTTCTACTACTTTTATTGCTACTATTACTACTATTACTATTACTGCTACTATTATTACTATTACTACTATTACTTTTACTACTATTACTATTACTCCTACTTCTATTACTATTACTTTTATTGCTATTACTACTACTTTTAATACTATTACTACTACTATTATTGCTACTACTGTTTCTATTACTACTACTACAACTACTATTACTCCTATTACTTCTACTGCTATTACTATTACTTTTACTACTACTACTTCTATTACTTCTGCTACTATTACTATTACTTTTACTACTATTACTTCTATTACTTCTGCTACTATTACTTTTACTACTATTACTTCTATTACTTCTGCTACTATTACTATTACTTTTACTACTATTACTTCTATTACTTCTGCTACTATTACTATTACTTATATTACTTTTACTATTACTACTTCTTTTACTACTATTACTTCTGCTACTATTACTATTACTTTTACTACTATTACTTCTATTACTTCTGCTACTATTACTTTTACTACTATTACTATTACTTCTATTACTTCTGCTACTATAACTATTACTTCTATTGCTTTTACTACTACTACTTCTTTTCCTTATACTACTGTTACCATTACTGCTATTACTATTACTACTATTACTTCTATTACTTCTGCTACTATTACTGTTACTTTTACTACTACTATTACTTCTACTTCTATTGCTATTACTGCTACTGCTTTTACTACTGTTATTTTTACTACTATTACTGTAACTACTACTATTATTTCCACTACTCTTACTATTACTTCTGCTACTATTACTATTACTATTACTGCTATTACTTCTCCTACAATTACTATTACTTTTACTACTATTACTATTGCTTTTACTACTATACTATTACTTCTACTACTATTACTATTTTTAATACTATTACTGCCACTATTGTTTCTATTACTATTACTATGACTACTTTTATCACTATTACTTTTACAACTATTACTTCTATTACTTCTGATACTATTACTTTTACTTTTACTACTATTACTTCTATTACTTCTGCTACTATTACTATTACTTTTACTACTATTACTATTACTTCTATTACTTCTGCTACTATAACTATTACTTCTGTTGCTTTTACTACTACTACTTCTTTTCCTTATACTACTGTTACCATTACTGCTATTACTATTACTTCTATTACTTTTACTACTATTACTATTGCTTTTACTACTATACTATTACTTCTACTACTATTACTATTGTTAATACTATTACTGCCACTATTGTTTCTATTACTATTACTATGACTACTTTTATCACTATTACTTTTACAACTATTACTTCTATTACTTCTACTTCTACTACTATTTCTACTAGTTCTACTACTACTACCACTACTTTTACTACTTTACTAGCTTCCATTTCTGCTAGTTTTACACATTTCAGCGTCCACATTTTTCAGCATTACAGTGTGATGGATTTTTACTTCAGTTTTCAATTTCAGGCATTTTATGTGCGATTTCTGCATTTTCAGCAGTGTTTTTCAAATTCTTTTCTGCAATGAGCATTCCCACTGCATTTTCGCTAGGAAATGCAATTTTTTCTAGTTATTATTTTTCTACTTCCGTCCCTTTTCTGACACCTTTCAACTCCTTCATACTTTATGCTATTAAAACCGTTCAACTATCAGAACGTTCAGCTCTTTCAGGAGATTGCTGCTATTACTTTTCAGCTTTTTAACTTTTATAGTTTTTACACTGTAAAACTTTTTTTAACAAATTTTTACAATGGAAGTCTATGGGAGAAATCTTCAAACCTACTTCTACTACTTTTATTACTACTTCTACTACTTTTATTGCTACTATTACTACTATTACTATTACTGCTACTATTATTACTATTACTACTATTACTTTTACTACTATTACTATTACTCCTACTTCTATTACTATTACTTTTATTGCTATTACTACTACTTTTAATACTATTACTACTACTATTATTGCTACTACTGTTTCTATTACTACTACTACAACTACTATTACTCCTATTACTTCTACTGCTATTACTATTACTTTTACTACTACTACTTCTATTACTTCTGCTACTATTACTATTACTTTTACTACTATTACTTCTATTACTTCTGCTACTATTACTATTACTTATATTACTTTTACTATTACTACTTCTTTTACTACTATTACTTCTGCTACTATTACTATTACTTTTACTACTATTACTTCTATTACTTCTGCTACTATTACTTTTACTACTATTACTATTACTTCTATTACTTCTGCTACTATAACTATTACTTCTATTGCTTTTACTACTACTACTTCTTTTCCTTATACTACTGTTACCATTACTGCTATTACTATTACTACTATTACTTCTATTACTTCTGCTACTATTACTGTTACTTTTACTACTACTACTATTACTTCTACTTCTATTGCTATTACTGCTATTGCTTTTACTACTGTTATTTTTACTACTATTACTGTAACTACTACTATTATTTCCACTACTCTTACTATTACTTCTGCTACTATTACTATTACTATTACTGCTATTACTTCTCCTACAATTACTATTACTTTTACTACTATTACTATTGCTTTTACTACTATACTATTACTTCTACTACTATTACTATTTTTAATACTATTACTGCCACTATTGTTTCTATTACTATTACTATGACTACTTTTATCACTATTACTTTTACAACTATTACTTCTATTACTTCTGATACTATTACTTTTACTTTTACTACTATTACTTCTATTACTTCTGCTACTATTACTATTACTTTTACTACTATTACTATTACTTCTATTACTTCTGCTACTATAACTATTACTTCTATTAATTTTACTACTACTACTTCTTTTCCTTATACTACTGTTACCATTACTGCTATTATTATTACTTCTATTACTTTTACTACTTTTGGTGTACATATTACTTCTACTACTATCTCATACTTTTACTACTTGTACTACTATTCCTACTACTTGTACTACTATTCCTACTATTTCTACTAGTTCTACTACTACTACCACTACTTTTACTACTTTACTAGCTTCCATTTCTGCTAGTTTTACACATTTCAGCGTCCACATTTTTCAGCATTACAGTGTGATGGATTTTTACTTCAGTTTTCAATTTCAGGCATTTTATGTGAGATTTCTGCATTTTCAGCAGTGTTTTTCAAATTCTTTTCTGCAATGAGCATTCCCACTGCATTTTCGCTAGGAAATGCAATTTTTTCTAGTTATTATTTTTCTACTTCCGTCCCTTTTCTGACACCTTTCAACTCCTTCATACTTTATGCTATTAAAACCGTTCAACTATCAGAACGTTCAGCTCTTTCAGGAGATTGCTGCTATTACTTTTCAGCTTTTTAACTTTTATAGTTTTTACACTGTAAAACTTTTTTTAACAAATTTTTACAATGGAAGTCTATGGGAGAAATCTTCAAACCTACTTCTACTACTTTTATTACTACTTCTACTACTTTTATTGCTACTATTACTACTATTACTATTACTGCTACTATTACTACTATTACTTTTACTACTATTACTATTACTCCTACTTCTATTACTATTACTTTTATTGCTATTACTACTACTTTTAATACTATTACTACTACTATTATTGCTACTACTGTTTCTATTACTACTACTACAACTACTATTACTCCTATTACTCCTATTACTTCTACTGCTATTACTATTACTTTTACTACTACTACTACTTCTATTACTTCTGCTACTATTACTATTACTTTTACTACTATTACTTCTATTACTTCTACTACTATTACTATTTTTAATACTATTACTGCCACTATTGTTTCTATTACTATTACTATGACTACTTTTATCACTATTACTTTTACAACTATTACTTCTATTACTTCTGATACTATTACTTTTACTTTTACTACTATTATTTCTGCTACTATTACTGTTATTTTTACTACTATTACTATTACTTCTATTACTTCTGCTACTATAACTATTACTTACTTAGTAAGTTACATGGAATTAACCGACATGGCCTTTAGCATGGATCCCTACACCTCTCTCAGCATTGCAGTGTAGCGTAAGCTACTCTGCCGTGGCATTCCCACCCGCAATTTCTTCAGAAATTGCATTTTCTAGTTATTATTATTACACTATCTTCGCCATTTTACGTAGTCTAACTAGTCCTACACGATTTGTCGTATCAACTTCATTTCAATGTCACATTGTACATCCCCATAAGGAGATGTGTGCTATTACTTTTCTCATCTCTAACATATTCCAAAAATTTTATAAAATTTATAATGGCAAGTCAATGGGAGCAATGTTTGAAAGCTCATATCTCAAAAACTAAAAGTGCTAAAGTGTTCAAACTTGACTGACAGGTGAGCCATGTGGAACTGCTTCACATATTCCAAGATGCGACCTATAGCGCCACCATGTGGTCAGTTATTACATGTTTTATGTTTTGGCTTATAACTCATGAACCGCAAGGCCTATCCAAACAATGTTTGCACAGTGTATTCCTTGGATGGTATCAAGTAGACTGATATAGGCCACGCCCATTTGCATTTTGGCACATTTTTCATCCAGTCTTCACCAAACTTGATACATGCCATATTTAAATGATCCCGAACACAGCTCATGTCTTCGTTTTTTGGTATCACTTACTGTTTGTCTGTAATTGGTTACCAAACTTTTGAAGGCATGGCCTGATGCATTGAACGAGCCATAACTCTTCAATGCTGATTCGGATCGATACCAAATTTGAGAATCTTGTACATATCATGACAGTGTACCATTATGTAAAATTTGATACAATTCTACCCACAGGGGGCGCTACTGTAATGTTTTAACATGATATTTCTACAGTTCTGTTGTTTTCAGTGAAATTAAACATGGTACACAAGTTCTCCATGTAAATGTGCACAACATGGTGAAACATGCTGCCAATAGCCCCACCTTGTGGCCATTGACAGGATGTGACAAATATGCATTTCATTATATGTGTTATAACATTTGGAAAAAAAATCCTGTTGAAGCAGCAGCTTGCAGTGGCAGTAGCAGTAGCAACATATTGTTCAGAAATGTTTGGGCAAATTCCCATGAGATGGTTCATCATAGAGACATGACATTTTCACCAATGATTGGAAGTTGTGTGAAAATAGTGCTCAAAAAACATAATACCAATAGGCCAGATTGGGGCGCAATAATTATGGTCAAAGAAAATTGGGTTTTGAAAGGCCACCAACTAGGTTGACTTAAAATTTGACACACGTTTAAGTGAATGGGTTCTACAAAAGCTTCAAGAATTCTTAAGGTCCGCCTACTACATTGGATTAATGGATTTTACTCCTTAACCGTTGAGCCCATCATCACAAAACGTATAGGAAATGTCTACATGAGTGACTGAAGCATACCCTGAAAGTTTGATTCAGATCGACCTGTGGGGGACGCTACACATGCAAAAAGTTAATGTCTCATAATCAGTCAGAGATATTTGTACGAAATTTGGTTTGCATCATCTAAGGTCATGTCTCAGTCGATGCATAAAATTTGAAAATTAATGCTTAAAGGGGACATGGCAAGATGCCACATGTTTCAAATGGTGTTCAACAGTTAGCTCAAAGTGATATTCATGATCACTAAGCACAACATGCACAACATTTTCTATTTCATCTCATTTTTAACCAAATATCACCAAAATATTTGACAATATTTGACACCTTAAACGATGAATGAAATGCAGAATGATGTGAGGATTTTTTTTCTGAATTTTATCACCAACGCCTTAACTGTTATTGATATCTCGTTGCGTTTTAAAGATATTGACCAATGAACTTTAGAGGGGAAGTGGCTCATCAAACAACTTCACGATGTTTGGGCCAATCATCACAAACCATGCAAGCAATGTCTTAGAAGATACCAGGAACATATCCTGAAATTTTCATTGAAATTGACCACTAGGGGGCACCTCAAATATAAAAAATGGTCATACACTTACACAAATCAGATTATAAATCAGAAACTGATTGTTCAATTGTTACAAAACTTGCAGGGTATGTTGAATAATAATGATGAACCATGTGTATTATAAGTATTTTAAAATGGTCAATAGGAGGCGCAACAAGTTCAAAACAAGTGCACTGGTCTTTCTCAAAATTTGGCCATAAATCAATGAGGGGTTTTTCAAACAACAAACTTGGTGGACTTTTCTAATTCAGCCATTACAGCATGTCCCCCAAATGTTTCTGCAATTGACCAAAAGGAAGTGACAGTGCTTCCAGATGAATGAGGCCTGGTAAAAATTTGGACATAAATGAACGAGCGCATCTGTCTGATTGTCATAAAACCTGTTGGTAATCTTTAATGCAGGTGTCCTGAATTGTCAGAGGTCTTGATTCTACCCAGCTTTCAAGTTTTAAATGTCTGTGCTGGCTTGAACCCTGGAGTTGCCGCTTGTGGCTATATTTAGGGCCCTAGCACGTACCGTGCAAGGACCCTATTGAAATTGAAGGAATTATTAGGGCCCGAGCACGTACCGTGCAGACCCTATTGAAATTAAAGGAATCAGGGGGCCAAGCCCGCGGGGCCTGGGGAATGCGAATGCAAAGCATACGCGTTTCCCAGGACCAGCGGTGCGGGGAACCCTATTGTTTTTGTTCGGATTTTTATTATTATTATTATTATAGTTATTATTATTATTAGGGGGCCAAGCCCGCGGGGCCTGGGGAATGCGAATGCAAAGCATACGCGTTTCCCAGGACCAGCGGTGCTGGGAACCCTATTGTTTTTGTTTGGATTTTTATTATTATTATTATTATTATTATTATTAGGGGGCCAAGCCCGCGGGGCCTAGGGAACGCGAATGCAAAGCATACGCGTTTCCCAGGACCAGCGGTGCTGGGAACCCTATTGTTTTTGTTCGGATTTTTAGGGGGCCAAGCCCGCGGGGCCTGGGGAACGCGCATGCAAAGCATGAGCGTTTCCCAGGACCAGCGGTGCTGGGAACCCTACTGTTTTTGTTAGGGTTTTTATTAGGGCCCGAGCACCAAGCGGTGCGAGGACCCTATTGAAATGCAAGGAATTATTATTTTTCTTATTAGGGCCCGAGCACGTACCGTGCGAGGACCCTATTGTTTTCCTTAGGATTTTTTTTTTTTTTTCCGCGTAATGAATCGCATTTTTGGGGGCTTTAACATATTCGAAAACTCACCAAATTTGGCGTGCATATTCGTCTAGGTGTAAATTTATGTGTACGCAAAATCTCAATGATGCCAGTTGCAAAATGGCGAAATGGCGCCCCCTAGAAAATTTCAATCGGCTCCCACCGGCAGCCCGTTTGACCAAATTCCCCGAAATTCGGGGGGGTCGTGTATCATCCCAAGACGCACGAAAATGCGCACTTGGACTTTTTTCTAAAACCAACAGGAAGCCGGCTATTTTCATTTGAATATTCATTTTTTTACCGATTTTGGCGATTTGCAAGTGTTCTCTCAGAGCTATCTCCTCCTACATGATTCATCGGATCGGCTTCAAATTTGGTGTGCTGCAACTAGACCACTTGATGATCAAAAGTTATTAAAAGATTTTTCCATCGTTAAACGGTTTGGCCGTCAGGTGGCGGCGAAGTTTGACGTCTCGCAAAAAACCCCCCAAAAAACGAAAGTGCTATTACTTGGGCACGATAAGTCCGATCGGCACAAAACTTGCTGGGTATGATCGTAGTCCGGCCTTCATCACGCCAACATCAAAAAAATTCCCCCGTTCTCAAAGCGCCCCCTGCTGGCGACAGGAAAAGTGATGTTTTACACTTTGAGGTGCAGCTCTGAGCATGTTCAGCATATCCAACTCAAATTTGGTCAGAAAGGCCTTAACACGTTGGTAATGCTACATGATGAAGATTGTGACGTATCGTCAAACGGCGTTCCGCCCACAGGGCGGCGAAGTCGACGGTTCGCCAAAACGCAGGAAAGTGGCCTTAACTTCAGTGTCCTTGGTCATATCTGCCTGAAACTTCACATGTGTGTTAACAGTCCAGCCCTGAACATATGATATGAATTTCGTTGATGGGCGTGGCCACACGACGTGGCCACGCCCCTTAAACAGCAGCCCCTGCGGCACGTTTCACCGACATGCATGAAAATCGGTACACATATGTATCCCACCCAGACGCAGAGAAAAGTCTTTTGGAGCTATAGGCCAAACCCAACAGGAAGTCGGCCATTTTGAATTTAGCGGCCATTTTTGGCGTTTTCCACGTTTTGTATTTTAACGAACTCCTCCTACAGGATTAATCAGAACAGCTTCAAAATCGCTGTGTATCATCTACACTACTTTGTGATCAAAAGTTATGGAAAGATCAGTTACCCGTTGAGGGGGGAATCGGCTTTTTGGCGGCGAAGTTTGACGTCTCGCCATGAAAAACAAAATTGCTACATCTTTGGGGTAAATGGTCCGATCTGCACCAAACTTCACAGTATATATAATAGTCCCGCCCTGAACACGTCTACATGCAGAAAATTTGTATTTGTCATAGCGCCCCCTGCTGGAAACAGAAAAAGCCATGTTTTAGACTTTGAGGTGCAGCTCTGAGCATGTTCAGCATATCCAACTCAAATTTGGTCAGAGAGGCCTCAAGACCGTGGTAATACTATATTATGAAGATTGTGACGTATCGTCAAACGGCGTTGCGCCCAGAGCGCGGCAAAGTCGATGTTTCGCCAAAACGCATAAAAGTGGCCTTAACTTCAGTGTCCTTGGTCATATCTGCCTGAAACTTCACGTGTGTTAACAGTCCAGGCTTGAACATGTGATATGAGTTTCGTTGATGGGCGTGGCCAAATGACTTGACCACGCACTTTAAACATCAGCCCCTGCCACACGTGTCACCGACATGCATGAAAATTGGTACACGCATGTATCACACCGAGACGCACAAAAAAGTCTCTTGGACCCACTGGCCATACCCAACAGGAAGTCGGCCATTTTGAATTTTGATGCTATTTTTGGCGTTTTCCACATGTTGTATTTTAACGAACTCCTCCTACAGGATTAATCAGAATGACTTCAAAATCACTGTGTGTGATCTAGACAAGGTTGTGATCAAAAGTTATTAAAAGATTTTTCCACAGTTAAACGGTTTGGCCGTCAGGTGGCGGCGAAGTTTGATGTCTCGCCATGGAACACGAAATTAGTATAACTTTGGCATACATTGTCCATTCTTCACCAAACTTCACATGTTTGTTAACAGTCCAGACCTGAATGTATAGTATGAGTTTCATCAATAAGCGTGGCCGTATGGCTTGACCACGCCCCTTAAAGTGCAGCGTCCCCCATAACAACTTTCACCGACGTGCACGAAAATCAGTATGCACATGTATCGTGTCCAGACGCACAAAAAAGCCTCTTGCACATATAGGCCACACCCGACAGGAAGTCGGCCATTTTGAAATTTACAGTCATTTTTGTCCTTTTTCACGTGTTGTATTTTAATGATCTCCTCCTCCAGAAATGAATCAATTAACTCCAAAATTGGTGTGTACCATCTACACAAGTGTGTGATCAAAACATATTAAGAGAATTGCTCAGCATGGAACGGTGTGGCTGTGACATGGCGTCGACACTTGATGTCTCACCATGAAACACGATATTGCTATAACATGGGATCTAATGGTCGAATCTGCTACAAACTTCACATGTATGATAATAGTCCTGGCATGAACACACCCACATGACGCTCAGGAGTCAGAGTCATAGCGCCACCCAGTGGAGACGGGAAGTCGCAACGCATTGGTTCCTACACTGTCCGAAGGAGGCGAACATTCAGCGCCTCGTCTGCCGGTCGACCTCTGGCGACACGGTGGCAGCCGCGCCAGGCCCCGAGTTGCGTGGGGTGCGAGGGCCCGTTCAACGCTGCTTGCAGCTTTAATTGTTATTGTTATTGGTATTATTGATGATGATGATGATGATGATGATGATGATGATCATCATCATCATCATCATCATAATGCTGGGATTCACTGGACCACAGGTGATTTGTCATTTGTTAAAATCTAATCTGGACATGTGAAGGATTCTCCTCTTGCAATCTGAAATGGTAAGAGACCTCATATTTTCTGTTCTTCTACAAAGGACAGTTATTTGACGCCCCATCTCCACAGGATGCCCCACCTCAGACCTCAGTGAGAGACCAGTCTCAACACTTGATTGGACAGCACTTTTACAGTGTCATGTGACTCTGTAATGTCACCAGGCACACTGTAGGAAAAGTTGTGCTCTCTCACACAGTCTTCCTCTTCCTCAGCTCAGATGCTCTTTACTGCTGGGCCCTTGACCAGCCCAGACAGGCTCTCTCTTGCTCCTGGGCTCTGACCAGCTCAGAGGCCCTTGTCCCTGAACCACTAAAGGGAAGGCAACTGCTCTACAGACTTTTGTACTTTTTTCTCCTAAGACTCTCGTGCCCTTGCACACGGCAGGAGCACAACACGCAACTAACTTTCCAGCCACAAAGAGAAACAAGTTGAGTTAGCACCCCAACATCTAACTCTGCAAAGACACAAAGCGACCAGCTTCCTCCTATCTGCACCTTTAGAACAAGAACACAACAAGGACTGCACCTGGAACCACAGCCCTTTCCAGCCTTCTTCTGCCAGCTTGCATAAGCACAAGCTTGCACACCACAAAGTGACTCTTTCTTTCATCCATTCAAGGATGGTAGCTCTATCACATTTGTACAGGCTACGACAAGACTGTTTAACTTGTTTATCTTGTAATTTAATGCTGTTTATTGAGTCTGTGATTGTTTGCAGTTAGGTAATTGGTTAGTTGGCTTCGCCAAAGCTAAGTATTTAGTTTCCTAATGCTGTTCACACACAGAGTCTTGCATGCAACTAAACATCCTCTGCACTAGTCCAGACCCCTTGCAACACATATCACACTCACATAGACTCTTACTTACAAATTTGCTCTCAACAGAGCTATACCAAAAAGAGGCATCTCAAAGTTCTCGCTTCTTTTCCTTGGTCTTTGTCCTGACCATACAGGCAGACAAACACCTCCTGGATTCAGCCATCTTGTAGTTCTCATTTGTGTGTTTTGTTTTGCTTTGCTTCCTTTATGAATAAATTTACTTTTTTTCAATCATTTCCGCTGTATGTTCAATATTGCACAAGAGTGAATGAATAGTCAACCTCTGCTACGTCAAGAACTCCGAAATCCTTCAACCATTACTATTTATATAGTAATTTTGGTTATAGTTATCAATTCAATTATCAATCAAAATTCCAGATGAATAGTTTGGTGAATTAATGACCGATATCATTAACTGGCTATCATTTTTCCCTTTTTGAGAATGGTGCCCCACGAGGTAATTTCATGTAAATTAAGTCATATTATTTAACATAATTAACAATTATTATTAATAATTATTAATTACTTCTGATAGCCAATTCAATACTTTAATTTGAGATCTATTACAAGGTCAGGCCCTTGATGAGGCATAGATCCCAACTTTTGGTGCCGCTGTATGAGACCTACTAGATTTCCAACAAATAGTATCCCTGCTTTTTATAATACCAGTGTTGTTCCCAACAATACTACTACTACTACTACTACTACTAACAATAATAATAATAATAATAATAATAACCATCATCATCACTTATCATCATCATCAATCATCATAATAATAAAATACATAGTATTCGAAAGAAGGAAACAAAAGTAGAGGGAGGAATATAGTAGAATAAAGATAGAAAATATACAGAATGATAGATTCTGGAGAGTTTTTCAGTAGTGTTTTGATAATATTACACGTATTTAAATTAAATGCCCACCAGTTGCACTGACTTTCTAATTTTACTGCCTAACAGCACACTAAAATATGTTTCTGAAATTTTTGAGGTGAGAAATGAGCAATACAGTAACAGAATCTTGATTCATGTTAGATTAGCACTGCCTAGATTTAACAGTTGACTGCAGTTCACAGGCAGTGACTGACATTATTGACAACTGCATTACAGACTTATTATTATTAATATAATATCTGTTTCTCCTTATGTCTCATTCTGTCATATGGATTACTGTTAATTCATTATGTTGATCTGTTCTGTACAACATCTATTGCTCGTCTGTCCGTCCTGGAAGAGGGATCCCTCCTTCAGTTGCTCTTCCTGAGGTTTCTACTATTTTTTTTTCCCCGTTAAAGGGGTTTTTTTGGGGAGTTTTTCCTTATTCACTGTGAGGGTCCAAAGGACAGAGGGATGTTGTATGCTGTAAAGCCCTCTGAGGCAAATTGTGATTTGTGATATTAGGCTTTATAAATAAAAATTGATTGATTGATTGATTGATTGACAGACTCCTCTGCTCTGCTTCGTTGTTTTCATTCACCAGCAGTAATGCCATTAGAAGTGCTTCGAGGAAGATGATTTTTTCACAGATCATCTTTCTCATATACGACTGTGTGGATATTGTGACACTTTCAGTGAATATGACAAAGTTATGGGATCTGATAAAACTTGGCACCAAACTGGCCCTAGTTCTTTTATAGCAAGGCATGGCCACCTGTCTTGGCTTTATATTCACTTTTGACCACAATGAAAATAGTCAGCATGTAGAGGAGAGAGCAAACAGACTAATAATCTTTAACTACAAAATGGAAAGTTCTGAAAGCTGCCTCCTTTCCATTTTTTTTGTGATGCTGATTCAATATTTCCATTAAAGTACTACAGAATTTTAAAGTTTGCTGACATTAGTTAATATTGGCCCCCATATGCTTTGATCATAGCAGACCAAGTAAGACTATGCTCGCAAAAGTTCTTCTATTTTGTACTATTTTTTGAATGAAGAATGTTTTGTTTGCTTAATTGCTAATGAACTTTCAGTCTCTCACTACTAATCAACTTTTTAATTGGTAATATTAGGATAATGCTATGCTAAATATAGTGTAGCAGTGTCATAAAGTCAGCTAACTATCAGCTATCCATCTATAGTGTGCTAACATTTGCTATACTGGTCATTTCAGACCACATACAGCCTTACTGTCAACTTTCCTTGATTAAAAAAACACAAAAATTAGTTTAGTTGCTGAGAAATTCAACTCATGTTGTGGCAAATTTATGATAATGATAAATGCTTGAAACATAGCATACCACTAGAATGATAACAGAAAAGTCATAAAGTTAGTAATCTGCCTCATTAATCTCAGTAAGGCTCCACGGTTGTGGCTATCTAAAATTTGCTAACATTGGCTAACATTAGCTACTGTACACCTCTGGTCACAAAATACCATGTAAGGGTAAATGCTGGCTTGTACCCACAGAGTGCTCCAGGGACAACATTTTGCCCTGGTTCCCTCTTCAAAAAGCCAATGGGATTTTTCTACATCTATGATTCTCACTCATTTTGTTCAGCGGGATCATTTTTGTTGAAGGACTGAATAGAATAGATAAGTCAGGGCTTCCAGGAAAGTTGAAGCTGTGGTGTTTGCAGTTTGGATTACTTCCCAGGTTGATGTGGCCACTGGCAGTATATGAGATTCTGATATCTGCTGTTGAGAAAATGGAGAGATTGATTAGCTCCTACATTAGGAAGTGGTTAGGTGCTCCTAGGTGTTTAAGTAGTGTGGCATTGTATGGGAAAGGGATACTTCAACTGCCAGTAATTCAATTCAATTTTCAATTTTATTTATAAAGCTCAATATCACAAACCACAATTTGCCTCAAAGGGCTTTACAGCATACAACATCCCTCTGTCCTTAGGACCCTCACAGCGGATAAGGAAAAACTCCCCAAAAAAACCCTTTAACGGGGAGAAAAAAATGGCTTCCAGGACGGACAGACGAGCAATAGATGTTGTACAGAACAGATCAACATAATAAATTAACAGTAATCCATATGACACAATGAGGCATATAGAGAGACAGATATTATGTTAATAGTATGATTATATATGTATGTGACAATAATGATATGTGTATAATAGTACAGGTATGACTAATAGTAACAGCAGCGGTGGGAGGCATCAGGAAGGACCACGGCAGCAGCACAACCACGACACACCATCCAGGCACCATCCAGTAACTAGTCGAATAGAGGAGTTTAAGTGTACCAAGGTTAGGACGGAGCTGTTGTTATCTGGGAGTAAAGATGTGGTAGTTAGGAAGGTGGTTCCAAATCCAACCAAGGGGAGGAAATGGAATCCAAGAATGGCAGGTCAGGAGGCAGAGGCAGCTCTAAGGCATGCAGAGATTGTAGGTAATGTTCAGATAGGCCGGGGAGGCCTGGGGCTTGGCTCAGGCAAACCAGTGTGGAATAAAGCAGGACCAAAAGATAAAAGAAAGCTGGTTGTGGAGCAGGTTCGTAGACAGGAGGAGATATTAAGGTGTTCAAAGGCAGCTCAGGCTAAGCAGGGACAGTGGTTGAAAGCGGTTGAAAGGTTGGGAAGGCGTAGAGAAGAGGAGGCTCAGTTGGAGGGATCTGTAGAGTATGGAGGGGAGTCACATTAAATTTCTGACAGGAGTCACATACGATGAGTTGCCAACCCCCCAGAACCTAAAACTCTGGGTAAATGAAGACCCATCTTGTTCCTTATGTTCAGGTACGGCAACTTTAAGGCACATTTTGTCAGGCTGTAAAGTTGGTTTGTCGTATACGTGGTGACATAACCAGGTGTGGAAAGGCTTAGCTGCAGGCATTGAGGATAGACAAAGACAGGCAAATTCAGGAGGGTCTAGGACAAAGAGTGTAGCAATTCAGTTTGTCCACTAGGGGGAGAAACATACAGGTGGTAACGTAGTAAGGAGGCAAGGCAGTTTAGGAGGTGCTTGTGATTGGGAAATGCAGGTAGATTTAGGAGGAAAGCTTGTTGTTCCCCAGGAAATAGTCTGTGCCAATCTGAGGCCTGATATAGTTTTATGGTCTATGAGCAGATGAATAGTTTATTTCATAGAGCTCACAGTTCCCTGGGTAAACTTAGTGGAGCCTATGAAAGGAAAAAGCTTAGGTACGCAGACTTAGGGGCAGAAGCTGAGCATCTATGGAGTTAGATTAGTCTCAATATTAATAAATGCACACAGAAGGATTCACAAATACATGTTAAGATGTATATATAAATGACTCTCTCCACACAAATATTTTCAATGCACACACATATATTTGGCATTTTATATAAATGTAAAAAAAATCCACAAATAACCAAAAAAGTTTCACAAATGTATTTCTGATGCACACACAAATATTTATTGTTTTAAATATATGCAATAAAAATCCACAAATATATGTATTTTTATATAATTTATTTATTTATATATTGTATTTAAAATGCATTTGCAATTTTCATCAAAACATATGTGGATGTTGATACATTCATATACAAATGCTTTTATTTTGTGAACCTCTGCAGATTTGTGTGTGAATATTTTTGAGACTCCCCTGACGTGACCCGATCCACAAATGCATTTTTTCTACCAAGGGGATATAGGTAGCCAATCAGATGTCTCCTTCCTCTTCAGCCAATCACATGAGCGTCCCGCTACCACCCCCACGTGGGGTATGTTTTAACCAGAGACGTTCTTATGAGGAGACTGAACACTCCCATATAAATGACTGGAGGAGTTTGCAACGGCAGTATGGCGGTTGTACGCACATGTCCCGCCTCTTACGTCACTCACAAAGCCAATTGTTTGGTGATTTTTTTTGTCAATCATGTTGTAGTGACGTAAGCCTGCCTAACCACCTTAACGACAGTTTGGTCAAGTTGCTGCATAGAGGACTCAGGAGGGAGGGACCATTGACAGTAGTAGGGAGGGTCACAGGGAAAGTGTGTTTGGACAGCTACGCCTCGCCACCTCGCTCTGCCTGTGAATTTGCATGCCTCTCAGTCTGCGACCAGAGATAATAAGAGAAGAGACTTAATCCATCGACTTTATTTATTCCAGGCAACAAACGTTCTTGGTTATAGTCGGGATGAAATTACAAACAGACACAGTTGGAAATATTTAAGCGATAAGCCCCGAGAAGCCGTGGGTTACAGTGATTTTACAACGGCATGGAACGCAGCTCAGCCAATCACATTTAAGGATGGGAAGCACCCGTTTTATGAAAGTTGTTTTCCTCTGTTTACATGTCATCTCGACCGCTCCGCTGCAAAGATCCTTTGCACCACTCGTAGAAGCCACAGGTATCTGGGTGTGTGCTCGCTTTCTTCCTCATGATTATTAAATACGCTGCGCTCCAGGGTTCCCCACCCCTCAAAACAAAGCTCACGCTCCGGGGACGTCGTACGTTGTTGGAGTCGTATTTTGAAACAGTGTCGAGAAGCTTCACGCGTGCGCAGTTGAATAACCTGAGGAAGAAAAAAGCGGTTTTAAACCTTATTAAGGAACATAACTGGCAAATCTTCTCATCGATTTGGATCAGTCTTTTTTGCTGATGCCATTCATATAGTTTTTATGTCCCAGCGAGCTCTGGAAGTAGAGAACTAGACCCTCACCCATTCATTTTGAATGGGCGAAGGGAGTTAAGTTCAAATAGCTGCCCTGGCGCGTTTCAAAGATGGCGTCGGAGTGTTACGACTTGCCTTAGAAGGACTTTGCTGCCACCCTCTGACACTACGACGTTAAAACATACCCCACGTGGGGGTGGTAGCGGAACGCTCATGTGATTGGCTGAAGAGGAAGGAGACATCTGATTGGCTACCTATATCCCCTTGGTAGAAAAAATGCATTTGTGGATCGGGTCACGTCAGGGGAGTCTCAAAAATATTCACACACAAATGCGCAGAGGTTCACAAAATAAAAGCATTTGTATATGAATGTATCAACATCCACATATGTTTTGATGAAAATTGCAAATACGTTTTAAATACAATATATAAATAAATAAATTATATAAAAATACATATATTTGTGGATTTTTATTGCATATATTTAAAACAATAAATATTTGTGTGTGCATCAGAAATACATTTGTGAAACTTTTTTGGTTATTTGTGGATTTTTTTTACATTTATATAAAATGCCAAATATATGTGTGTGCATTGAAAATATTTGTGTGGAGAGAGTCATTTATATATAAATCTTAACATGTATTTGTGAATCCTTCTGTGTGCATTTATTAATATTGAGACTATTCTAACTCCATAAGCATCGAGGATGGAAAGTTAGGGTTCGTCCAGTGCAAGTGGGGTGTAGGGGATTTGTAGTTAGATCGGCTATCTCACTCCTGGGGGAGTTGGGAGTGAGGGGCCAGAGTCTGAGGAAGACAGTGAAGGAGATGTCAGATGAGGCAGCAAGATCTAGTCAGTGGATTTGGATTAGGAGAAATAATGTTAGTTGGGGGGCCAAATAAAGGTAGTGAGGGAGTAGTGGGAGGCAGAGGATACCGCCTAATCCTGTCGGGGGGAGGACATCTAAACAGGCGTTCCTCCCCTACTCTGTCTTCCTCTCCCATTTTCCCTCTCCCAATAGGCAGAAATCTCGGAAGAGAAAGATTATATGAGGAGAAATAATGTTAGTTGGCGGGCCAAATAAAGGTAGTGCAGGAGTAGGGGGCGGCAGAGGATACCACCTAATCTGGCTGGGGGGAGGACAACTAAATAGACATTCCTCCTCTACTCTGCTTTCCCTGCCCATATTCCCTCTCCCAATAGGCAGATATCCAAGAAGAGGAAGCTTATATAAGGTGTGCGTGTGGCCTGTTTGAGTCTCTTTGGGACCAGGCGGCCATGTTATGTGAGCTTATTTGTTTGTAAGTTACAGTTTCTTCGTCCTTTTTTTTCTCCCCTCTCTTCGTTATTGATCATATATTTGAAATACCATGCTGGTAGGGAAATGTAAGATAGGGCTGGTTGAAGGGGGCATGCTCTTTTGGCTGCAGTAGCAGTGGTAGTATAGGTAAGGAAAAGAGGGTTGTTGTGTTGTGTTGTGTTGTGTTGTGTTGTGTTGTGTTGTGTTGTGTTGTGTTGTGTTGTGTTGTGTGCCATAGGGTATTTTCACTGGGTGCTGATCCCTTTTCTGGAGCACAAGTTTCTTGTGTTTATTTCAAACTACACGTGAACATCACTTTTATGACTTCTGAAGCCTATATGCAATTGCCATAAGTTAAAAGCTAATGTTAGGTAACAAATGAATGACACCACAGTGGCATGGCTTAACATCCCCACCACAACAAGGCTGTAAAGTTGTGTTCGGTATAATGATAATCTGTAGTCTCAGTTAGCCACTTTTTTAGCAACCATCTATTTTAAGACTCAAAAAAGCCAAAACTCATTTTGGAGTTTTGGACTCATTCCTGGAACACTCCACTGAATGATAGTCTAATCTAGTTCCTACCTGCTGCAGTGTGACTACATGCTGTGATTGAAGCATTAAGGTTGGAGACAGGGTTAGGGCAAAGTGTTCATGGTTACAATTAGTACTAGCCAGTTACAGCACAATAGGGCAGAACCAGGTGAAACACTGTCATTTGGTGGCTACATTTTAGCATTTAGCAACAATCCCCCCAGTTAACTGAATTGCTTTTTCACTTACAACTTAAACGTTGTATTCAGGTTGTAAAATCAACTGTTTTGTACATCATCCAAATGGCTTGTGAATGTCCAAATTTTACAAGCCACTCACTAGATGACCACTGTGTTTGTTTTGGCTGGTGAGAGAAGCAAATCTACCAGCCATTTATTTTACCTGTGTGTGGCCAGTGTACCATGCTAATTTTGTACCCTGATTGTGCTTATAAGAGGAGCAATGCATCATGTCTTTTTTTTCTCTATTTAAAGTATCTACTGATGAAAGCTTTGCTTGGAATGAGGACCTCTCCATGCAAATTGGCCTGTTTATCAAAGGCAGGGCCTGCATCAGTTCAGAGACAAGATGCTTACAAAAGGTCAAACTCTTGATGTTCACGATAATCCATTGGATTATGCACTTAGATTGACTAAATATATCACTCATATCATGAACTTCTCCTACTTAAGGGGATGGAGACGACAGATCATGTTAGCGCTTACCCGGAAAAGGGCTGGAGCATATTAGGGAGCAAGCCACAACCTGGGGCCTAAAATGAAGCCAACATGGACAACGGTCTCACTCTGAAGTCTCTGAAAACTGGCGCTTGGTTGGTGACTCCCGGCCTTAGACACCAACAAAAAAAGCCATCCTTTCACATCAGCACGATATGCGACCAGTCGCCGTTATTGTGTAGCGGCACCTGGCAGCATCAGGGGGATGAAAGTTAAGGCAGCGAAAGTCCCAGTAGGGCAGGAGGGGTGGTGCATGGGTTCAACAACCACCGACTTTTATCCAGGAGGCAGGTGTTTGCTTCCCCTATGAATGTAGAGCCAAACCCTGTTCTTTTTTTCCCAACCACGTGCTTTTGTTGTCTAAACCCAACCATGAACATGTGTTGGCAAAAAGTAACCACGTACTTTTGTTATTGAAGGAAAAAACATTATTTCTCAGTGTTGAACCGATGTAACGCATTTCTTTTGAAAGAGACTGTATGCAAACTGTATATTTCCTGTGAAAATGTACAATGCATGTAACAGGCAGAACTTGACACAGTGTTTCACATCATTAAAGACCAACGCACCCAGGGTACCTTGCAGGTTTTATCTCGACTTGGAAAGTCCATGACCAAAGGTCAGTATGTGACAAGGCAGGACTGAGAATGTGTTGACACAAAAGTGCCAAAATCTGCAGTTCTTTGGAAGTTCATGTGAGGCTGGCTCCAGAAGCCAGTCAATCCCCAGAGGCCCCCATGTTAAAATGTCCAACTTTACAGCAGACATGAAGATGTTTACAGCCTGGTACAAAAAGCATTTGTGTCTCTATAGCTTATTTCAACATTCATGACAACTCTATGGGGGTGAATTTTTTATGTAACTCACCCATTTATATTTTATCAGAGCTTAAAGTTATGCATAATTACGGGCAGGCCACTTTGAATGACAGGCTGATAGTGTCCTAAGCGTCTCAGTCAGATCCCCCCCTTGCTTTTCCACAGCTCTACCTTCTCAGTCAAATAGTCACTACTGACTCCAAAAAATCCAAGACAGCCTTGGACAAGTGCCCAACTCCAGGCTTCAAAATGGGAGTCAATAAACCAATGAGTGATATCACAGTAGTTACAGCCATCATTTTTACAGTCGATGGTATGCAGGCAAAGATGCAGGCATGTGTGTCCTGTTTATAAAAAAGAGTAACTCCTACATGTTCATGATGAAAGATGTGTAGAGTAAATGCTGCTTAATTACTACCATTGTCAATCACGGGTCTATAAACACAGCACTTGGCAACAGCAGATCACAGCAAACCCTCATTAGAAGTTTTTGGCAGTCGCCACAATCACGGAGGCCTCGTTTCCATTCCCTTTGCTACTGCCCAAAAAAAGTAACTCTCAACTGATCCAGGGCTCCGAGCTCATTTCTTTGGCCATTTGGGAGCTAATATAACAACAAAGAAACTTTGATATCTGACAGCAATGGATGAAATAGAAATCATCAGCAGTGTCCTGTTTATTGCTGTTCAGAGGAGTGTAATCATGAACATGAGGGATAAGGAAAGTAGGACTGTGAAGCCTAAACTGATCTAAAGAGGAGTGATGCCTCCATCCCTTCAAGTTAACTCATCAGTTCTGGCTTTATCTCTATTTCAGTCCAGCTCTGTAGTTCTCTGTCCAAATAAAAACATTTATACCATGGTCTGGGTGAATACTCGATTCTGATTGGCTGCAGGGTGTCCGTTAAAAGGTGTTGTAGGACACCTATACAAAAGTTCCGGTCAAATAGCCTGATTGTTCTAAATTATTGCGCTGGCTCACACGCTAGTTGGTAACCGTGGCAACAGCCTAATATAACAGCTGCGGCTGACCGAGCTGCAGGTTCTGTGGCCAGAGCCGGTTACCTTGGCAACGCGCCACAACGAGAAATATTAAATAGTCCACTCAGCTGCTTTTTGTGAAAAACTTACGATTTTAACGGTAAAAAACAACATTAACGTATTAATAATTGATTTAATATTTATTTCTTTCGTAAGTGACCATGGTATAAGTGGGATAATGCCCTTCGAGGTGTCCATTATCAGAAATGAGTGGACTTCGCGTCGGACAGTTCACGCCTCCGCATCGTCCATTCATTTCTGATAATGGACACCACGTTGGGCGTTATCCCTTACTTATTAGAGTAGGGAAACTGTGTTTCAGTGCAATTTTGTAGTTACCATTGAGCTCATGCAATACATTTGCAGAAGGGAATTTCTGTTAATTTTTTTTGTGCCAAATATGAGAGTATGAGGAAGTCAAAGAGAAAAATCAGACATGAGGACATTTTGAGTCTTGAAAAGTTGCAAAATGGATACACACACTTCCAAATATCCAAAACATTTCCCTAACCATATCTGGATTTAGCTGCTATATGTCCTGAGTACACTGTGAGTGTGTTTAGTTATGTGTCTTGTAGCCTGGTGCTGTGAGAGGCCTCCTGTAAATATAGTCTTGTTATTAGACTGTCTAATAATGTATGAAGGGTGTGATTCTTTTGGAAATGTCATTCAGACACCCTTATTTCTCTTCCCCCTCCTATCCTATGGTGGGCGACACAAGTCACGAGTTGAGGCAGGATTTTCCTTTTGCCTGATCTTCATCTCCTCTCTCTTCCTGTCATTCAGACCTCTTCCAGAGCCACACTGCAGCTCTGATATCACTTCGTTGGCCATTTCCTGCCTTCTGCTTTAACCCTGCTGAATACACCAGCACAGGCAATGCACTTGTACTACATTATTGTGTCCAAAAATTTGACTGAGCTGGTGTCTTATGTGTTGCTGAGTTAAAATGTCAGCAGGACCAGAGGGCACCATTAAAAATTATATTTTTTTGAAAAAAGATGCTGCAGAGGACTGATCTTGGAGGTATTAGCTGGAAAACACAGTTGTGACCCTATCATGATGCCTCACCAGGTCTAAATTCAAAATAGATAACGGTTTCACAAAAAATAAACATTTTATACATTTTGCTAAGGTTTTGTCCTGGCACTTACAAAAAGAGATAGCAAAACAATGAACTGAATATGAGTGAAAATCTAATCAGCACAGACAGAAATGTCTGTTTAGGAGCTTACTGTAAATAAAGACACTTATAGAAAACCTAAATGGATAAGAAAGACTTTTTCCCCCTAGGACAACAAAAAAGCCCTTTGTTTATCATTTATGTACATTTATAACAGTCGGTGGTGACAGTAAGGGCTTAAAAACTGGGGTGGAACTTTGGTATATCATCGACTACAAGACCCATAAGCCTTGGGTGAAGTCAGCCAATCACTGGCCTTTTCAGTGTCCTAAAACTACAGAAAGTGTCAGTAATGTATGTTCCTTCAGCTCATGTCCTGTTTAGTAATCAAGGCCATAGTAACGTTACTGGAAGCTGTTACTGGCTCAGTGAGATGTCATTGGAAAGGCCAGGAGCTTGCCTCCATTTTGGGATACATGAGATGGTTTATGTACATGCACGGCAGAGAAACTGTGGATAATACATGGAGAAATATAAATGTTTGAAATTATGTGATGGCACTTTGTGGGTATCTATAGATGTAATCATGTGTTTGGAGTAGTGCTGTCAAAGTTAACGTGTTAATCTCAGTGATTAATGTCAATGCGATTAACGCGTCAAAGAAATTAACGCAATTAACGCAGGTGCTCCGGCATTACGTTCCATGTACTTTTAGGGATGGTATGGAGGTCAATTTTAAAGCTAGAATGATGGCCAGGGTATCAAAATAAACTAGAATATGGTGTCAGTCCTGACATCCTAACATGACGGGAATGTGACAAAAAAAATGCTTCAGAAAGTACTGACATTTTTAGGACAACAATACTGGTATGATCCTTCTCTCTCTCTCTCTTACTTACTTACACACGCTTACTCTCCCTTTGTCCCTACCCTGTCTTGAAATGAGCACTTTAGTTGCACTTTGTATAGCATTTAGCCTGACAACAAGCAGACAATGTTCAAGCTAAACATTAATGATGTAAAAGTAACAAAATTACCGTCTGGTCCGCTAAAAGTTCCATCCATTTTCGGAGATGGTAGTGATCTAAACAGCATGACGTTAAAATGACAAAAAAAATAAATAAATGCTTCAAACATGCCTAGTACTAGCATTTTTTGGACCAACATACCTGGCATAGTCCTTTTCAAAAGCTCTCTCTCTCTCATTTTCAGTCTCTCTTTGCCTCCCCTTTTCCACATGAGTGCTGTTTCTCTGCCTCTCTCCCACAGTGTCTTCTTCATATGGACTACTGCAGTGGAGCCCTGGTTACAGCCTTTAGTTTTTTTGTTAGCCTACATTGATTAAAAAAAAAAAATAGGCGACTTTTGCTTAGCCACTGTCAATAGTTTACTGGATTCATTGACTTTTATAAACTATTGACATTAAACAAGAGCATTTTAATGCCCTTTTTTGATTTTTTATAATGATTCCATGATGTCACATTCCAGCATGTTATT
The DNA here is from genome assembly GCA_019142605.1 of Cephalopholis sonnerati. NCBI lineage: Eukaryota > Metazoa > Chordata > Actinopteri > Perciformes > Serranidae > Cephalopholis > Cephalopholis sonnerati. Next base: position 47,969,363 of record JAGQAX010000002.1, read on the forward strand.
GCAAATGGATGACATAAAGATGAAATTATCTGTGATTATCTGCCGTTTAATCCCACCGGCAACAATTGTTGCCGGTCATTTTTTTTTTACTTCTGGAAGCTCTAAAAGTGTTGTTTTGGCTTTGGGCAGCTAATGCAAGTTTTAAAATAAAAGAATAGGTTGTCTCCTCTAAATTGTATCAATGTCATGTAACTAGTGTGAATAGTCACATGACCAGGCCTCTTTACTTCCTGCCTGCACCTCTGGAGGGAGATGTCTGCCTTAAACTTGTACAAGAGGAAGTAAGTAAAATACCTTAATTTACAGATATAACTGAAATATTTTGTACATATATTTTTTAAAGGGTCTACTACTGATATATAATGAGAATTATATGCCTACATGCATTTTTTGATCATAAGATGAGTAAATGTAAGCATGGCAACATTTGTTGCCGCTAGCATAACACATAGTCATAGCATTATTCTAGGTGTCAAAGCTTTTAGCTGTTTATTGTATTTATCTCATGTTTTTTTCTACACAGCTTAAAACTATCAGAAGTTTTGGATCTTCTGGACTTAAAAGAACCCCAAAGTGATGTGTGCTACATCACAGTCATTCCTACAGTTGAAAAAGATGCAATTGAAACTGATTGTGATAGTGACTGCTCAGATAGAGAGTACCAAGGCGAAACAGGCCATTTGCCTGCTAGACTGCTAAATGGTGAAGCAGAGGTGACCTATCTGGAGGATGAGGAAGATGTTAACCTGATAAGTCCAGACCTACCCCCAGACCTCCCCTACCCCCTCTGCCCCCCCACCTACCCTGCTCCCTCACCTCTCACTCCTGCAGCATTTGGTGTTGAAGAAAACCCATTGCCACTACTTGGTGAGTCTCCCACAGAGTCCAGCCAAAAAAGGAAATGCCCTGAGGAAAATGAGACCCCACAACCAAGAAAAAGGAGATGTCCTAAGGAAAATGAAACCCCAAAACGCCATAAAAAACAGAAAACGTCCCTTTATGCTGGTAAGTCTCCCACAGCGCCAAGCCAAAAAAGAAGGTACCCAGAGGATACTGATACCCCACAACGCAGTAAAAGGAGATGCCCAGATGAAAACGAAACCCTGCAACGTAATAAAAAAAAGAAAAAACCCCTTCAAAATAAGCAAAATAGAGACAGGGTTTTTAAAAGATCACGACAACCAGCCACATCCAGTATACCAGATTTTGTGACCTATGGCCCGACTGCAGCAGATTGCATAAAACAAACTAAACCCGACCCTGCTGATTTGTTCCTGCTGATGTATCCTCCTACTCTGAGGGAGCTCACTGTTGAGATGTCAAATGCCTATTCAATGCAAACCAAAGGGAAGGCACTTGATCTGAGCATGGATGAGTTGCTGACTTTTTATGGGATTCTGCTCACATCTGGCTACAGTTCTGTGCCACGGAGGCACATGTATTGGTCATATGACCCTGATGTCTACAATGAAGCCATCTCAAATGCAATGAGAAGGAACCGCTTTGACGAGATAATGGCCTCAATTCGTCTGGTGGATAATTCAAAGGCCACAGACGACCGTTTCTACAAAGTGCGGCCCATCTTCAGTGCACTGAATGACTCCTACAAGATGATGCCATACACAAAACAGCTATCAGTTGATGAAAGCATGATACCCTATTATGGCAAGCATGGCTGCAAGCAGTTTATCAGGGGCAAACCAATCCGGTTTGGGTACAAGTTGTGGAGCCTTGCTTCGCCCACAGGGTACATGTTTCACATGGAGCCCTATTGTGGAGTCCACACACATCTGCCTGAAACTGGCTTAGGACAGGGCCCAAGTGTAGTCCTTGATCTGGCTGAACAAGCAGAAGTTCCTCCAGGATGCACATTTGTGCATGACAACCTTTTCACCTCACTGAGCCTCATTGATGAAATGACCAAACGAGGTTATGGGTCCCTTGGCACACTGAGACAGTGCCGTCTGCATGACATCCCTTTCACAGGTGTGAAGGATTTCGAAAAAATGCCTCGTGGAAGCAGTGAGGTCCTTACAGAGGGGGAGAAGTTACTGGTGCGATGGAAGGATAACAGTGTTGTAACCATGGCAACCAATGCCATAGAAAGATATTCAGAGGGTCAAGCATCCAGGTGGAGCAAAGAGAAAAAAGCCTTTGTCAAAGTGCCACAGCCTCTGTGTTTCCTTACATACAACCAAAACATGGGCGGCGTGGATCTGCATGATCTTCATGTGTCAAGATATAGATCTGCAATAAGGTCAAAGAAGTGGTGGTGGCCAATCCTGGCTTGGTCCCTTCACAGTGCAGTGGTGAATAGCTGGCTGTTCTTCAGAGATGTTGTTGGCAGTGATTATGACCTCCTGACCTTTCAGCGGGTTTTGTCCCTGGATCTCCTTAAGAGATATGGAAAACTACCTCTTGGCCAAGGCAGAAGATCTGCAAACACGAAACCTCAGGATTCCACAAGAGGTGATGGGAAACATCACTGGCCTGTCAACACAGGTAAACATTACCAAAGATGCAGATGGTGCCACAACCGCACTGTGTATGGATGCGAGAAGTGTGATGTATCACTTCACATTGAGTGCTTCAAGGTTTTTCACGGAGAGTGAAATCTGACGAATAAGCCTTTGAGCTGTGCTTTGCTCCTATGTTTTGTAAATCAAATTTATTGAAACCGGTTCATGAGACTGTTTTGTCACTAATAGTACCCTACACACTACACATATACCTTTTGCACTGTTTTTGAGGTACAGTAAATACTTACCTGCACTGATTTGTGTTTTTGCTGAATAATATTGTACACTCATCTTCTGACCATGATGTTAGTGGTCAGTAAATGTTAAGTCAATCTGAGCTACTGCCACAATATGAATTTATTTTATTTTTATAAACTATTGTCAGTTTTTATTGTGTAAGTTCCAACACTCTTAGCTCTACAGTTATTTAACTGTTTTATGAGACTGTGAAATACAGTAATTGCATTATTGTCATTGTTAGTTCCCTTCACATGCATTGTCATGGTATCTTAATGTATCTAATAAAGTTCTGAACACACTTGAAACCATGCCTAGTTAAAATATGTTACACATGTTAGTGTTATTCTTATTTTTTATATGTGTAAATACATCAAATTGAAGAATTTGTGTAAATAGACTATGCGGTTTCCCACCGGCAACAATTGTTGCAGAGTATAAAACCTATATTTTCACTAACATAACCAACATGAAATGAAAAAATTCATACATATTATGTGTTAGGGAGGTCTAAGGAGTGAAATGCATGCACTTATTTTGCAAGGAAAAATTTGGGATTAAACGGGTAAACACAGGAATTTTTTTTTTCTTACTTTTAGACAGTACTTAACTTTAGAAAGAAATTATTCGGGTTTTTTTTTTATCCATTGACAGCCCTAGTTTGGACTTAATATTTTGCTGGACTTAGATCATCTGGACCTTTGGGAGTGTGTGAAAAATGAAATAAAAGCTGTGATTCTGAGAACATGGATTTGTGGATTATAATTACACTTCATGGGTGAGTTATAACTGTGTGTTTGTTGTTTGTCTGACAGAGGTGTTTATTCAGCCTGCTGTGGTGGTATCTTGAAATGGTCAGCAATGATAACACTGCATGGTGTGTCACTCTCAAGTGATAGGTTGCATAACTAAACTGCCTAAACAACACTAAATACAGCTGTTGTTGTACATATTATATTCATCAAAAATCATCTTAAGAGATTTCTAACAGTTTTTAATGTGGTTGTTATAATTCCATGATATTATTTTGTGTAAAGCACCATAAACAACAACATAAACTAAGCGGCCTTTTCTTTAAAGCTGGCTTAACTGATTTTGGTTTTGTTGTCATTTGGCATCAGACAGACTCTTCAAGCTAAAGAACACACACCTCTGACATGTTATGATCTTATAAAGTTTCTAATTGGTTTGCAAACAATCAGCTTTTTCAGTGACACATGGGCTTTATGTGGCAGCAGTAGACAGAGACTGTCCTCCCAAGAAAAGCAACTTAATCTATAATTTAAGAAAGTTCCTAAAAACATTTGTTGGCATGGAGTAGACCCTTTTCTGAGAAGCTCCACTTCACTCTCGCTAAAAGTCATACTTATAATCCACACTTGCTCCTTTAATGTCCAGCCATGAGCAGCTCTGGAAGAAACGTCACTAAAGGGAAGCCTACAAACCAAAAACCAGCCAGAAAGGAGGCAAAGCTCCTTACACCAGTGAAGAAGACGAGGATGCTAACAGTCAAGACCAGTTAGCTAGCAACTTCAACTTTAGCACTAGCGATACCGCAGGCTCACAGCCCACACTGGCTGACATCCTTGCTGCTATCGGAAGACTGGAGGAAGACCTGAACACTAGATTCAACTCTCTAGATTCAAAGCAACATCTAGTCCAAACCTCCCTGACCGACCACACCACACACATTGCTGACCTAGAGGGATGTGCAACCGACCACGAGTCCCGTATCACGGATCTCGAGAAGCAGTGTGAGGAGCTAATGGAAATCAACAAAACTACTAAACGTACGCTGATTGACCTTGAAAGTCGTTCAAGACACTGAAACATTAAAATCATGGGCTTACCAGAAAAGTTGGAGAAAGACAACCCAACATTGTTTGTGATGGAGCTTTTGCTGCAACTTCTCGGGACTAATAACTTCCCCAGCAGACTCAAAGTGGACCATGCCCACCATATAGGTGCACAATCTCCACCCACATGACCACGCTCCATGATCGCCAAAATCCACCACTTCCAGGACAAGGAGAAAATCCTGAAACTCGCCTACCTGCAATCTCCCCTGTCTTTCAATGGAGCCCAGATCAGCATTTATCCAGATTTTCCACCTGAAGTGTCCGAGCAGCGCCAAGCCTTTAACGGAGTAAAGAAGAAGCTGAGAGAGGCTAGAATTAAACACTGCCTCCTCTTCCCTGCACGACTGATCTTCACTTATGGAACAGAGCAGAAAATATGCCCGGAGCCCACAGAAGCTGAAACTTTCATAGACCGGTTTATTACACCTGCTGCCGCTCTGTAGCGGACCCGATCGGGCCACGGAGTCTAATTCACCCCGCTGCTTTTTCCAGATGTGCAACTGGTGTCTGCAGTACGTGACTTTGGTTTCCTAGTTTCGTTAAGAATTAAGATTTACCAGTTTAGCTTACATGAGCAAGTGTTATGGACACGTGAGAGTGGAGTGAGTCCACAGTTAAGGTACACAATGTTTTTTCTAATGGCTTGTGAAGTTAGTCTGTTTAGACTTTTTCTTATAGTGTTCAGCTGTTCAGTTTGTGTGAGGGAATTCATGTTCCACTTTGTTTGGGGAAGTGGATGGAAAGGTGGGAATTATGTCATGTTTTTCTGTTTCTTATCTACTTTTTGCTCTTTTTATCCTGCACCAATGCCAATATTACTATTTACATGTCTTAACTGAAGCATAAATAACGCTCTTTAATGGCCGCTAGTTGTTCTCTTGTTTCACCACATGGTGGTAACCTAACCTTACTTAGCTAATGTCAGAGGTTTAAGGACCAACCTAAAGAGAAGGAAGGTTTTCTCCCACTTAAAATCCTTATCTGGGGACATTATTTTTATGCAATAAACACATATTAAACATACAGAGCAATGGAAGTTAAAATGCAGTTGGATTTCACAGATTTATCAGTCTACTTTTTCTTCTAAAGCCAGGGGTGTAGCCATATTACTTTGTCGAAATGTCCCGTTTGAGCATATCTCAACAATTTCCGACCCGAACGGTCAATATCTCATTGTAACAGGCCACATTCTGTCACGGCATGTAACTTTCTTAAATATATATGCACCCAATTTTGATGATCCAGGTTTTTTTTTTTGGAAAGATTTTAATCTTATTATTTATTTATCAACCCCCCACTAAATTGTAGGGGGCAACTTTAATGCTATGTTAGACTGCTTTATTGATAGACTTTCTACTCACCCTACCACACCTTCTAATTCTACTAATGCCTTGAATAATTTAATTGGATCTATGAATGTTGTCGATGTCTGGAGGCACCAACATCCGGCCGCATGTGCACAAATTATATACGAGAATTGACTATTTTCTAATAGATGCTAAACTGACTTCTGATATAATTTCTACCAAATACCACAATATTTTAATTTCTGATCACAGCCTGTTGAACTAAAAGATAGATATTGGCCGAGCAAAGCCTGCATTTAACTGGCAATTCAACCCGTTACTACTCAATGATGAACAGTTCCACCAACAAACAGCCAATTCAATCACAGACTATTTATCCCACAATGACACTTCTGATGTCACAGACTTCACGTTGTGGGAAGCCTTTAAGGCCGTCATTCAAGGACATTTCGTAGCCTATGAGGCAAGACTGAAGAGGGACAGACAAAGGGAGGTATCAGAAATCACTGCTCAGCTTTCAGTGCCTGAAGCCGACTATAAAACATCTGCCTCGCCTTCTAAGCTGAATGAGATACTTAAGTTGAAATACAAATATAATTCTATTCTTTCAAATAAGTGAATATGATGCTTTTAAAGGTAAAACAACAACATTTTGAACTGTCCAACAAGCCAGATAAACCTGCCAGCTTAGAAGCATGCAGGCTAATAGAACAATTCATAAAATTAAAACCAAATCGGGATCTATTGCCACGATAGGGCTGTTGCGGTTAAGGAATTCCCCCTGCGGTGAGTCAGGGTGGCTCAATAGCGCGGTATGCGATATTATTATTATTATTTTTTATCAATCTATTTAGCAAATTTGTTTTTTAATTACTAAATTACTAAACTCATTGCAATGTTTCCTCTGAAACTTGGCGCCTATACATTAAAAAGTTATAAAAAAAAGACATGACATGAAGCACTAGACAATTCAAAAAAAACAAACACTCTCCTTGAGCCTATAAATTAAATAGCCTATGATTTATACCTGGGTCATGTCCTTGTTGCGCGCGAGGAAAACCAGCATATTCACCTCATGTGGTTTCAGAGAGGATCGGAGAGGGGTAACAATATTTCAGCTGCACTGAAAACTCTCTTCGGTGGTGTGCTCGTTGTGCAAATGCACATGTACTTGCGGGCAACTTTAGAGAGGAGAGGAAATCTACCCTGGTTGTCACACCATCATGCGAGTGGGTCTGCATTGGAGTTGATGGGGTCCTCCTGGAGGTAGCGTGTGAGTTCGGTGTCGGCTCAAACTCTCTTGGGTATGGTTGCAGAGGTGGTTGTTCGTGGCTTCAGCAGATCTCCAAGGGTTTTCTTTTTAGTCACTGGTGGCACCGCTGGTGGCATCGCTGTTAGCGCCGAAGACTCCTGTTGTGCGGCAGCTGACGCACTGGCACTGCTCCCTACGTCCTCCACATCTAATATTTCCTCAATCAGTGCGCACTTTGTCGCCTCTGTGTCATCATCAAAATTGTTGCCCCGATATCTACGGTCCAGCAAGCAGGCCTTTGCCAAAGTTTTTTGTAGGGCAGCTGGTCTGTACTTCTCCTTGAGAACACTGCACATATTTATCATCTTTAAAACATCCTCAGTGAGGAGTTTCAGGACGGGTTTAATGGATGAAACTGGGACATGGGTCTCGCCAGACAGCACGTGCGGTGGTGACGGTGGCCCACCATGCACCGCGGAGGGCCTCTTAGTATCGTGGTATTTCATTTTTGAGGTTACCGCGACAGCCCTAACCACGCATCTAAAAGAAATTGATGAATGTTTCCGTGAGTTCCACGAGGATCTTTACACCTCGAAGATCACAGCTGACACTGCACAAATTTCTCAATTCCTTTGCGCTCTCCCTCTACCCAAACTAAGCCCCTTTTAAAAAAAAAAAAAGACTTAACCACAAACATAACATTCACAGTCACATCAGCAATATGCTCTTTCCCTAATGGAAAGCTGCTTGCCCAGACGAGTTTAACATAGAATTTTACAAAGCATACTCAGACAAGATTGCCCCCATCATGCTAAGAATCTTTAATCATTCTATGGCAACCCATCAACTCCCTGAATCTTTATACTTGGCGAACATTTCTTTGATATTGAAAAAAGATAAGGATCAGACCAACCCAGCCTCATATTGCCCAATCCCCCTGCTCGGCTGTGATCTGAAGGTGTTTACTGAAATACTCGCAAATACAAGATGATGATACATTATCTGCCTCTACACAAACAGACTTAATAAATGTATTGCAAGTATAATCCATCATGACCAAATGGGATTTATTCCAGGAAGATTCTCCTTTTTCAGTGTTAGATGTCTGATGAATATTATGTACTCCAGATATGCCCAGAAAGCTTTCAACCAGGTCGAACAGAAGTACATTTTAAAAACGATAAAGGAGTTTGGTTTAGGCGATAACTTTACTTCCTGGGTCGAAATGCTGTACACCTCCCCAATGGCTTCTGTCATTACTAACCATAATAAGTCACCCTCCTTTTCATTACAATGCTCTTGTTGACAGGGTCGCCCTTTGAGCCCATTACTAATTGCAATTACTATGGAACCCCTTGCCATTAGTGTTAGAAATCATCCCGCTATTGCTCTGTTAATCCTAGGAAAGGTTAATCATCACATCTCGCTTTATGCGGATGACGTGGCTTTGTCTTTATCTCGCCCCAAAGAATCCCCGCCTCCCCTGTTAGAACTCATTAAAACATTTGGTGCGCTCTCGGGTTATACTATAAATTGGGAGAAAAGCAAATTTATGTCTCTTACAGGAGACTTGGACCCAAATTTTCTTAAAAACCTGCCCTTTACATTTCCACAGATAAAATCAAATATCTACGAGTTACTATCCCCAAAGATCCCAAGCTTATTTACAAATTGAATTTTTAAAATTTAACGGAGAAATCAAATTAACGGAAAAGTCTGACATTGAAATCTGGAGATTGCTTCCTTTGTCCATGACAAATGCAGTTAAAATGGTGACTCTACCCAAGTTTCATTACCTCCTCCAAAATTTACCCATATTTATACCCAAAGTTTTCTTTAAATCATTAGAATATATTATCCTGCCTTTTGTATGGGGATTAAAGCTCAATGTATTTCTACAAAACATATAACCAAGCCTGAACTCAGGGGAGGCCTCAGTTTACCTAATTTCCAGTACTATTATTGGGCTGCAAACTGCAGAGTTCTGATATACTGGCAAGATGCAGATAAAGTCACCGTCACCACCCCCTCATGGCTTGCAATCAAACAAGATCTCCTCAACAGCTTTCTTCCTGCCCTTCTCTTTTCATCTACCTGTCGTCCTTCAGCTATCACAAATAATGTCTTTATGGTCACTAGTGTTTTAAGAATCTGGTATCAGATAAGGAAGTCATTCAAGTTGCCGGAAACTTCAGCCTGTTCAACAGTTAGTCACAATCATGCCTTCCCATTTCTCTCACTGACAAAATGTTTAGGCTATGGCAAAAATAAAGGCATCCTCACAATAGCAGACCTTTACATCAATAACACTTTTTTCCACCTTAGATTAGTTAAAAGGAAAGTACACACTCCCAAATTCACATTTCTTCCATTATCTGCAGATCGGAGATTATATCCAAACAAGTATACCACATTTTATGTCACCCCCCCCCCACCACCACCACCACCACTGAACTGTATACACTTATGAATCACACCCCTGACTCAAAGAGACTCATCTCTCGGTTCGTTGATCTCTTTTCAGCTCACAATTTGGTCTTCACACAGTATTTAAAGGAAACCTGGGAGAAGGATCCTGCCATCTCGATTGGTGATGAAACCTGGGAATTTTACCTCAAAGACATTCACAAATGCTCCATAAATTCCAGACACCAACTTATTCAATTTAAAGTGCTTCACAGGCTACACTTGCCCAAAATGTAAATCAGCAAAGGGCACCTTGGGCCAGCTTTATCTCACTTGCAACAAAAGACAATACAATATGGCATGGTGGTGGCAAAAAGGAATATCTTGACTCTTTGGAAAACTGAGGATGTGCCTTCTTTTAAGACCTGGTTGGCAGAAATCACCAACTTGTTACACATGGAGAGAGTAACATACAGTGTTTCTCTCAGCTCTGTATTGTTTGATAAAACATGGCAACCATTCATGTCCTATTTATCAAGAATGACCTAAAGTGTTTACATGTATGCACAGATACTTGTTTATAATAGGTTGGACAAATAACATTTGTGTACTTGTACTACATGCATATGTACGGACATTCATTCCATTGCTGGTGCTTAACTTTTTGCTGGTCATACTATCTACAAGAGCTTTTTTTTTTATCTTCTTTTGTTTTTGTACTGTTAACCTCTATGGGTGAGGGGAGGTTGATTGATTTGTACCTGTTTTTTTGTGTTATTTGTGTCAACATCTAAAAAATTACAAATAAAATATTTATTTATATATATATATATATATATATAAAAAACATTTGTTTACATTCAAATAACAAAGTCCTCTGGTAGCCATAGTAATTATGACAGGAGCAATTTGCTAAAAAAAAGGAATTCAGGTGGCATTGTTATAGAGCCAAAAGGTCTGCAGAGAGAGGAGGTAGGGGTGGATGCGTCAACAAAACATTGAACTTTAACACAGGAGGCTGCTAAAAAAAACAAAAAATAAAAAAATAGAATTACTGCCTTGTGATTGTATGCCTCTGCGTTCCAGTCAAGTTTCTCTTACAGTTTACATTCATGTCTGTGAAAACATGGATGCTTCACACACATCTGTTTATCCCCCAACAGCACAAAAGATCTATACAATCACACCCGAGATTAGTGTCACCAGTTTAGTATCTTACCAACTATTTCCCATTCTGTTCCTGAGATATGACATTGAATAATGGCCAGAAGTGTTTTATGAAGAACATTATGATGTCACACTTAAGTTGACCTTTGACCCTTTGGATATAAAATTTCATCACTTTATTATTTTAGTTATGGTCAAAAACATATTTTGTGGGATCCCACTGATCTGACCTTTGACCTTCAAACACAAAATTCTAATCGGATTATTCTTTAGCCCAAGTGGACATTTGTGTCAAATTTACAGATATTATTTTAAGGTGTTTTTCAGATATGACATTCGTGGAAATGAGACAGATGCAAGGTCACACTGACTTTGCCCACCGAAATCCAATCGGTACACTGTTGAGTCCAAGTGAATATTTGTGCCAAATTTGAGGGAATTCTCTCACCATGTTTGAGATATCACATTCACAAAATGAAACAGACAAGGTCACAGTGGCCTTGATCTTTGACCACTGAGATCTAGTCAGTTCGTCGCTGAGTCTAAGTGAATATTCCTGCCAATTTTGATGACATTCCCTCAAGCTGTTCTTGAGATACTGCATTCATGAAAATGTGATGGGTGGAAGGTCACAGCAACCTTGATTTATGACCACCAAAATCTAATGAGTTCGTCCTCAAATCCAAGTGAATATTTGTGCCAAAATTGAAGAAATTCCCTAAAGGTGTTCTTGAGACATCATGTTCACAAGAGGCAGACAAGGTCAGAGTGACCTTGACCTTTGACCTATGAAAACCAGAAACTAATGAATTCATTGTTGAGCCCACATAGACATTTGTGCCAAATTTGAATAAATTTCCTTGAGGCATTCTTGAGATAGCCTATTCACAAGGAAGGGATGGACGGATGGACGGATGGAAGGACAGACCACCTGAAAAATGATTGCCAAGCCTATCGCGGATGGAGAAAAGGCAGAATTTGAAATACACCCTCCTCCTGCAGCTCCTCCCTCTCTGTCTGGTCATATGCATGAGTGAGTGAAACAGTTCCAGCAACAAGCACAGTCGAGGATTTCCCAGTCCCCACAGGAAAGAGCCCCCTCCTAACCACAGTCAGTTATTCACAGTCTCTCACCTCCAAGCAGTACAGTTCCAGCAAGCCAAAACAGAGTCATCCACTGACCTACAAGGATCTTCATACTAGAGTTAGCGTCAATGTCAGAAAAGTCAGGTCACAGTGAAAGATCAAGGCCAGGATTTCCCGGCCAGGAACTGTCAGTAATGTTGGTGGTCCACAGTGGTATGTCACAGTCTGAATTCCATTACACTGAAATTTCACTCCGTAAGAGTTGTGAAGAACAAGAACCCAGGGTGGCCGATAGCTAACATATACTATGCTGGTGGGGAATAACCCCATCACCATTGCAATTCTTGGGCAGACCTGGCCACTACCTACTGGGGAGTTTGAAAAAGTTGTAGTAGGCAGCCTTGTGACAATGACCGTGCAGTTTGTGAATAGACTGTGGATGAGTGGGCATGTATGTGCAGCATGATAGGCTTAGCCTTCACAACACTTCCCTGACTAGAACAATTCATAGAAAATTGCAGTGCTTGTAAAGGGCCCCTAGTGAATGTGCCTGCTTTGGTGTTTAGGGTTTTGTGTGCAAATAAATGTCTGTTAATGAGCTGCCTCCAAAGCCAAGGTTGCACTTGCTGGCACTGTGTTGTGTGGCTGCCCAGCGTTGGGGGGAAGGGGGGACTGTGCACCGTCATTAGCAGGTATTCCAAGCAGACAGACAGTCCCAGCTTGAAGCTTACCCTGGAAGCCTCAGATGAAATGGCAAAAATAATGAGGCACATTATCAATCACAGGCTGGAGGCAGCTGGTTCGATGAATATGTGTTACACACACTCTGCTCTGACATGTACACATACACACACAGCTTACAGCGAAGAGAATGGAGCAGAAGAAAGGCACAGAAGCCTCAGAGCAGAGCCCAGAGATCATTAACTGAGCAGCACTTTTATTCAGCTCATGGTTGCCCTGGCAGATTGGAGTATTGCAACCATACTGTGTTCACCCAGGATTTAAAAGTAGGAAAAGGCCAATGTCACAGGAATAAATACAGCTGTCCAACCATTACAATTATGAATAAAAGCAGGGTAAAAATGTAATGATGGAAACAAACAGTGCTAAAATACAAGGTTTTCCAGGTGCAGTACTTTATAGACACGCCTTTATTTATCCAAATATCATAAAATGGATCATATATGGATAAAAATATGCCTTCATATTGCTCTGCATTTTTTTTATGTCTAAGTTGTATGTGTGGACATCCATCAGACCAGAGAGTGAGTGTCAGTCTGTGGTTCCTGGCCAGTAACAGAGAGTAAGGCAGACACAGGAGGAGCAGGAGCAATGTTATTCTTTGTGAAGGAACGAATATTTAAAGATTTGATGATGATGATGATACTTTTATTCAGTCACACACAGTAACAACAAATGTGTTCAGGACAATCATAGCATTATAAGTGACTGAAAAGGCACAGGCTGAAGCATAATGTTTATATTTAAGCCTGTCCTACTTAACAAATTAAGCTACCCATCAACATATGTTTTTTCCAAATACAAAAGTAGAATAAGAGGAGAAGAAGAAAAAAAAAAACAAAGCAGAATTTCATCCAATAAGGTGACAGAGTCATAACAGAACAACAGTGAAGCAAAATCATAAATAAACACAAAAATCCTTCACAAATTATGAATACTTGTAGCCCTCAAAAACCGCTTTAGAAATCATCTTTTTGAAAACCAAAAATGTACCACAATTTCTTAAATTTATATTTGCATCATTCCACAATGAAACCCCAACAACAGATATGCATCTCCTTTTAATTTCTTTTTTGGCCTTTGGTACAGTAAATTTGCAGTTGTCTCTTAAATTATATCTTGTTTCTTGAAATGAGAAAAACCTTTGTATGCTGACTGGGAGTAACTTTGCTTTAACTCTATACATTATTTGCATTATTTTGTAATATACCAGATCGTTGAATTTCATAACATGTGATTTCATAAACAGTGGGTGAGTATGTGCATAGTAATCAACCTTATTAATAATCCGTAAGGCTCGTTTTTGTAGGAGAGCTATTGCATTAACAGGTTGTTTTACATGTCGAGCCCCAGACTTCCACACAATATGATATGTAGGGAAGTATAAGGGAGCAGTAAATAATATGTAAGGCCTTATAGTTTAATATGTTCCTTGATTTGTACAGAATTGCTATTGTCTTAGAAATCTTTCCTTTGATATAGTAAACATGTGGTTTCCATGTTAATTTCTGATCAATAACCACCCCTAAAAATTTTATCTCGGTCACTCTTTCAATTTCAGCATCACATATTTTTAATTTCAGGTCCTTGTCAGTTTCTTTTCGATTTCCAAAGACCATGAATTTAGTTTTTTTTATATTGAGTGACAATCTATTAACATCAAACCAGGTTTTGAGGATTTCTAGCTCTCTTTCAATAGAAGACAAAAGTTCCTGTAAATTATTACCAGAACAGTACATGTTTGTATCATCTGCAAAAATAATAAAATTCAACAGATCTGTAACATTACAAATATCATTAATATAAAGCAAAAAAAAGTTTCGGACCAATCACAGATCCCTGGGGTACACCGCAGGTGACCTTCCTAAGTTGTGAAACAGTGTTATTGATTTCTACACATTGCTCTCTATTTTCCAAGTAACTCCTCAGCCAAGAATAAGCTACACCTCTTAATCCATACTTCTCCATTTTTCTCAATAATATGCTGTGATCGATGGTATCGAACGCCTTCTGCAAATCAATATAAATTCCAACAGAATACTCATCATTTTCAATTGCCTTTGTTATCTCTTCTACCATCTCCATAACTGCATATGTAGTCGTTCTGTTTCCCCTAAACCCATACTGGTGCTCACTGAGCAGTTCATATTTGTCAATAAAAAGATCCAATTGTTTAGCAAATAATTTCTCTAATATTTTTGAGAATTGAGGAAGGAGGGACACTGGTCTATAGTTTTCAATGCAATGTTTGTCTCCATTTTTGAATACTGGTATTACCTTTGCTGTTTTCATATTATTTGGAAAAATACCTTTTTGAAAGGACATATTGCAAATGTAGGTCAAAGGTTTTACAATAAAACCTAAGACTTTGATTATAACCATATCAATGGAATTTATATCAGTTGATGTTTTGTTTTTGAGTTTTCTAACAATTTCAATTACATCACTTTCATCCATCCCACAAAGGAAGATAGATTTTGATTATCCTTAATGAGATTATCAAACATATTTGATTTATTGTCACACGTTGGAATTTTTTTGGCCAAATTACCACCAACACCCACAAAATAATTGTTGAACTCTTCAACAATATTTTGTAGACTGTCCACTGTGTCACCACAGCTATTTAGGAAAAAACTTGGGAATTCTGTTTTTTTATGTTTGTTCCGAATAATATGATTGATAACTTTCCAAGTCTTTTGAATATCATTTTTACTATCCTCTAGTAATTTATTATAGTGCTCCTTCTTCTGTCTTCTTATAATAGAAGTCAATGTATTCTTATACTGCTTATACTTTTTTTCACTTTCGCTGGTTCTCGTTAGTAAATACATTTGATCTCCTGTCTCCATACAGCAGCTTTATGAGGGTATACAGGTCCAAAGCAGACTCAAGACAGAAACCATAGACATAAACCAAAGACCATAGACATAGCCCTTATCTTTGTGTCTATACAAGACAGCCTGACTGTATAGTTTCAATATTTGAGCAGTTGAAGATTTTCCTCTACAAAAGTCCTCTATATTTCCCCACCACACACCTGTCAGTCAATGTCAGAATTCCAGTGTCGTACTGAGTGACATCTGCTCCTATGTGTTTCACGGGACTGGTTTGAATTTTAATACTTTTGTTGAAGAACATTTTTTTCTTCTGTGTGCTTTTCAAAGTTCTTAGAGCAGCATTAATTGATTTTTTCACCTTAAAGTCATGTTAGCAAATATTGCTTATGCAGAGGCCAACCAACATGAGCAGTTTGTCTCATTAATTTGGAGAAATGTTTTTTTCCACCCAAAGACTGAGTCCAATATTCTCTCTCCTGTTAGCTCTGATAAGGGGTAGGGGATTTACTGAATATACTCCATGTATCACGGCTTGTTCCGCGTGGGATATATAAAATGACTATATTGCAAAATGGTAACGTCGTTTGTTTTAAGCCAGAAGCATAAGACTTGCTCTGAGTTTCGGTTCTTTCGCTCTCTCCTGTGACTTTCTCCCTTTCACAGACTCACACACACTCACATACAAAAAGAAAGACTCACAAACATGACTCGCTTCACACATTCCTCAGCCCATCCACATCACTTTCTCCTGAGCTATAGCAGGCACGGGTGTGTTTCTCATCTGCAGGGCTCCGGAACATTAATATTTAGTCACATTTTGTGACCATGGACCACTGGAGCACTAAAACAACTTGCAAAGATTAGCAATATATGAACTGAAGAGCTGTTAGTTTGTTTGCAGCTTAAGATGAGTAAATCATCACATTTAACGGCAGCGTGGTAACAGTTTAACTTCTTGACATTAACAATGATGTGAGCAGAGGACACATGTGTCTCAGTACCTGTGGGGCTCCAGACTGTGACTATTTAGTTACATTTTGCAACCATGGAGCACCAGTGCCACTTGCAAATACCATTAATATATGAACTGGAAAGCTGGTTGTTTGTTTCAAGCTCACGGTTAATAAATCCTCACATTTAATGGTGCTGCAGCACAGCTGAACTTTCTGCTAACTGCCATCAGCTAACTGTTGGCCAGAAGCTTCAAGTTTACAGCAAAAACAACAGCACTTTCAGCCTGAGATAAGTCAGGTGATTCAAAATAAAAGCACCAGTGGTTTCACTTTGATTTATTTAACTAAAATTATACTTAGTTACAATTTATTGTAACAATACTTTATTTAACTTTATTATAACAATATTTTATTTAACTTTATTACGACAATATCTGTTAAACCAGAACAACTGGCTGAAATACAATGAAGAGCTGAGGAAAACTGCACAGTTGGTTGACAATTTTATGTGTTATCCACCACAAGCTTTACCTTAACATCACATGCATTTAATCCATCGTTAATACAAAAATATGAATTATTTCGGCTTTAATACTTTACTTTTTGCAGCATGAGTTTTGACTCATTTACTGTAGATCTCTGTCTTGTCTTGTTTAAATGACCTGGATATTGACTGATGCACTAATTCAAGAACAATGTTGATTCCATTGAACAAAAAGGCATACTGTAAGCAAGCATAAAAATGCAAGAGTAATGAAAAGCAAATTGTAATTCCTGAGCTGGCCTCAGCATAATAAAAACACTGATACACTATTATGCAACTGTAGCCATAGGTACTGCCATAATCCCTCCCACTGACAGCTAGTGCCTAAATCTAGAGAAGTGGCCAGGATTTTAAAGTTCACTGTAGGTCAGACCGACCGAAACATAGCACCCGTGGTGTGGCGTGGGAACCTGTGGGTTTAAAGCCACAAAGATCACACCAGCTACAATGGCTGGGCTGCACACCTGTGAGCAAAGGTCAACAGAAAGACTGGGAATTGAATAATACACATCCTCATCCTGATGTCACCACATGACAAAGACCATTTCCTCTGCAGTGTCCATGGATATTCTTTGGCAGTCTGGCAGTGGCCCTAATACATAAGATATGCAGGCTCTGCACAGTGACATGAGCAATGATTTAGCAGAGTTATAAAATAAAAAGTAAATACTCATATCTTCAATGTTGGTGTATGATATTACGGACTGCAGGTTAATACTGCAACATTAAAGTTTTCTTATACAAATGGGCCGAATGGTACATGTAGGGCTATAATCAGCTCAGATTTGGATGGCTGAGAATTTTTGGTGCAACTGACTTTTTTTTTTTAAACAGAAAATTAAATGAAAATATAAGAAAAAAATTAAAAGAATGTAGCTGCATGAGGTTTCATGCTCAAAATTTGGGCTGTGGAAAATGGTGGGATGTAAGTACATTTGCTGAAGTACTGTACTTCCGTACAAACTTGAAGTATCTTATGTGTGTATCTCATTCTATGCTACTTTAAATTTCAACTCAATGACACTTCAGAGATAAGTATTGTATTTTTTACTCCACTACATTTGTCTGACAGTTTTAATTACTTCATATTCCAATTTTCCATCCCCTTCCTGTCCAGTAAAAACAATGTATCTCCAGATATTTTGATGTTACATTTTTATGATAAACTGAAGGACAAAATGTTCAATAATGTGGTGAGAAAAGTCTCCTCCTTCCTAAGCTAAATAAACTCTTGAAAAACCCTCTTCGATCAGCTGGGAAGTCATTGTCCCAAATTGAAAACAGGACTATTTTTCTGATGCCATGAAGAGTCAAGAAGATTGACTTTTTAGAGACACATGGTTTGCACAGGACAGCCACACTACAAACATATGATGATCGTATGGAATATGATGCTTTGCTGTAGGTTAAACTACCCAACAGTATAAGAAGGTGCTGAAATGAGCACAACCTTAAACATCTACAGTAGTAGCATGACACATACACATTAGTGCAACAGTAATATCCCAAAAACACGAGTTAATAGGAGAGCACTGTAAGGAACCATTTTGCTGCACAATGAGTACTATTACTTTGTACTTAAAGTTCATATTGCTGATACTGCTTACATAGTTACTTTTATTAAAGTACCATTTTGTATGCAGGACTTTCACCTGTAGTGGACTATTTTCACAGTGTGCTATTATTAGTACTTTTACTGCAGTAAAGGACCAAAATATTTCCTCTGCCCTAGCCTTTTTGTCAAGTACTTGCGACAAATGCTGCAGCTGTATTGCTGTCAATATCTTCGCACCCCCCCTGTCTAGGAAGCGCCAGTCCTTGGTAAATTTACTTTTAACCAAACTTTCACCACACACACACTTCAGCAATGTACCACTTCATACTGGCAGAGTGTCTTTGCAGTAAGCGTGAAATTTTCCACCGTGCTACCTGACCAGTGCCACTGATAATTAAACTAAGCTGTGAACCAGATAGAGCCAAGCGTAATCATAGCGACAGTGGACAGTGAGTGTCAAAGAACTGTGAAACATTTATTGACGGCCATATGTTGCATTCTGTCATAAAGCATGCAGAGTCAATGAAAAACTAAACATAATCAACATAAGTTTGTGTTGTAGTGAGTGAGCAAGTTTGTAGCAAAATAGGCTTATTTTAGCAGCCTGATATCATTTACCTCATTAACCATGTGACTTTGTCCTCACAGAGCCCCCCAGTCCCACCCCCACCATCCATTTGAAAAAGTCTAAAAAAATCTACACGAATCACCCCTGAAATGCATTAATGTAATGTGCTATAAGCTACTTGCTAACATTTCAGTATCTACTGCTAACTAGAAAGCTAATCTAAGGTTACAGTATTAACTATAGAAGCAGTTGTCAGCAACTGATTAACAAGAAAGCGGAGAATTGACCTGACTCACCTTCAAATAACCAGACTAAACACAACATAACAATTTAATCTGCTTTCAGTAACATGTTGTACATGTACAGGAACTCAGATAAAAAGGTCCCTATTACTTAGTAGGCTTTGCTATGTAGTTATGTTGTTGTAGCCTTATGTTATATTTCAAAACACCAGTAGTAATAGTATTACTGAAAAATAGTTTAACATGTTTATTTTTTTTCTTCCCCCATTTGTGGCTCCACCTTTGGATGACGGGGCCTTTAGCATTTGCCTATACTACCTATGTTCCAGGCTGTCACGTCTCCCTTGATAGCACAATGAGCATTGCCCAATGGAAAACTACACCAGTCTGACCTCCTAAAATCAAATAATACTCATTTATCAAAGGCTAATTACACAATGGCACAAACAGTAGTGTGGGAAATGTACAGGATGTTGGGAGGTTAGCTTTTAACTGGATTTTACTAGTTTGGGGCTCAGATCCATCATTGGACAACCTCCAGGGATGAGCTTTGATTGCATTGCTCCCTGACCTTTGGCTTAAAGAGGCTGTCACTGTTGCAGCTCATCTCTGCACGCTGAAACTACTGTAGCCTGCTGAGGTGGGAATCCAAGACAGGTCAAAACCAAGAGCAATTTAGTCCTTGTACCTGTGATTAAGTATTTACTTTGTTTATGCGTTGCTATTTATGGAATTCTGAGAAACATCAAAAATTGCTAAATGCAGTATAATCATTATTGCAGAGTGAGGATTGTTTTTTAGGATAGTTTTCTTTGTCCTTTAGTTTTCTGTCATGGTGTATATTCAGAGGGGGTCTTAGCGTTAAAATGGCATAGTGTTTACTCAGTGAAAAAAACAAGCTAAAGTAGTTCATACTTCCTGAGTGATGTGAGACATGTACAGTAGGGCCAGGTGTTAGGTGACTTTCATTGGAATCTTATGGAGATGAAATGACCTAGGATGCACTGATCCAGCTCAGGGTATATGACAGTGCTAGATGTTGATACTAGTACTCTCTTTCTCCCAAATTTAGGATCTGTCTACTTCCCTGTGTGATTCTTGTGTACCTAAAGCGGAAATAGTGAACTTTATAGAGGACCTGACAAAGCAAATGTGGATTGATCATGGCCGATACCCAATCTACCTCATAGGGTCAGATTGCTGTAGGTTATTGGCTTTAACAGACAATATCACATCACCACTATCCTGGTTTCTCTCCATCGTCTTCCTGTGTATTTCGGAATTGACTTAAAGATTTTACTGATCACTTTTAAAGCTTGTCTGGGTCTGGCGTCAAGCTACATAGCAGAAATCTTGACCCTATATCTGCCAGTTTGCAGCTTCAGACCCTTAGTTGGGGCCTCTCTGGCTGTTCCTTAAATCTTAAGGTGAATTTGCTTTTGCCATCAGGGCCCCTCTGCTTTCGAATGACCTGCCTGAGGAGATAAGGCTCACAGAATCAGAGATTTTATGGCCTTGCTTTCATGCGATGCTGTCTTTTAATTTATTTTTATTTATGTTTTGTTTATTTTATTTCCTTTTAGTTTTATGGTTTTATTGATTGAATTGCTTTTGTTGGTCTTGGTCCTTTGTTGTTTTAACTTTATCTACTCTCTACACTAGTTTTGTCTGGCTTATGTTTGGTAGTTTAGCTTACTGTTGTTATTTTGCCTTTTGAGTATGCTGTTGCTGCTTTTACCTTGCTTGTTAAAGCACTTTGTAAACTCTGTTTTTGAAGGTGTCATATAAATAATGTTATTATTATTATTATTATTATTATTAGTACTAGTAGTAGTAGTAGTATTTTGTCAAAATTAATAATTCCACATAAATGAAACTTAAAAACAAAATGCGTCATTGCTATTTTTTATTATTTATTTATTTATTATTTATTATTATTTATTCTTGACCTTCTGACTAGTATGTTAAATAAACTAATCCAGGTTTACAAGTGTCTTGAGACATTAAATTGCATTTCATTTTCTTTTACATCTCATCAGAGAGGAGGAGGGTACAGAGAGGGATGGCAGGCAGAGGAGTTAAAGGAATGGGTAATGAGAACCCCACTCCTATTTGTTGGAATTCACCGCAACACAGATCATTTGTCATTTGTTTAAATCTAAACTGGACATGTGAAGGCTTTTCCTCCTGAGATGGAGAGACCTCATGTTCTTTGTTCTTCAACAAAGACAGTTATCTGACACCCATCTCAGCAGGATGCCCACCTCACACCTCTTTGAGAGACAAGTCTCACAGTGTAGAAGTTCTTCTCCCTTCACTGCAGTCTTCCTCTGACTCATGAGCTGCCGCACAGCTCAGATCTCTTTCCTTCTGGTCCCTGAACCAGCCCATATGTGCTCTCTTTCTCCTGGGCTCTGACCAGCTCAGAGGCCCTTGCCCCAAACCACTAAAGGGAGAGCAATTGCTCTACAGACTTTTGCTCTCCTTCACCTAAGACTCTTGTGCCCTCGCTCACGGCAGGAGCACACAGACTTTAGTGTGCAAACACAAGGTTTGCAACTAACTTTCCAGCAATGAGGAGAACCGAGTTGAGTTAGTACCCAACCCTTTTGAACAAGGACACAACAAAGACTGCCTCTAGAGCCACAGTTCTTTCCAGCCTTCTTTGCCAGCTAACAAGAACAGCACGTCTCAAACCAACTCTTCCCTCCATCCATTCAAGGATCGGTAATGTAACAACTGGGCATAGCTTTATCACAGCTGTATGGGCTAAGCAAGATTGTTTAACTTGTTGTATGTGATTTAATGCTGTTTACTGAGTTATTGTTGTGATTGTCTGCAATTAGGTTATTGGTTAGTTGGGTTTACCAAAGCTAAGTCATGTTTAGTTTGCTAATGCTGTTCACAGACATCTTGCAAGCAACTAAATGTCTTCTGCACTAATCCAGACACTTTGCAACAAATCGCATTCACATAAACTCACTTACAAATTGGCTTTCAACAGAGCTACACCCAAACAGGCAGCTCAAAGTTCCCGCTTCTTTTCCTTTGTCTTTGTCCTGACCACACGGTCAGACAAACACCTCCCCTGATCTAAAGCCAGCTTTCATTTGGCCATCTAGTAGTTCTCTGTTGTCATCCATTTTGTTTTGTAGGCCAAACGGCCCTTCGATTACCACACCCACCTTTGTCTTTCTCGCTCTCTCTCTCTCGCACACAATCACACACACACACCTACACATGTATACACACGGTTAGGATTTGTGTGTTTTGGTTTTGCTTTGCTTTCTTTTATGAATTAATATAATTTTGGAATCATACCTGCTATCTGTTTAATGTTGTACAACAGTGAATGAATAGTCAACGTCTGCCACGTCAAGAACTCCTTCAGGTTTATCATTGATTTTGGTTATGGTTATTAATTTTATTATTAATCAAAATCCCAAATTAATAGTTTTGTGAACTTTATGAGACTGATATCATTAACTGGCTATCATTTTTCCCTTTATGGGAATGGTGCCCCACGAGGTGATTTGATGTTAATTATGTCACATTATTTAAAATAATTAATAATTCTTACTAATAACTATTAATTATTTCTGATAGCCAATTTGATACTTAGGTTGGAGATCTGTTACAAGGTCAGGCCCTTGGTAAGGCCTATTAGTGTTCTTCCCAACATTTTTGGTGCCCCCTTTTGGTGAGGCCAAGTGTAGATTCCCTACATTTATGGTGCCACCATGTACACCTAATAGATTTCCAACAAGTAGTATCCCAGCTTTTTATAATACTATTTGTAGAACCCCTACATATTTGGTCTTCCTGGGTGACACCTAGTATTACAAACCCCAACATTATTGTTGACCCCAACATTTATGGTGCCTCCATGTGACGCCAAGTATTGTTTCCAACATTTATGTTGCCCCTTGATGAGGCCTACAAGTGCAGATTTCAAACATAATTAAGACCAGGACTGCTAGCTAAATGTGGGCCTACCTTGGGCCTCAATCACACAGAAGGCGGCCTTAATTGTTTTTAATAAAAATTATGATTTTTGCTTGCTGTTTTTGCATTGCTTCACACCTCATGTCTCTGTGCTCTAGGCGCCTGGCATTTTTGCAGGAGCGCTCTGAACTCCTCAAGTTGGAAAAAAAACTCAACTCAGAGTGGAAAAGCACCCCACACCATCTCCGCATTTTTCCCATTGGCCAATCAGATGATTTGAGAGATGGGCCGTCTGTGGTGGTCACAACAAGTTCACAGTTGGTAAACAAGAAAGAGAAACTTGTGGAAGTGACTGTTGGCTACCCAGAGCTATATGACTTTACAAACCACAGTTACCACCATCTCAATAGAAAACAGCAGGCGTGGAAGCATTCAAGTGTAGTACTTGAATTGGCCATCGTACCCTCTGCCTGTCCATTTTAGGAACTAGATACTAATTACTGACAAATAAATAATATCAAATAAATAAATAAATGGTAGATTGATTACATTGGAAGGTTAGGGTAATACAGGATTTATACTTCTGAATCGAATCAACGCTGAACGTAGGCTCTGTGTCAATTTACAGCCTACTCTGTAGCCTGGTGTGCACCTCCGCAGAAATGTAACCACACTTTGCGGGGACGCAGACCACCTGTCTATTTTTGTAAGCTGAAACTATTTGAACTATTGGAAACAAAGATTTTTATTTACTTTAATTTTACAGTTAAGAAACAATAAGTTGTAAAGACAATAGAGTCCACAAAATAGCATTTTAAGTCTTGTGTGTGATTTATCCTTCGGGGATTTATACTTTGGGATTCATCCTGGAAATCTACGCTCATCACTAGGTTAATTTATATAATGTAAAATGCCATAGGCTTGTGCTAATAACATTAGCATGTTGTATTTGTTTGGAAAACATCTTTAGTTTAAGACAGTTGTCTTGTCAGTGTACCTTGTGAAGTGTAATGGAGCTGATGTTGTAATGTTACCTTAAATGTTGCTGTTGTTCCTGGCTTTATATGAATAGAGTAATGATCTGCTAGCCAATAGGCTAATTTATACAATGTAAAATGTCATAGGCTTGTGCTAAAAACATTAGCATGTTGTATTTGTGGGGAATATGTGTCCAGCAAAAAACAAGTGCTTTGTCTGTGAATCCTGTGAGTTATAATAAAGTTGATTTGTGTTTGAAATTGTCTCTATTACACCACGTCTCAAGTGTGTTTTGAATCAATTACACTTTACAGCACTTCACAAAAACTCCACCACCAACAGCTTCATCCACCAGGCTGTTAGGATGTTGAACTCTCTCCCCTCTCTCCCCTCAGCTCCATCCACCAAAAAGAAAACACTCCGGACCCTGAACCCTCCAACCCACAATGACTATCTTTTGACTATCTTTGCACTATGCCACTTGCACACTTATGTCAAACAGAAAGCTTATGCTGCTATTACTAATTGACTTTGCACTATTACACTCAAACTTCTACAAAAAACCTTTTTGCTGCTACTCCTACTTTTTACACTGTGAAATTTTACTTTTAACTTTAACTTTTAAATCTATTCTCTTTGTTTGTTACTGTGTACTTTATTTATTTGTTGTTTACTTAGAGTTAGGATATGTCTGTCTTAGCTGTTTATATGTCTGTCTTTATAGTTGTGCCTGTGCACTTTAACGTCTATTTTTACTGTCAGAAATGTCTTGCCTTGTCTAGTCTCACCATGGGATAGTGAGAAACATAATTTCGATTTCCTTTGTATGTCTGGCACGTGTGAAGAAATTGACAATAAAGCTGACTTTAACTTTAACTGTTTTGGAGGTGTAAATGCAGAGTGACACAGACACACTACCAGCAAGTATAAATGCTCCCAACGGCGTAGGCCATGTGCATAGGCTACAGCGTAGGCTCTGCATAAAGCTGACACAGGTATAAATCCCACTTAAGGAGGTGATGGGGTGGTTGTCTGGCGATAAAATGATAAAAAGCCGCAGCAAGCGTTTATTTACTAGTGGTATTCAATTTAGAAAAAAAAAACCTACAAAATGCCTTCTGTGCTTTCTGTGTAATGTAGGGTTGGGTTGGATGGGTACCAAAGCCCGGTATTAAACGAGCCCCAGGGCTAAATTATCAAGGACTGTAGTGTTAATAAGCTCTGACGTTATTGGTTCTTTTATCAGTACTTTAAGCATTTAGGTTTATTCATTATCATCCTGCAGCCTTTCACCTGTGCTCTGTGCCGGGGCTGACCTCCTAACCATACACACACATCCACTCACACGCACACCCACATGACATGAGGTAAAGTCAGTGAACAGCATAGAGGCTGCGGTGTAAATGAAGAGAAGTTGAAAATTACTCCAGTTGATGGAAACTGTGCTCGTTACTGTAAGTGCAATGTAATCTTAGCAGGTAAAAAGCCAATACTTTATCAATACACATATTCAACATGCATAAACATGTAGACAGTGATATCTCATTCTGCTCTGCAGTCTCTTATCCACTGCGGCTAACCTTATGTCTTACACAAGGAAGGCTCACTAGTGTAGCTAATAGCATTTGCAATTGTTACAAATAAGTTAAAGTGACAGCTGTTCGTATGTAGTCTAAGTGGTTCCCTTAGTTTGCTCCTTAGCCAGAGCAGAGGCTGCAGAGAGTTTGAACTGTTGAGGAGATGCCATGTCTAGGAGACGCTGCTTTTGTCAGTGTGACAACAAATTACCCTTGTTCATACTGCTAAAAGAAGAAACAAAGAATGACTGGTCTGAATTTATTTTCGATAGTATTCCTCAGCAATACAACCCGGACATTTTATTGTGTTCCCTCCATTTTCCTGAGGACTGCTTCACAAACTGCCAACAGTTTACAGCTGGATTTCCCTGCAGTTACTGCTGAAAGATAGGCAGTTCCCACTTCATTGTGCAAATCTGGAGATTCGGGAACACAACCTGCAATGCTTTATGAGTTGTGAATTTGTAGTGTAGAAACAAACTGGGAAGCTGCTACCAAGTTTGAAGTGAGGAGTAGATGGCTGTAGGAGCTAATGTTCAGCTGTACACACAGTGCTTAGCTGTAGGCCTTGGCTAACTGGCTAACCAAAGATATTATTTTAAAATGCTTTTGCTACTTGGCTTACAGAAAGTTACTCTGCCAGCTGGGTGGTGTCAGTGCGATGAATTTAATGACTGAATTGTGGAGAATCTAACAGAGCTAAGATGTGTAGCATGTCCATATTGACAAAAGTTTCAACAATTAAATGTGTGATGCCCGATCTAAGCAGCTAACTAACGCTAGCTCAAACAATTAGCTGACAACACTACAACAGTCAGGAATTAAGACCTGCATTTATTTGTCAAAATGTGTGGCTGCACAAGTTTGATTATGAAAATGTACAGCATGTTTTTTACTTGGAATTCTGGTACATGGAGGCTATTCACAATATTGTTACTTAACATTGTAGTTAGTCAGAGTTATACAACTGGGGAGGTATTTATGTGATGAAAGGATGTTGTGTGTGTGTGTCTGTCTCTACATACTTTATGTTTACTGTTTTCATCTGGTGAAATATCAGCTCAAGTTACTTAATTTTCATGTCTGACTGACATCTGACATTTTCGTGAGTACATCACAGCAGGGCCTTGGTGCCCAGCAACTCTCCACGACAGCCAGATTCCAGGATGTAGGATGCCAAATGGACCCTCCACAAACTGTCTCCAGTGGGCACACAGTCTGTGGCATCTGAAAGGATGGCAGTGATCAGCACACAGTTGTAAAGGGCTACTCTGAGGGAGCAGCCCGAGAAGCAAAGGTACATAACACAGAAATTATATGTTTTTGGTGTTTCAGATACAGTACCTGGAGATATTTTACAGTACATCACATTATCACAGGCCTTTGACTTTGAGCATATATATATATATATATATATATAATAACATCAGATAAAATATATAAAATAAGTTGTGGCAATACTTGAAATATATACAAGAAATGTGGATTCAGGAAGCACTTAATTTAAAAACACAAGGAAATCAATATTTAAATGCAATGTTTTGCAGACTGTAGGTGACGTGATGAGGCTCAACTTTGTGGAGGTCTTTGAGAATCCAGTGCCATTTGCTGAGGAGATGCAGAAAATCCCCATCCCAAAGGCACCTGGCATCCTAGTATGAGAGACCCTCAAAGGAGGAAGTGGTTGCCTTACACATCTCTCACTTAAGCCATGAGGCAGATGGAGGCCAATGCAGTGACCAGCCGGATCAGGAAACTCCTGGTAAAACACAGGACGGGATGGACAACTGAATGGAATGGCAACTTGATATATGCTGTCCAATGCAGTGAGGAATGCATGGACTCATATATTGGTGAAACCAAACAACCATTAAACAAGCGCATGGCTCAACACAGAAGGGCAAACTCCTCAGGTCCAGTTTCTGCTGTTTATTTACATCTAAAGGAGAAGGCTCACTCCTTTGAGGACAGCAATGTGAAAATTTTGGACAGAGAGGACAGATGGTTTGAAAGAGGGGTAAAAGAATCCATCTACGTCAGAATAGAGAAACCGTCTCTAAACAGGGGAGGTGGCTTGCGACATCACCTATCCCCCATCTACAATGCAGCTCTTGCTACGGTACCTAGGAGATTGAATAACAAAGACTGCCTGAAACTAACCTCAAGTGGCTCAAAGAAACATAATGACAGTCGTTCACTGGTAACCACACATCATGCCTAACGACTGTTGTTCACCAGTGGCCCCACTCACTCCTGACGACTGTCGTTCACTAGTGTGACTCTCCGGACCCAAACAATGGTCCAGTGAAACTCCACTAACGAAGTATTGTCCTTTGAGAGTGGTGGGCGTACACCTCCACAGAGGTTAAAAACCTGAGTCTTACTCCACTGTTTGTCAGACTAGTGGGGACTAGTCAGACCGGTTGCGTTACGAACTGATGAAGCCGCTTGGATAAGAGGCGAAACGTCTTCTAGACAAATCTAAGTCCAGTTGCCTATGATTCAATTGTTGCCAGAATGGAATTGACCTGGATAAATGAGAATATCCACAGACTTTTGTAGGTACTACATAACATTTCTAGTATTTCTAGTGCTTGGATAAAAGGTTACTCAGAAAATATTACAGACAAATTAATATGAACAGCCACCTTACAGCATGTCAAAAATATGCAGTAACTGATAAAAGTATAATAGTGAATATAGTTTACAAAGGTAAGAATGCTCCAGCTATCAAGCGTTAATACATCCATGTGCAGTAATGTAGTTCTGTGACAAACTAAACTAACCATCATCAAAATACTGTACTCAAGAAATGGTTACTTAAACATACAAATATAAATGTAAATAATAGATGACTTACGGATGAAGCCGTTTTGTGGACTTAAAGGCCAAGGATTAAGAGGATTGTTACAGTTGTGCTGGCTCTGCTTCCTGTTTCTCTTATTAGTTCACTTCCCCTTCAGTGTAGATACTTGCAGTCCCCACAAGGTGGTGCTACAGAACATATAATGAAACCAAAACACTAATTCCAAAACAGTTGGTCTAAATTTGAATGAATGTCTGAATGTTTTAAACTTTTTGAATAGCTTACCACAGAGCTAAACTAGTAGGGCAAAGATCTGCAGATGCTTTTTCAAGTAAAGGTGAACCTCAAACCTCAAAACCACATTTGTGGCTATCGAATGCATTTTCCTGTTCCATTGCTGCCATGCTACTGTCCTTAACTCAATTTACATGTTTGTACGACTATGTATTCCGCATTACATTTGTCTGAAGTTTGGCACCGAATTCCTCATGAGTCATTGCTTGGCCTCAAGATGCAGCATGTGGTCCTTAGGCTAATAAGAAAAGCTTCTCTGCAAATCAGTTAAGCAGAATACTGACCTGCTCTTGCCCCGCATGAATGTAGTAGCTATCTATTGCAGTGAAATATGCAGGCAGCCAGCTGAAGATTTCAAACGCTCTCGGCAGGTCCAAGGACTGTCTTAATGATTAAATATCCCTAGATTGTCTGTTTCTCCCAAGACTGTTATCTGGAATAGATCAAGCAGTCTTTTTTTTAACAAAGTCAAGCCATGTGGGGAGGCATTTATAGCCCTTTCCAAAACTTCTTCAGTCAAATGCTAAATAGCAACTGTTGACAGAATGCTTGTTTTCATCTTTTAAAGACTTTACTTGGCAACCTCTACATCATTCGGTGATGAAGGCTTTATTATATCAAACATCTGCTGCTTAAACCTCACCTATTTACTTGCTTCCGGGGTCCCGTCTTTGCCAGCTGCACCCTTACCTCCACGAGTGACTCAACAGCCCAGATTTCTTTTCAGACTTCTTTGTAGGTGAAGAGGTCATGAATATGTTCTCAGGATAATAAATTCCATCTATTGGCGACAATCTCCTCGCAGTTTTCTGTGACAGATGTACGCTATTGGTTCTTTCCCCCAGATCGCTGTGACTCATCTCCTCTTTACTTTTCAGCTGCCTCCCTTCCAATTAAATATCAGTGATGAAAAGCTGTGGTTAATACCTGTGACTATGGTACACACTTTATTTTATTTGTCTAAGGCAAGGCAATGTGTAAGGCAAGGCAATATGGTTGAAAAGTTCTAATTTTCAAATGAATATCTACTAACTAGTATGATAATGTAACCTAGAGGAGGTGTAGATTCCACATAGTCATATGTGACCTGGATGTTGTAACCCTTGCCTATGTTCAAAGATGGTCTCTGTCATTGGATGTAAATGCTCTCCTTGATCATTTTCTGCCTGGCTGTGGACTTTTGATGGATGACCTTTGAGCTGATGTTATGACTAGTTTTGGTCTTATTTTCACAGACAGCTGACATCCTCTGTTGGCTGTGTTCACTCAGTCTCCTGTCCAGGGTCCTTTTCATTTCACCACTCCATCATTTCTATCTGGGGTTCCTGTTTTGTTTTGTCTAAAGCAGAGATTTTAAGTTGGTAAATGCTTGTGTCAAGTTATGACTTTCTGTGACTTGAAGACTCAAGTCAGATGTTCTGACAGGACAGACGCCTTAAGCCCCGATCATTAGGGATAGGTATCATTAAGATTTTATTGATACTCTTATCAGTTCTTTTTCATTTCTGAAACATTTGTTTTTTTTTGTTTTTGTTTTTTTCTAAAGAAGCAACAGTAATTTTTACAACAGCAAAGACATGGTATAAATAATATTCAGGATACCCCAGTACTGAGTGAAGTTTAGTATTGATCGGTCACTATAAGTCCTTCCTCCTGTCCTCTGTCCTCCTGTCTTCTTTCCTCCTCCCTCTCTGCTGATGTGATTCACTGTGTGCAGGTAACGTTGGTGTTGGTAGAGAGAGGAGGGCTGTTTGTGTCAGCCAGCAGCTTAGTTTAAAGAAGCCCTATTATGCTTATTTTTAGGGTCATATTAATATTAATATGTAATATTGGGTTCTAGTGGAAAAGATTTATGTGCTGTAATGTTCAACAAACACATTATTTGTCCTAAACTACCCATTGCTGCAGCACCTCTGTCTGAAACACTGTGTTTGGGCTTATGTCCTGCCTCCCCAGCAGCCCAGTCTGCTGTGATTGGTCAGCTCACTCAGTCTGTTGTGATTGTTGCAATGCTTAGAGCGTGTATCGGAAACGTCACGCCCCTTACCTTAACTGATTTCACCTCCAGAAGCTGCATGAGCAGCTAACAACAGCTGTGGCTAAGCTAACAAAGGCAGTCATTCGCTCTCATCAATATGAGTGAAGAAACACGAGCCCATAGACTCTGAAGCACCTTCGCATCAAAGACTGGAGCAGGACGTTTCACAGTGGTACGTTTTTATTTTGTAGCAGTCTTATAATTCAGCTGTAACATGATAACTGTAACTTATCTGACGTGTATGTCTGTCCTCTGACTGAATGAAGTTGGAAATGTCTGCTGCAGAGTACAAAAGGTTTCTAACAATATAGTCAGTTACTACATAATGTGGAAACACCAACACTAGCACTCAGCTGTTATATGCAGTAGTGTAAAGTACTTTTTTTAAATCTAAGTAGGCTTATCTAAGATCAGACAAATGTGCTTGTGTTGGGTAATAATACCAAAGTTATTATTAATTCTGCTACTAACACATTCCCTGTTAAAACCACGCAAGTTTTAACCTGTAAATTCATCAATTTTACCACAGCAGACTGAGATGACAGCTTTCCGTATTATACAAAAACAAATGAATAGAAATAACTGGTACATTCAGACGTCTTAGCTGTCAAGTTTACTGAAACCACTCAACTAAAACGTAGCTGCATTTTATAATCATCTTAATTACAATATGTACAATGTACCAATGTATCATAGTTTCTCCACATCATTTATATCAAAGTTTAATAGTAAAACATGTGTTGCTTCCTGGATCAGTATTTGTTTTATGCATTTATGTTGTCTGCTGAGTGAACATCAAGTTCACTAGAGAAGATGTTAATGATAACCACCTACCATTCTTAGACTGTGATGTACACTTGGATGAGAACAGGAGCCTCCACATTGGGGTATACAGGAAACCCACACACACAGATCAATATCTTCTTTTCGACTCACACCATCCTCTGGAGCACAAATTGGGAGTTATCAGAACCTTACAGCACAGGGCTGATAATGTACCAACCACCACTCAGGCAAAGGAACGGGAACACAAACATGTGAGGAGGGCGTTGGAAACTTGTGGCTATCCTAGTTGGACGTTTAACAGAACAAAACGATCCAACAAGAACAATAACTCAGAGAGGGCTGAGGAAGGAAACAAGCGCAGGAACATTGTCATACCCTATGTGTCCGGGGTGTCTGAGAAACTCAGGAGAATTTTCAACCAACACCAAATTCCTGTGTGTTTCAAACCAGGCAACACGCTCAGGCAAAAACTGGTACACCCCAAAGACAGGGTACCACACTCTCAGAAAAGCAACTTGATATATGCTGTCCAATGCAGTGAGGAATGCATGGACTCATATATTGGTGAAACCAAACAACCATTAAACAAGCGCATGGCTCAACACAGAAGGGCAAACTCCTCAGGTCCAGTTTCTGCTGTTTATTTACATCTAAAGGAGAAGGCTCACTCCTTTGAGGACAGCAATGTGAAAATTTTGGACAGAGAGGACAGATGGTTTGAAAGAGGGGTAAAAGAATCCATCTACGTCAGAATAGAGAAACCGTCTCTAAACAGGGGAGGTGGCTTGCGACATCACCTATCCCCCATCTACAATGCAGCTCTTGCTACGGTACCTAGGAGATTGAATAACAAAGACTGCCTGAAACTAACCTCAAGTGGCTCAAAGAAACATAATGACAGTCGTTCACTGGTAACCACACATCATGCCTAACGACTGTTGTTCACCAGTGGCCCCACTCACTCCTGACGACTGTCGTTCACTAGTGTGACTCTCCGGACCCAAACAATGGTCCAGTGAAACTCCACTAACGAAGTATTGTCCTTTGAGAGTGGTGGGCGTACACCTCCACAGAGGTTAAAAACCTGAGTCTTACTCCACTGTTTGTCAGACTAGTGGGGACTAGTCAGACCGGTTGCGTTACGAACTGATGAAGCCGCTTGGATAAGAGGCGAAACGTCTTCTAGACAAATCTAAGTCCAGTTGCCTATGATTCAATTGTTGCCAGAATACCTACAAAAGGTATTTATTTGTTTGTGTTTTGTGTTCTTTTGCAGTTTTACAAATGAAATATTTTCCGTCATTAAATTCTGCCAAACACAACCACCTGCCTGTTCCTTGGAGGAAACAATGATGGGAAGATATAATGTTAAGCTGGCTGTATAGCTGAAAAATATGTTGCCTGCAACAACTTTTAGTGAGGACAGCATAGTAAAAGGATGACCATTCTATGTGGGATTTTAAGAAGGATTTAAGATAGACAAACTACACTGCTCCTCATTGTCATGGAAACCACAGTCAAGTCAGCAGAAATTCCAGCTGAGGATAAAGGCTCACAAGATGGTGTTGAAACAGGTTCACTCCATTCACACAGTCGCTCCAGAAAATCACGCTCTTTACGCTCATCAACCAGCTCTAGAGTAAGCTTAGAAGCAGCAAGAGCCCGTGCCAAAGCAGAGGCAGCCAAAACCAGGCTAGCCTTCACAGAAAAAGTGAGTGAACTCAAAATTGAGAAAGCCAAGCTGGAAGCCAAAATTGATTACATAACTCAACATCGAGAAGCTGAAGCTGCCCAAGCAGAAGCTGTTGTACTGGAGACAGCGGCAGCAGATATGGATGGTTCTGAGCACAGTGAAGAACTTGAGTTCTTGCCCCCTCAAGAGAGCACCCGAAAAAGAACTGATGACTATGTCACCCACCATACCCTGCATCACTTTGCACAGGCACCTAAAGAGGAGAAAAACATTCACCACCCCCCTTCTCAAATGCTCACATCGCAGCCACCCACCCAGGTCCCTCCAGTAGAAAAAGATGCTTACCCTTTACCCTTTACCTCCAGTACTCACACCTCATCATGACCATGCTGCTCAGGGTGAGACCCAGTCTTACATCATCAACAGGAGACCTATGTACCAACAGGGGGACACACAGCAAGGTCACACAGATTTACTCCAGCAGAGAAATAATGAGCATCATCACAGTGCTCTCTCTAGCAAGCCATCACCCTCAGCCAATGCCAATCAGGACACTATGACAGCTGAGCTTGCCAAAATCCTTGCTAAAAACTAGCTGGTTTGCTCAGGGTTGACAAAGTTTGATGACCGCCCTGAACATTACCAATCCTGGAGGGAGACCTTCATCAACACAATTGAAAACCTTGAATTGACAGCAAGTGAAGAAATGGATTTGCTGATCAAATGGCTGGGTAAGGATTCAAGTGAACAGGCTCTTAGAATTAGGTCTATAAATGTCAGACAACCCTCCCTAGGTCTTAAAATGATTTGGGAGAGACTGAATAAAACATATGGATCTCCAGAAGCAATAGAGAGAGCCCTCTTCAGTAAAATAGAGAACTTCCCCAAGATCCATAACAGAGACAGTAAAAGACTTCAAGAGTTGGCTGACCTGCTGATAGAAATGGATGTTGCCAAGAAAGATAGATACTTGCCAGGGCTAGCCTACCTTGACACAGCAAGAGTGCAGCCCACTGTTGAGAAGCTGCCCTTATATCTCCAAGACAAGTGGCTGTCTCAAGGGTGCAAATACAAGAGAGAACATAATGTTATATTTCCCCCATTCTGCTTCTTTAAGGAGTTCATTTGCAGGGAAGCTGAAGAAAGAAATGATCCTAGCTTCAGCTTGCCCTCTCCTTCTACATCTTTCAACAGGAAAGAGAAGTTAAGTCAAATGAAACCTTTCTCTGTACATAAAACAAGCATATCACCAACAGGCACAGTGTCCAAAACAGAACAGAGGACAAACAAAACAGAAAATCCTGACAAACTGTGCCCCTTGCATAACAAACCCCACTCACTGACGAAGTGCAGAGGGTTCAGGAAAATGAGCCTTGATAACAGGAAGAAACTCTTAAAAGACAACAATATACGCTTTCGCTGTTGTGCCTCTACAATCCACCAGGCAAAATCCTGTGAAACCGCCATAAGATGTATGGAGTGTGACAGTGATAAACACCTTGCAGCTCTTCATCCTGGTCCTGCTCTGCAGTTGCAGTCAGGTTGTTCTCCTCCTTCAGAGAATGGACAGTGCAGTACAAACAGATGGCAGAAGAGCCCATGGATTCACAGTAGAATCTATAGATAGACAAATAAACATCCCACTGCCTACACTTATTGAGTGTAATGAAATTCCCAACAACAGATCAGAGATCCCGACACCAGAAGCTGCATACCACCACCATCACCTAAGACAGATAGTAAATAAAATCCCGCCTCTTGATCCAGCTGCTGACATCTTGCTGCTATTGGGAAGAGACATTATCAGGGCCCATAAGGTTCTTGAGCAATGCAATGGCCCCCACAATGCGCCACATATACAAAAGCTGGACCTTGGGTGGGTCGCCATAGGTGATGTGTGCGTAGGGGGCACTCACAAGGCCAGCACTGTCAGTGACATGAAGACGTGCATCCTTGATAATGGAAGGCCAACTTGCCTTACTTCACGTGAGAATCAGATACGAGTGAAAGAAATCCATAGTACTGAAAGTAATCGCAAGAATCCTCCCCTGCAGAAATCCACACAAAGTGCATCAGTGTCATCAACCACAGATTTGGGAAAAAAACATCTTCTGTACAACATAGAATGACAACCTGATTGCTTACTCCATTGAAAATCTAACTTTCCTTCAGATAATGCAACAGGAGTTCTTCCAAGATAACACAAACAGCTGGGTTGCTCCTCTCCCTTTTCGCTACCCATGGAGACGTCTCCCAAACAACAGAGACTATGCTTACAGCCGTCTGATGTCACTGCGACGGATGTTAGAGAAGAAGCCTGGAATGAAGGTGCATTTCACTGAGTTTATGCAAAAAATGCTTATCAATAAACATGCTGAGCTCGCACCCCCACTCAAAGAAGGAACAGAATGTTGGTACCTACCAACATTTGGAGTGTATCACCCCCAAAAACAAGGCCAGATTTGTGCTGTGTTTGACTCCAGTGCACAGTATGATGGAGTCTCACTGAATGAGGTGTTACTTTCAAGGAAGGCCAGACCTTAACAATAGCCTCATTGGAGTTCTCATCAGATTCATAAGAGAACCTGTTGCAGTGACAGCAGATATACAGCAAATGTTCTACTGTTTTTTTGTTTGCAAAGACTGCAGAGACTTCCTGCGTTTTCTGTGGTACCAGGATAATGATCTTAGCAAAGAAGTGGTGGATTACCGCATGCAAGTTAATGTTTTTGGGAACAGTCCATCACCAGCTGTAGCAATCTTTGGCCTGAGGAGAGCAGCAAAACACCAAGAGGGTGACTATGGCACTGATGCAGGGCACTTTGTTGAGAGGGATTTTTACGTTGATGATAGCCTTCGATCATTTTCGACTGAAGCTGAGGCCATTGATGTTCTGTGCCGAACAAAGCAAATGTTGATGGCATCAAACAAAGTGCTGCCATCAGTTTTACAAATGAAATATTTTCCGTCATTAAATTCTGCCAAACACAACAACCTGCCTGTTCCTTGGAGGAAACAATGATGGATAGATATAATGTTAAACTGGCTGTATAGCTGAAAAATATGTTGCCTGCAACAACTTTTAGTGAGGACAGCATACCAACATTTACCAAGCCTCTGACATCTTAGCTTGACTACTACTAGTGTGTATGACTTCAGACTTCCTGAAGGTACTTAAAAGAAACAGCTGTCATCACTGTCATGAAGAGGACTGTGTCAAGCAGCTGCAGAAGTGCTGAGTTCAAAGTGAGACTATATAACTTTTACTAAACAGGGCCAACTATGGCCACAAGTAGCAATGAGCAAACACAATGACAATTGAATTTCTCTTAATTTCTCAAGAATCTCTCGGGTCATTCATTTTAAAAGCCTACATTAAGCTGAGTTCAGACCAAAGATTCACAGCGAGACGAGTTGAAACAGGCAAGTACTTGCAATGCACTATTTTGCAACGTTCACACCAATGCAACTGGGTAAGACAGTGTATCATCTCAACTCTCTGTACTTCTGTTTTGATTTCCAGCATTTCAAGCTTATTTTATGGCTATATATAATTTTAAGTCTCTCAAAATATGAATGAGGATAGTGATAGTGAGATACTGGCTACAGTTGCATTTGAAGTTTGGGCTGAAACAACAAAAAACAGAAACAAAACAAGCATCAGATGGACTATATCCATAATCAATACGCCACAATAATTTAAATAACCAGTGCCAATTAATGAGTCAGTGAGAGTGTGTGCTTGTTGGAGTGGGGGGGGGGCATAAGCACATACACTGAGCAGCAGCAGTGACCCACCGTCCAACACCGGGCACATCATGATGACAAAAACAGAGGGCCCGGTGGGGATGGAGCACCTGCCACAGCAGGTGAACACACCATCGGTGGTCATTCTGAATTCACTTTACTACAAGACAATTGGCTGTTAAAACAGGTAATGTGCTTTACATTCTAAAACCAGCTGCTGGAAATTTAATGTTGCCATCAGCTTTAGCTGCACTTTCTGGTAATTAGCAAATAGTAGCATGGTAACATAACATGGTAAGTATTCCTGGCTAAACACCATCATACTAACATTGTCATCATGAGCCTGTTAGTATGCTGAGGTTAGCATTTAGCTCCAGCAAAATGAAAAACAGAGAAAAGTAAAATGACACGTTGAATATTTGGCAAATCTTTCTGTGGTAATATATTCATAAAAAGCCCATTAATGACAGATTCACCTCAGAATTATAACACATGGCTCTACTTTACATACAACATTAATAATTTTTAAATCAAAAGTATTGGTCCTGCATGTTGAAGTATCCTTGGGCAAGATACTGCACCCCAAATTGCTCCCGATGATGCTTCCATCAGTGTGTGAGTGTGTTAAAAACTGAGTAGCAGGTGGCAACTTGTATGTTAGCCTCAGCCATCAGTGTATGATTGTGTGTGTGAATGGGTGAATGTGACTCCTAGTGTGAAACGCACTTTGAGTAGTCAGATGACTAGATAGGTGCTATATTAATGCAGGTCCATTTACCATTTACCAATAGATCTACATTTATCATAACAGGTAAAGAAAACGAAGGAAGTTTGCATTAACAGCTTCTTACTAAAAGATAATATATATGTAACTAGAATTACAGCCTTGCAGTTGTATGCCTCCATGAACCAGTCAAGTTGCAGTTTACATCCATATCTGACTCATATGTAGCCATGACAGCCATGATACCCCTAATATGGATGTTGCTGCAAAGAAGCTACAAAATCTAAAACTTGGATGTTTCCCACACATCTTCAACCTGGCAGCACAGAAGGTCTATACAATCAGCACAGTTTCAATTTGGACACCCATGATTAGTGTCATCAATTCAGTATCAAACCCATGGATGTATTAACAACCCTGGATACAGCATTGGAGGTAGGACCCTGTTCATTCCAATCAAAGTTTCTCAGTGGGGCATGAAGCCAAAAAAGTTTGATTTCCACAATATACAATTACCCGGATGATTGGCACTGCTTCGGCATCATTGGGCCCATAGAATGGGTGCACTAGAGACTTCTACTGGCTGAGCTACTTCTGTTTAGCACTCTGCTAACTTGAATTTGAATAAAACCTTTAGGATTTAATAAGTTAACACTTCCTCCTACTCCTTTTCACACATGTAAACTGAGATTCACATGTCTTGAAGATGGAGACTATTTTTCCTTATTTATTTTTTTTTTTTTGTTTAATTGTTTTTTAATTTGTATATTTTTAATTACATGTTCGAAATAAAGAAATCAATAAATCAATCAAATCTTTATCTTGCAGCTCTTCGAGACTTTCAGAATGTTATCGGACCACATGGATTAAATTCTGATAGTGAAATGGTCATTTTGCAGGGGTTGTGGCGCTCAAAAAATGTATCCACCGATTTACAGACATCTCTTTCCCAATGTAAGTCAATGGGGAAAAGTCTTTTTGGGCCCACTGGCATCACGTGACAGACTCGGTAGTTGTTATTTATTGTGTTTGACCAATATGAATGATGAGGTCAACTACAGGAGTGAGGTGAGCCGACTGGTCCAGTGGTGTAAGGACAACAATCTCTTCCTCAATGTGGGTTAGACCAAAGAGATCGTTGTGGACTTCAGGAGAAGACTTCCACAGCATCCCCCACTGACCATTGACCTGGATACCATTGACCTGGAAAGGTGTGAAGATTTCTTAGCCCTCAACCCACTCATAGACGAGGAGTTTATTGCTACCCAATCCACACTTGGAGAGAATTTCATGACCAGTTCTGCGCTGCCTTCCTGTCAGAAGATTATGAAGATGAGCTGGCAGAAAGGGTGCGCAGTAGAGTGCAAGGAGAAGGTGAAAGCGTCAGAGACTTTGCCTACATGTACCAGTCACTGTACAAGCACTGGAAACCAGGCATCTCAGAAAAGGAAATCATGAAGTTGATTTTGAAAAACATTAACCCTCAACTGGCCAGTCAGCTGAGGAGTAGCCGAAGTACCTCTGTGGATGAACTTGTACGTCTTGGTCAGCAACTAGAAAAGGACCATGAGAACCAGCTGCAGTATGAACAGAGGAAAAACATACTAAAAAAAACAACCAAGCCTACTGCCTCTGGGTCTGCTGCTCTGTCTCCTAACCCAGAAAACACTGTCCGTCCAAGCCAACCTAGCCCAAACCAACCTCCCCAAGTGTACTGTTGGCGCTGCAAGGGAACACATGCACCAGCTTCTTGCCCACAGTGGAACGCCAACAGAGTTTTTTCAAAGCCCACACAACAGAAAGCAGCCAAAACCTCCCATATCCAAGAAGGACATGTTACACTTGGTTCAGTCACTTACTCAAGCTACCCAGAAGCAACCCCTTCTGGGGACTCTTCCTCTTCCTTCATACCTGAAAGATCGCTTCCCTGACAGTTGTTAGTTCCGCTGAAAATTGGTCCGTGTAAGGGAACCGCTATCCTGGACACTGGTTCGTCATACACTTTGCTAAATGAAAATGTGTAGACAGCCATAAAAGGACAGCAGGATGTGTTGAAGCCTTGGACAAGGGGGCCCTTGTACCTAGCAGATGGAGAGGGAAGACAACCCTTAGGCTGGAGCGAAATTAACCTTACACTACAGACTCAATCAGTGACATTGCCTTGTGTCATATTGCCTGCTCACAGCCTTGCTTTCCCTGCGGTGGTCGGACTCGACTACCTTTTCTTTTCTGGCCTGCAGTTTGATGTCACCAGGGGCTGTTACTGGTTTAAATCAAACAAAAAGTGCCAGTATCGGTTCTTGAGGGAACAGGCGATGAGGCCAAATGCTGGACCACATCTGGCTTTCTTCTCTGCTGTAGCTCCCATGGACCTGGTTCCTCTACCATCATGCCATGACCTGCTACAGACCACCACCAGCAGTGCTCATCTGGATGACTTTGGGAAAAATCAGTTGTTATGTCAGTTACAGGATAACTCAGATGTCTGCACGGAAACACTGGGATGCACAAGTGTTCTCACACACAAAATATTTCTCACTCATGAAATGCCCATCAAACAGAAACCTTACGGTGTGTCACCAACCAAACTCCAGGTCATCAAAGAGCATGTGAAGGAAATGCTGGACAAAGACATCATAGAGCCATCTGCTTCTCCGTACGCTGCTCCGGTTGTCTTGGTACCTAAGAAGAACGATCCTACACCAAGGTTTTGTGTGGATTTCCGGAAAATTAATGCAGCTACTCACACAGATGCTTACCCCTTACCGAATATTCAGGAAATCTTGGAGTCACTGGCTGGAGCCGCTGTGTTCACCACCCTGGACCTGAATAGTGGCTATTGGCAGGTCCAAATGGACAAGGACAGCAGAAAGAAGACTGCCTTTACCTGTCCCTTTGGTTTATACCAATTTAAAGTTATGCCGTTCGGGCTTAAAAATGCCCCAGCCACCTTTCCACGGCTGATGGAGCTTGTCCTTGGTGACTTACGGGGAAAAACCTGCATTGTATATCTGGACGACATCATCATCTATTCTGGTACGCTAGAACAACACCGTTATGATGTCCAAGCTGTTCTTGATAAGCTACGAGAGGCAAAACTTACAGTGAACATGAGAAAGAGCCAGTTCTTCCGCAGCTCATTGAAGTTTCTGGGCCATATTGTTTCTGCTGCTGGAGTGGAAGTCGACTCTGAGAAAACAAAGGCGGTACAGGACTTCACTGTCCATCGGAACATCAAAGAGCTCCAAAGGTTCCTTGGGATGGCAAGATGGTACCATCGCTTTGTGCCCCGGTTCTCTGGGCTGACTGAACCACTCAATGCCCTCAAAAGGAAAGGGGCCAAGTTCGTCTGGACCTCCACGTGTCAAGCCGCCTTTGAGGCCCTGAAAAGCCATCTGGTTTCTCCACCAATCCTAGGTCATCCTGATTTCACCCTTCCGTTCATTGTGTATACTGACACCAGTGATGTTGGCTTGGGGGCTGTCTTGGCACAACAGACTGGACTGGGAACAGAACAAGTCCTCGCTTTCGCCAGTCGTACCTTGAATCAGGCAGAGAGGAATTATTCAACAACAGAACAAGAATGTCTCGCTGTTGTCTGGGCCCTGGAGAAATGGAGGTATTATGTGGAAGGCAGGCATTTTACAGTTGTGACAGATCATTCTTCTCTTGTCTGGATGTTGAAAACACAAAAGCCCAGTACCCAACTGATCCGGTGGGCACTCTGCCTCCAAGAGTTTGCCTTTACAGTGGAATACCGTAAAGGTAAATATAACACTGTAGTGGATGCATTGTCAAGAGCTCCCATAGAGGACCCCCAACACGACCCCGTCACTTGTGCTGCTGTGTTACGCTCAAAGAGGGACACGTCTATAAACCTTCAGGTTACGGACGAAGACATCTGGAAAGCCCAGCAGGGGGATTCCGTTATCCAAAGCCTGTATGATAAAATAATGGAAACTGGAGAGGTGATTGGAAGTCTCACATCCAAATTCACTGTCATGGAGGACAAAGTATACAGAGTGGTACAATTACCTCACAAGACTCTCTACCAGGTCTACATTCCATCTTCACTCCACCCACAGCTTCTCCATCATTACCACAATGATCCTTTATCCGGCCATTTTGGAAGGTATAAAACATACAAAAGGTTACAGGCCCTTGTGTATTGGCCTAAAATGAGCCTGGAAGTAAGAGAACATGTGTGATGTTGCCAGATTTGCCAGCTCTACCTGACACCCAGAAACCTCCTGGGAAATTGCAACAAACAGTGATACATGGACCTTGGGAGATGCTTGGAGTGGACCTCATGGGACCTTTCCCTCGAAGCTCCAATGGAAATGTCTACCTGATTGTCTTTGTGGATTATTACACCAAATGGGTTGAGATGTTTCCCCTCTGCAAAGCAACAGCCGAGACAGTATCCCAAATCCTAGTCAAGGAGATTCTGACATGCTGGGGTGCTCCAACTTACAAACTGGGAACCTTGGTCTGAGAGGATGTAGCATCTGTTTTTGAGGAAACCTGCAGGCGGTGGAACCTCAAACAGAAAAGGATTTCGCCTTACCATCCTCAAACAAACTTGACTAAGAGGATTAACCGCAATATAAAGGCCATGCTTTCTTCTTATGTGCAGGACAAACACAAGAACTGGGACAAATATTTTCGTTTTGCACTGAACTCAGCAGTGCACGAGTCCACTGGAGTTACACCTGCGGAGCTCATCCTTGGTCGTCCACTGAGAGGTCCCTTGGATGCTGAGTTGAGCCCACAGCTGGGTGATCCGGACACACCTGCATATGGTACGGCTGGCCAAATAGCAGAGTTCCAGAAGCTTGTGCATGGAAACCTAACAAAAGCAAGACAAAGACAA
Source organism: Cephalopholis sonnerati (assembly GCA_019142605.1). NCBI lineage: Eukaryota > Metazoa > Chordata > Actinopteri > Perciformes > Serranidae > Cephalopholis > Cephalopholis sonnerati. The sequence goes on from JAGQAX010000002.1 coordinate 48,012,100, forward strand.
AAACAGAACTATGACAAAGGAAGAGGAGATGGGAGTTTTTTGGACAAAGATCGTGTCTGGGTCCGCGCTCACCCCTACTCACAAGCTGATAAATCTTTTACAGCAAAACTTGCCCCACGGTGGAAAGGTCCGTATCGGATTACCAGGAGAGTTGGTCCTCTAAACTTTGAGGTGGTCCTGGAAGATACTGGAGAAGACCTGCGTGTTGTCCACGTGGCTCAACTAAAGCCATGCTATCCTACTGCTGACGAGATGGATCGAGAACAGCATTGGCGGATTCTCGAAACATGACTGTTTTTTTGCTCAAGGAGTTTGGTTTTTGTTGTTGTTAAAGGTTGCTGATTTTTTTTTTCTGCACTGGAAATAACTTCGAGGATGAACTGACTGTTGCTGATGAACTGAATTTGATTTTTCTTTGAACATTTGAAAGAGACTGAGTAAAAGGAAAAGTGAAGTGGAATTTTGTGTTGCCTTGTTCTTTGTGTGGTGAACTTTGGGAATTGTTTATTTTTGCCGGTGTTTGAATTATACATTCATATTAAGCTTGAAAATTATTTGTATTGAGGTTTTCACATTCATTCAATGTAAGGGTGTTCATTTTAAGTGTTCATCCTTGTGTGACGTTTGCAAATAGACAGACTGACTGACTGACTAATCTTGAATGCCAGGAGAGAAACCTGTCTGGCAACCCAAAACAGATTTCAAAAGAAAGGAAATCAAGTCAAACCGTCATAGGATGCACATCTCCGAGGACCTGTCCTGGACCTGCAACACCACATCACTGGCCAAGAAGGCTCAAACACACCTCTACTTCGTCCACAAACTGAGGAGAGCAAGAGTCCCACCCCCCATCATGTGCTTTTTCTACAGAGGCATCATTGTGAGTGTCATCACCAGCTGCATCACTGTGTGGCAAGGAGGCTGCACTGGCTCCTGCCGGAAGACTCTGCAACGCATAGTGAATACAGTCAGCAAGATCATTGGTGCCCCTCTGCCCTCCCTCACAGACATCTTCAACACCCGCCTCACTCCCACTTCAGCCTCCTACGCCCCCCCCCCCAGTATACATATACATATATCATATTACAAACTGCTGCTGACTGTTTTTATACTGTGCACTTAACTTCACTTTACTTTTACCATTTGCACCACTCCATATCTGCTGCTGTTGGTCATTTGCACTACATGTACATCACGTACATCCACCTTGATCACCTTGATTGTACATAGGTTTAGAGTATCTTCTAGAGTGTCTTGTCTAGTAGTTATATGGCTTAGTTTTATTTTTATCTTTACTTGTATATATTGTTGTTGGGTTGTTTTTTTTTATTGTATTATTATTATTATAATTATTATTGGTATTATTATTATTATTTCAATTTAGCTTCTTTATCTCTTACAGTGTATGGCATTTATACTAGGCGAGAGGGAAACAGCATTTCGATTCTCTGTATGTCCTGCACATATAGCAAATTGACAATAAAAACCTTTTGAACTTTTGAACTTTGTAAATTGGCTTCAAAGCCCAGCACACTTCCTGGGGGCCTGATATGACCAAATGTCTCCTCTTCTGTACCTGATTTATGACCTTGAATAATGGCCAGAAACATTTTGATGTCACAGTGAAGTTGACCTTTTGGATATAAAATGTCATCACTTCATGATGTTATCCTTTAAGACATATGTGTGACATTTTGTCATACTTATTATATGAATTCCTTTGGTTATGGCCAAAAAATGTTTTGTAAGGTCACAGTGACCTTGACATTTGACCTTTGACCCCCAAAATCAAATCAGGTTAAATTAGAAATAGTGGTGTGTCTCTAAATTGAATTTCACAAGCTTTAAACTCTAAAGTTTACTCCTACATTTCTAATAGGAAATTTCAGGTCACAATTTGGAAACACATATCGGAGACAATTAGTGTTGACTATGGTGTGGCCCAAGGCAGTGTCCTAGGACCTTTGTTGTTTTCAATCTATATGTTGCCTTTGGGCTCAATCATTCGTCAGTTTGGTATGTCATTTCACAACTTTACTGATGACACACAGCTGTATGTGTCTGTAAAGCCAGATGACCCAAATACCCTGTCTAATCCTATTAACTGTTTGTCAGCTGTCAGCCAGAACTTCATCAAACTAAATGAAGACAAGACTGAGATCCTCCTGGTTGGCCCACAATGTAAGAGGGGCCTGGTTCTCACTAAACTGGGTCATCTGGCCACACAGACACAACCCCTAGTAAGAAACCTTGGTGTCATTTTTGATTGTGATCCAAATTTAAAGCTCATTTTAATTTGTTAACAAAAACTGCATTTTATCATTTACACAATATAGCCAAGGTATGACCTCTACTGGGCCAGCAAGATGCTGAGAAGCTTGCCCATGCTTTTGTTTCCAGTCGTCTTGACTATTGTAATGCCCTATACACTGGCCTACCTAAAAATGCCATTGCAAAATTATAGACCATTCACAATGCTGCTGCCAGAGTTTTAACATGAACTAAAAAGAGAGACCATGTAACTCCTGTTTTACATGACCTACACTGGCTCCTTGTATCTTTTAGAATTGATTTTAAAATCCTCCTTCTGGTTTTTAAGGCACTTAATGGCATCGCCCCTCTTATATAATAGATTCCCCATCAACTTATGTCCCACCATGAACCCTGAGATCCTCCACAGCTGCCCTTTTTTCTGTCCCTAATGTCACTACAAAAACCTTTGGGGATGCTTCTTTTAGCTACTACACCCCAAAAATATGGAACACCTTGCTTTTAAATATTAGACTTGCTGGCTCAGTGGACAGTTTTAAACGTTGTCTCAAAACATACCTTTTTAACATAGCCTATAGTTAGCAGCTTTCTGTTTTAATATTGTTAATGTTTGTATGTATTTTTTTTAATTACTTGATTAATTATTGATTGATACATTTATTTATTCTTTTTATCTCCTTGAATGAGTGTTGTATTATTGCCTGGTTTTATTTCTTTGTTGTTTGTCTCTGCCATCTGAACTGCAAAGCACTTTGTGCTGCATTTTGTGCATGAAAGGTGCTATATAAATAAAGTTCATTCATTCATTCGAAGTATTGACAGTTTAGTACCCACAGGATCAATATCTGGTCTAATATATAAAGTAATGTATTTGCATTTAATGACAAGAGTAATAAAGGAGCTGGTATCATTGACCCACCCTTTACCAGATACACTGACCTGTGATAAAGCCTGAGAAAACCCACTGGCTCCCACTATAAGCTGAGTGGAAAATCTTTGCCCCCAGAGCAGCTCTAGTTTTCAGTCTGACGGATGACGCTAAATGAAATGGTTAACCTTATCTCTCTGTCTTGTCAATACATCCATATTGGCTCCATGGCCTCTATGTTTTTGGCCTGAAGCATAAAATGTGTGATATCACAAATACTTGGAGCATTTAAGCTATGAACATTTGCAAAGCTTTTGCTTTTTCGTAAACTGGTGAGAGGTTACTTAAAAATTGACATATGCCAAGGCCACAGAGTCAACTTTTCACTTTGGAAAAAAAAGCCCTGAGAATATTTGGGGTTTTTTCTTTTTTTTTTTTTTCAGATTTCTTCTTCAGATTTAGCCATGTGGCTTCACAAGATAACAGTTCTCCTGGGTTGCTGAAGATTACTGATGATCACAACAGTAAACCAACAAATTTTGAAAAAAACCTTGAATCTATGTACAGTTGTGATAATCATTTTTTGTGATAATCAGAAATAGAAAGAGTAAGACAAACAAACCAAACCATTTCAAATGCTGGTGATGGACAGATTTCTGTGCCATTACCCATCCATATACAGACTGACAAACTGAACATGAATCTAACTAGTACTAACTAGCCTGGTCTAACTAACTTGTCTTATTAACTTTGAGATAACATTAGGGTTAGCTGAAACTTCACTGTGAATCTTGTCAAAGCAGTCTTCAAACTTTGGTAACTGCTCCTTGATAAAAGCATGTTGTTGTTTTATTAGTGCAGACTCAATCATGGCATCTTGCTTGTTGTTGTCGTAAGCAGCCCCTTTAGAAGAGTCTTGGGATGTCTTCTTAGGCAGAAGTAAAAAATCTTGAGTAAGATGCCTAAGACTTCTTAGGCATCCATGTGTAACTGTTGTTGTCCAAAAACTGTAATAACTATGACTACTATATATTTAAAACACATAGATAAGACACACTGATGCACTGGTGATTCATTACCATGATTCATACATTTCTTTATTACCATGAACACACTTACACACTAGTTTATTTTCAAACATTCCCACATAGACCACTCTGCTGCTTCAAAAAGTCACTAGAGGACCAAATGTAGATTCATTTGCTTCTGGAAAAGTCCCCTAAAAATGCACTATAGCCTCCTGTTTGAAGAACATGTTAACTACAGTGACCAGCTGTTTCACCAAATAACATTAATAAGAAATGAAACTATTTATTTGCTTAGGGTTTATATCATCAGTAGGACTGTAATGGGCATGAGGCTGAGTACCACTGAGAGAAAGCTGTGAGAGACGGACAATGCAGGCTTGTCATTTGTTGATCAGACTTTGGTGAGAAATTGGGAGCACTTCATTTGATGCAGCTCTCCCACCAATGCAAAAGTGGCAGAATAACTGTCACTGTGTGAATGCAATTAATCTTGAAGCCCTACAATCATTACAGGCCTCTGGCAGAATGACAGCTAAGGTGTGGTGGTGCCGTGAAAGAGCAGACAGGATGTAAATGTGCCAAGTGATAATCATAACACAGCTTGTTAATCAGGAAAGTTGGTACTGTTCAAAGATGACAGCTGCTCTGGCTCCATCAAGTCAGAGTTCAAAGCTTATTTTTTCTTATAGGAGATGTGAGGAGGGGGAAGACAGGGAGAGAAAAATCAGCATTAAGCCCTGATATGCATTCATGACCCTGTAGAACTGAAGCACTTCCTCATGTGTTGTATTTGTCATAAATGTATGTCCTCCTTTTACTTTGTCTGTGGGTACACCCATTTTTTTTATTTATAACATACTCATGTAATTGATTTTCAGCTGCCTGTCTGACATACTATGAGACAGTTCGCAGGAACTTCCAGTACAGCCACTGGACCCTGTGACTCAGGTGGCAGCCATGACGACTTCAGCCCACAGTTGACAGCACAGACGAAGGGAGTAAGATTTATTTGATTCGATTCACAGACACCTGCACACTGGACCACTTTCAGAGTGCTACCAAAACACATGACTCAGAGGAAGCAAAAAGACATTTCAAGGCCAAAAATCTAGTCTTTACTGCAGTGAAGACATATATTTCCTGCAGCAATTATGTTAGCAGAGGTGTGGACTTGAGTCACATGACTTACTTGAGTCCAAGACCTGACTTGAGACTCAACTTGAAAATTGAAAAAAAGACTTGCAATACGACTTGGATTTTAACACCAATGACTCGTGACTTCACTTGGACATAAACCCTTTGACTTGCAAATACTTGATGCCTCTCCCCAAGCCAAGAGATTATACAGTATGTTATTCAAACTATTTTCTGTCCGTTGGGACATATAGGCTCTGATTGTAAATGATGTCAGAAGGCCTAAAAAGACACAAGAAGAAATACTATAATGCTAAAAAGTATAACACAAGTATAATACCAAGCCAGTTAAACTTGAGGGATATCAATCTGTCTGTTTAGGAAGCACAAGTGATTGTGAATCAGTTTCACCTGCTTTGGTGCAAATGAATCAGCCAGGCAACAGGACCAGTATCTGTTCGTTTATGCAAGGAGGGACAGGAGGAGCACTGCCAGAACCCTATAAAATGACCTCCAGCATACTACTGGTGTGCATGTTTCTGACCAAACTGTCAGAAACAGACTCCATGAGGGTGGCATGAGGGCCTGACGTTCTCTAATGGGACCTGTGCTCACAGCCCAGCATCGTGCAGCTCCATTGGCACTTGCCAGAGAACACCAGAATTGGCAGGTCCACCAGTGACTCCCTGTTCTCTTTTCAGATGACAGTAGGTCCACACTGAGCACATGTGACATATGTGAAAGAGTTTGAATGTTATGTTATGTATCAATGCACCCGACACCACCAAGTACAGTCACAGACTGTCCAGGAGCCCAGTGATGCCCTGACCCAGGTCTGGGAGGAGATCCCCCTAGACATCAGCCGCCTACTCATCAGGAGCAGGCCAAGATGATGTTGAGAGTGTCTACAGGCATGCAGGGGCCATACACACTACTGACTCACATTATGAGTTGCGGTGATACAATTCACACAGGTTGGATTAGCTGGTGATTTCATTTTTTTACTTTGATTTTCGGTGTGATTTTGAATCCAGCCCTCTTTGGGTTGATGATTTTGGTTTCCACTGACAATTGTTATGTAATTTTGTTCTTAACAAATTATACAATGCACATCAGTAAAGATTTTCACCTTAAATAATTCGTTCACCAACATCTGATATGTGATTTAAGTGTTCCCTTTATTTTTTTAAGCACTGTATGTTATTCAAACATGAATGAATGAATGAATGCCTTTATTGTCAATATATGTTCACATACAATGAAATTTGCTGTCTCATAAAAGAAAAGTGTTCCATTTACTCAACACACATTCACATACCCACACAATAAAATAGAGTAAGGCTAAAATATGATGAATAAGGTGCTATAAAAATGACAAGTGCATATGCAGTTATTGTACATCTGTCTATGGTTGTGCAATTTAAAATTGTTGTGGTGGTGAGGGAGGGGGATTTGGGGAAGAGAATTAAGATTGTATATGGCTGTTGGGTAAAAACTGTTCCTCAATCTAGAGGTGCAGCATTACAAGGCCCTGTAGTGTCTTCCAGAGGGTGGCAGTGTGAACAGGTGATGAAAGGGTGAACAGTGTCTTTAACAATTTTGCAGGCTCTGCTGTGGCAGTGAGACCTGTAGATGTCTTCTAGAGGAGGCAGGGGATGTCCAATAACTTTTTGTGCCTTGTTGACCACCCTCTGGAGAGCTGCCCAGTCTGCCGCTGAACAGTTTCCATACCAGGCCGTGATGCAGTATGTCAAGATGCTCTCCAATGAGCAGTAGTAGAAAGACTCAAGTAATTTTGCAGAGAGGTTGGTCCTTCTAGCATCCCGAGGTAATATAGTCTCTGTTGGGCCTTGTTCACCAGAACAGTGTGGTTTACAGTCCACTTGAGATCCTCGCTGATATGGGTTCTCAGGAACTTAAAACCAGGGACCCTCTCCACCTCTTCTGTTATGAATGGTAGGTGCTCCTCCTGTTGCTGTCTGAAGTCAGTGAGATGTCTCATCAACATGTTTGATTTTATCAGACAGTCAAGACTAAAAAAAGACTGACTTAAGACAGCTTGGACTGACTTTTATGACCACCTTACATAAAACAACTGAGATCACCGGAGCGCAAGACAAGTCAAGCAAAACTCATACATACATTTTTCTGTGACAATGATATCGCTTAAAAAGTCGTTTTGTGAAAGGTCAGCATTACTTGTCACTTTGGAAACAATGACTTGGTCTCACCAACATATGATCCAATGCAAAGTGAATACCTGCTGGTACATTCAACTTTCATATCTCCTACTGGCATACCTGTAAACTTCAGCATAACCCTCATGAAATTGCAACATTAGTTTCTTCCACAATGAGCCACAAGTGCACTGATATAATAGATGAGTGGCAGTCAAGTCGGTCCAAAAGATAGGTCCTGCAGTTGGCAGCAAAATGGCTTTAAGCTAAATGATAGATGGCCTCCATTTACACACCGTGTAAGATCATAGAGAAATGTTTTCATCTGCTCTCAAATGGATGGTGCCAGGGATCAATGACCGACCTGTATTTAGTCAAAAAAGGGAATACTTATCAAAGTGTGTTACATTATGTAAAATATTAATAATCAAACAGGTTAGAGGGCGTGTACTCGAGCACTGACCATCTCAACCAGCTGTTGGTAAAACAAACAATGCACAAATAATACATAGGACTACTCTAGTAAAGTCACAAATGTTTATTAAGATAATAATTGATTAACAAATGAAACTCAAATCAATAAACATACTAGACTAATGCTACCACATGAATAACAAACTAACTAGAAGCAGTAAATCAAACCATGCAAGTGGATCTGTGTGTGTGTGTGTGTGTGAGAGAGAGAGAAAGAGAGAGAGAGAGAGAGAGAGAGGGAGAGAGTGAGAGAGAGAGAGGGAGAGAGAGAGAGAGAGAGAGTCTCAAAATATTTATACGATAACACTTAAAATAACTGGCCTATACTAGTATAGGTGCCCAAGCTGACAGAGTTAAAGCCCCTTGTTAGTTGCCCTGGTTTGCTCCAGCATTTGGGCTGGTTTCTACAGTTGCTGTATGGGTGGTTTGTAACGTGTTTACCACTGTGCACTATCTCAGTGACCTCTGCAGGACAGAGGGTAAAGCCCCCTCTGAACAAGTCTTTCTTCCACTGCCCATCTCTTTTTCCAGTCGAGGTCAACATGAACAAAGGCCAGTCATGTGACGGATATATATATATATATATTTTTTTCTTTCCATACTTTTATTATTGTACCTTATTTTTTGTAAATTTGTAATGGCTTTGGCAATATTGTTAATCTACAGTCATGCCAATAAAGCTTAATAATAAATTGGGAGAGAGAGAGAGAGAGTGTGAGGGCCTATCCACGCAAGGCCGTGTTAGGGTGAATTCGCTAAAGTTTTTTCCACCTTTCATCCACACAAAACCGGCGTTTTCGGAGGTCAAAACCGCATCTTTTTGAAGCCGGGGTCCAGAGTGCACAAATCTGAAGATGCCGGCTTTGCATCTTTGTGTGTACAGCCAATGCGCAACTGTTGGCCGGCAATGATGTTATAGCTCCACCTCTTTAACCTCTAACTTTATCCCGGCAGGGAGCCGTCCCATCACAACAACAACAACAACAACAACAACAACAACAACAACAACAATGGTGGATTACAGACAGCAATAGACAACTATTTACGCTACAGTTTGTTTACAGTACTCTAGTCTTCTTTCCAAGAGCAACTGGGAAATAAAACATGGAACACACCACCTGTTATAGCTCAAACAGGATCATGTGATCATACCTCTGCCATCTCTGACAGCCATCTCAAAGCAACCAAGCACACTAGCAATTAGCTCGCCTTGCTCCGTGTAAATATTATTAACTTTAACATGTCCCGGGCTAGCTTAAGGTAAACATCAGCTCCTTCTAAAGATGATTTATGATTTTTGATGACTTATTAAGAGATACTACACACATAATTCAATATTAACTGAGTTTATTTTCTTATGTAGCGAGTGAGGAGAGTGCTTACAAAGTATCTTGACCCTTAACTAAAGACTGGACAACATGACTGGCCAAAACACCAGCTGGTCTTAAAAGCTTTGTGCATTCTCCAAATGTGACCTGTACAGTATACTGCTATTTTGAAAGTGTGTGAATTGTGTGTCTAGTGAAAATAAACATGACAACGATAACAACTTCTCAAACAGTATTTTTTTTTTTTTTATTATTATTATTATAATTGCTGGAAATGTGCAAACAAATCACAATGACTGTCGGTAGGACAGATAAGTGATCCTTGTCCCTGGCCACACACTGATGCCCAGTGTCCACTGCTTGTCTGTACTTCTTGCGGATATTTTTCAATTTGGCGGTGATCTGAGATTTTGATATGCTGATAACCTTGTGCGGGACATCTTCCAAACGAGTCCATTATATCAGCGTACTTCGACTGCCACGACTCCCAATCAATGTTTTGTGTAAGTTTACTGGCTTTATAATCCAGCGTGACTCGAAGCAGCAGCTTGACTTCATCGTCAGTCCATACCAAAGTCTCAGTTTTCCCTCGTGTGTTGGAATTCGTTTTCGCCATCTCCTTGTTGTGCTTGTTCTGGATCTTCTTCTTCTTCTCCCATTTGTATACACCGCGCAAGCTTTTTTTGCATGCTCATGCTCTTCTCCAGCTCAGAGCTGTATGCTCCATTTTTTAATGCCGCGCCATCTACTGGCTGGCATATATACTGCAGCCTTTTCATGCGATTTCAGTGGCTTGAACCGGAGTACATGCTAAAGTCTCTGCCCAGACTAAAGCTCTCTCGGGTCCTCAGCGTGGCAGAAGAGGGATCAGCGGAGTCGACTGGATTGAAGAAGGGCAGCCTCAACAGTTCTTTCTTCTTCTGGAGAAAGGATTATTTCCAACTCTGCAGATATTGAAGAATGACTGGGTTGCTTGGCATTTCTCTGGCTCTCCATAGAGTGTTCAAAACTAAAGAAACAAAAAGGTCTTCCCTCGTCCAGCAAATGACAAATGATGGCCTAGGTCAATTTAATTCAAACATGTGAGGTGTTCCCTTACGGTAACTTGTGCACCGAAAGCCCGAGCGTCCTTCCAACAGCTCGTCACATGGGGATTGCCGGCGTATTGTTGACGGCGCATGGCAGCAATTAAGGTCTCTGTGACATCAGGGGAATTCCACCTGATTTCTCCTGTATCCGGCCGGTCTCGCTCAATAGGGAGCAGGAGTTTGAATTTTGAGAGTAAACTACATATAGGTGTAATTCAGTCCAATGGAGGTTTGGCGCGCTTTTGTTCTTAGACTTGCTGGTTTGTGAAGTCCTCTCTATTGTTTAAAACATGTGGTTGAGGTCCCAACACTATACATGAACAACATCACTCTGTAAGGCTACCTGTGCAGGTTCCTTGCTTAAGCCTTTTGTTTCAAGAGGGCAATTCAGCATCGCTTACAGACATGCTGTGGTTTTTCAGCATGGTTGCAGCAGGCAGCAAGCTTTACTCGTGCTATCAGTGTGAGGTTAGTGGGAATGGAGGAATGGCTGTTTACCTATAATCTAGTAGAGAACCACTAGTTACTACATTAAACCCACTTCCACTTATTTCCCATTCTCCACCCAGCCTTGCTTTACGTAGCTTACACACATTGGGCCTCAGTCAAGCATTTGGTACTTGTATCCTGATTCTCTATTTGGGGATCAAGTTTTTTGGCCTTAAATCCAGATCCGAGTTCTTTAATAATGGCTGGGCTGATACTGAGCCTGATTTAATGCTTAAATGTTGACTAAATATGTACCTGATATAGGGTGACCATATTTTGATTTCCAAAAAAGAGGACAATCGGCGCGACCCTCGAGACACAAATTCAGACAGGCTTCTCGGAGGTTGATGAACATGCTTTATTATGCTTCAATGGTGCAAAGTTAACTTCTGTAATAAAATAAAATGAAATCTGTAAAAACTTGTAACAAAATAACAGCTCTCTTAGACTCTTTTCAAATAAATAAATAAATAATATGAAATAATGTTCTAAATATGAACTCTTCTGTTAGAAAATCCAGCTTCAACAATATATCTCTTAATAACTGTAATAAGATAAAAAATAGAAGAGTCTCACAAAGATACTAACTTAACAAACAAAAAGGATCTATACTTTTCATCTTTAGTTGTCTTCTTCATCCTGCTTTTCTTCTTCATCCTACTTTTCCTCTTCATCCTCCTTGTCAGCCTATCCATATTTTGCTGTAGAGCTGATCTTTCCCAGCAGTTTTCGGTTGCTCAACAAATAAGCATGAAAGTCTTTGCAAGACATGTCTTTGAAGTTGTACTGAACTAGTAGAATCCCCTTTCGTGACTCTACAGAGAGCTGGTTCCTCTCCTTGGTCCACTGGCTTTGCATTAGTGAAAAAACCCTCTCAACATTTGCATTGTGAGAGGGAAGTGCAAAGACAAACTGTGCAATCTTCAGTAGCTCTGAGTAACATGCAATGCTTTTTGCCTTCTCAAAATATTTGGTCCACTTCTGGTGTACCTGCAGGCCACTGAACTCCTCATCATGGTTGCACGTTTCTGTGAATTTCCTCAGATTGGTGACCTGGTCAAAACACTTGACATCATCAACTGCCACCCCCTTCTCTCCAAGGTACTTGATGCAGGCCTCCACATCATTCCAGTTTGGTGGCTCACTCAGATCCATCCACATGAATGTTGAGAACTCTTCCATGGGAGTCATCCACTTCTCCAGATACTCCAGACATGCACTGTACATGCCATGCACATCTGCACAGAACTGGTCACAGCCTTTGTCAAGTCCATCTTTGCGCTTCTGTGCCAGTAGTCCCTTAACTTTAAGGGACATGAAGTTATTGCTCTTGCGTTGAAGAGGAATGGTGTGTATATTGTTTAATATCTTCTTCACCTCCATAATGGACATGTTCTCCTGTTCCATTTCTTGAATGTGGGTGTGGAACACAGACATGAGTGTGTGCATGTGCCAAAGGTAGATCTCAGCAAAATCATTTTCAAAAAACCTCTTGAGTGCTATGGGTGGTTTTTGGCGAGAGAGAAAATATGCCTTTAAAGCTGGAAACATCTGTAACATCCTCTCAATGCTTGGGAACAATGACAGCCACCTTGTCTTTCTGTGAGAGAGCATCCTTCTGTAATCAATCTCAACAAAATCACAATACTCCTTCAGGCTCTCAGTGCGCACAGTGTAAATGTGGAAGTACTGGTAGATTTTGAATATGATATTCTCAATGTCAATTTCTATTGTGCCTGCCCCATGGTGTGCACAATTATTCAATATGTGTGCTGGGCAACCCACACCGATCAGAGTCTTGTTCTGCAGCAAACTCTTCAAATTTGCAAACACATTCTTTCCAGCTTCATCATGTCGGATTCCTCCAAAATTTGTGTTGCAATTGTCTCCAGTAAATGCAATGTATTTTTCAGACAGATTGTTTTTTGCCAGTGTTTCAGTGAGATATTTTGCTATGGTTTCTGCTGTCTCATTGGGTGTGTCTTTAACTTCAATCAATTTTGTTTGCAGGCCACCCTTCTTCCAGTCAAAATACTGGATTATGACTGGGAATATTTTCACTGCTCCGTGGTTACTCCCGTCTGTGGAAACACCATAGTACTGGATTTCTTTGAGTGCTTCATGAGTGACTTCAACAGAGTGGGGGGCTATAGCACCATTGACAATGGCTTCGGTCTTGGTGCGAGCACTACTAAACTTTTTAGCAATGTCAGAGTCAGGAAATGCCTTTTTTAGCAAGGTACTGGTGCAATCCATGGACCTGTAGCTGTTGTGGTGTTTCACAGTATGAAATGCCATTGCACCTTCCGCTGCATTTACAGCATCATCTGTTTTCCCAGGTCTAACAAAGAACTCAGTCAACTTTGCAGAAGAACTCTCACCTCGCACAGCTTTTTTATGTTTTTCGGTGTCCATGTGAGCTTTGAGATCTCCAGCACCTTTATTAGACACTGAGACATATGTGCCAGCTTTGCACACGGTGCACTCCGCCTCCCATTTGTCCCGACCGGGACGGTACGTGGGAAATTTTTTTTGCAGTTCATCTGTGAAGCTGCACTTACGCTTCGGCATTTTCCGTGCAATACTGCTCCGTTGTCTGATCTGTCTCTGTGTGTGTTTGTGTGTGCGCGCAGACCCGCCCACAAGGCAGCCTCTCGGTAATTACGTCGCGCGACAAAGTAGTACCGTAGTATTGTGTGCAAAGCGCCGGTCAATTTACGTACACGCGTAATGGTCCTATGAAAAACAGTGAACACCGGACATTTTCGTGAATTTATAAAACCCGCCCGGACGCCCCGGACAGGACGTAAAAAGTGGACGTGTCCGGGCAAAAGAGGACGCTTGGTCACCCTACCTGATATGATACCCGGTATGCTCTTTTGACTATTCTGACCCACAATCCTCTGTGCAGCATAAGATTTGTCACATTGACTGAGCTGCAAACAGATGACAGATTGTTGACAGCACACTGACAGCTGTCAGAAGCTGCAATGATGAATGACAACGCATTCAAGTGATTGATGATGACAAGTAAAAGAGATGGTGATAATAGGAATATTAATTGTTTAACTGAACAAAATAACCATAATGATAACCAACAACAAAAGGACATAACTATGAAAATGACAAAGACAGAGAAATCCATATATAATGCGACTGTCATGAATATAATACTAAATGCTAGTATATACAATGTACACAATTATTACATGAAAGGTACTACATGCATTAAAAATAACAACAGCAGAGCTCTCAAGGTTAGACCTCTGTCTCTGGCATTTTGGCGAATGGCATTTTGTTGTGTCTCCAAGGTAACGTTAAATGAAATCAAAGTTTTGCTGCCTTCAAAATTGCATACTTTTCTTTTTACTTCAAATTTCCTGCTACAGACTGCGACAGATAGATGAACAAGATGGCTTAAGCTCTAGGCACATGGTTTGATAAAGTAGTATGTCCTAATTGTATGCATACTCTATGCAACACCGTTCTTTGTAAGGGCAGCTGCAGTACGTACTGAAAGTAAAAAGAACTAGAATTACAACCTCACGGTTGTGTGCCTCCACAAACCTGTCAAGTGGCACTTACAGTTTTTACATCCATGTCTGTGAAAACATGGATGCTTCACACAAATCAATTCAGTATCTGACAAAATGTCTCCTCCTCCAAGATATGATGTTGAATAATGGCCATGTTCATAGTGAAGCTGACCTTGGACCTTTTGGATATAAAATGTCATCACTTCATCATTTTATGCTTTGACCTTTGACCTCCTACCACAAAATTCTATCAAGTTAATTCTTGAGTCCAAGTGGACGTTTGGCCAAATTTGAGGAAACTCCCTTATGGCTTTCTTAAGATAACCGCAAGTCAGAATGAGATTAAGGTTACAGTGACCTTGACAGGCAACCTGACAACATAATGCCTCTGGCCATCGTCTGCGCTAAGACATAAAAGGAATGCCATTCAGATTGCAAGGCAAGTCCACTCATGGTAGTACAGTGGTATTATAGAGTGGATTGTCTTCCATCACAAAATATCTTTGGCAAATTACAGACACTGGGTTTACAGAGTACTAAGACCAGTCAGAATTAAAGTTTTGTTTTGACAGCTGATGATGACCCACCACTGAAGACATTGTGATTCTAACCAGTGAAAGTGAGTCTGTGCCAACAACTAAAGACAAACTGCTACCTGAATGTTTTGACACTGCTCTTTGCTAATGCTAATTAGAGTTGGAGTTTAAAGAATCTGCACATTCACACAGTGTCTGAACCCAGTCACTCACCTGCGCACCTAAATACATTCTCACATTCACACATGCATTTTCACTCATATAACCAAATGCTCACACATTAGTAGCGAGCTAACAGAGCCATCTGGAGAGGGATAGGAGGAAGTGTGTGTTTGAATATCAGTGTTTTCATTTACATCTACATCATCCAGCTGAGTTTTCCTGGGAGGGGAGCAGGGAGACCAAGGCACTGGTTAGATGGAGAGAAGTCTACCATAGTTCAGTCACACTGTTATGATATAAAGCTAGTTAAAAATAAAGTATCCCTCCGTAGTTATGTCTCACCAGCTTCCTGTTTGAACCTGAATACAGATTTTTTTAAGGTAAAGGTGGCTCTGAAAAGTAGATTGCTCCTTTGCTGAGGACACTGTAGTCAGCTTGAATTCCCAGCAGTTGCAATGAAATGCATGCCAATGGTGACCCAGTTTCAAGGAATAAAAAAAAGGTATCTAAAAATTCATGCAAATTCTCAAACCAATCTTTCATAATAATCTACTAGTCTTCTTTTAATTAGCATACTTTGTTGAAAACACTCATGTTTTGCCTGTATGGTTCATATATGCTACTGCAAATAGCTGTTTACATTGGCTGCATGCTTACAATTGCTTACACTGAATTGAATCCCAGTGAATAAGACTAAACAGGCAAAGCATTAACTAAATGGGTTATTAAATTTAAAAAAAGGAAAACACTAACAACTCTTACTCTAACACATATGGACGCACGAAATGTTTTGCCAGGTTCTTTATTTTTTTTTTTCTTTATTTTGATGATCAGATAAAATGCCACCTAGGTGTAAGTGGAAGAGGGTTCAAGTTCTCGCTGACACTTTCTGGGTTCGATGGCAGAAAGAATACCTCAACATGCTCCAGAGCCGTCAAAAGTGGCAGCTCCGCAGGCCAAACATGAAGGAGGGAGACATTGTTCTTTTAAAGGACAAGCAACTGAAAAGAAATGAATGGCCAACGGGAGTCCTAGTGAAGGCTCTTCCAAGTAAAGATGGAGTTGTCAGGAAGGTGGAGGTCAAGATTACCCACAACAAGACTAAAAAGACCCTCCTCAGACCTATTTCTGAGTGTATTCTTCTCTTATCTCCAGGAGATTAGATTATGTAAATTTGTTATTGTGGAATTTTTAAAATAATGCCAGGCGGGGAGTGTGTTGGCACTGTTTGTGCCCACAGTTGCAGTAGCTTTCTTTTGTATGTAGAGGGCGCAGTGCGTTCATTTATCTGTTGGTTTTCCTAGTGTTTCTCTATAGTCTGTAGCTCACAGGAAGTGAGGTGCCCGCGAGTTGTTTGTTTCCGCCGTAACGAGAGAGCACTCGGATGCAAACTTTTCATCCAGCTGTTTGTTTCGCCCTTGTAGTGGCACTATAAGTGAGTATATTTATCATTGTTAGAGTGCAAAGTGTTCAGTTGAATTTGACATTTATTGACGCTGAAATTAATATAACGATCGAGATACGATCCCACAGGGAGTGATGTCGGGGGTACCGGGGTTGCTGCTATGAGCAATCCATTCCTTGTTTAACCAAAGTGAGAGCTGTGTCCGCATACTTGGCACTAGGTCAAACATGTTTCTGGTGGGTAGACAGAACTCCCTCCTGCACAGCCAGTCTCACGAATCAGGTGCTGGTCGGCCGCAGGAGCATCTCAAATCAAATGATAGACAAAAATGCCGCACACTGAACTGAGTTGCTGTGATTTTATTAAGAGCGAACAATCCGTTTCGCCCGTGGCTTCTTCAGGTTCGCTCAGTAAAAACACATAACAGTCACAGGTGTGCTAAATACACATGGGTCACATGACCAACTATCAATCACACTTATTTCATTACTCTTTTTCAGTATTTTTCAGTATTTTTTTCTTTAACATTCTTCAAAAGCATTTATCAAAAGGAAAAATGTTTCTGGTGGGTGTTGGCCTCCGCCGGGGTTGCCCCTTGTCACTACATTTGTTTGTGATATTCATGGACAGAATCTCAAGGTGCAGCTAGGTGGAGAAAGAGGTTGCATCGAATTACATCTCTTCTCTCTGCAGATAATGTGGTTCTGTTGGTTTCAACACACCGTGACCTCCAGCAGGCACAGGGACAGTTTGCAGCCGAGTGTGAAGCTGTTAAGATAAGAGTCAGCACCTCCAAGTCTGAGGCAATGGTTGATTGCCCCCTCCAGGTTAGGACAGAGTTATTGCCTCAAGTGAAGGCATTTAAGTATCTCAGGGTCTTGTTCACGAGTGAGGGTAGAATGAAGCATGAGATGAATCAGCGGTTTAGCGCAGCATCCACAGTGATGCAGGCCCTGTGCCAGACTGTGGTGCTGAAGAGTGGGCTGAGCCAGAGGGCGAACCTTTAGATCTACTGGTCCATCTATATCCCAACCCTTACCTATGGTCATGAGCTTTGGGTTGAGACCAGAAGAATAGGACTGCAGGTACAAGTGGCCAAAATGAATTTCCTCCGTGGGTGGCTGGGCTCAGCCTTAGAGATAGGGTAAGGAACTCGGACTTCCGGAGGAAGCATAGAGTGTAGCCACAGCTTCTTCTAATCAAAAGGGGCCAGTTAAGGTGGTTCAACCATTTGATCAGGATGCCTCTTGGGCACCGCCAATTAGAGGAGTTCCGGGCACATCCAACTGGTACAAGGCCCTGGGACAGACCCAAAACACGCTGGAGGGATTATATATCTCGTCTGGCCTGGGAATGCCTTGGGATCTCACAGGGTGAGCTGAAAAGCATTGCTGGAAAGAGGGACATCTGGAGGGCTTTTCTTAACTTAGACTTTTCAAAGTCTATATGCCCAGCTCCTTCCAGCTTTCTGCTCTCTGTCTCTCTGCTTCATTTGTTTTGCCATTTGTAAAGCTCCCCAGTCCTGATTCCATTAAGCAGCTTACAGGGATACTTTGCCGATTTCAACCAGGGCTGTCACCGCAGCGTGGGAAGTATGTGCATATGAACAGTCCTCAGCTCCTTCCCATGCTGGCAGTGCTGCTGGTAGAGCTGGCAGCATGGGAGAAGCACCCTTAAGTAAGTTTACCTGTGTGAGTGGCGAGGCATGCTGGGAGATGTAGTGTCTGCCACAGCGACCATTTTGTGATGTGGCTCATGATCCTGTTTGGGAATGCGGCACCCTTCTACTACAAGACAGCTCGTGATGCCACAATGCAAAGAAAACCAGTTTTAAAGAGGTGTTTCTTTCTGAGTTAATGCATTCAGTATGTTTGTTGGGCCTTAAAGATGCACACAATATTATGAGAAATGTTGACTATACACAAAACTGTGTAAATTTTCAGTGAAAATCTAGGGTACCTTTAAACTCGTGCATCAGAGAATAACAATTTTTTTGAGTTAAAAAAAAAAATAATTCTAATTTATACTTTTCTGCTCCAGTAAACAATATGCCATACTCTGCTCTGCCACAGGATTATCAATAATCATAACTCAGCACAGAGCATGCGGCTCAGACGGATTTCATACTGTGTGTCAAGAGAAGAGTCAGGATTAAACAAAAATAGTACATTTCATGTAGCAATTAGCTGCAAGAAGTAAAGTTCCTTTTACTCTTAGTTGAACAGTGTTATCGTTAACTGATTAATACCTAGGTTTGATCTGATCAATCACCAGGCCACTGACGGCCATTTGGCCATCAGTGGTGAAATGCAATGAGAAGCTCCAAATGTCAGATACTGTATGAGTGTGAGTTGATTTGAAGTTGTTCACAGACTTGTGAACATGCATTAGTATGGTCTTTAACTGGGATATTTTGCATTGGCATTCCTGTGGGGTAAGATATGATGAACGCACAGTGTTGCTTTTGAATAAGGAAAGATGAGCTATTGAGGTTTGGTACAAACTTAAATTATGAACATATTGTCCAGTGAAAATAACAACAGTGCAAAGCTTTATGTGAAGCAAAGTCAAAGATCAATGTGTGAACAGTAATGTTCAGGTTACCGCTTCCATTACCATATACAGTAAATGAGCAGATTTACTGGTATCTCTGAAGAGAAAAAAAAATCTCCTTTTGTTAAATTGTTTTGGTAAAGCTGAAGAGGAATTCTGTTTCATGTTTTGCAAAGTATTATATGATATTTTAAGGACTATAGAATTCTTCTGGTTGGATGAAAATGAATTTTTTTTGTGACAGGTTTTATGTTGTGTTCATGTCTGACAGATGTAGACCACTGCAGCTGGGCACAATAAATAACTTTACTGTAACAATCAATCAATCAATCAATCAACAAACAAAATGCAAAAATGTAAAAAGATATAGTATATACTGGATAGAGAAATGTCTGCTGGCAAATGGTAAAAGTAAATGCAGCCTTACAGTATGTGGAGGTACAGCAGTCGCTGCATAAACACAAGGCATGACGCAGCTTGATTATCGTCATGATAGAAGAAAATACATTTTCAATTGGAAATCATATCAGATTGACATTAAAACCCACAATGAAGTCATTATGAGAGGCAAAATTATTTTCTTTTTAAAGATTTATTAACTTTTCAATCTCATCATGATCTCACACCAGGGGGCAAATTCAAAGCAATATCATAAGACAAATCTGATACATTTGGGGTAAACATAGTGATAAAATTAAAGGACAAGTGTAAACAGGATTTGTGTTATTCATCTTTCATTTAATGCAATCATGGAGTTTGTGTTGTCATCACGTTGGATTTGGCAATACTGGTATTTAAAATACTAGAACTACAAGCAACATACATTACACAAGATGTTACATATTGAGAACAAACACTGACAGACTGAATATTTTATTTCAAAATGTATTTTAAAATATTACCTCCTCTTCTTCTCATATTCTGTATTCACACTGCAGCCCGTCAAGCCCACTCTCAGGTTTCCATACCTACAGTGTTCTCTGTGTGAAATGTATTTCTGTTTTGGGTGTAAATGCATCACAAACACATATTTCACAGCTTGCCAACAGCAGCTGTGGTATTTATGCTTACTCTTTGTTATATTCCAACAAATTTTCTTATGTCCTCCGGCAGTGTTGACTTTTTTGACTCCTGACTTGATGCACATTCTGAGCTGCTGACCGTGAGCTGTTCTTTCCTGCAGTGCTGCACACAGACATGGAAGTCATCTGAATAATGTTGATAAAGCTATATCATACCTTTCAGAGAACCGCCTATATGAGAAGTGTCATATCTTTTGTTGTGATTTGGTGCTAAATGGACTGGACTAATAAGCACATTGGTATGGGTGTATGACATAGGGTGGTTTGTTCATTCTATGTCTCTATGTATAAATGTCTCTAATGTGATAGAGCTGCCTGTTCAAGAAGTGTTAAATTCAGCTTATTCATTACAACTGAAATGCTCCATAACTACTGTATCTGCTCCAGAAAGTTCACTGCTCATTTTATGTAGGCCCACTGTAAGGAATCACAGAAAACTGTGGTCTGAAATACTCATGAGTCAACAAAGTGAAGCTACCTTCTCCTATTGGCCACAGAGAAGATCCATTGGAGCAGTTTTTGGTGCCAATCAATTTAAAAACAAACAAACAAAAAAAAAACCAGAAAAATGAATGACTATTTTCTGCTGTGGATTAATATACATTTGGTGCACTAGTGTTTAGGATGGTGTATGTGGAACTGAATTAAAATCAACTACAGTGAGTGTGTTCATAAAGAAGAGATGCTCCCTGATGTTTTTTATTTAATTCAGTTCAATTAAGTTTTATTTATAAAGCCCAATATCACAAATCAGTTTGCTTTAGCATACAAATCCCTTGGACCCTCACAGCAGGTAAGGATAAAACCAATTTATTGGGGGAAATTAACAGTAGAAACTTTAGGAAGAGCAACTGAGGAAAGATCCCTCTTCTTTTTACAAGCGGCAACCTCTGAGGCTGAAAAATGAAGCCAACACAGAAGTGCAAAAACCTGCAGTTCCACCAATGGCCACTTGAGGCTGGCTTCAAAAGCCAGTCAATCCCCATAGACCCCCATGCTAAAATGCCTGACTTTACAGCAGAAATAAAAATTCTGCTAAGGGGTCCTCCTACTTGACCTATGAGCCAGTTACACCATTTGCCATTGCCCCACAGTCACACCTGACACCCCAGTCATCCCACCACAATCCACCGTCCTTTAAAACAATTTACTCCATCTGTTGGTCTAACAATAAGAGCTATACAGATCATAATGAGGTATTAACAAACAATATTTATCAACTAGATTATTTTCCCCTAGATTTCCTTTTACATGTCATATTTTCATTTGAAAATATAAAATACCATTTATCTATGGCTTGGCTGAATACTTGATGGTCATTATTTCCTGAAAGATGTGCATTCATATTGCTCAGTATGCCTGATCAGGGTTCCCACTCTTTTCTTGAAATTATTTTCCAGGACTTTTCCAGGACATTTTCAGCTGCTACAGTGCGAGTCAAGTTATCACAACATACACTAGTAACCCCCCCCCCCAAGCTTTGGAGAAGTGTTATTTTCTATAATTGTACCTTATATTTTGTACATTTAACCAGAGTGCTTCAATGTCTATTCCTCTCCCTATATACAGTATATATATATATATATATATATATATATTATTAATAATAATATATACAGTATATATATATATATATATATTATTAATAATAATAATTATATATATATATATATATATATATATATATATATATTAATAATAATAATAATTATAAATACTGTACACACCACATGGCACTCTACTTTACTCTGGTCATCTAAGAAACAATATTCAGGGTTGATGACTAATATCTCTAGCCAGCCCCACAGTATCATATTGAACCTGAAATATATTTATTTCTAACTCTCAGACATAAATATTGTTTGCTAGCTATCTTTTTAGTCTGGCTTTTATGTAGTGTCTTACTATTATAAATTTATGGGTATCACGTTATACTTATTCTATTTATCAATTTAGCCATGTTGAATCCCATTCATTTATGCTAACAACATTGTTCAAATGAACATGCAAGTCTTCAGTTTTCACCGCCCTCTTTCCTCAGCTAAGGGGTATGCCTCTTCACTTATGTGCAAAGTAGCTAGCTAAAAACTGCATGAAAAGTCGGAGCTCTGCTCGCTGTGCACACGCACAGTATTTCAATAGAGCTGAATTCCTAATGAAGTTTTTCTCATTCACATATTTTCTGTTTCTGCTGTCGGACAATGGAGCAAACGAAATACTGAGTGAAACGTGGCCCAGTAAGACTACCTGTTAACCGTCGCTATCTGCAGCTGTCGTCATGGTCGCTGTGGCTCAATTAAAACCCGAGATCTCAGAGCACACAGCCAAAAGTGACGACACGCCCACTACAGCTCTCCGCTGCTCCTCTGTCACTCAGAGGCAGAGACAGAGAGAGGGAGAAAAACCTCACACTCGATATACAGCGATACAGCAACACTTGAACTGAAAGTTGCTAGTTTTGGTGCTTCTTTGGAGACAATAAATCCTTACTTGGTTCTGAAAAGTCGGTAAATCTAGCAACAAAGTCACATGGAAACACTGGGCAGCAGAACTGCTCTAAGTGAATATGCGATTTGATTGGTTGGTAGCGTCACGTGGGGCGCTGTGCCGGCTAGAAGCAGAGATGAAGAGAAGCGCTACAGATCAACGTCGCCCATTAAAGGCAGCTGAAAACATACATGTATAAAATGTTTAATCCGTTTGTGTTCACCCACAAGGCAGAGAGAAGCAGAGGAAGGAAAAATTATTTTCGAGGACAACTCGTGCTTTTCCAGGACATTTTACTTTTTTTGTCATTTTCCATGTGTTTTCCATGACTGGAAAATTGGTAAATCATTTTCCAGGTTTTCCAGGTTTTCCAGGACGCGTGGGAACCCTGCTGATTAGCAGTCTCGAAAAAATGTTTAATCAATAAAAGTCAAAGTCAATGCATTGCTTTCCATCCTGCATTAGTCCATAGCTGTAACTAAATCTTGACTGGCAGACTGGATAATCAATGTCATGTTTTAAAATTATGTGTGCCTATGAGAAGAGCCATAATGCCTATATAGTGTCTGGACTGATGCGCACAGAGGCTGCTGCTGCTGGAAAGCTCATGTTTCATTATGTGCATACGCATATGAAAGTGAATTTATGTGCAACACAGTTATCTTTTCAAGCTGTAGCTTATAAACACCGTTGCTTGTTGGTGTTTATCAAACATAATACACAATTGTATTTCTTTTTAGCGTTGTCATGGTACTAGATTGTCTAGAGCCCCGTTCAGACCAATGATTCACAACTAGTCACAACTGTTTTAGAACACTGCAGGGAAAAGTTTCAGCTGTGTGAACTGGCTGGTCTGAGCTCACCTCAAGCTGGCTGAAGGTGTCACCTGCAACTCAGCTGGCCAAATTGCTAGCGGCTGGTTTCAAAACGTAAAGCCTGTCACCTGTTTCAACAGCAATGTAGTGAGGTCCACTGGTTGAGTCAAAATGTTGCTTGCTGCAACAGGAGCTCCATCCCCACCAAGCCCTCTGTTTCTATGCTCACGGTGTGCCGGTCTGAACTGGGCTTAACTTCAATACAATAGCTTAAAAATATCAATTTTCAATATCATTTTCAATACCACGGGAACACTGACACTGATGATGACAACTTTTCTCTTCTTGGGTAGTGGCAGAGAACAAAATGAATGCAGTTAACATAAACAATACCAGAGAGCCAGACAGTGCAGCTAGTACAGGGGTATCAATACTGCAAAAAATAAGTATCGAGATGTATCGATAAATAGATATTTTTGACAACACTATATCATTCTTAAATTTGTCAGGCAGAAAGTCACAAAAGACAGCCTGGGAGTGACTGGCAAGCAAGCAAAACCACACACAGACTAAGACATGTACTGCTGAGCGAGGTTAGCAAGACGGACGGACTAGGGGGCCATTTTTTTCAAATTCATTGTTTTCAATGTAGACACGTGGCAGGCGAGCTCAAACGCCAGAGCAACACCGTCCCAGTGCATCCGCATTCCCGCACGCTTTTTTTTAGGGCACAATGGCTGCACCCTGAAACACACAGAGTTCAATTTTTGGAACCCAGCAGCGCGCACCACGTCATGTGACAGGAAACAAACAATCACATCCATCTTTCCCTTCTTTTGTTAACAACAGTCTGTAATAAATATAAAGAAGAAGCTGATCATTTTAGTGCAGGGCTGCCAGAGCTTTACATCTGTCCCACAGGTGATAGGCCTACATGCAAACTGCGCCTAGAAGAAGATCAGCTCTGCACTCAGGATTTCAGGTAAATAGGCTATGATACAGTGCTTGTTAAAGTTGCTTAGCAACCTCAGACATGACTTGCTGCCACACTCTTAAACGCTGACACAAGACAAGAGCAGCACCCAGTGCCTGACCTCATGTTTTCCAGGCAGTTAAAGATGCGAAATGTGGACGGCCCCCAGAAAGACATGCACTGCAAGTTAGCATATTTAATGTTACTGTAATTTGCTGACTTCAAACTTGGAGAGAACACAGTTCACCTGATTGCTGTTCCCACAATTCACTCTCATGCTGTTAGTTTCATTTTTCTCTTTTCCTGACCAGGAAGATAGTTCCACTTTATTCTCTTCTGTTTTGAGCTTATAGGGCCCGGTCCTGACAGTCAACTTGAATTGTTTTGCTCAATGCAGTTCAGTCATATTAGTGTGGCAGAAATGCATTGTAGGACTTGTAAAGAAGATTTGTCCATCACTCACGTCACCCAAAATGAAATGAAAAGCAAGTTGTAAATCCCTGCCCAGACCATCACTAATGTTTTTTATCAAGTCGGGCGAGATTTATTTTAGTTTGTGTTGTATTAGATAATAACATTGACTAAAACAATATTTTGGAAATTGTTTAGTCAAATTAGCAGAGCCTAAATGACACAGAAATCCTGGAGTCAGTTTAACATACAGAATATAACTGACTACAAACAATGCCACAACACCCTCCCCTCCACCGACACTTCTCTCCCAGACCAGCTTAACACCTTTTTCTCCCGCTTTGAAGAGGACAGGCAGAGGACACACAGGGAGGACATTATCAGAGCATGACCAGCCCCCCACCATCCAACAACATCAGGTTCTGCGAGTCCTGCGTGGCATCGACACCAAGAAAGCACCAGGACCGGATGGAGTACCAGGGAGAGTGCTGAAATCATGTGCTCACCAGCTTGCTGCAGTATTCACTAACATCTTCAACCGTTCACTGCAGCAAGCCACAGTCCCCACCTGCCTGAAAACTGCCACCATAATCCCTGTGCCCAAATCCTCTGCCATCACAGGGTTGAATGATTACCAGCCTGTGGCCCTGACACCGGTGATCATGAAATGTATGGAGAGACTGGTGTTACAGCATGTCAAGGCCCACATCCCACCTGGCTTTGATCAACATCAGTTCGCCTACAGGTCCAACAGATCCACAGACGACGCCATCTCCATCGCCCTCCACACCGCTCTCAGCCACATTGAAAGCCCCAACACATATATCAGGATGCTGTTTGTTGACTTCAGCTCGGCATTTAACTCCATCAGCCCCAGCAGACTCATCAACAAACTGCAGACACTACAACTTGGAGCCTCCCTCTGTCTGTGGATCAAGGACTTCCTGACTAACAGACCCCAGCATGTCAGAATGGGTACCTCCACATCCTCCACCATCGTCCTCAATACTGGTGTTCCTCAGGGCTGTGTGCTGAGTCCAGTCTTGTACACACTGTACACTTATGACTGTGTCGCTACTCACGGTTCCAACACCCTCATCAAATTTGCGGATGATACAACCGTTGTGGGGCTCATCAACAACGGTTATGAGACACCATACAGGGAGGAGGTCCAAGCACTGGCGGCCTGGTGGAGTGACAACCACCTCAGCCTCAACACCAAGAAGACAAAAGAAGTCATTATTGACTTCCAGAAGTCGAGGACCACACGGCACTCAGGCCTGAGCATCAATGGGGAGGAAGTGGAACGGGTCACCAGCTTTAAGTTTCTTGGCCTGCACATCTCGGAGGACCTGGGCTGGACTGTGAACACCACCCACATCATCAAAAAGGCCCAGCAGCGTCTCTTCTTTCTGAGAACACTGAGGAGGAACAAACTCCCTCCACCTCTGCTGAGAAACTTCTACCACTGCACAATAGAGGCCACAAAGATTCGGAATGACCCCACCCACCCAGGACTTTCTCTATTCACCAGCCTTCCCTCTGGCAGACTCAGAGTCATGAGAGCCCGCACCAACAGACTGAAACACAGCTTCTTCTCCATGGCTGTGAAGAGACTGCTACAGGAACCATGACCCCCCCCCCCCCGCAGTTTATTTAATGACAAGGACATTGTAGCTGCTATAAGAGAGCACCATACGAAATTTCACTATTTATTACAGTGACAATAAAGCTTCTTCTTCATTATTCCAGCACAGGAGTCCTTTTTGAGCTCTGGGTGTCTGGGCTTATAATACAGCTGCCACTTACAGTGTGCAATGTATATTGTGGAGGCAAGGCATTACAGCATGCAACTCAGTACTCCTGAATACCACTGACACAAATGTTTCTAAACCAAACTACCACAGGAATATATTCCATTCCACTGATACATGCCATATATCTACCAACACACATATGCAGTCTGACCTTGATAAGAGCTTTGGCACTTTGTGTGAGTTGTTTAACAGCCAAATAAAGCACAGAGTAAACAAAGAATAGCAGCGCTACAACAGTGGATCAGCTCATAAAGCACGCTGTGATGGGAACAACGTGCTCTCACTCAATCAAAGCACAAACACTACTCTGCAATCTACTCAAATCTCTCAGCATCCTTCTCTCACTCACCTCCCTCATTACCTGGAGTAACAGTCGCCTGTCTTGCTGCGTGGACTAACA
Organism: Cephalopholis sonnerati; assembly: GCA_019142605.1. Lineage (NCBI taxonomy): Eukaryota > Metazoa > Chordata > Actinopteri > Perciformes > Serranidae > Cephalopholis > Cephalopholis sonnerati. Next base: position 48,039,134 of record JAGQAX010000002.1, read on the forward strand.
TTATAATGCCTGAGTATGTGTATGTGTCAGCGGGCCTGAGAGGAACACAGCTCCCCCTCACTGGCCCTCCACTCAAGGCCAAGACTGTGTGCTGACTGCGGTCAACCCAAAAAGAATAGCTGACATGGCCAAACTGTTGACAGAACACAAGGGACAGGACTCCCTGTGTGTGTGTGTGTGTGTGTGTGTGTGTGTGTGTGTGTGTGTGTGTACAGAGAAAGTGCTTTTTACTAAAATTATTTGCTTGATCTTTAACCACAGAGATAAACCATGTTAGGGAAATTCAAACACAAATATGTGTGCTTTGCCTCTCAGGGTCATACTAGGATGAAAAATCCAGAGTCAAGCTCCCAGCCTCTGCTCTGCACTGATAACTATTTATAGCCCAGAACAAACGATGAGTAAGCAAATATGGTAATGATGTCATAAGTTAAAAAAGACTTACAGTATTGCACTCGACACAAATAAACAGAACCACGTTACTGCTGTAAATGCAGCTTTGCTGAGCAAAAATACATTGTGTAAAGGCAGTATTGTCAGCAGCAGGGGCAGCTTTACTGTTTGTGTCACAATTGCAATTTCATACTCACAGAGGCAGGCAAGCAGGAGGAGGATGGAGGGAGTGACCCCCCCCCCCCCCGTCATAAAGTAGTGAACCTCGCATGCATTTAATGAAAATGCATTTACATTCCAATGTTAGGTCCAAAGGACAGAGAATCCTTATTTGTTCTGGTTGTGGCTAGACTACGTAGTAGCTTTGTCGAGACTGTTAAGCCTAGGTAACATAATAAAAGCTGAACAGTGAAGTGATGCTGGGTTGAGTGAGCAGTCTAGTAATAGAGGTAAACAGCTGACATAAGCTTCCAGCTGTCTATCAAACTCTGGTGAGAATTCTGCAATCTCAACAAAACTAGTATCTTGTCTAGCCTCGACCCCCGATACAGTTGCCTGCAAAAGTTTGGGCACCCCTGGTCAAAATGTCATGTACTGTGTATGTTATGTAAATAAGAGATTACCTCATTTCCAAAAGGCAGAAAGTTAAATTTGAAACATCTCTTCAATAGTTTAAGCAAGATTACGTTTGTGAGAACAAAACATCTGACTGGAACGGAATTGATATGATGTTAATCAAGAAAATCATTGACAGAATTGAAAACCCACTGACTTACATCTGTAATCCATCATTCTCAACCAGTACATTTCCACAAAAAAATAAAACTGTTTAAGTTATTCCATTTTATAAAGCCAGGAGCAAACAACATTTCACCAACTGCAGGCCTTTATCATTAAAAAACGTTTGGTAAGGAAGTTGGATCATTTCATTGTGAAGTGTCATTTAATCTCAGGCAGTCAGTGCAGGTTTAGAGAACAGCATCTACAGAATTAACAGAGGAAATGACTGGTTGTATTAGTAACAAAAATTGTGTAGTAGGAGTTTTTATAGATTAAAGAAAAAGCATTTGACCATAAACCATGACATATTAATCAAAAAACTGGAGAGATATGGTATTAGAGGGGTTGTGTTGGAATGGGTAAACAGCTATATGGGACACAGGCAGATTTGTGCAAATGGGTCATTACAGATCATAATGCATAGATATAAATGTGGGGTTCCCACAGGGGTTATTATTTGGACCAAAACAGTTGATTTTGTACATAAATTACATATACATATCAACTTTATTGTTAATCTTTGCTTGCTTACACACTGTTAACCCTGTTAGCTACCTTAGCTTAACACTTAGCGATGGCGTCTTCTCCTGCTCTCTCTTGCTCGGTGTGCCAGATATTTAGCTATTCCTCTGCCTTCTTTAGCGACAGTGGTACATGTAACAAATGTAGTTTATTTTCTGCGTTGGAGGCGAGGCTTAGTGAGTTAGAAGCTCTGCTCCGCACCATGGAGAGTCACTCTATAGCTGCGGAAGTTAGCCAGCCCCCTGTAGCCTGCATGGAGCCACATAGCATAGCCTCTGTTAATGGTCCTCCGGTAAGCCCCGTGCTGCTGGGAGGCTGGGTGACTGTCCGAGAGAAGCGCAGTACCAAGCCGAAGCCCACGGCTCACCACCAGCCCGTTCACGTTTCCAACCGTTTTTCCCCACTCAGCGACACACCCACTGAGGAGAAAACTCTGGTAATTGGCAGCTCTATTCTAAGAAACGTGAAGTTAGCAACACCAGCGACCATAGTCAAATGTATCCCTGGGGCTAGAGCGCGCGACATTGAATCAAATTTAAAACTGCTGGCTAAGGTTAAACGTAGATTTAGTAAGATTGTTATTCACATCGGCGTTAATGACACCCGGTTTCGCCAATCGGAGGTCACTAAAATGAATGTTGCCTCGGTGTGTCAATACGCTAAAACTATGTCAGACTCTGTAGTTTTCTCTGGACCCCTGCCAAATCTGACCACTGATGACATGTTTAGCCGCATGTCATCATTCAATCGCTGGCTGTCCAGGTGGTGTCCAGCAAATGATGTGGGCTTCGTTAACAATTGTTAAACCTTTTGAGGAAAACCTGGTCTGACTAGGAGAGACGGCATTCATCCCACTTTGGATGGAGCCACTCTCATATCTAGAAACCTGGACAAGCTTATTAGTGATCTAAAACCATGACAACACAGAGTTGAGACCAGGAATCAGAGTCGCTTCTCTGAGCTTCTAGCACAGTTACCCACCCACAGTATTATACAAACGGTGTCTGTCCCCCGACCACCTAAATTATTTAAATCTAAACTCAAACAAACAGGAGTTGTACATTACAACTAGGGGTGTAAATCACCAGCTTCATCACGATACGGTATCATATCGATACTATGAACAACGATACGATATTTTCCGATATAACAAAGTGTGCCACGATACGATTTCGATTCGATACGATTCAGGGGTCTGCGATCGATATTAGGCGATATTAAATGCCCATTTAACACAGTATGTTACAGAAGAAGCTGACACCCCTGTCTTTTTTACTTGTGGCCATAAAACACATAAACACATAAATACTAAGTTCAGTAAAGTGCACTTTAAACTCCATTGACACAAAGGGCTTTCTGACAGAGAGACCTTTCTGGAAGAAAAAAAGCATAATCTTTTTCATAAAACTTAAGCAATATCTGGCTTAAAGCCCTGAAGGAAAACTTCTCCCGACAGCCATAAAACAGATTAACAACAGGACCATTCAACACAAGTGTAACATTCAGCTCAGTAATAACTGTCAAGGGTCAGAGACCTGTCAGTTGTTTTTTGCTAATCACCCATTGTTAGCTTTGGCATGTTTCCATTGCATAAATTAGCCTAGCAGCTAGCGGACATTTTTCCTCTTCTCATAGCTTAACAAATGACGCGCAGCAGTAATATTTATCTTACTCACCGCTGGTTTAAGTGACTGTATCTCCCGACAGAACAGCTCGGTTGAATTTCAGTCTGCATGCACGGTTTTTCAGACGAACATTGTTAAAACAATGCTAATGTTGCTAAAGCCAGAAGCTAGCGGAGTGAGATACTCGTCCAGACAGGTAACGTCACGTTGTGTTCTGTCTCGTAACGTCATTGTTTACATGCGCCATGTGCTGTCTGTTGATCCTTATTTTCTCTGACAACATATTATTTCCACTATGCTGATTTATTCCAGAGTAAATAATGTTATCCTCATCGTCTTTCTCTTGGCTGCTAACCATCTGCCTGCCGCTGTTTGACAGTGACACAAACCTTCAAAATAAAAGCCTACGCTAAAGATGACGATATGATCGATGTTTCCACTTTGCATCTATGTGATTGGATCATTGATCATTAAATCAATGTATCGATCCAGATCGATGGATCGTTACACCCCTAATTACAACCTGATAAAAATTAAAACCTCTTCCATGACAGAAAGACAAAACAGGAGAATTAAATGTGGACTGTTAAATGTCAGATCTTTATCTTCCAAAGCAGTGTTAGTAAACAAATTAATATCAGATAATCATATTGATTTACTCAGCCTCACCGAAACCTGGCTGTGTCAAGATGAATATGTCAGTCTAAATGAATCCACTCCTCCCAGTCATAATAATACCCACGTTCCTCGAGGCAGCGGCCGAGGAGGGGGAGTTGCAGCCATTTCTAACTCTAGTCTATTAATCAGCGCTAAACCTAAACTAGATTATGAATCCTTTGAAAGCCTTGTCCTTAGTCTTTTACATCCGACCTGGAAAACCTCACAGCCTCTTCTATTTGTTATAGTGTACCATGCTCCTGGCCTATATTCTGAATTTTTATCTGAATTCTCAGAGTTTTTATCCAGTTTAGTCCTGAAATCAGATAAAGTTACTATTGTAGGCGATTTCAATATTCACGTGGATGTTGATAATGACTCCCTCGCTACTGCCTTTATCACATTATTAGCATCCATTGGCTTCAGTCAAAGTGTACATAAGCCCACTCACCGTTTTAACCACATCCTCGATCTAGTTCTGGCGTATGGAATTGAAATTGATAACTTAATGGTCTTTCCAGAGAATCCCTGCCTATCAGATCATTACATAATAACTTTCGATTTCTTTCTAATCACTTACGCCACTCAGTAACAGTTACTATACTAGGTGTTCATCTGATAGTGCGGTAGCAAAATTTAAGGAAGTGATTCCATCGGCGTTAAATTTAATACCATGTCCCTCTGTAACTGAGGTTTCCTGTACCGGCTTTAAAGTCTCCCAAATTGATTATCTCGTCGATTAACGCTGCGGGGTCACTGCAAACAACACTCGACTCTGTAGCACCTCTTAAAAAGAAGTTCGCAAAGCAAAGAAAGTTTGCTCCCTGGTGCAACTCCCAAACCGGAAAATTAAAACAAGTATCGCGAAAATTTTAAAGGAATTGGCGATTAACCAAACTGGAAGATTCTCATTTAGTCTGAGAAGACAGTCTCAAAACATATAGGAGGGCCCTCCGCAATGCCAGAGCAAACTATTACTCGTCATTAATAGAAGAAAATAAGAACCCCAGGTTTCTTTTCAGCACTGTAGCTAGGCTGACAGAGACTCACAGCTCTATTGAGCCTTGCATTCCGTTAGCCCTTAGCAGTAATGATTTTATGTGCTTCATTAATGACAAAATTCTAACTATTAGAGGCAAAATTCATGACCTCTTGCCCTCAAACAGTACTAATCTGCCTTCAAACACAGCTATGAGACCTGATACATATTTAGATTGCTTCTCCCTGATTTCTCTTCAGCAACTGACTCAATGATGTCTTCATCCAAGTCATCAACGTGTCTCTTGGACCCCATCCCAACTAGGCTACTTAAGGAAGTCTTTCCTTTAGTTAATACTTACATACTAGACATGATCAATATATCTTTATTAACAGGCTATGTACCACAGTCTTTTAAGGTAGCTGTAATTAAACCTCTGTTAAAAAAGCCCACCCTGAATCCAGAGGTGTTAGCCAACTATAGACCAATATCTAGCCTTCCCTTTCTTTCAAAGATCCTTGAGAAAGTAGTCGCAGACCAGCTGTGTGACTTTCTCCATGACAATAACTTATTTGAGGAATTTCAGTCAGGATTTAGGGTGCATGATAGCACCGAGACAGCACGAGTTAACATTACAAATGATCTTCTGATTGCTTCAGACCAAGGACTCGTCTCTGTACTTGTTTTACTAGATCTTAGTGCCACATTTGACACAACTGACCATCAAATTCTGCTACAGAGACTGCAACATTCAACTGATAGATAGATAGATAGATAGATAGATAGATAGATAAACTTTATTAATCCCCGCAGGGAAATTGCAATGCCATAGCAGCACATAAAACAGCCACACATAACACAATAAAACAATAAAACCACATTAAAACAGACTAAAAAGTGCAGTAAAATAAATAAATAAATAAGTAAAATAAATAAAATACAATGAAGACCACAGAGGCTGAGGCACTATAGGCAGTCGGTAAGGCAGTGACCAATAAAACTAAATAAAACTATCTTTTCAGAGCAGAGTTGAAGAGCTTGACTGCACAAGGTAGAAAGGATTTTCTGTGCCGCTCTGTAAGGCAGTGGGGCTGGATCAGTCTATGGCTCATGTTGCTCTTTTGCCTGTTTATTGTGTCGTGGAGGGGGTGGCAGGGGTTATCCATGATGTTCAATATTTTGGACAGTTGTCTCTCTGCCACCACATCCTCCAATGAAACCAGCTTTGAGCCGATAATATTTCCAGCTTTTTTGATAAGTTTATTCAGTCTGTTTGAGTCTTTTGCAGTGGTGCCACTGCCCCAACACACAACAGCAAAGAAAATAGCACTGGCAACAACGGACTGATAAAAAATGGTGAGCATTTTGTGGCAGACATTAAAAGGTCTGAGCTGTCTTAAAAAATAGAGCCGGCTCATCCCTTTCTTGTGAATGGCAGTCGTGTTGGTGGACCAGTCCAGTCTATCGTTGAGGTAGACTCCCAGGTATTTGTAGGAGCTGACCGACTCCACATCACAGCCCTTGATGCAGACTGAATCAGGTGGCCTCCTTTTCTTCCGGAAGTCTACTACCATTTCTTTTGTCTTGTCCACATTTAACTGGAGGTGGTTTCTTGCACACCAGTCAACAAAACGGTCCACCAGGCCCCTGTATTCCCCCTCTAGCTCCCCCTCTACACAACCCATCACAACAGTGTCATCTGAAAATTTCTGAAGATGACAGGACTCCGAGATGTTGCTGAAGTCTGTGTAGAGGGTGAACAGAAAGGGGGACAGCACAGTCCCCTGAGAAGCCCCGATGTTACACACCAGACGGTCAGACACGCAGTTCTGTAACCTCACAGACTGCGGTCTGCCCGTCAGGTAATCCTCGATCCAACAGATCATAGGGGCGTCCACCTGCATGACCTCCAGCTTCTCACTCAACAGTTCAGGCTTGATAGTGTTAAAGGTACTGGAAAAGTCAAAGAATGTCATCCTTACTAAATAGTTTGGCCTTTAAAGATGGGCATAGGCTCTCTGCAACAGGAAAATGATGACATCCTCAACACCAACATGTGGCCAATATCCGAACTGCAGGGGGTCTAATGAAGAGCTCACAAGTGGTCTAAGGTGTTCCAGTACCAATCTCTCCATGACCTTCATCACATGTGATGTTAAAGTTATGGGCCTGCAGTCGTTGTGAGTTTTGGGGTGCCCTCTCTTGGTCACTGGCACAAGGCATGATGTTTTCCATAGCAGTGGGACTCTCCTGAGATGCAGGCTCATGTTGAAGAGATGACTCCAGTACTCCAGAGTACTCCACATAGCTGCTCAGCACAGGCCTTCAGTATGCGGGGACTGATGCCATCAGGTCCTGCTGATTTACCCAAATGAAGCCTCGCAAGCTGTCTCTTCACCTGCTCAGCTGTGATATGTAGTCCAGATGCAGCCTGGTCTGCAGTGGGTGCCTGTTGGTGGGTAGTGAATGAGTGGACATCAGGGGTTGACTGTCCTGTGGGCTGGGGAGGTGGGTAGGAGGGCAGTTCTGTGACCATCTGGATAAATGGGGTGGGGGCAGAGTCAAACCTATTAGGAAACTGGTTCAGTTTATTAGCCCACTCTAGATTCCCCTCCACACCACCACCTTTTTTCTGAAAGCCAGTAATTTCTCTCATTCCACTCCAGACATCTTTAATTCTGTTTCTCTGAAGTTTCATCTCTAACTTCCTTCTAAAAGATGCTTTGCTCTCCCTCAGCTTCAGTTTCAGTTCTTTCTGAATGCGTTTCAGCTTCTCCCTGTCTCCAGATCTAAAGGCCCTCTTTTTTTCATTGAGAAGGACCTTCAGGTCACTGGTGACCCAGGGCTTGTTGTTTGGGAAGCAGTGAACCTCTTTTGTTGGGATTGTGTTGTCGACACAGAAACTGATGTAATCAGTAATACAGTGTGTTAAGCCATTAATGTCATCACCATGTGGTTTATAAAAAGCACTCCAATCAGTGGTTTCCAAAGCACTCCGCAGTGACTCCATGGCTTCTTGAGACCATTTTCTCACTGTTCTAATAATCACCGGTTGCTGCTGTACAACTAGCTTATATTATGGTATGAGCAGAACTAAGTTATGGTCGGATCTGCCCAGTGGGGGGAGTGCAGTGGAGCTATAAGCATTTTCCACATTTGCATATAAGAGATCTAAAGTCTTATTTTCTCTGGTAGTGCATTTAACAAACTGGTGGAAGGTGGGAAGTGTTGTAGCCAGGGAGACGTGGTTGAAGTCTCCAGAAATTACAATGAATGCAGTGGGATGTTTAGTTTGTAGTCCGGCAGTGACAGAATTAATGACGTCACATGCCACTTCCGCATTCGCCAAGGGAGCGATGTAAACACTGACAACAATTTACAGTTTACATTTGTAAACTCCCATGGTAGATAGTATGGACGAAGTCCGATGGCACACAGTTCAATATTAGGGGTGCAGAAATAGTCTTTGATAGTAATGTGTCCCGGATTGCACCATCGGGAGTTAACGAGCACGGCAAGCCCTCCTCCTTTCCTCTTACCGCTCGCTTTGGTGTCTCTGTCCGCACGCACTGTGTGAAAGCCGGGGATGGTGACATTAGAGTCAGGTATCTGTTCATTCAACCATGTCTCACTGAAGCACATAAGGCTACATTCTCTATACTCCCTCTGAGACTTCACAAGTGCTTCGAGTTCATCAATTTTATTAGTCAGTGATCTCACGTTGCCCATGATAACAGCTGGGATGCACGGTTTCAACCTCCCTCTCTTGGCCTTTAGTTTGACACTAGCTCGGCACCATCGCCTTCTCCTCCTCAGTTCCACCGGAATCGAGGGCCTCTCCCCGTGGAGAGTAGGCACAGGTCGCTGCAATGTGATCAGCTGATCGCGTGTGTAGACAGTCACCATGCCGGTGTTGCGCAAATCACAGCTTCCATTCATAAAAAGACCAAGGATCAGTAAGATCAGACACATAACTTCCAGCCTCTGGTTCTTCATCGTCTTGTTAATAGATATCCACAAGCAGAAGAGTGAAAATAGGCAAGAGACAGAGTTAAACAGACACAAAAACGCCACAAGCACATGGAGCTGCTACAACAGGTTGCCGCAGGTACGGCACCAACACAACCGCCATAAAGGTTCTGCACTAAGCTGGTTTACATCTTACTTATCTGACCATTTTAAGTTTGTTCACGTTCATAATGAATCATCTTCAAGCACTTAAGTTTGTTTTGGAGTACCTCAAGGTTCAGTGTTCGGACTGTGACTCCCTTTCTTCTCCCTTTATTCTGGAGGTGTGTTGGCTCGCAGGTTGCTGGTTGGTCTGCTCTGTGTTCCAGGTTCTGCAGAGGAGGGACCGTCATCAACTGATGCGCTGCACCTGGGCCCGGTGTAGCGTTCATGTTCCCTCGTCAGCTGCCTCTCGGTCTCTCACTCCATCCACGCCGTCCGTGAGGACACCGCGGCGCGGCTGCGCCTCTTCTTTTTCTTTTTGTGCTCGCAAGCCCACACACACACACACATACATGCATCCACACATGCCTACACCACTGATCACTGACACTGATCTGTACTTATCTGTTGACTTATATAAATAAAAGTATTGGTTTTGTTTAAACCTCGTCTTCCCTCCCATTTTTGTCGCAGCCTTTTGAGCCGGGTTGTAACAAGTGGGGGCTCGTCCGGGATCTTCTGTTAATGTTCGGAGCGCAGGTGAGGCCTGTGGTTGGACTATCTGGGAGTTTGTGAATGGAGTCCGTGGTGGTTGTAGCGTGACGTCAGCGCACAGCTGTTGCTGGTTACGGCTTTTTGTGAATGAACGCTCAGCGGATCGCTCGGGAGTAGACGAGGGTAAGTCTTGTTTTCATTTTTGCGTAGCCGCTGCTTGGGGCGCCAGGTTATTTGTACGCCTATTGTTTTGCTTTTTGTTTGTTTGTTTGTTTGAGGCAGTGGGTCCGGCAGCCAGCCGCGGCCATCGTAAGTTGCCGTTGTTTCTGTCCCTGCTAGGTTTAAATGCGGACTCCCTTTGGTGTTCGTAGTGGGGGTTGTAGTGTGGTGTGAAAGTGGTTGGAGCTGTTTGCTTGGGAGCACGGCCGAGGCTGCAGGGGGGGTCGCCAATTGCTGGTTGCCTCACCGAGCTTGCGGTAGATGGTGCATAAATACCCACCGCAACTAGCGCCTGAAGACTAGGGGGGAGCTTAGCTAGTCTGGTTAGGCAGTTAGGGGGACGGTGCTGCGGTGACGCTCAGGCCGTGTGGCTGTGTCGACTTGCATGCCTCGTGTTTTTTTTCTTGCGACCAGGTAAGCAGCGGATTGCGTGAAGGTGAGTGGTGGTGAGCAATGGCGAGTGTGGAAGAGTTTTTGACCGCACCATCAGAGCAGGTGCTGGATCTCCTTTCACGTGAGCAATTGGTTTGTGTTGCAGAGCATTTTGACCTGGATGTGGGTGATAAAAGAATGAAAGAAAACGTGAAAAATATCATCAGAGCTAATCTGTTTGACACAGGCTGCTGGTCCTGTGGTGAATAGTGTGGATGCCTCTGGCTGTGTTGATACTGCCTTGACCTTTGAGCAGAGGAGAGAATTGTTGCAGATGCAGCTGGAGCTAAAGAGGCTGGAGTTGGAGGAGCGCAGGTTGAATTTGCAGGCTGGAGGTGCCGCTTGTGCCTCTAATGCCACTGTTGGTTCCGGTTTGTCATTTGATGTTGCCGCTAATCTGCGATTAGTTCCTCAGTTTAGTGAGCGGGACCCAGATACATTTTTCTCTCTGTTCGAGCGTGTAGCTGAGAGCAGGGGTTGGGCTGACTCTGATCGTACGCTGTTGTTACAATGTGTGTTAACAGGTAAGGCTCAAGAAGCATATTCAGCTCTGTCAGTGGCAGAGAGCAGGGTTTATGCGTCCGTTAAAGCGGCTATATTAAAAATCTATGAGTTAGTTCCTGAGGCCTACCGCCAGAAATTTAGATCCTGGGAGAAGTCCAGCAAGCAGAGCCATGTTGAGTTTGCCAGGGATCTGGTTACTTTTTTTGGCCAGTGGCGTACTGCTGCAGGGGTCTATTCTATTCCCAGTCACATTGCCATTTACATCAGTGAGCGCAAAGTGAAGACTGCAGCTGAAGCCACCTCACTGGCTGACGAATATGTGCTGACCCATAGGAGGGACTTCCGGGCCTCTGAGTGTGGTGGTACTCATCATGCCCCAACAAAGTGGGAGGAGAAACGTCATCCACGCCATGGTAGGTCTGAATACACAACACGGGGTCAGTCCCAGCCTGATTTTTCAAAAGTGTGTCACTTTTGCAAGGGTAAGGGGCACTGGAAGGGTGAATGTCCCAAAGCTGGCGGGGGCCAGGGTAATTCTGGGCTTTGTGCTGTGTCTGTGGAGCCTGTCTCTCTTGTCTCACATCCTCAACAGCCCAGGAGGGAGAGGGAGCCTGACTTTTCAGCATTCGTGTCAGATGGTCGTGTGTGGATGGAGGTAACACCAGTGTACCGTTAAAAATTTTGAGGGACACTGCTGCTTATGACTCATACATTCTGAGCTCTGTGTTATCATTTTCTGTGGCTTCCGATACTGGAGATTTTGTGTTGATGCGGGGAATGGGATTGAATGTTGAGCCTGTTCCATTGCATTCCCTCTTTATTGACTGTGGTTTGGTGCAGGGAGAGGTTTCCATGGGGGTCCGCCCTGAGCTGCCAATAGGAGGCGTGGATGTCATCCTGGGAAAAGGCCTGGCTGGTAGCCGTGTGTGGGCAGGTCCACCACCCCCAATTGTGTCATCTTCACCCGTGGTGACTGGTAACATGGATGAAAATGCCCAGGACTTACCTGAAGTGTTTACAGCTTGTGCTGTGACGCGAGCTATGAGCCATGCAGAGCAGGAGGAGCCAGAGAAATGTGAAGAGGTTGTTGTTAATGTTCCTGACTCACTGTTGTCTGTTTCTCACAGTGTTCTCGGGGCAGAGCAGAGAGCTGATCCGTCCCTGGGGCAGCTGTTTGAGGCTGTTCTTACCACTGAGGATGGCAGAAGCGCTGCTAGTGGCTACCTGCTGCAGGAGGGCCTTCTGGTGAGGAAGTGGTCGCCACATGGTGAGAGTTTTGTTGGAAAGCCAGTTATTCAGATTGTGGTTCCTGAGAAGTTTCGCAACGAGGTCCTGAAAGCATCACACGACCATCTGGGACATCTCTGTGTTCGTAAAACGTATAATTACATTTTACAGTATTTTTTTTGGCCTCGGTTGAAGAGAGATGTTTCACGTTTTGTAAAAACTTGCCACACGTGTCAGATGACAGGAAAACCAAATCAGGTCATTAATCCTGCTCCACTTTGTCCTATACCGGCGATTGCACAGCCATTTGAGCATTTAATCATTGATTGTGTTGGTCCTCTTCCTCGATCTAAATCAGGTAGCATCTACTTGCTGGTGATGTGCCAGAGTACACGTTACCCCGCCGCATATCCTCTGCGTTCCATCACAGCAAAGGCGGTGGTTAAATCGTTGACACAGTTCATGTCCATTTTTGGGATACCAAAGGTTATCCAGAGTGACCAGGGCTCCAATTTTTCGTCTCATTTTTTTGCCAAAGTGTTAAAACAGTTAATGATTGAACATAGTACGTCGTCTGCTTACCATGCACAGAGTCAGGGAGCATTAGAGAGGTTCCATCAAACCCTTAAATCTCTGTTGCGGAGTTATTGTGTTGAGTTGAATCAGGACTGGGAGGAAGGGCTACCGTGGCTCCTGTTGGCGGCCCGAGAGGTAGTTCAGGATAGCACCGGGTTTAGCCCCAATGAACTTGTTTTTGGCCATTCAGTGCGGGGGCCACTAGCATTGCTGCATGATGCTGTGACACCACCATCATCAGATCCCCCACCAAATTTAATTGACTATGTGAATGGCTTCCGGCACCGGTTGTACTCAGCAGGTGAGATGGCTAAAGAAAAGTTGCTCACCGCTCAGAGGAAGATGAAGCAGTTGTATGACCATAGAGCTGAGCAGCGCGTATTTAGTCCTGGGGATCAGGTCCTAGCATTGTTGACTTTGGTCCATTCACCATTTCAGGCCAAATTTTCGGGTCCGTTCACTGTCCTGCGCCAGGTGACCGAGCAAAACTATATTCTGTCTACTCCGAACCGTAGGAAACCAACCCAGCTCTGTCATATCAATCTTTTGAAACCCTATTATATTCGGGAGCCTAAGCCTCTGTCAGCCGTTGCAGCAGCGGGGGGGTCCGTTGTCGGCAGGGGAGGATGATTGGGTTGCAGCACCCGATGATGAACTGCTGTGCGGAAGATTAAAGAACAGTGAGTCACTGAATAATTTAATGTTGTTGTTGGCACATTTGTCTGAGGAGCAGAGGGCACAGTTGTCCGCTTTAATCCAGCGCTATCCGGGTCTGTTCGGGGACACGCCAAGTCGCACACATTTGGTAAAACACGACATGGACGTGGGAGATGCACACGCCATTCGGCAGCGTTTTTACAGAGTTTCGGAAAAAAAACGCAAAGTCATGGACACTGAGATTCAGTACATGCTTGATAATGGGATCGCTGAGCCATCATCCTCTAGCTGGGCGTCGCCGTGCTTGCTGGTTGAGAAGACTGATAAAAGCCCCAGGTTTTGTACAGATTACTGGAAGGTGAACGCAGTCACAAAGCCTGATTCGTATCCACTTCCTCGAATTGAAGACTGTGTAGACCAGGTTGGTGCAGCACGTTTCGTGAGTAAATTCGATCTTCTGAAGGGATACTGGCAGATTCCACTCACAGACCGAGCGAGAGAGATCTCTGCCTTTATCACACCTTCTGGTTTGTTCTCATACACAGTGATGAGTTTTGGTTTGCGCAATGCGCCTGCAACTTTCCAGCGACTCATGAATATGGTTGTGTCTGGGTTGGAGGGTTGTGCTGTGTATTTAGATGATGTGGTCATCTTTAGTGATACATGGGAGGAACATCTGGCCCGTATCAAAAGCCTTTTTGTGCATTTGAGTGGTGCTCAGTTAACGGTGAACTTAGCAAAGTGTGAGTTTGCTAAAGCTACAGTTGTCTACCTCGGTAAGGTTGTGGGGCAGGGGAAGGTGTGCGCTGTCCAGGCCAAGGTGAGTGCGGTGGCAACGTACCCAGTTCCCTCCACAAAGAAAGAACTACAGCGGTAAGAACTTTTCTACTGTTGTAGCCCCTCTGACTGACCTGTTGAAAGGGAACACTCATTTTGTTTGGTCATCTGTGTGTCAGAAGGCTTTTGAGAATGTAAAATCTGTGCTGTGTTCATCTCCTGTCCTTGCAGCTCCTCGGTTGGATCGTCCCTTTAAGATGCATGTGGATGCGAGTGACGTGGGGGCAGGAGCGGTGTTGTTGCAGGCAGATGCTAATGGGGTAGATCGGCCCGTGAGTTTTTACTCCAAGAAGTTCAACTCTTTTCAGTTGAACTACTCTGTGATTGAGGAAGAGAGCCTTGCATTTATTTGGGCATTGCAGCACTTTGATGTGTATGTAGGCTCAAGCGTTCCTCTGGTCGTGTACACTGACCACAACCCCTTAACTTTTTTGCATTCCGTCCATTGCCCAAATCGCCGACTGATGCGATGGATGTTGTATTTACAGTCATATTGTTTGGCCATCTGCCATATTAAAGGCTCAGATAATGTGGTGGCTGATGCCCTTTCACGAGCTTATAGCTCCTGATTGCTTTTTGCCTGACTCAGTGGTGTAACTCTCTGGTCTTCTATGTTCCTACTGTCTTCCTTAAATGCTTCTTCAGGAGCCGGAGTTGCTGGAAACAGGATGGGGCTGGTTGGCTTGCAGGAGATGTATGACGGTCAGTATGATTTCTGATGTAGTCTGAGAATGTAAGTATAAGAATGAGGTAGAAGAAATTATTGTATAAGTGTGTATTGTTTTGAGCTTTAGTGTTTTTAGTAGGTTATCAGTTGCGGTGTTTCTACTGGAACCCCTCTTTTGATGGGGGGGAGTGTGACGGCCCCTCCCTTTATTCTGGAGGTGTGTTGGCTCGCAGGTTGCTGGTTGGTCTGCTCTGTGTACCAGGTTCTGCAGAGGAGGGACCGTCATCAACTGATGCGCTGCACCTGGGCCCGGTGTAGCGTTCATGTTCCCTCGTCAGCTGCTTCTCGGTCTCTCACTCCATCCACACCGTCCGTGAGGACACCGCGGCTTGGCTGCGCCTCTTCTTTTTCTTTTTGTGCTCGCAAGCCCACACACACACACACACAAATACATGCATCCACACACGCCTACACCACTGATCACTGACACTGATCTGTACTTATCTGTTGATTTATATAAATAAAAGTATTGGTTTTGTTTAAACTTCGTCTTCCCTCCCGTTTTTGTCGCAGCCTTTTGAGCCGGGTTGTAACAGGACCAATTCTGTTCACTTTATATATGCTTCCCTAAAGTAACATCATTAGAAATCACGCTATAAATTTCCTTTGTTATGCGGATGATACACAGTTGTATTTATTGATAAAGCCAGAAGAAACAGATCAATTACCATGTAATACCACCTCACACATTTTGTTTTTGTTGACGGTTGTCTCTCTGTGGTATTGTTGTAATTTTATATGTGTGTGTATATGTATGTGTGTATGTATGTATATATGTATGTGTGTATGTATGCACGTGTATGTACGCATGTGTGTATGTATGTGTGTGTATGTATATGTATATATATGTATATATATGTTTTTTTTGTTTGTTTGTTTGTTTGTTTTTTTAATTATTATTGTTGTTACTGTTGTTGTATTTTTATGATCTTTACTGTGTTTTGATCCCTAGCCCACCTCCCCTTCCCTCAAGTGACCCTTGTTGCTTGCCAGGCCGCCATTGTAAATAAGAATTTGTTCTTAATGACCTGCCTGGTTAAATAAAGGTGAATGAATGAATGAATGAATTAACTAAACTTCAGAAATGCCTTGAAGATACAAAAACCTGGATGAGCTCCAATTTCCTGATGTTAAATTCAGACAAAACTGAAGTTATTATTATTGTTCTTGGCCCCAAACAGCTCAGAAACTCTTTATCTGATGATATAGTTTCTCTTGATGGCATTGCTCTGGGCTCTAGCACCACTGTAAGAAACCTCAGCGTAATATTTGATCAAGATTTGTCTTTTAACTCCCATTTAAAACAAACGTCTCGGACTGCATTTTTTCATCTGCGTAATATTGCGAAAATTAGGCCTATCCTGTCACTAAAAGATGCTGAAAAATTGGTCCACATGTTTGTTACCTCTAGGCTTGATTACTGTAATTCCCTATTATCAGGTAGATCTAATAAGTGCCTAAAAACTCTCCAGCTAATCCAGAACGCGGCGGCACGTGTACTGACAGGAACTAAGACACAAGATCACATTTCTCCTGTTTTAGCTTCTCTGCACTGGCTCCCTGTAAATCGTGGTCCCTAAAGTCTCCAAAAGTAGAACAGGAGCCAGAGCCTTCAGCTATCAGGCTTTTGTGGAATCACCTTTCTATTTCAGTCTGGGAGGCAGACACCATCTCCACTTCTAAGACTAGACTTAAGACTTTCCTTTTTGATAAAGCTTATAGTTAGGGCTGGCTCAGGCTTGTCTTGGACCAGCCCCTAGTTAGGCTGACATAGGCCTAGAAATGCCGGGGGGACCTCCTATAATACACCGAGCCCCTGCTCTCCTTCTCTCTCTCTCTCTCTCTCTCTCTCTCTCTCCTCTGCTGACATTCATGTCCTGTTACTGCATCTCCCTAACTTGGCTCTACTGCATGTCATTAACTCGGCTTGTTCTCCGGAGCCTTTGTGCTCCACTGTCTCGCAGGTTAACTCGTGTCGCAGCTGTGCCTGGATGATGTGTCGTGGTTATGCTGCTGCCGTGGACCTGCCTGATGCCTCCTACTGCTGCTGTTACTATTAGTCATACTTATACTGTTATTATATACATATGATTATTGTCACATACATATATAATCATATTATTAATATGATATCTGTCTCTCTTTATGTCTCATTGTGTCATACGGATTACTGTTAATTTATTATGTTGATCTGTTCTGTACAACATCTATTGCTCGTCTGTCCGTCCTGGAAGAGGGATCCCTCCTCATTTGCTCTTCCTGAGGTTTCTACCTTTTTTTTTTTTTTTTTTTCCCCGTTAAAGGGTTTTGTTGGGGAGTTTTTCCTTATGCACTGTGAGGGTCCAAAGGACAGAGGGATGTTGTATGCTGTAAAGCCCTTTGAGGCAAATTGTGATTTGTGATATTGGGCTTTATAAATAAAATTGATCGATTGATTGATTGATACATATATTAAAATACACCAACACTAAATGGAAGAAATATCAGCTACAAGGTACTTGCTCAGTCTAGAATTGATATAAAATGCGGAATGTTTATGGAATGTTGGCGTTGTTTGGCATGAAAATGACAACCTTAAAAACAGCCAGATGGGGGTCACGTGATAGTTGCGAGCTGAGCAGACGCTTTCGCCTGAGCTCCGTGCCACTCGGCGTTAATTTTCTCTTTATCCTGACAACAACCCGGTGCTTTATGCCATCTTTGTTATGAACATCACAGGCTATGTCCCTGGAAAACTTTTGGCCACAATCTTTCGACAAGATGGGAAGAACTAGAGGAAATAAAGACAAAAAAGACGTCCCGTCCGAGCCCGGCGACGATACACAAGATGGCGACCAGGCCGAGTTTGAAACCGCGGATGGGCTTGACCCTGCCCTTGCTAAAGCTCTGAGTATAATGACTTCCAATATTATTAAAGTTATTGATGAAAAGCTCAGCCCTCTGACCGAGACTATCCACAGGGATGCTACTGAGCTCCAGGCCGCTAGCAAGCGGCTAGATGAAGCAGAAGCTAGGCTACTGTCAGTTGAAAACTCCGCCGCAGCACAAGAGCCGAGGATTGTGGAGCTGGAAAAGCAGGTCAGCGCCCTTACGGAGAGGTTGGACATGGCCGAGAACTACAGCAGGCGCCTACACATTCGGGTCGTGGGCTTGGCAGAAGATACAGAGACTGGGCAGCCGGTGGAGTTTTTTGAGTCATGGCTACCTCGCATCCTAAAGATGAACACCAAGGCCAGCCGCATAAAGCTAGAGAGAGCCCCTCGCATTCTCGCACCGAAGCCGGACCTGAACAGGAGCCCCAGGCCGCTGCTACGATTCCACGTGTTCAGAGACAAACAGAGGGTTATGGAGGCAGCACGCCGGGCTAGCCAGGACGGTGGCTTAATCTACAATGGATCCAGGGTCTCTTTCTACAGTGATTTCTCCTCGACGGTGATAAAGAAACGCAAGGCATACGATGCGATGAAACAGCGGCTGCGAGAGCGAGGCGTGCCGTACGCTATGCTGTTCCCGGCTACTCTACAGGTGACTCACGGAGGCTCCAAAAAGAGGTTTTCCACCCCGGAGGAGGTACGCGCTTTCGTTGACTCTCTGCCTGGGTGATAATTTTTCGGAGCACGGAGCTCCGTCTGTCTGGTTTGGGACACTTTCTTTGCAACAGCCGCAGCTGTTTTCCCACTCATGCTGGTAGGTCATACTCTGCTTTCCGGACACCGCAGCCTACTCTTGAACACTATGGACATCTTGAACATATTGATTATTTCCTAACCAAGTGGCACGGCTGCTCGTAACGCGAATATTACGTTCCCACCTTATCTCCATCACTCCCACAGAGAGGACTCTTTAAGTTTTGTTGGCACGCTATTTATCATATGCCGCCAGTTCGCTCTTGGTGAGCTTGAAAGGTGCTTGTATGGTGAACAGTCCCTGTTTATTTGGGGAAAGACCCTCAATTTGTTTTTCTCTGTTGTACATTTGTTATGTTTGTTCAGTGTGGTTTATGTGTTTAGCTCAAGACATGACATGTATAAGGTTTAAGTTGGGTAGCAGTGTGGCATTTTCCATCCCTTCTAAATGTAACTGTCCTATGTATCTGATAATGTGGGTCATGGGGTACATAAACAGGACGAGTGTAGGAGTAACTGGCTTTTTATCCTGCCCTTTTGGTGAATAGTGTCCTATGGCCATGTCTGATTTAAATAATATTAAGCTCTGTTCTTGGAACATTCGTGGCCTCCAAAAACCTGCCAAGAGGACGGCAGTATTATCATTTTTGAAAAAGGAAGATATTTCTATTGCGTTCCTCCAGGAGACTCACCTGGAGGACAAGGATAATGCTAAATTGCAAAGGAGTTGGGTGGGGCAGGTCTTTGCTACTTCGTATTCTTCTTTCAGTAGAGGTGTCGCCATTTTGTTTAGTAAAAAGCTGGCATTTAGGACTCTCAATTGTGTTAAAGACAGCCAGGGCCGATATGTAATTGTTAAAGGAATACTTGCAGGAAAAGAGGTAACATTTATGAATCTATATTGTCCCCCAGGCTATTCCCCTGATTTTCTCTCCAAGGCTTTTGCAGTGTTTATGGAACGGGCCTCTGGGGACTCTTTTGTGGGAGGAGATTTCAATTGTCACCTTAACCCTTCTCTTGACAAACTTCCATCTGATATTTCTCCGCCATCTAAGCAAGCGAGGGTGCTCACTAATATATGTAATGACATTGAATACTCTGATGTGATTTTCATCCCCTACTAAAAAATGTCTCTTGCTTTATCATGTTCTATAGGCAACATTGTGTTATCAGACCATGCGCCCCTTTATTTGGTATACTCTCTTACTGAGGACAGGGCATTGTCATGGCGCTGGAGATTTCAACCTTATCTTCTCAAAGACAAGTTTATTTCCTACTTTACTTCCGAATTTAAGATTTTTTATTCTATCAACTCACCATCAACAGATAATCCCTCTGTCCTCTGGGAGACGTGTAAAATATACTCCCGGGGACTGATCATGTCTTTTGTTGCATCCAAAAAATGCGAGAAGAATGAACAGCATAAACCTCTCGAATCTCGACTAGCTGAATTGGAGAAAAGTCACATATCTAGCCCAAGTCCAGACCTGCTTAAGGAACTTTTATCCACACGTGCTGCATTGAATACTCTTCTGATTCAGGACTCTGAACAGTCCCTTAAATTTGCTAGGCAGAAATTATATGAGTTTGGGGATAAACCTGGAAGATATCTTGCTAATCTTGTCAAGAAGAGGGCAGATTCTCAAAATATAGTTTCTATTACTGATTCTAATGGTGTTAGATCGTTCGATACCAGAACCATTAATAAACACTTTACATCATTTTATTCCAATCTATATAGTTCCGAACAGCCTGACAATGCCCTGACCCTTATGCGTCAGTTTTTTTCAGATTTGAGACTCCCCAAAGCTACGGAGGATCATAAAGTACAATTAAATGCCCCAATTACTAGGGAGGAAGCGCTACTTGCTCTGAAATCTATGCCGTCTGGTAAGGCCCCAGGGCCAGATGGATTTGGATGCGAGTTTTATAAGGAGTTTAGTAATATTCTTTTAGACCCTCTGCTGTCTATGCTTAATCATTCATTTGAAAATGGGATCCTACCTCAATCCCTTAGGGAGGCCAATATTTCTTTCATCCTTAAAAAAGGAAAATGCCCGGACAGCTGCGCCTCTTACAGGCCGATAGCCCTACTTAACTCTGACCAAAAACTGCTCTCCAAAATATTGGCCTTACGCCTGGAGAAGGTACTGCCCCATATTGTCAAGGAGGACCAAACCGGTTTTGTCAAGGGCCGGAACTCCTGTGATAATGTAAGGAGGCTCAACATCATCCAGCTAACCCAGAACTGTGAGGACCCGGCCCTCGTGCTGTCTCTCGACGCCAAGAAGGCATTCGACCGGGTCGAGTGGTCATATTTGTTTTAC
Source organism: Cephalopholis sonnerati (assembly GCA_019142605.1). Taxonomy (NCBI): domain Eukaryota; kingdom Metazoa; phylum Chordata; class Actinopteri; order Perciformes; family Serranidae; genus Cephalopholis; species Cephalopholis sonnerati. The sequence continues at coordinate 48,059,887 of JAGQAX010000002.1, forward strand.
GCTCTGGAGGAATTTGGCCTAGGTGATAATTTTGTGAATTGGATCAGGGTTCTGTATAACACTCCGATGGCGGCTATTCTAACTAACGGGCTGAGATCCGACAACTTCCCCCTCCACCGCGGGAATAGGCAGGGCGACCCCCTCAGCCCCCTGCTCTTTGATATTGCTATAGAGCCGCTGGCCCAAGCAGTAAAGCAGAACACTTTAATTTCTGGTATCTTCGTCGGTGAAAGGGAACACAAAATTACCTTATATGCGGATGACATTTTGATACACTTATCGCACCCCCAAATTTCTGTTCCCTGCCCGATTAAGGTCATCTCGTCATTGAGCGTCTTTTCGGGATATAAAATTAACTTTGCAAAATCTGAGGCTATGCCCCTGGGGTCGTTAACAGGTGTTCCTAGTATGGCTGAGCCCTTCCCGTTCCGCTGGTCTCCCACCGGTTTCATCTACTTAGGAGTGCATGTAACACCCACTTTTGGTCAGATGTTTAAGTCCAACTTCCCACCCCTCATGGATGCTATAAGGGCAGATTTAGACCGCTGGGCCCCTCTCCCTCTTTCCTGGTTAGGTAGGGTTGCTCTTATTAAAATGAACATCCTGCCCAGACTGTTATACCCACTGCAAATGATCCCTCTTTTGTTATCCAGCAAGGTTATTAAGGTGCTTGAAGGCTGGCTTAGCTCCTTCATCTGGAGCAAAAGGAAGCCCCGCCTGAAGATGACAAAACTTCAAATGGCAGGCTGTGATGGAGGTTTAGATGTACCCAATCTTAGATCTTACCAACTGGCATCACACCTGCGGGTGATTGCAAGCTGGCACAAGTGTGATGCAGCCTCGATTTGGCATGACATTGAATCCTCTCAGTCGAAGTGTCCCTTGTTGAATCTGTTGTTTTTGAATAACCCTGAATCTGTTAAAAACCTCTGCACTAACCCTATTACTCTCAGTACCATCAGAGCCTGGAGATCCATTCGCTCTATAGAAGGCCGGGCTCAGTTATCATCTCCTCTTACTCCCATTCTTGATAACCCAGACTTCCTGCCAGGCTATAAGGATCGGGGCTTTAAAGTGTGGGACAACCAAGGACTAAAGAAATTAGGTGATCTATTTAAAGACCAGATTTTACTATCCTTTCAGCAGTTACAACAGCAATTTGGCTTATTTAATCAAGGTGACTTCTACAGATATTTACAAATTTGAAATTTCATAGTTAAAGACACCACCTTAATGATTAATAACACCTCTTCTTGTGTGGAAAAGGCCCTGTCTCTACAGATTGGTAAGAAATGCATTACTGTTTTTTATGGAGCCCTAAACTCTAATTCTCCTCTTACCTCTCAAACCACCAAGCAAGCTTGGGAGAAAGATTTAGGTGTTGCTATAGATGATGCTGACTGGCAGGAAATCTGGTCTCAGGCAATGAATATTTCTGTGTGTAACCGAACCAAATCCACACAGTTTAGAACTGTTCATCGCACACATATAACACCTGTTGTCAAGAACAAAATGGATGCTAATATTTCCCCGCTTTGCTGGAAATGTAACTCTGAGACTGGTACTTATGTTCACTGCCTCTGGTCATGTGTGAAGTTACAAGGGTACTGGTCTGGTATTGTGAAGGAACTGTCTGCTATCTTTAATGTCTCAATACAGATGGACCCTACGTGTCTAATACTTGGTCTCCCAGATGGTCAGATCACTGACAGTAATCACAGGAGACTTTTCAATATACTGACTTTTGCTGCTAGAAAGAATATTCTGCTCTTCTGGATCAAGAATGCTGCCCCAACAAAAAGATCATGGCACAACATTATTATGGACTGCTTTCCTAATGAATATATCACATGCATGCTTCACTCCAAAACAGATGTTTTCTATAAGGTCTGGGACCCTTACTTGCAACATTTTGGGCCCACGCTGTCATCTTCTTTGCTACGTGGATTCCCCAGATCAGCTTAGCCTGTCTTTGTGACTTTGTTATAAATGCTCATTATCCAACAAGCACCTTATGGCCTTGCTATGTTTGTATGCTCTGTACTGGTTGTCATCTTGATACTGTCTTGTTATGCTGTGGGAGATTGAAAGGGAGAAGGCAGGATGGTAATTATGCCCACTGTTATTTATTTTTATTTTTATTTTACTGTACCTACATGTCCAAACTCTGCTGTTTTTTTTTGCCTTGTCGTGTCTGAGCAGTTCTGTATGTTCTAAAATGTAAATAAAAATATTTGTCAAAAAAAAAAAAAAAAAAAAAAACAGCCAGATGATGCCGATTTTTTAATAAGCTAAACCTGTCCCTCAGCAGGCTAGCCTCTAATAACCCAAAATACAGAGCAGAGAGAGTCTGTGTTTTTGGTCTCGGTGGCATTAGTGATTAGCTGGGTTTCCAATACGTTACTGATAGGATCTCAAAGCCGGAGTGAACGTGCAAAATACATGACGTAAAGAACAGTCAATTAACGTTTTCGTTGTAGCTGCTACAGCATAGACTGTATAAAAAGCTAGAATATACAGCCATCTGTGCCATCATGCAGCTAGCCATACAAGCTAGTGCTAGCTAGAGGCAGATCTTACACATGTTAACTACAACTGAAACGTAATGATCATCACACAATAAATCGCATTCAACTTATGCCTGGTTCACACTACATGATATGAGCCCGATTCTAGCCTGACACAGCGACTTACGCTGTCAGCACAGATCATGAATGACAATGAGTGCCGTACGTGATAATCCATCATTTCATCTTGTGTAGTGTGTCATAGTAGACGACAACCAACGCCACATCTGAGACGCCACACAACGTCCCAACAGAAAGTCTAGCATGTTTGATTTTCTTTTTGTCATTCACGACTCCCCGTCACAGCTGTCACTTTGACCAATAGAAACACAGAGCGATCTGCTTCTGTGGAAACTGTACGACAACAACAGCCCAGTCTTTATGATATTTCCTCTAGGGATGTTACGACAAAAGAGTAAAAAGGTAAAAATGATGGCGTGAAAATGCAGAGGCAATTTAGCACCCCAGTGGATACTACAATTAGCATCAAGACAGATGGATGGGCAGGAGCGCAATACTAGTGGGAACAAACTACCTCTGCGCTCAGGCTTGTAGCCTTCGTACAGTAAACTGTGGTACCGATCTCATAAGGTCATATTGATTGAATGGTGGATGCCTTACGTCTCAAGCGATAGCCTTCCCTTTTTTCAGGACCCGGGCCTCATACAGTGATGTCATGTTGTTAAGTTGCACCCCAGCTATCTTGCTGGAGACGTTAATGACCTTAATAGAAAGAGTGAGGTGACAGTGGCTTCTCTTTATAAACTTGGGCTCCAGATATCACTACCCACCACTGAAGTGACCGATCAAATCACTGCTAGTCCAGGTTTTCTGGTTGAATGCTTTATTTACGTCAAGGTGGCTTGACAGGGTGTAGACATACAACGTCTAACTAGGTCTGTCTGTGTGGTTTCTGAAAGGGGAGGAATAAAGAAAAAATAACACAATGTCAGGAAAATATGCATATAACTATAAACCTGGTTATAACAGGTGGCTAAATGACAAAAAGGCTGTCTGGCTTATGTTACCGCTACCTAGCACTGCCACAAGATGGAGCCCTGAGACCACAAGAATGTACAGATTTGACATTGTTGCATCAAAACATCAAACTGTGAATACAACAAACACCAACCTGCTATGCTGCTCACTCTAACTAACAAAGTATACAATAAACAAGCATACAACATATAGATGCTAGGAATAGCCGAATCATTACAACACGGGTAGACACGAACGTGTCAGACACTGCGGCACCTTAATTGGTCCCAATTAGCTGGATCACGCATAGCAGACATAACAGGTAACAATGATTGCTACATACAAATAACATCTTAAACCATATCAATAGCATGCAGATTACTTACACTTCAATGGACGCACACAACAGTCAAAAACGATAGCTGTAACACCCGTTGGAACTTAATTAGGGTAACTAATCGAACTCTGCAAACTCCTCCATCGTCTCCGTGAACTGCAGTGGGTAGATGGACTGTACCACTCGGGAGAGAAGGGGCGGAGCGTACCATTCCTAATGAGAGGGGTGGAATAGTTTAAGTGCTGCTGGCCTTTTCAACAGACCTTATGGAGTTTGGTTTTGTTACTCACGGATAGTGCACCATACCAAGCAACAAAACAAAAAGTTAGTGCACTCTCTACAAAGGACTGATAAAAGAGACGCATTAAACTTCTGTCCACCCCATACTGCCTCAGCCTGCACATAAAATGCAATCTCTGCTGATCCCTCTTATAAATATCATTTGTGTCGGTATGCCACGTCAGCTTAGAATCAATTGTCATGCCCAAATATTTGTATTCTCCAACCCTTTCAACCTCATCTCCATCAATAAGTATATGTTGGTGTGTGCAAGTGTTAGACCTAAAATCAATCATCATTTGCTTAGTTTTCTTAACATTCAACTGTAGTAAATTATTCTCGCACCAACCAACAAACTCAATTACTCTATTCTGATAATTTGTCTCATCGTCATGAATAAGACAGACGATTGCCGTGTCACCGACAAATTTCACGATACAGGTGTCATCAGAGTCTCTCCTGGAGTCGCTTGTATACAGAATGAACATAACTGGTGAGATGACGCTTCCTTGCGGCGCCCCCGTGTTAGTAGTGGTGGGGAGAGATACTGAACTATTCATCCTGACATGCTGGACCCGATCTGTCAGGAATGACTCCACCCATCTAATGATATTACTGTTGACACCAATATCGTGCAACTTTCCCATTAATATATGGGGCATCATCAATAGTGAAAAAAAGCCACCGCTCATCCGTGGGCAAGATTGTTCTTAGAGGTGCTGGAGCTGAACTAAGACACTTGAAAAAACAATCGTCAATTCATTTCTGCAAGCTTTCGGCCTATGACCTTCTTCAGGCATGCACACCGAGTGAATGTGGCTGTAGATAAAGGGTTCTGGCCATCACTTCACTTGATTGCATAATGCCAGACACCTGTGTTAACATGGCTGAGGATAAAATGATATCCTGGGGATTGTAGTCCAGCTAAGAGACTTGTAGTCCTACATCAGGTACAGCCTTAGACACAGGGTCTACTGAAACCAAGAAACATAGATACATCATTACATCAATACATCAAAATAATTTACCAGGGTAAATTGCAACAGCACAATAGAAAGAAGCAACAACTTCTATGCAAACATCAGGTAATGACCATCATAGAGCATAGTGTAGCCTAAAGTCTATTGTGATTGAATTAAAGTACAACACTCATTTCAAAATCCTCATTGAGACCCAGTGGTTGCAAAGTTTCTATGATGTGGATCCAATACAGCTCTCTCTGACACAGTCGCCTGTCAACATCAACCCCTCTCTGAAGAGTAACCTGTTCTATTCCCTGGAACCTGATGGAGGAGATAGGATGGGAGTGGTTATTAAAGTGGCGGGCAACAGGGTAATTAATATCATTTCGTCTTATTGAACTTTTGTGTTCGCTAATCCTTTGTTTCAGAGGGCAAATAGTTTTACCAACATAGATTTTATCACAGGTGCATTTAAGCATATATACAACATTTTGGGTATTGCATGTGATAACTCCTCTTACTGGAAAAGGTTTCCCTGTTCTGGGATGTGTAAAAATGTTTGTTTTCCATGTTTGGTGGCACTGAGCCATATTCAAGAGAGAATTTTAGACCAGTGTAGACACCATTCAAAAATGACAAAAATTCCAAGAGTCCTTCCATTTTCCCTTGAAAAAAGCAGAATATATCATCAAGATATCTGTACCATTTAAGGATTTTTTGACAAAACGGATTCCTGTCAGGACTAAAGACAAAGTTGTACTCAAACAAACCCATATATAGATTGTCTGGAGTGAAGGTGGAACCCATAGATGTGCCTTTTAGCTGTAGATAAAAATCCCCTATAAAAGAAAAGTAATTCAGCTGAAGGACTATTCAATTCAATTCAATTTTTATTTATAAAGCTCAATATCACAAATCACAATTTGCCTCAGAGGGCGTTACAGCATACAACATCCCTCTGTCCTTCGGACCCTCACAGCGGATAAGGAAAAACGCCCCAAAAAAACCCCTTTAACAGGGAGAAAAAAATGGTAGAAACCTCAGGAAGAGCAACTGAAGGAGGGATCCCTCTTCCAGGACGGACAGACGAGCAATAGATGTTGTACAGAACAGATCGATATAATGAATTAACAGTAATCCATATGACACAATGAGACATAAGGAGAAACAGATATTATATTAATTAAAGCTGCAAGCAGCGTTGAACGGGCCCTCGCACCCCACGCAACTCGGAGCCTGGCGCGGCCGCCACCGTGTCGCCAAAGGTCGACCGGCAGACGAGGCGCTGAATGTTCGCCTCCTTCGGACAGTGTAGGAACCAATGCGTTGCGACTTCCCGTCTCCACTGGGTGGCGCTATGACTCTGACTCCTGAGCGTCATGTGGGTGTGTTCATGCCAGGACTATTATCATACATGTGAAGTTTGGAGCAGATTCGACCATTAGATCCCATGTTATAGCAATATCGTGTTTCATGGTGAGACATCAAGTGTCGACGCCATGTCACAGCCACACCGTTCCATGCTGAGCAATTCTCTTAATATGTTTTGATCACACACTTGTGTAGATGGTACACACCAGTTTTGGAGTTAATTGATTCATTTCTGGAGGAGGAGATCATTAAAATACAACACGTGGAAAACGGCAAAAATGACTGTACATTTCAAAATGGCCGACTTCCTGTCGGGTGTGGCCTATATGTGCAAGAGGCTTTTTTGTGCGTCTGGACACGATACATGTGCATACTGATTTTCGTGCACGTCGGTGAAAGTTGTTATGGGGGACGCTGCACTTTAAGGGGCGTGGTCAAGCCATACGGCCACGCTTATTGATGAAACTCATACTATACATTCAGGTCTGGACTGTTAACAAACATGTGACGTTTGGTGAAGAATGGACAATGTATGCCAAAGTTATACTAATTTCGTGTTTTATGGCGAGACATCAAACTTCGCCGCCACCTGACGGCCAAACCGTTTAACTGTGGAAAAATCTTTTAATAACTTTTGATCACAACCTTGTCTAGATCACACACAGTGATTTTGAAGTCATTCTGATTAATCCTGTAGGAGGAGTTCGTTAAAATACAACATGTGGAAAACGCCAAAAATAGCATCAAAATTCAAAATGGCCGACTTCCTGTTGGGTATGGCCAGTGGGTCCAAGAGACTTTTTTGTGCGTCTCGGTGTGATACATGCGTGTACCAATTTTCGTGCATGTCGGTGACACGTGCGGCAGGGGCTGATGTTTAAAGGGCGTGGTCAAGTCATTTGGCCACGCCCATCAACGAAACTCATATCACATGTTCAAGCCTGGACTGTTAACACACATGTGAAGTTTCAGGCAGATATGACCAAGGACACAGAAGTTAATGTCATTAAAGCCATTTTCAACGCGTTTTGGCGAATTTTCGACTTCGCCGCCCTCTGGGCGGAACACCGTTTGACGCCTAGTCACAATCTTCATAATGTAGCATTACCAACGTCTTGAGGTCTGTCTGACCAAATTTGAGTTGCATATGGTGAACGTGGTCAGAGCTGCACGTCAAAGTCTAAAAACATCGCTTTTCCTGTTGCCAGCAGGGGGCGCTAGGGTAATTACAAAATTTCTGCATGTAGACGTGTTCAGGGCGGGAATATTATGAATCATGTGAAGTTTGGTGCAGATCGGACGATTAATGCCAAAGTTATAGCAATTTCGTTTTTCATGGCGAGACAAACTTCAAACTTCAAACTTCGCCGCCAAAAAGCCGATTCCGTGTTCGACGGGTAGCGGATCTTTGAATAACTTTTGATCACAAACTTATCTAGTTGGTACACGGCGATTTTGAAGCCGTTTTGATTAATCGTGTAGGAGGAGTTCGTCAAAATATGACACGTGGTAAAACGCCAAAAATGGCCGCTAAATTCAAAATAGCCAACTTCCTGTTGGGCGTGGCCTATGGCTCCAAGAGACTTTTTTGTGCGGCTCGGCATGATCTACATGTGTACCGATTTTCGTGCAGATCCGTGAAAATTGATGAGGAGGGCGCTGTTTATAAGGAGATTGCTCTTTAATGGGCGTGGCCTAGCCATTTTGACCCGTCCATTGCCGCAAACCCTAAAATACGTAAATTTACACCGCGACTGATGCGACCGCCAAATTTCAGGAGTTTTTGAGCAGGTTAAAACCTCCAAATAAGCGATTTACTTTTGTCGTAATAATAATAATAATAATTCCTTCAATTTCAATAGGGTCCTCGCACGGTACGTGCTCGGGCCCTAATAATATGATTATATATGTATGTGACAATAATGGTATGTGTATAATAGTCCAGGTATGACTAATAGTAACAGCAGCAGTGGGAGGCATCAGGCAGGACCACGGCAGCAGCACAACCACGACACATCATCCAGGCACAGCTGCGACACGAGTTAACCTGCGAGACAGTGGAGCACAAAGGCTCCGGAGAACAAGCCGAGTTAGTGACATGCAGTAGAGCCGACATGAATACTAGCAAGGGAGAGAGAGAGTGAGAAGGAGAGAGGGGGCTCTGTGTATTATAGGAGGTCCCCCGGCAGACTAGGTCTATGTCAGCCTAACTAGGGGCTGGTCCAAGACAAGCCTGAGCCAGCCCTAACTATAAGCTTTATCAAAAAGGAAAGTCTTAAGTCTAGTCTTAAATGTGGAGACGGTGTCTGCCTCCTGAACCGAAACAGGAAGGTGATTCCACAAAAGAGGAGCCTGACTCCTGGCTCCTGTTCTACTTTTGGAGACTTTAGGGACCATGAGTAACCCTGCATTCTCAGAGCACAGTGTTCTGGTGGGATAATAGGGCACTATGAGCTCTCTGAGATATGATGGAGCCTGATTATGTAGAGCTTTGTAGGTTAGGAGAAGGATTTTAAATTAAATTCTGGATTTTACAGGGAGCCAGTGCAGAGAAGCTAAAACAGGAGAAATATGATCTCGTTTCTTAGTTCCTGTCAGTACATGTGCCACCGCGTTCTGGATTAGCTGGAGAGTTTTCAGGCACTTATTAGAGCTACCTGATAATAGAGAATTACAGTAATCCAGCCTTGAGGTAACAAATGCGTGGACCAATTTTTCAGGATCTTTTAGTGACAGGATAGGCCTAATTTTCGCAATATTACGCAGATGAAAAAATGCAGTCCAAGACGTTTGTTTTAAATGGGAGTTAAAAGACAAATCTTGATCAAATATTACGCCGAGGTTTCTTACAGTGGTGCTAGAGCCTAGAGCAATGCCATCCAGAGAAACTATATCATCAGATAAAGAGTTTCTGAGCTGTTTGGGGCCAAGAACAATAACTTCAGTTTTGTCTGAATTTAACATCAGGAAATTGGAGCTCATCCAGGTTTTTATATCTTTAAGGCATTTCTGAAGTTTAGTTAATTGATCTGTTTCTTCTGGCTTTATCGATACATACAACTGTGTATCATCCGCATAACAATGGAAATTTATAGAGTGATTTCTAATAATGTTAGCTAAGGGAAGCATATATAGCGTGAATAGAACTGGTCCGAGCACTGAACCTTGAGGTACTCCAAAACAAACTTAAGTACGTGAAGATGATTCATTATGAACGTGAACAAACTGAAAACGATCGGATAAGTACGATTCAAACCAGCTTAGTGCAGAACCTTTAAGGCCAATTGAATGTTCCAGTCTCTGTAGCAGAATTTGATGGTCAATTGTGTCAAATGCGGCACTAAGATCTAGTAAAACAAGTACAGAGACAAGTCCTTGGTCTGAAGCAATCAGGAGATCATTTGTAATTTTAACTAGTGCTGTCTCGGTGCTATGATGCACCCTAAATCCTGACTGAAATTCCTCAAATAAATTATTATCATGGAGAAAGTCACACAGCTGGTCTGCGACTACTTTCTCAAGGATCTTTGAGAGAAAGGGAAGGTTGGATATAGGTCTGTAATTGGCTAACACCTCTGGATCCAATGTGGGCTTTTTTAACAGAGGTTTAATTACAGCTACCTTAAAAGACTGTGGTACATAGCCTGTTAAGAAAGATATATTGATCATGTCTAGTATGCAAGTGTTAACTAAAGGTAAGACTTCTTTAAGTAGCCTAGTTGGGATGGGGTCCAAGAGACACGTTGATGACTTGGATGAAGACATCATTGAGGTCAATTGTTGAATAGAAATCAGGGAGAAGCAATCTAAATATGTATCAGCACTTATAGCTGTGCTTGAAGGCAGATTAGTACTGTTAGAGGGCAGGAGGTCATGAATTTTGTCTCTAATAGTTACGATTTTGTCATTAAAAAAGCTCATAAAATCATTACTGCTAAGGGCTAACGGAATACAAGGCTCAATAGAGCTGTGACTCTCTGTCAGCCTGGCTACAGTGCTGAAAAGAAACCTGGGGTTGTTCTTATTTTCTTCTATTAATGGTGAGTAATAGTTTGCTCTGGCATTGCGGAGGGCTCTCCTATATGTTTTTAGACTATCTAACCAGATTAAACGAGAATCTTCCAGTTTGGTTAATCGCCAATTCCTTACAAATTTTCGCGACATTTGCTGTAATTTTCTGGTTTGGGAGTTATACCAGGGAGCAAACTTTCTTTGCCTTGCGAACTTCTTTTTAAGAGGTGCTACAGAGTCGAGAGTTGTTCACAGCGAGCCTGCAGCGCTATCGATGAGATGATCAATTTGGGAGACTTTAAAGTCAGTACGGGAAACCTCACTTACAGAGGGTATTAAATTTAATGCCGATGGAATCACTTCCTTAAATTTTGCTACCGCACTATCTGATAAACAACTAGTATAGTAGCTGTTACTGAGTGGCGCGTAGTCAAGTAGACAGAAATCAAAAGTTAGTAAGTAATGATCTGATAGAGAGGGATTCTCTGGAAAGACCATTAAGTTATTACACGCGCCTGTGGGTGAAAACCCGGTAATTAACCTTTCCAACAAGGTACTGACTACACATCAACTCTCTGCTTTGTCTAAAGGACTAAGTTTTGTCCCTATGTGCACTGTTGATTCTTTTGAAATTAAAACAGATTTGTTTTGTTTTTTTTCAGAAAGATTAAACTGAAGCACATGTTTGGTAATTCTGATATGCAAAGGTCTGATAAACCTGCATTTAGAAATAAGAATAAATTTAACCCCATCTGTGAAAATCCTACTATCCAAACCTTCTACAGAGTGGTTGAAAAAGAAATTTTGGACAAATACACAACAAATTACTCTTATTCGAACGTAACCTACCATGAAAAATTGGCCATACATGAACTCTCCAGAGACAAAGACATCATTATCAAACCTGCTGATAAGGGGGGTGCAATTGTGGTGCAGAACATGGCTGATTACAAAAAAGAAGCTTATCGCCAGCTAAATGACAAACAGTTCTACAGGAAGCTAAAGGTTAAACCTACTTCAGACTTTCAAAAGAAAATCCTTAATGTCACAAATGGGGCCTTGTCTTTGAACTGGATATCTAAAGATGAGTATGACCTCCTTAATTGTGAACATCCTGTGATTCCTGTATTCTATATGCTGCCTAAGATCCACAAGAGTCTTATAGAACCCAAAGGTAGCCCCATTGTAGCTTCTAATGATTCCATTTTGGAACCTCTGTCTAATTTTGTGGATCACTTTATCAAGCCTTATGTTTTCAAACTTCCATCCTACATCAAGGACTAAACTGATGTCATTAATAAAATCTCAGAAATTAAAGATCTACCTGGAGATATTTTTTTGGTCACTCTAGATGTATAAAGCCTCTATACAAATATACCCCATGAAAGAGGACTAGATGCTTTAGGCTTTTACCTCCAAGATCGCACTGATTTCCCCCCCAGGGAATTCATTTGCGAACTGGCCTCTCTAGTCCTTAAGCTGAATTACTTTTCTTTTATAGGGGATTTTTATCTACAGCTAAAAGGCACATCTATGGGTTCCACCTTCGCTCCAGACTTCGCCAATCTATATATGGGTTTGTTTGAGTACAACTTTGTCTTTAATCCTGACAGGAATCCGTTTTGTCAAAAAATCCTTAAATGGTACAGATATCTTGATGATATATTCTGCCTTTTTCAAGGGAAAATGGAAGAACTCTTGGAATTTGTGTCATTTTTGAATGGTGTCTACACTGATCTAAAATTCTCTCTTGAATATGACCTGCAACGTGTATCTTTTCTTGATATGTGGATTGAGTTGAAGAATGGAGGTCTCATCACCACACTATACAGGAAACCCACTGACCGTAACACTTTCCTTCTAGCTAGCAATGCTCATCCGAAAGCCTTAAAGAATGGCTTACCTAAAAGTCAGTTTTACAGACTGAGACGCCTTTGCCATTCTGATGAAGATTACACAGAAAAATCTTTAAAATTAAACGCTTTCTAGAAAGGAGTTACTCTGTTCAGTGTGTTGAGGAGGCCTACCAGGTTGCTCTGTCTAAACCTAGATCTGTCTTATTGACAAAGAGTATCCAGAAAGAAAAACCTTTTTCTGTAACCTGTATTACCACCTATACTCCTCAGGACCACATGTTTAAGAATACTGTCCTTAAATATTGGCATATTCTGACCTCAGACCCAGCCCTAATTCAACACTTCAGAGATCCACCGCTTTTTGTTTACAAAAGAGGACCAAACCTACAAAATAAATTGGTTAGAGCCAGTATACTACCAAGCCCCAGACAGACTCTCCTAGCTCCCCTTAAACAAGGAAATTACCCTTGTGGTAACTGTGCTCAGTGCCACAAAACATGGAAAACGAACATTTTTACACATCCCAGAACAGGGAAACCTTTTCCAGTAAGAGGAGTTATCACATGCAATACCCAAAATGTTGTATATATGCTTAAATGCACCTGTGATAAAATCTATATTGGTAAAACTATTCGCCCTCTGAAACAAAGGATTAGCGAACACAAAAGTTCAATAAGACGAAATAATATTAATTACCCTGTTGCCCGCCACTTTAATAACCACTCCCATCCTATCTCCTCCATCAGGTTCCAGGGAATAGAACAGGTTACTCTTCAGTGAGGGGTTGATGTTGACAGGCGACTGTGTCAGAGAGAGCTGTATTGGATCCACACCTTAGAAACTTTGCAACCACTGGGTCTCAATGAGGATTTTGAAATGAGTGTTGTACTTTAATTCAATCACAATAGACTTTAGGCTACACTATGCTCTATGATGGTCATTACCTGATGTTTGCATAGAAGTTGTTGCTTCTTTCTATTGTGCTGTTGCAATTTACCTTGGTAAATTATTTTGATGTATTGATGTATCTATGTTTCTTGGTTTCAGTAGACCCTGTGTCTAAGGCTGTACCTGATGTAGGACTACAAGTCTCTTAGCTGGACTACAATCCCCAGGACATCCTTTTATCCTCAGCCATGTTAACACAGGTGTCTGGCATTACGCAATCAAGTGAAGTGATGGCCAGAACCCTTTATCTACAGCCACATTCACTCGGTGTGCATGCCTGAAGAAGGTCATAGACTGAAAGCTTGCAGAAATAAATTGATGATTGCACAGCGTTGTGAGTGTGCGGTTGCTGTTTTTTGTTTTTTTCGAGGAGAAATCAAATAAAAGCACTCGGGCACAGTGCTTGGTCCTAGGCTGATCAACATGATGATAGATCTTATACAGCATAAAGAGGAGAGCATCATCGGTGCCCCTCCCATTTCTATATGCGAACTGTAAGTTATCTAATTAACCTCCCTAAGGTTATTTAAAATAATGTGCTCTAGCAAGATGGCGCCCTCCATGTGGACACCTGTTGCAGCAGCTCCTGGTCACCATTGAGCTTTTTTTCCATTTCTTTTCATTTTACTTTCCTATTCATGTTTTTTTTTTTTTTTTTTCACTTGAGTTAGCTAGTACTTATGTTTTGTCTTTGTATGGAGATGAAGACCGATTTCTTCATAGCAGTCTTTCTGTCTGTGCGGCGACCCGGCGTTTAGCCGCGGCTCCACTGTTTACACCTGGGACCAGCTGTTAGCACTACGTCACACCGCGGTGCAGCCCGAGGAGAAGCACGATATTCCCCGTGAGCTGCGGAGGAAAGGGATGTCGCGCTGGAGTGCAGCGCCAATACCGGAGGAGATGGTACAAACCCGTCCTCCCGTCCGTTGTCATGGGGAACATAAGATCGCTCCCCAACAAGATGGACAAGCTGTCTGCGCTGACTCGCCATCAGAGGGAGTACTGGCAGAGCAGCATGCTGGTGTTTACAGAGACATGGCTGAACGCAGAAGTACTGGACACGATCGCTGCGGATGGTTTCCAGCTCATCCGACACGACAGGACGGTGGACAGCGGGAAGAGGAAAGGAGGAGGGCTGGCTGTGTTTGTGAATGATAGATGGTGTAACTCTCGGCACATCATTATCAAGGAACAGCATTGCTGCAGGGACATTGAACTGCTGGCTGTTGGCATGAGACCGTATTTTCTACCCAGGGAGTTTTCTCATATCATTATCGTAGCAGTGTACTTCCCCCCATCTGATAAGGCTGAGTCTGCTTGTGACATTCTCCACTCTGTTATGAGCAGGCTGCAAACACAGCACCCTCAGGGCCTCCTTCTGATCTCTGGGGACTTCAACCACGCCTGCCCATCCGCCACCCTGCCCACCTTCATCCAGTATGTTTCCTGCCACACTAGACACAATAAAACACTGGATTTATTTTATGCCAACACCAAGGAGGCATACCGCTCATCCCACCTTCCCCCCCCGGGAAAAACTTATCACAACCTGGTTCATCTTCTGCTTTTCTACAAACCTCTGGCGGACAGGGAACCAGCAACTACCCGCACTGTGAAGAGCTGGTCTGAAGGGCTGAGGAGGCCCTGAAGGACTGCTTTGAGACCACTGTGTGGGAGGTACTCAGTGATTGCCATGGGGAGGACATTAACAGTAATCATGTATTACGGACTACATAAACTTCTGTGTGGAAAGTAGGGCTGGTAAAACAATATTCAAAAGTCGAATAACCATCGAAAATGGACATTCGGTTGTGAAATTTAATATTTGATTAGTGGGCGTGGCCATCGCTCCAAGCACGGGACGCGCTGCTGACTCTCTCCCGGAGTGTGTGTGTGTGCGTGTGTGTGTGTGTGTCCTTTACTGGCCTATGTAGTTAAGCGCTTGCGGTCACGTGTCATAACAACCCACCCGCATAACACACAGTAATAAGCAGTGAGGAGGAGAACACGTTAACATGGCTGAAAAACGACCAAGCGAGCCCGAAAAAAAACCCGGGAACTCCGGGGATGCCAACGACTCCATGCCGGACAGAGTTATTACTAAACCGAGTAATCTGAAAAGTGATGTGTGGCGATTTTTTAAATTCTGGTCAGTAGGAGGGAAAGTTGTGAGCAACACCAAAGCAGTTTGCACAAACAGAGATTAACACAGATGAAAGAGAGCCACTGCTGCCAGCCGACACAGATCCACTCCTAAGGTGGAAAAAGACAGGCAGTGCAAGGTATCCCTATGTCGCACAGGTTGCAAAAAAAATACCTTACTGTACCCAGTACTTCTGCTAGATCGGAGCGTATGTTTTCCTCAGCAGGCAAGATTGTTAACAATAAGCGCTCAGCGCTCACTGCGTCTTGTCTTTTTGGCGAACAATCTGTTGTCTGCCAGACATGTTTTGAGTTGATTTGTGGCCTGTACACTTTTAATGCTGACCCATTTTAACAATACATGCAGTTATTTTCTATGACAAAAATAAATATAAAATAAAAATCAAAATTATTAAAAGTAATATTCGAATGTAATCGATATTTGGCTGTTTTTTAAAGCCCAATATTCAAATTTAATTTCTGAGCTCAGTTGACAGCTCTAGTGGAAAGCATCGTACCCACCAGGACTGTATGCTGCTTTTCCAACACCAAACCCCGGATTACTCCAGATATAAAGGCTCTCCTGAAGGCGAAGCAGAGAGTCTTTAACTCTGGAACCAAGGAGGAGCTGAAAGCCGTGCAGAAGGAGCTACAGAGAAACATCAGGTGGGGGAAGGAAGGATATAAAAAGTAGATGGAGGAACAGCTGCAGCAGACCTAAGTCAGCGGAGTCTGGAGAGGTCTGAAAACCATCTCAGGACACAAACAACCAGACTCCCAGGCCAGAGGCGACCAGAAGTGGGTGAATGATCTGAATCTGTTCTTCAATAGATTTGAGCAGTCTGCCCCTCCCCCAGCCCAGACATCACTGCTACAACCCCCCACATCATCATCCTCACCACCAGAGAACTGAACCAGGACTTTGTGGACTGGTGCCTGAGGAACCACCTTCAGATCAACACGGGAAAACCAAGAACTGGTGGTGGATTTCCACAGGTGCATACCACTCCCCCCAACACAGGTGAACATCCAGGGAAAAGCCATTGAGATGGTGACATCTTATAAGTACCTGGGTGTTCTTCTGAACAATAAACTGGACTGGACTGATCACATAACAGCAGTGTACAGGAAAGGCCAAAGCAGACTCTACCTGCTAAGGCAGCTCAGATCTTTTGGAGTGGTCTGCTGGGGCAGCAGCAACTCGGCTGCGGACAGAAATAGACTGGACAAGCTGATCGAAAAATCCAGCTCTGTCCCGGGGTGCTCTCTGGACTCTGTGCAGGTCATCTCTGAGGACTAACGACTCCCACCCCCTGCAGGAGGAGATAAAAGCTCTGGAGAGCTCCTTCGGCGATAGACTGATTCACCCGAAGTGTGTGAAGGAACGCTATCGCACGTCCTTTCTGCCTGCTGCTGTCAGAATACACAACCTGCGCTGCTCACAATAAACTGCACCATGGACACTTTATGGACACTGTGTCACTTTACACTTACAAGTCACCCAGCAACATTCATTCATTAACATTTTTTACACTGCATTACTGTCCGCCCTTGTTGTTGTCTTTTGCACAGTCATATTTTTGCACTAAATATGCTCTTTTTATGCCACTGTTTATACTTAGTATTATTATTATTATTATTATTATTATTTATTGCTTTTTCTTGTATTTTTGTATCTTTTGCATGCCTAGTTTAAAAAAAAAATAATTTTTTTCTCTTCACTGAAATTTCTCAATTGTGGGATTAATAAAGGTGTGTCTTATCTTATCTTAAACTTTTAATTATTAGTGATGTTAATGCAACTGGTCAGTAGTCATTTAGAAGTTTGGGTTTGGGGATGTTGGGCACCAGCACTATGAGCGAGGTCTTCCATGCTTTTGGGATGTAATGAGTATCTACAGACTCCTGAAACAGACTTGTCAGTACAGGGCTGAGCTGCTCCCTACATTCCTTGAACACAGTGCCCTTTATCCCATAAAACCCAGCCGCCTTGCGTGGATTCATTTTTTTGGAGGGTTCTACACACTTTGTTCTCCTGTATAATGAGCAATTGGCTATTGCCCAATTGCTCTTTTAACAAATTCCGTTAATTAGAAAAATCAACAGTATCGAATCTGGCAAAAAAGGTATTTAGTTCATTTGCAAGGAACAAATCATCACTGGTATTAATGACCTCTTTCTTTTCCTTTATTCCTACCATCGTGTACATCCCTTTCCATGCTTGCCTTAGGTTTGTGTCCCTCATTTTTCTTTCTATCTTAAGTTTGTAATTATATTTACACTCAATGGTTATTCGCCTTATGCCCTTTTGAATAGCTTTCACCTGTGCTAAGTCACCCTGTTCAAAAGCACGTTTCCTCTTATATAATGCCTCTTTCATTCCCTTAGTCACCATGGTTTATCGTTTGGAAACACTTTATAACACATAACACTATCTACAGAAAACTGTACATAGTGTGGCAACAGAGCTAAGTTCCTCAAGATCAGCACACGTTTCAGTAAGAACATCCCACAGAGTACAATCACATTTCACATTAAAAGCCCACCATAACTTCAGTTAAGAGAATCTCAATGATAATAATATAAATAGGACAAGAATAACCTGATGACATCACACACGTTGTAAAAGATGACCAGGGAAAATTGGTGTGGACCAGCGTGTAGTGTGTCATGTCTGTTGGCCAAGTCATGGCACAATTTTATGACTCCACAATCGCCTAATGTGACATAGTGACTCTCAGAATGGACAGAAATATTGTGTAGTGTGAACCAGACATTAGTGGAATTATTAATCAGACTCTTCCACTTCCACACCAACCCCCCCAAAAAATCCATTGGATCTACACGACTCACACAAGTCACCCAAATTGACATGAAGACAGCAGGAGTCACCGAAAAGCAAGCTGTTTTTCATCCCTGGACTTAATTATTTCCAGAGGGCTAAACATTTCCAAGGTTGTGGTAAGAGATGTTGCTCTCTCAGACCACTCCTGTGTGTTCTTTGAAGGTGCTATCCCTGTGCATGTAAATAGTCAGACCAAAGTAATAACAAAACGATTCATCAATGAAAAAACAATTTAAACTTTTTCTCAGGTTTTTCCTACTGCATCTGGCCTCTCCCACGCACCAGTCAACGTGCTTGTAGATAATTTTTACTCAAAAACTACAAATATTTTGGATACCATTGCTAAATTAAAAGTAATCTCTGGTAGGAAAAGGTCCCCATGGAGAAATGCCACGCCAGTTAAAATGGGAAAAAGAGAGTGTCAAAAAGCAGAACGCAGATGGCATAAATCAAACCTCCAAATTCATTATGACCTCTACAAAGAGAAGCTTCACTTTCATAATCTGCAATTGAAAAAGGCAAGGCAGTCCTATTTTTCTGCCATCATTACCAAAAACATCAATAATGCGTGTGTCTTGTTTACCACTGTTGACAGACTAACACACCCCCTGCACCAACAGTCTCCGAGCATCTATCTACCCGAGCATGCAACGATTTTGCCGCTTTCTTCACTGTCAAATTTCAGAACATTAGACAAGCAGTCAGTGCGTCTGTATCAGTCACAAGTTGTCTACCATCCCTGTATCCTCCCAAAACAAATTCAAATACCATGGTGCAATTTTATCCTATCAACCACAAAAACCTGGAAGGCATTATAAACATCTGAATTCCTCATCCTGCTGTCTGGATATTCTGCCCACTGGCTTTTTTAAAAGTGTTTTTACTGTATGGCCCCAGATCTCCTTCAAATTGTCAACACATCTCTCCTCTCAGGTGTCTTCTCACAGGCCCTGAAGACTGCAGTTATTAAATCACTCTTAAAAAAGAACAATTTGGATACCTCACAAATAAAAAACTATAGGCCTATATCAAACCTCCCATTCCTACGTAAGTAATTGAAAAAGCTGTCTTTCAGCAATTTAATAACTTTTTAACTCTGAACAACTGTTTTGACGCTTTCCAGTCAGGATTTCCTCCACAGCACAGAAACAGCTCTTATCAAAGTGCTCAATGATATCCACCTAAACACAGACAGTGGCAAAATTTCAATCCGTGTGTTACTCAATTTCAGTGCCGCGTTTGACACTGTCGACCACAGTATTCTACTGCACCGACTAAAAAACTGGGTGGGACTTTCTGGGACAGTTTAAAGTGGTGCAAATCCTATTTAAAGGGCAGAGACTACTTTGTGTCCATAGGTGAGTACAAATCTGATATAACTAAAATGACAAACCAAGCCAGAAACCTTGGTGTGATCATGGACTCAGACCTGACTTTTAACAGTCGTATCAAGTCAATCACAAAGTCAGCCTACTATCACCTCAAAAATATATCAAGGATTAAAGGACTCCTGTCTCAGCATGACTTGGAAAAACTTGTTCATGCATTTATTTTCAGTAAACTCGACTGCTGCAACGGTGTCTTTACAGGTTTCCCCCAAAAAT
Organism: Cephalopholis sonnerati; assembly: GCA_019142605.1. Taxonomy (NCBI): domain Eukaryota; kingdom Metazoa; phylum Chordata; class Actinopteri; order Perciformes; family Serranidae; genus Cephalopholis; species Cephalopholis sonnerati. The sequence continues at coordinate 48,079,787 of JAGQAX010000002.1, forward strand.
CGATCAGACAGCTGCAGCTGATTCAGAATGCCGCTGCTCGAGTCCTCACTAAGACTAAAAAGGTAGATCATATCACTCTGGTACTGAGATCTCTATACTGGCTTCCTGTCAGTCAAAGAATTGAAAGTACTAATGCTAGTTTATAAAGCTCTGAATGGTCTAGGGCCAAAATATATATCTGATATGCTCCTACATTATGAACCAGCCAGACCTCTCAGGTCATCTGAATTGGGTCAACTTTCTGTCCCCAGAGTCAGAACTAAACATGGTGAAGCAGCATTCAGCTATCATGCTCCGCATATCCGCCCCAACTCTCAATATTTTTAAATCAAGACTGAAAACCTTTTTGTTTACTTTATGTTTTTAGCCTACTATTTTATTGCATTTTTGCTTTTTAAACTCCCTTGTCAGTCCTTTTATACTGCCTTTGTGTTGTTGCTTTTATTTTTTATTTATCATTATAGATCATATATTATTGTTTGTTGTTATTATTGTTGTTTCTTGATGGATGTTTTTTTATGTATTTTAATGTAAAGCACTTTGAATTACCTTGTGTTTAAATGTGCTATATAAATAAAGTTGCCTTGCCTTGCCTTGATATATACATATATAATAATTAGTAAAATAAAACAATGGTTTAGCATAAATAAAATGACTTTAAACTTGAACAAAACTAAATTTATGCTGTTTGGAAATCGCAGTACCGACACAAAAGTACAGATGACAATTGATATTGTTAATGTCAAAAGAGGCTATGAGACTAAATTTCTGGGTTGGATTTTAGATGACAAAATCTGCTGATAAGACCAAAACACATACTGGACCATAAATCACTGCACATTCTGAATTAATCACTTGCACTACCATATTTGACTTATTGTAAGGAAGTCTGAGAGAGAGAAATCAGGACAGTACGTAATGTGGGGTACAGGGAACAGACGAACACACTGTTTTCAAAGACATTTAAATGCAAGTGCATTTAAGTGCATTTAAATTTTTAGATCTGGTCAAATTTGAAACTGCAATAATCATCTTTAAAGCAAGAATTAATTCACTTCCGGGCAATATTCAAAAAATGTTTTGTGACTGGGGAGGGGGATAATAGTTTAAGAGAATTTAATTTTAAGAAGGGTCTGTGTATTTATTTATTTATTTGTGTCTATGGGGTGGACTTGTGGAATGGGCTTTGCAATGAGTTGAAACAAAGCACAAATATAAATCAATTTCAAAATAATGATACAAAAATGATATTTTTGGCAGAAATATAGATGAGGAAAAGCTGTGTTAGGGGAGTGCATATTTATTTTGTGACACTGGGTGGTACTTGGACTATAAATAAATTGGGTTTATTACTTATTTATTTATTTAACTGAATGGTAAATAGACGGGATAGTTAGTTGTAAATAAATTTGGGAATTTGTTGAAATAATATATGTGTTAAAAGAAGAAATATAAGAAAGGGTTAGGGGCATTGAAGTTTTCTTCTACCTACTCCTTTTTGGACACTGATATCTTTGTCTTGTTATTTTATTTTATTTTTTGTTTATTTATTTATTTTTTATTTAAGTTTGTAATTAAGTCATTCATACATACATTCATTCAGTCATTATTAATTTCAATCTTTTCTAGTTTCAAAATAACAAAAAAAGGAAAAGGGCCTGAAGCATATGGAGCTGGAACAGTCTCAAAATTAATAAATGCACACAGAAATTAATATATGCACAAAAAAGGATTCACAAATTTTTGGGGGATTTGACTCAAAACACAAACACATTTTCAATGCACACAAAAATATGTTTCATTCCATATATAAGTAAAACAAAATCCACATAAAAACAAGATTTATAAACAATATTTGTGATGCACACACAAATATTTCTTGTTTTAATATGTGCAATTGAAATTCACAAATGTACACATGTAAAAGTATTTGCAATTTTCATCAAATACATATTTGGAGGTTGTTACATTGATATATGAACTGTTGAACCTGCAAAGTGCTTTTAATTTGTAAACTTCCCTGCATTTGTGTGTGCGAGTTTTGAGACTCCCCTGACGTCACTCGATTCACAAATGCATTCTTTTCTAAGAGGGGATTGTCTGCAGCCACTCAGATGTCTCATTCCTTTACAGCCAATCACATGAGTGCCTCTCCATGAGGGGTGTTATATGACGTCATTAAAGCATGCGCAGGTGGGCAGAGGCTGGAGGAGGTTTGTGGTCCGCCAGTATTCAAAGAAAAAGAAGGTTGGACTGCAGCAACATGGCGTCCGAGCGAGCGGCTGCAATTGGCAGATCGCAGGATCATAATGTCACGCGATAATCTGCGGAAACCCTGGAGGTAAAGACATCAACAAACAAAGAAAAGATTTCTCTGCCATTCAGACATTCAGTTTTCATGGGTGTTTTATTTTGAAAATTGACCGTATACTCTCGTCTTTTCTGCGCCTGACTTCCTGTTTGACTCATTTGGTCTGTGCAAATTGATGCGCCGTCGCACGGCATCCGTCAAAAATAGAACCGGCGCGTATTTTAGCGGAGCGGAGCGTCAAGCTGCTTCTAGGCCGCAGCGCTTCTGGTGGAGCAGCTTACATTGACTTGAATGGCCGCGATTAGCTCCGGCACCTGCACCGCAGCCGGATCGCGCACTCGACGGATCCAGTGGACAGCCGAGGTTAGTGAAACATAACATGTTTTAATGAATCTTTATAATTGGTATGTAACACATTTACCAGGTAAACAGGTTTCAAATAATTCTCTAACAACCTGAGTTAACGGCACAATTTAGGGAAAACAATCATTCATAATTCTAGAACATGACTTACGTAAAAGATTCATTGAAACATGTTATGTTTCACTTACACTTAAATTGCCACGGTACCCGTTACCAGATGCCATGTAGCTGCACTTCAGCCTTCTTTTTCTTTGATTACTTGCGGGCTACAAACCTTCTCCAGTTTGATGTGATGCTATATTTTATTTTCAGTAGAATGAAGAATAACACTGCCTACATAATACAACTTCTAATTATCCTTGGAAAGTTCCATATACACAAATCAAAATGGTCTGACTCTAAACCCTTTCGTTGTTTCATTGTTGAACTCCAGCAGTATGGCACCACATTTGAATGTGTAAACAACAACAACAAAGCTGCAAAGACTCAACCTGTCAAGAATGCACATCTTATTTGATTTTTGAAAAGACTGGCAATGAACTCAAAAACCCCCTGGCCTGTTCAATGATTTTATATCATTTGTGTTTGTAAAACCTCATATTTGCAAATAAAGCATTGTTTAAAAAAACAAACAAACAAACAAAAAAAAAACCCTTCCCGGCCACCTGCGCACGCTTCAGTGACATCATATAATACCCCTCGTGGGGAGGCACTCATGTGATTGGCTGTAAAGGAGTGAGACATCTGATTGGCTGCAGACAATCCCCTCTTAGAAAAAATGCATTAGTGAATCGAGTCACATCAGGGCAGTCTCAAAACTCGCACCCACAAATGCAGGGAAGTTTACAAATTAAAAGCACTTTGTAAATGCAGGTTCAACAGTTTATATATCAATGTAACAACCTCCAAATATGTATTTGATGAAAATTGTAAATACTTTCACATGTGGATTTTCTTTTACTTATATATGGAATGAAACATATTTTTGTGTGCATTGAAAATGTGTTTGTGTTTTGAGTCATGTATATATATATATATATATATATATATATATATATATATATAAATCCCCAAATACATTTGTGAATCCTTTTTTGTGCATTTATTAATTTCTGTGTGCATTTATTCATTTCATTTTGAGACTGTTCTAACTCCATAGAAGCAAAGGTTTGTGCACCCTGCATGGTGAGAACTTAGTAGTGCCCACTTTAGCAGGTATCAAAGCTTCTAAACACTTTTTGTAACCAGCTAAGAGTCATTCAGTTCTTGTTGGGGGATTTTCACCTATTCTTCCTGCAAAAGGCTTCTAGCTCTGTAAGATTTTTGGGCCGTCTTACATGCACTGCTCTTTTGAGGTCTATCCACAGATATTTAAATGATGTTTAGGTCAAGAGACTGTGAGGGCTACAGTAAAACCTTCAGCTTGCTCCAAGCCCATTGTGGATTTGGAAGTGTGTTTAGGATTATTGTCCAAATGTGGAAGCCATCCTCTCTTGTTCTTAAGCTTTTTTACAGATGGTGTGGTGTTTGCTTCCAGAATTTGCTAGAATTTAACTGAATGCATTCTTCCCTCAACCCTTGAAATCTTGTGTCTTGTTCTTTTCATGAAATTCTGCACCTGTTATCTCTAAACATACCTTTGCTTGTTGTGTCCAAGTTCTATTTTAACTCCATCAGTCCACAGGACACAGGACTTCCAAAAAGCATCAGGCTTGTTTAGAAGTTACTTTGCAAACTTCTGATGTTGCACTTTGTGGTGAGAACACAGAAAAGGTTTTCTTCTGATAACTCTTTCATGAAGGTCATATTTGCACAGATGTTGCTGCACAGTAGAACAGTGCACCACCACTTCAGAGTCTGATAAATCTTCCTGCAGGTCTTTTGCGGTCAAACAGAGGTCCTGTTTGCCTTTCTAGCAATCCTACGAGCAGCTGTCTCAGAAAGTTTTCTTGGGCTTCCAGACCTCAACTTGACCTCCACAGTTCCTGTTAACCACCATTTCTTGATTACATCACGGACTGAGGAAACAGCTACTTGAAAACATTTTGCTATCTTCTTATAGCTCTCTCCTGCTTTGTAGGGATCAGTTATTTTAGTTTTCAGAGTGCGGGGCAACTGTTTAGAGGAGCAAATGGCTGCTGATTGTTACGAAAAAGTTTCAAGAGTCAGAATATTTATAAAGCTTTGAAATTTGCAACACCTGACCTTTCCTAATGATAACTGTGAACAAGCCTTAGTCCTAACAAGCTAGTTATGGTCTGAGCCCCCAGCAAAAGTTGTCTGAGAACTCAACTGTCTTGGGGTGCCCAAACGTTTGCATGGTGCTCCTTTTCTTTTTTTCACTCTAAAATTGTTAAAAACAAAAATCATACACTAAGATCGGTTCATCTTACTCTTCATAGTAAAACAGAATTTTGCCCAGGGGTGCCCAAACTCTTGCATGCCACTGCATTTGTGCTTTGGCTGTTTGACCTGAGTTAAGTGTCATAATAACCGAAAAAGGCACAGTGACTTGGAGGAGGCGAGTGAGAATAGACACCTTCTTGGAAACAATGACAGAATGCAAGAAGTATTAGACTTCATTTACTTGTCAATATATTGTCTGATCTTAAGGTGGACAAGGTCTGGAACTTTCTCAGATGTGAGTGATAAAGCAATCATCACATGCATTTGGACAATGTGTAAATGTTGGAAATGCATGATGAAGTCTGGAATATTGAGATTCTTTTCATTAAGACACACTTTATGTACTGCACAACTATGTAGCTAACACGAGCCATCATTAGGACAGTTTGACAGCAGTAGTTGAGAAATGGGTTTTTGACATTTATGCAATAAAGTAGTTGAATTTTTCTAAGAAGGACTCTGCTGATTTTACGCATGCAGTTCGGTTTACTCATCATGAGTATTACGCAACCTGTGCTCATTTCAAAGTTGTCAAATACTGCCGCATGTTCAGTGATTTCAATGTCACACACCGACAAGAAAAGCCATCATTTCGTGGTGGTACGATGCACCAGCGGGTGGTATCAGTTTATAATGCAGCTGCACCGTGTCAGTTTGAAACACCACTGGAAAATTATAGCTGCTGCGCAGCGATGGGTCGGGTCCAGGCATTTTTAGGCAATTCTGAGCAACAAGCAGAAGAATAGGAAGACATCAAGGAAGTTGATATTACAATCTGCATTTAGCATCAGCTGAGTCATTTTGCAGGTTGCATCATCTGGAAATTGTATTGCAGCAATTGAAAAGTAAAAGTGGTTGAATATTGGAATAAAGTTGCAAAGTACACTTTTGTATCAGTGGAACATTTGTTTCTCAAAGACTCTTTGTAGTTTTGATGTGTCATACTCATCCCCCGTGTTGGGTCTTGAACCCAGAGTCCTTGGCATTGTGATCCAGCTCCCCCAGGAGGGGGTGGCACATGTCCTTGGAGTTGAGTAAATCTGGCATGGGGTCGGACATTTCTGTAAAGTTTGGTGAGTTTTTGCCCATGGGAAGTATGATTTCCTCGGAAGAAGAAAGAAAGAAAGAAAGAAAGAAAGAAAGAATTCTTTCGATTACAATAGGGTCCTTGGCTGCTTAGCAGCCCGGACCCTAACAATGTAACTTAAGGAACTAGGAAGTGGGCAGGAGGGGTGGTGGATGGGTCAAATAGACACCAGACTTACACTTAGGAGCCTGCTGTTTGCTTCTGTATGCATGTTTAGCAAAACCATGATGTTTTTTTCTAAACCTTACCACATGCTTTTGTTGCGTTGACCTAACCACATGGTTTTGTTGCCTACGTTTCTTGTGAAAATGGAAGTGTATTTTGAAAAGATACAGTGCATGTAACAGGCATAAACTTACATGACGCACCAGAGTGTCAACAACAGACGCACCCAGGATGCCTAGCCCATCATATGCAGATGTCAAAAGTCCACTGAACAAGTGGCAATATGTCATCAGGCTTATCTTGGCTTTGACTTATAACTTTTTAACAAAAATCTGCATTACAAATACAAGGTGTCAAAAGATGCCTGGTCTATACTAGAGACTAAAAGTCAGGATATCTCTGCCTTTGCTGTTTTTATTTTAAACAACAGATTCATAAAACAAATCCTTACATACAGCGGCAATGTCAACATATACCTCTTGCATGAATATCCCCTGGAACTCACAGATTTCAGTCACACATCCAGTCATAAAATTTGTTGAGAGAAAAATGTTGCATTAACTCAATGATGTTGTAGAAAAACAATGTCAGGGAGCTGGAAAGTGACATAAACAAAATTTACTGTGATAGAAAAGGTTCTTTTCCACTAAAATCAATACAAACCAAAATGAAAGATGACACTCCTTTCTTGCTAAGCAACTGATGAGCTGCTCAGCAGCTAAGTGCTCAGTATTGCTATGGTGGCCACCATCACCGATTTCTCACTGTTTGTATTGACTTCAATAGAAAAGACCAATGTCTGTCGGAATAAATCATGCCTTGTGTTAGTTTGCAGCTACCTTAAAGTCAGTTTTTCACAGCTGCCCTTTACATACGAAATTAGATACATCCATTTTAATAGTTGTACATGTCACTGCCCTCATATCTCCATGTATCCTTTATGTTGGCATAGATCCAGCCAATAGATGCCACTAGAGGGCAGAGCCAAAAGTTTGACACAATAACAAGCGAGGCAACAGTGGAGGGGGTCATAATAATGTACCTTAAAAAATAGGCTGCCTTGTAGACAGCGGTGGTCTGTATGGCCATATAACATTACATTCCAACATGTAGACAGAGAATTCTTTTCACTATTTTACCAATTCATTTGTTGTCTCCTATGGTCATACCTTGCTTAAACTATTAAACTCTCCGGTGGTACTGCTCCATTTCGTCTGTATCCACAAGCTTTCAGGAAACATGCACAAATATGGACAAAATGAATGCACAGTACGGACAGAAGGCTTCATCCTTCACCAATCTACGTATCTTATGTTGAGCATAAATGAGCCCTTAGACATTCAGCTGACATCAACATAAAAGTGAGAAAAGCAGCAGTTCCTCTCATGAAAAAAGTTATCCCCGTTCTTTTCATTGTTAGACTGCTGTCTCAGTCCCACTCAATGGACAGACTTGATGGGATCCATGGATGAGAGGAGCAGCTGTATGTAAGTGAAAGCAAACTTTAAAACATCACAATGGATAGTTAAGTTTCAGTTTCACTGTGCCTGGCATTCTGATGCTCCATCTGCAGAGCACACCTAATGAATGGTCCAACTCCAAAAACAGAAAAACTACACGTGGTGGCAGATGTTCTAATTGCGGCAGTACACCACAAATAAATGCATGTGTGGGAGAGCCTGACTTTTAATGGACATACGGTGGCAATTTTCAGTTGCCCCTTATGCTTAAGTTCAAAACCGTTGTTCACATCAATCTCTTTGACCATATACATATAGGAAAATAGGGTCCAGCTTAAAAAACACCAAGTTTAAGTCACCAAAATTGTCTTTGAAACGTCTCAGACCTATGTCATCTTATATATATATATATATATATATATATATATATATATATATATATATATATAATGAGACATTTCGTCATACGATACGGAGAACACCACCTAATGTCGGCAAACATCATACCATTAATGTCCACACAATGTGAAATTCTAACATTGTTAGACATTTAAAATATCATCCACCCAATTTTCATTACAACCAAAATTTAATGTCCGTCCAACTTAAGAGTCCAACGTCTTTCTGACATTATACTGATGTCCGGTGCCAGCTGGGGTTATAAGGCTGTAGGACTGTAAGTCGCTTACTGACTAATTTGCATTTGGCACAGTTTGCATTTGTATGTGTTTGTTTATACATTTACCTTTTATTCATATTTTAACATTTCCACAGTAATTATTACTTTTGCACAGTTTTTATTTTCTAATCAAGTATACTTATGTACAATCAGCATTGGTTTTTGTTCATTTATTGATCTTCAATTTGTTTGTTATTTTATCCATAATACTCATTACTGTTGCACTGTTTTGTCTTTTTAGTTACTTTTTCACACTACACATTACATTTGCAGCTCCTCCATTGGCACATACTCTTCTTTAGTGACAGCTCTAGTTCTGTTGATTATCATTTCACTACTGTGGTTACCATTCTTATCTATGAGTGAATCATGTTAGTAGTATAAACAACTAGGGGTAGGGGAAAAATATTGACACAGTAATAGTATAGAAACATTATGTGTGGCAATATTGAATCGATACACGGACACCACATATCTATTTATTTATGAGCCTATATAAGTGATTAATATTGCACATACAAATCAGACTTTTAGTAGACTACTAAATCAATTTCTTTTCAGTCAACTAGATACATTTTGCTGCAGTAAAAATGAATAAAGTGAGAAACTTTGTCTCTGAAACCTACTTTTGTAAGTTAAAAAAGGATGACACAAAAAAATCTTGGGGACATAATTTAGAGTCAACAAAAGGGTAATAAATCACAATATATTGTAATATATGTTATTGCAATACTCAGCATATCACCGAAAAAAAATCAAAATCATATTGTATTGTGTCTAAAGTATCACATTGTATCTATCTATCCATCTATCTATCTATCTATCTACAGTAGCAAGTGGTGACCTAAGAATGTGTAAAGCTGCTTTGAAGCAGTCTGCCTGCATTTGCGAATAAAACATTACACAACACCACACTGAGGAGCCCATGTGATTCAAAAGCTCCATATTGCTCTATTTCCATGCAGTAAAACACAAGTGTATTGCCGTGCTAAAATGACCATCGTCTGCACAGATATTTGCATTGCATTCATGAGTGAATTAACCTTATATGTTTTGGCAGCCTTGTTGGAACATTTCTGAATCAACTGTGATAATAGCACTGGGCAGCTCTCTAAAGCAACTACGTCGTTTCAAATTCAGGGATCGTGCATGAGGAAATGAAGTCAGTCAACTCTGCTGTTAACATTAATTGTACATCACGCCATCATTCCTTGGCGATGTCTTCAGAAAATCTCCACCTCAGTTGTCGCCTCAGCAACCACCAAGACGCGTAAACTTGGTTTCTGCTATCGCCACAGCTGGCGATATGCTCTCCGGTCCTCATCAAAACAAAGTCACACCCACTGCTCTGGACTTTTACTACGATGGTCTAATACCGTTTACAGAATATCATGGTTTGACATATATTCTAGAGTGCTCCTAACGGGATCCATATTACGCAATACGCGTGTAAAGCGTGCATAGCCTGTGTGAGCCTGGAATAATCCTGACAATGTAGACATTACGCTTCATGACAAAGTGGCACAGAAGTGAAAATTTGATTTGGTTGCGTGGTTCCACCTGACAGAGATGATACAGATACACACACATCTCCAGCCACGGAGGAAACAATTTGGTAACACAAAGGGGGACTGTCAACTTTGACAGCGCCCTGCTTAAATAGACCATGTGACATAGATTTACAGCTAACTTACTTTTCTTGCATGGCATTCTCCTTGATCGCTACCAGGGCGAAGTGGTTCCCCTGCTGGAGTCTGCAGGTGGCCAGGTGCCGCTGGTGCTGATCTTTCAGACAGACGTTTTCCTTGCAAAGATCGGTCACCTGGAGCTCAAGCTCTTCAATCCGGACCCTTTGCTTCTCTAGCAGCCCCTGCTGGGTCTCGATGATTTTATTCAGCTCCTTCAGATACTCCGCCGCCTTGCTGGGGTTCTCTGTCGGGTTCTCCATCTTATAAAAGCCCCGCTGCCCGTCCAAGGAGGCGATATCCACACAACCAGAAAAAGCAGCCCTCTCCCTTGCGCATACAAGCTCAGTAGTAGTAAGACTGAGCGCTGTCAAATCCAGAGATGCTCATTCGCTCCGACATGACTATGTAGCCGTGTAGTAGTGGCAGCTTTACTGTGAAGTTGTACGCTGCCGCCGCCGCGTCCACGAGCTCTGCACCGCGACAACCCAACTAAGCGCAAGTCAGCCGTTCCGTACATGGGAAAAGCGTTTAACCCTTTCAGGGCTGGAGGTTCAGGCTGCGCCTTCCGCCGTCTCACGCTACACGTTTGTGTTTTCTGGAAAAAAGAGAGATGCCGACTTCCTTCAATTCACGTGCATCTTCTCAACAGGTAGGTCGAGTTTCTGTTGCGCCAAATCACACTCATCTCGACGTCCGTGTAGACTACTACATCCGCGCATGGTGTCAGCTGTGTGTTTGTTCATGCAGGAGATAGTACCACTCCCCTCCCTAGGCATACAAACAACAAGCCCACCTGCCTGCTTGACTGGAGAGCCTGTTCTGTTATGCTAACTTACAGAGATGGGACAAACAAGAAAGAGTTCTGACCAATCTACTTTGAAAACTTCAAACTGTATTAGAGCTCGTTTTGAAGAGCGGAATGGTTCTGTACAGTTTGATGGTAATGTCAAAAGCCCATTGGCGGTCCTAGCACATTTGGTGCCAAAAGAAAAAAATAATAATACAAAAACATTGTGTAAAATATGTGTAGTGCAGTTATGGTACTCTTTAGAACATTGATTTGATCCAATGTTCTGTCAGAAGTCACATTGCATAGAATTACAGTGTGGCTTCATAACAAACTTAAATGGTAAACAACTGATTAATTTTTAATGGAGCTCATTTAAATTATTTTATATACCGCTGGGTAGTTTAATCTATGATCATACATCATCATTCAGTCGTTACAGAAGTTGATTATGTTTTGCATCAATAACCTGAATCTTCAAAGTAATCAAAGCTGTCAAAACAATGTAGTGAAGTAAAAGGGTATATGCCTCTGAAATGTAAAGGAGTACAAGTAAAGTGATTCAAAATGGAAGTACAAGAACCTTAAAAATGTATTTACTTTTGAGCAGGCAAATTTGTTGAGGTCCGACATATTTAAATCTCTTTGGTTATAATGTCCGGTAAAAATATTTGTCTCTGCAAATGTGAAGGCCTTACACTGTGTCTTAACAGCAAGCAAGTGCATCTCTGCCCACAGTGAAATCCGTTGGTTAATACATTTTAAATAATAGTAGTTGTGAAGTATTCTGTTTCTATTCAACACTAATACTAATTTCTAGCAAATATGTTTAACATCACAATTCACAATTAATCTGGAAAGTAAAAAACCGTTTCTGAGGTACACATTTCAATTTTTCAATGATTCATACTTATTCTTTGATGTAAATAAGGTGCCAAAGTGCATTTTTAGAGAGCATCAAAATAGACATTGTTTATTATAAAGAAAAAAAAATCACCTCTGGAGGCGCAAGGTATCTTCCACCTTGAAACCCTAGAAATACCCTTTTAGCTTTAGATAAAAACGTAAAAGAGTGAATGTTATAAGCAGTCTAGAGCTAGGCCTGCTGTAGTACACTCTGAAAACAGCTGACTTTTGCTGTTGGAAACAAGGCCAATGAGAGCTGAGACATTTACTTTTCACCAGGAAAATTTGTTGGGGTCCGACATATTTAAGTCTCTTTGTTCATAATGTCTGGTAAAAATATTTCTGTCTGCAAATATGTAAGCCTAAAACTGTGTCATAACAGCAAGCAAGTGCACTTCTGTAAGCAAACCATTGGGTTATTACTTAAAGCATTTGTTTGCAGATCTGGCAGGGCAGATTGGCTCTTATAACTGGCCACGTTGTTGCAGGCTTTAAAAAACCCTGATCTGCGCATCACGCTACCTCATTAACTGAAAAATCAATGAAAATAAAAGTCTGCAATCAGAACCAAGAATATTTCAACTACATGGTCAGCATTTTAAACCCCTATGCCATCAGGATGCCCCAGACCCTTTTTTTTTATACTGTACCTCCATGAATCCCATCATGGGTCCGATGTAGCCTCTTGTGTTCTCATTGAGTCAAACCGTTTTTGTACACACTCTCCACTGACTATGGACTGTGAGAGAAAATGTTTTGTACTCTCAATGTTCAAGCAACCAGGGTTTATTCTGACATGTTGCTCACACTATGATCAAGAGTCCTGCACCGGGTACCTGACAAGGAACCCGAAAAAAGCTGTGTAACAGGTAAAAACATGTATATATAAATTCAAGGGTACATGGGTAAAACTGAATTACATGTGAGCCGGCAGTAGGTAGGTAGGTAGGTAGGCAGGCAGTTTTTTAAAGAATAAAACTAATGAAAAAGATGTGCAGTATATGTGTAATATTTTGACATTTAAATCCCTATAATCAAGCCGCAATTGCTTTTATTTTGAATGTCATTGACAAAACAGGAACCTTTGACCCCATCGTCACATTTGTCACCAACGTGGAGGACTCCAGCCACAAAACTTTGCAGCCCGAGGATGAGGTGGCAGCCTACATCAAGTTCAAGACACCTAAGGAGAACCCTTATGAGGTTTTATGATGGTAGAAGGAGTATGCTAAAATGTTCTCTGACATGACAGTGATTGAATGTTTGCACCATCCCAGCATCGAGCGCAGTCAGTGAAATCACAGGTGCAGGTCAAATATGAGGACTTTTATTAACGGGTGTGGGCGGGTGTGGCTTTGAATGGACATAATGATGGGAAATGGGTCGGTTCTGATACTGAGCCTTACAGGTATGGCCAGGTGCAGGTCCTGTGCAGGACTGTTTTGATCTTCATGTCTTTTATTAAGTGTGGTTTACATCATGGTGTGTCACAAGTTATCTGCAGTGCAGTTAACTTAAGATAATGTGACAATGCTCCCTTTCAGCAGATTGGATCCACTGCCACCACAGCAATCCAGCATCACTGGACATCATTAGACACTGGAGAAACTTTGTGACATAATGACTGCAAAGTAAAAGCAGATTTCTGTGCTCTCCTTACATCCACTAGGATGTATTTACATATAGAGAAAAGAAAACAGCGAGGCAGACTTCATATAAAGCCTGTCATTATCCTTTACACTCACACTGTTGCTGCTGAATGGTTCTTTCACACAGTGATTGCCCTCTAGTGGTTTGTTCAGAACATGTACAGTGAACGGTGATGGGGCTGATGATGTCTGACAACTTTGAATCAGTTTTCCAGCTGAATATCTGACTTGAACAGCAGTGATACGAGGTGATGTGCACTGCATTAATGCAAAAATGATTCTAGTCCCATGTGGTAAGTGCAGGACTCAAACAGCTAAAAGGGAGCAGGGGGCTTGCTCATGTTCTTTGCTGGTAGACACAATACTGCAGGCTAAATGGCTAAATCCTAATTGCCATGATTTGCCAACCACTTGGATGCATTGCACCACATTACAGAGCAGAAAATGTAAAAAAAAAAAAAAAAAAAATTACCAAAAAGATTCTATGATCATACAACCCCCCCCCCCCCCCCCCGCACCTCAAAGTCCAAAACATGGCTTTTTCTGTTTCCAGCAGGGGGCGCTATGACAAAAACAAAATTTCTGCATGTAGACGTGTTCAGGGTGGGACTATTATATATCCAGTGAAGTTTGGTGCAGATCGGACCATTTACCCCAAAGTTATAGCAATTTCACTTTTCATAGCGAGACGTCAAACTTCTCCATCAAAAAGCCGATACGCCCCTTAACAGGTAGCTGATCTTTTGATAACTTTTGATCACAAACTAGTCTAGATGGTACACAGCAAGTTTGAAGTGATTCTGATTAATCCTGTAGGAGGAGTTCGTTAAAATACAACACGTGGAAAACACCAAAAACGGCCGCTACATTCAAAATGGCCGACTTTGGCCTATGGCTCCAAGAGACTTTTTTGTGCGTCTGGGTGTGATACATATGTGTACCAATTTTCGTGTATGTCGGTGAAACCTGCAGTCGGGGCCCCTGTTTAAGGGCCGTGGCCCCGCCATTTTACCCTGCCCATTGACGCAAGCCATAATACACATAAATTTTCAATGCGACTGATGCGACCGCCAAATTTGGTGAGTTTTTGAATATGATAAAGCCCTCAAAAAGCCAATTCATTTGGAGAAAAAATAATAATTCCTTCAGTTTCAATAGGGTCCTCGCACCGGACGGTGCTCGGGTCCTAATAATTCCTTGGATTTCAATAGGGTCCTCGCACCGGACGGTGCTCGGGTCCTAATAATTCCTTGGATTTCAATAGGGTCCTCGCACCGCTTGGTGCTCGGGCCCTAATAATTCCTTGCATTTCAATAGGGTCCTCGCACCGCGTGGTGCTCGGGCCCTAATAATAATAATAATTCCTTGCATTTCAATAGGGTCCTTGCACCGTGTGGTGCTCGGGCCCTAATAATAATTCCTTGCATTTCAAGAGGGTCCTTGCACTGCGTGGTGCTCAGACCCTAATTAAAGCTGCAAGCAGCGTTGAACGGGCCCTCGCACCTTCACGCAACTCGAGGGCGCTGGCAGAACATCGGCTGATGCCGCTGTTCATTCCTGTCGAAGGCAGACCCCTCACGTAGGAGTTACACGTCGTATCCCTCAAATCATACAAAGACATGGCGTTTTGCCAGTAGGTGGCGCCGTACTAATAACCAAGTATTGGCGTATAGATGTGTTCAGGGCAGGACTATCATCAATCCTGTGAAATTTGTGAAGTTGTGGTGAAGTTGTGAAGCAGTTACAAGCAAATTCAAAATGGCGGACTTCCTGCTGGGTTTGGCACATGGCTGCAAGAGGCTTTTTTGTCTTTGTCTTTCAGTGATGCATGTTCCTACCAAGTTTCATAGATGTAGGTCAAACCACCTTCGGGGACTGCTTTGTAGAATATTTATAAGGGGCGCTGATGAGCCATGTTGGTACATCGAAGATCAAAAATCACATCACACAACACCAATTGGATCCTGTCATATGTGTGCCAAGTTTCATGACTTTACAAGCATCCCTTACCCCTCAAAAACAACTTGGTGTTTTATGGCGAATAAGGCGTTGCCACAGTGACAGCGTTTGATGAATACTCAATCGCTTGTGGTTTGATCATCATCATGATCTTGGGACAATGTATTAGCAAAAATGAGGTGGTTGATATGAACCTGCTAGAAGAGAGACATGAAAGAATGAAAGCAGTAACTTTCTGCTGCCAGTAGGTGGTGCTATGACGGTGTTGAAAAATTGTGCTGTCAATGTTTTCAGGGCTGGATTGTTATCATATGTGTGAAGTTTTGGAAAGATATGTCCATGTAGAGTCAAGTTACACAACTTTTGTAATCATGGTGAAACATCAACGTTCGCTGCCATGTCATGGTCACGCCCTTGATGAAAACTCACAGTGTTCACAATAAAACATCTTCTACATGTGATGGATAGATTGACCAAGTTTGAGGTGGATCTGGCCAAGTTGTGGGAGTTATACTTCAAAAGATAAACCATGTCATTTCCTGCTACCAGTAGGGGGCGCTATATTTATCACAAATTATTGACATGTAGATGTCTTCAGAGCGGGACTGTTATCAATCCTGTGAAGTTTAGGGAAGACTGGAACATGTATGCTGGAGTTATACACTACTTCCTGTTTCGTGGCAAGACCCCGAAGTTTGAGGCCCCGCCACGGTCGCACGGTGTTACGACAAGTCAAGCTTTTGATAACTTTTCTTCTTCAATGTGTTGAGGTCAGACAGACCAAGTAAGAAGTCTATTGGATAAAATCTGTAGGAGTACTTACAACTTCGTATTTTATGGCGAAGAAGGCAGCGCCACAGTGACGTTTGCGTTTGACGAAACCTCAAACCTGTGATAACTTTTCTTCTTGTAGGTCATTGGGTGGGACAGACAAAGTCTGAAGTGGATTGAATAAAATCTCTAGGACAAGTTCGTTAATTTATGTCTCCTGGAAATCGCAAAAATTCACAAAAGTGGCACAAGTAAAATCAAAATGGCGGACTTCCGGTTGGGTTTGGTCTATGGGTGCAAGAGGCTTTTTTGTGCGTCTTGGTGTGATACATGTGTGTACTGATTTTCGTGCATATCTGTCAAACGTCCTATGGGGGTTACTTTTATGAATTTCCTGTGTTTTGAAATTTCGGGACCATTATATATCCAGTGAAGTTTGCTGCAGATCGGACCATTTACCCTAAAGTTATAGCAATTTTGTTTTTCATGGCGAGACATCAAACTTCGCCGCCACCTGACGGCCAAACCGTTTAACCATCTACTAATCTTTTGATAACTTTTGATCACAACGTTGTCTAGATGGCACACAGTGATTTTGAAGTCGTTCTGATTAATCCTATGAGAGGAGTTTGTTAAAATACAACACGTGCAAAAAGCCAAAAATGGCCGCAAACTTCAAAATGGCCGACTTCCTGTTGGGTTTGGTCTATGGGTGCAAGAGGCTTTTTTGTGCGTTTGGGTGTGATACATGTGTGTACCGATTTTCGTGCATATCAGTGAAACGTCCTAGGGGTGTTACTTTTATGAATGGGCGTGACCAAGTCATTTAGCCACGCCCATTAACGAAACTCATAGCACATGTTCAAGCCTGGACCGTTAACACACATATGAAGTTTCAGGCAGATATGACCAAGGACACTGAAGTTAAGGCCACTTTTATGCGTTTTGGCAAGACATTGACTTTGCCACGCTCTGGGCGCAACGCCGTTTGACGATACGTGACAATCTTCATAATGTAGCATTACCAAGGCCTTGAGGCCTCTCTGACCAAATTTGAGTTGGATATGCTGAACGGGCTCAGAGCTGCACCTCAAAGTCTAAAACATGGCATTTTCTGTTTCCAGCAGGGGACGCTATGACAAATACAAAATTTCAGCATGTAGACGTATTCAGGGGGGGGGCCATTATATATCCAGTGAAATTTGGTGCAGATCGGACCATTTACCCCAAAGTTATAGCAATTTTGTTTTTCATGGCGAGACGTCAAACTTCGCCGCCAAAAAGCCGATTCCCCCCTCAACGGGTAACTGATCTTTTAATAACTTTTGATCACAAAGTAGTGTAGATGATACACAGCAATTTTGAAGTCATTCTGATTAATCCTGTAGGAGGAGTTCGTTAAAATACAAAACGTGGAAAACGCCAAAAATGGCCGCTAAATTCAAAATGGCCAACTTCCTGTTGGGTTTGGCCTATGGCTCCAAAAGACTTTTTTGTGCGTCTGGGTGGGATACATATGTGTACCAGTTTTCATGCATGTCGGTGAAACGTGCCGCAGGGGCTGCTGTTTAAGGGGCCCATCGCCAAAACCCCTATCACATGTAAATTTCTACCACGACTGACACGTGTGCCGAATTTGGTGAGTTTTTGAGTATGTTAAAGCTCCTAGAAATGCGATTCATTACAAGGAAGAAGAAAAATAATAATTCCTTCAATTTCAATAGGGTCCTCGCACGGTACGTGCTTGGGCCCTAATTCCTTGCATTTCAAGAGGGTCCTCGCACCGCTTGGTGCTCGGGCCCTAATAATAAAACAGTAGGAAAACAATAGGGTTTCAGCCCTTCGGGCTTGAACCCGTAATAATAGAAATCCTAACAAAAACAATAGGGTTCCCAGCACCGCTGGTCCTGGGAAATGCATATGCTTTGTATTCGCGTCCCCAGGCCCCACGGGCTTGGCCCCGTAATAACTATAATAAAAATCCTAACAAAAACAATAGGGTTCCCAGGACCAGCGGTGCTGGGAACCCTATTGTTTTACTTAGGATGCTTTGCATTCGCGGTCCCCAGGCCCCACGGGCTTGTTCCCCTAATAAAAATCCGAATAAAAACAATAGGGCTCCCAGCACCGCTGGTCCTGGGAAACACGTTTGCTTTGCATTTGCGTTCCCCAGGCCCCGCAGGCTTGGCCCCCTAATAAAACAGTAGGAAAGCAATAGGGTTTCAGCCCTTCGGGCTTGAACCCCTAATAATATTAAAACAGTAGGAAAACAATAGGGTTTCAGCCCTTCGGGCTTGAACCCCTAATAATTCCTTGCATTTCAATAGGGCCCTAAAAATCTGAACAAAAACAATAGGGTTCCCAGCACCGCTGGTCCTGGGAAACGCGTATGCTTTGCATTCGCGTTCCCCAGGCCCTGCTGGCTTGGCCCCCTAACTATAATAAAAATCCGAACAAAAACAATAGGGTTCCCAGCACCGCTGGTCCTGGGAAACGCGTATGCTTTGCATTCGCATTCCCCAGGCCCCGCGGGCTTGGCCCCCTAATAATAAACGCAGCAAAAACAATAGGGCCTCTCCTCCGGCATGCCTCCTGCTCAGTCCCTAATAAACGCAGCAAAAACTATAGGGCCTTTGCCTCCGACATAGGCTCCTCTTTAAGAGGAGCCCTTGCCTCCTGCTTGGTCCCTAATAAACGCACCAAAAACAATAGGGCCTTGCCTCTGGCATGGGCTCCTTTGGAGCCCTTGCCTCCTGCTTGGTCCCTAATAAACGCAGCAAAAACAATAGGGCCTTTGCCTTCGGCATGGCCTCCTCTCTTGGAGCCGGAAGGCAAGGGCTCCTCCCCAAGAGAGGAGGCCATGCCGAAGGCAAAGGCCCTATTGTTTTTGCTGTGTTTATTCTTTCTTTCTTTCTTTATTCCGCCGAAACAAGTCCAAATTTGACCCCCTGAACATGCTCAAAAACTCACCAAAATTGGCACACCGATCAGAAATGCGTGCATTTGTTCAGAAGGGTATGAACTGTCATGTGTGCGACGTTCAGGCAGATGGAATAAACGGCCTGAGGGGAGATATTTTTTTAAAAATCTGATTGTTAAAGAGCAAATATCACACTTCCTGTTGGATTTGGGTCAGGGGTGTCATTGTGTGATTTGTAGGTCTCGATGAGACAAACAAGCCGGTGTTGGTTTGATCTTTCTACGACATTCCTACGAGCAATAGTGGGCATTTCTGTAAAAAAAAAGTGTGTAAAAAGATGTACTTCCTGTTGCCAGTAGGTGGCGCTATGTGTCATCCCAAATATTGACACACGGATGTGTTCAGGGCGTGAAATATTTCCTCTGTTCAGGATGTAAGTGCTTCACCAACTTTGACAGTTTATAAAATCCAAACCAGTCGAGTAATGAAAAAGTTGTTCAGAAGATTTGTTCAGAAGGAGTAGAGGTATCATGTGTGCAAGTTTGAAGTTGATACGATAAATGGCCTCGGAGGAGATATTTTTTTAAAAAAGACACATATTCAGGGGAAATCTTGTGAAAGGGCAAATATCTCACTTCCTGTTGGATTTAGATCAGGGTGCAAATGCGTGATTTGTAGGTCTTGATGAGACAAACAAGCCAGTTTTGGTTCCATCTTTCTACGACATTCCTGCGGGCCGTAGTGGCCATTTTTGTGTGTCCAGGTGGTGTTAGAGAGCTCATTTTGGCACTTGAGGGGTTAATTTTTTCATTTTATCAAATTTTCATGCATTTCTGGCTGGTGTGCCAATTTTGGTGAGTTTTTGAGCATGTTTAGGGGGTCAAATTTGGACTTGTTTCGGCAGAATAAAGAAAGGAAGAATAAACGCAGCAAAAACAATAGGGCCTTTGCCTTCGGCATGGCCTCCTCTCTTGGACCGGTGTGCCAATTTTGGTGAGTTTTTGAGCATGTTTAGGGGGTCAAATTTGGACTTGTTTCGGCAGAATAAAGAAAGAAAGAATAAACGCAGCAAAAACAATAGGGCCTTTGCCTTCGGCATGGCCTCCTCTCTTGGAGAGGACCCCTTGCCTTCCGGCTCGGTCCCTAATAAACCCAAAACACCCGCGATGTGGCGTGTGTGCCTGCCACCTTGGTGGGATTTCAAAGTTTCACAGAGTTCACAGAATTCTCACCAAAATACAAACTGTTGTAATTCCTACACCGTTCACCTGATTTGGATGTAAATACCCTCAAATTAAAGCTGAAAGTCTGCAGTTAAAGCACATCTTGTTTGTTTCATTTCAAATCCATTGTGGTGGTGTTTAGAGCCAAAAAGATGAGAATTGTGTTGATGTCCCAATATTTTTGGACCTGACTGTACGTTCCCTCTCCAATCATCTAAGATAGCTTCCATTTTTTTCTTTCAGGGATTGCAGGGATTATAGAAATGTATTACTTTTATACTTCCCTCTTTTGTACACACCTCTATGGCTAATACTTCTAATTCTTGTGTTGTCTTTAATTGCCTATATTTCACTCCTTGACAGATAAAAATTGCACACCCCCCACCACCTCCACTAGATCTATCCTTGCAAATACTAGAATATCCCTTTATAATAAAATCCAGATTTGATTTGAGCCATGTCTCTTATATGCAAATAATGTCTGGTTTTGTTTCTATTTCATCTATGTATTTTTTTAAACTCTTGTATATTTGCAATGAGACTTCTAGCATTCTACTGGAGTATGAACATTATGGAATCAATGGATAACTTCCCCCTAATGTCCCTTCTCCTTGATTAAGATCTGCCTGTATTTTCTCCCATGACAAATCCTTGATGTTCAGGAACTTTGCAGCAGCTTTCACTATGATCTTGTTTTTTTCTGTTTTAGTTTTTGCTTGTTCTGAACATTTTATGACATATGCACATATGCTAAAAACAGTACTAATTTGTCAGTTGTCAGCACTGTCTGGTAGTTATGCACACCCTTTTCCTTGTTTTGTTCAATGTTTTCAGTTCTTTTTTCTTTGCCAACAATCTTTACTGCTTCTGCATATGTAACTCTCTGTTCTGTTCTGATTTGGTGAATTTTAGCAGCCTCCTTCCTCATTATGCACCCTCCGTATCCTGCTGTGTGATTTCCTCCACAGATGCAACATTTGACTGGCTTGTTTTCTCCACATTCTCCATAAGAATGTTCCCCTCCACATCTTCCGCATCTCTGCTTTCCCCTGCACACTGTAGCAGTGTGGCCATATCTTTGACATTTGTAGCATCTGATTGGTGACGGGACATATGCTCTCACATTAAAACTCATGTAACCAACCATGACCTTATCAGGTAGATTTTGGTCGTTAAACTCAATCATCACTGATGTGCTGTCACCTTTCTCGCCATTTCTAAACGCCTTCAATCATATTATTTCTTTTACTGTTCCTCCTTTAATCATCTTTTTCAATTCTCCAAAATCTTCTCCCAAAGGTCTTCCCGATATCACTCCCTTGGCACCCCTCCCTCCACCAACTGCTTTTCTTTCCACAACTTCTTTCTTACAGATTGTAGTTTAAGTGCTTTGTCTCTCTGTCCAGCTGTCTTACACTTGACGAACAAGCTGCCGTCTCTTAGCACTTTGGCTATTTCTATGTCTCCAAGTGTTTTCTTCAGACAGTTCGTCAGAGTGATTGGGCTTACAGAGGATATCTCGTGTTCTGCTCTAAATCTCAATATTACTTTGAATTCCTCCGTCATTATCTTTTTCCTTACTTCGCTTCTTTCCTCATCGTCTGTAAGTGCATGCTTACTAGCTGGTGTCCTCATGTTGTTGCCCTCCTTTTCTCCTGTCATTCTCTGAACAGGGGTCCATATTTCCATATCATCATCATCTGAACAACCACCACTACTTGCCATTCTGTTCCAGTCACAATCCAGATTATGCCTTTACCGCTGATCTCCTAACTCCCTCCGAACAATCGTTGAATATGCTAACCGTCTGTCGTCGTCCACATGGGTGCTGCTTACATTTACTATATTTCTTCACATTAAATATGAAAGATAAAATAACATGACTATCATGTACCTCATTAGGGACCATTTTAAACCCTCAAAATTAAAGAATATTACCCTACAGCTAGATAAATCAATTCAAAATAAATCAACACAAAAGTGGTCGCACAATTTTGGGTGTACCACACTCCACAACACATTTCTCAGTGCCCAAAGGGCATAAGTCCACTTACACCCTTTTTGCACCAACTGCTTTTGTACATTCAGAGTTAAGTCTTTTGGTTTTTGTTGAATATCTCTTTATTTATTGATATTTTACATCTGTCCTTTTGTGAGTAGACAGAGCTCATCAAGAGCTTTCATTTGATAAATATACACACATATATATATATATATATATATATATATATATATATATATATATATATATCTCAATTTTGACCGAAATGTCACTTACGCCCCTTTTGCGCCAAGCCCTCGATAACAAAATTTGAGCTTCAAATAGTGATATTTCAGCAAAATCACTTTATTCTATATCTCATTTAAAATTTGGCCCAAAATAAATCATTGGCACAAACTAATCGGCATGCACAAAAAGATTGAAAAACTGAGCCTTTTTTAAAGGTAAGATAAGTTTTAAAAATCTGCTAACAAATTTATGGTGGAGGGAAGGTCATGCATTTTCCACCAGTCACTCAGGGAGGCTTGGGGAAAATATTTGCAGCTTTGGGAAGGCTCAAATAATAATTAAAAAAAAGAAGTCACACCCCAGCCACCCTCCTCTGACAGGTAAAGAACAATCCCTAACCCAGTCCTTATATTAGCCTGTTGCTACCATAGACTGTTACTACACAGTAACAGGACAACACCTTTTGTCTCATGTATATCAGCAATATGATCAATATACTTTAGAATAGGACAAAAGTGTCAAAGAAAGAAAGTGAAAGCTTTCTGGAGTTCATGTCTCCTTTGCTTTATATGTACGCGTGTACTAACAACGTAAGTGATAGTCTCGTATGTATTTTATGTACGAATTCTACGTAGCACTGGAAGAGGACGCAAACTTTCTTTTCCCAGGATGACGAAGGAATGACCCGCCCTACGCTCCCTCTGATTGGCTAGTACTCGTTGCTTTTGTTGGTTGGATTGGTTAGATTTTGACAAGAGGAGTGGGATTGATCAGAGTTGGGAACACAATAATAAGGTAAGCCAATCAGAGGCAGAGCCGGGCAGAGTAGGGCGGGTCATGCCTTCATCGACCTCGCCATCCAAGAAAAAATGAATTCGTGACCAGGACGGATGTAGCGTACTGTCAAAGGTACATCGCCAGGAAAACACGTTTTCTTCCTGTTAGCTGGCCATTGACAGATAACCCAAGCTAAATCCTATCGGGAAGGACAAACAGTGACCGTTTCCAATTACTATTTCCATCAGCTGTCCAGCGTTATTCCACATTCAGTGGCAGGTGAGTCACATTGGCTGCTGCTAGTAGCTGTGGACTGAAACCTCGACAGACTATTAACTCATACAGTAAATTTGGAAACGTTTTTATCTTTAACGCTAGAATAAGCGGGGCCGAATGCACACACACGCCCGAAGGCTGTGTGTATCGGTTCTATCGCTTCCTTGTGCAGTTGCGTCTGTAAGAAGGTACACATGCCACCACGCATGCGCGAGAAATACTGTTTTGATTAATGACGTTTATTGTCCCACATTCTCACTTGGACAAAATGTATTTTCCACGTTAATAATTCCACATAATTAGAATTATTAATGTTCTGAGTTACTGTAGATATTTACAGCAGTCAGATCTACATGTCAATTAATTTAATATTCTGTTGGTTATCTTTATTTTCCCTCCAGATGAAAGTAGCAATGCCCGACAAACATGTCTCACAGAGAAGATAATGAAAGGAAAGGGAGGTGAGCAGCACAAACAGCATGATAGTTCTAAGAATGCTTATCAAGCCACTGGGGAAATCACTCCATGTACATGTAATGCAGCAGTGCTGTATTTAACACCTTTTTTTTTTTTTTTAACTTTTTCCAGGTCTTACCACACTGACTTATACATCAGTATCCCTCAAACATGTCTGCCCATTGTGTACCACCCAGACTACAACATCACCTTCATGGGCCTTGAAAAGCTCCACCCATTTGATGCAGGGAAGTGGGGCAAAGTCATTCACTTCTTGAAAGGTAAGATATGGGAAGCAGAGTGGTGCCTGATCTGATGTATACAGAATCACTCAGTGGATCAGAAAGAGGGCCAGAGAACATACAAGTGAGGGTGGAGAAGTGAGATGTAGCTGCTTAAGAGGGGAAAGGCAGAGCAATTGAGCACAAATAGTTTAAGAAAACTCTCTGTGGCAGTGTGTGCAGGTACGGGAGAGGCCTAGCAGAGAATTCAAGGCTACAGTAAAACAGTGGCTGGCTTACTGGCACGACTTCACATTAAGTTATTGTCAAACTGCACCGTGGACTGTCTTTGCTGTAGAAAGTGCCATCCACAGCGTAATGGATCCACAAAAGAAAACTTTCAGAAGTTAAGACTGCAAATATAGAACTGAGCCTCTGCTGACAGAGGAAAACCTTGGACTTTGTAACAATTTATCCTTGCAATAATTGGAGAAAAGGTGGATGATTTTCAAAACGTTTATTAGTGGCGGTCATTGGGCCACGTTAATAGCATGCTAATAGTTGCACCATTATCTCAATATCAATACATTGCAATAGTTACTAAATTACTTAAAAGATCATTATAAAAACTTTAATTCATGGTTATTGCATTGATCCAAATTGTCATATTGTATTTTAATTAATAAAAATGCTTAAAAACTTTGTATAATTAAACCTGCTATCATTTATTAAGACATAAATGTTTAAGCCACAATATTTTAATAAAAGAATGTTGCCATTGACCAAATATAGTGGTTAAGTAATTCTGTTGATCTTTCACCCAGCTCTAGTTTTAGGTCAAATGTAGGGCCCATCTTTGGTTGGCTTTCGTGCACATTATGGTTGCTGCTTAAATAATACTGGATTGTTAAGCTTATGCTGATAGCAGTATTTGAGGGAAAACTGTTGTGTTTGATATATTGGCCCATTTATCATTTTTTCAACATTAGCACTTTTTGAAAAAAATGGCCATTAAAAAATGTTGAACAGCTCTCTGCATGATATTTTACTGTTTAAAGTTAAAATAGTCAGTGCCCTGTCTTGGAAAACGATTTAATGGTGACTCTGGGTGCTATCTAACACCCAACACAAAGCAGCACACAGTGCAGCATAGCTGTCATTGCTAGCTTCAGACCGACGCACTTATCATTTGCACGGCCAACACTGTTGTTGTGTAAGAGGATGTGTACCCATCTGTGTGCCCATGGGCGAGTAAAAGAGGTATGCTCAGGTGCATTGTTGGCGTGTTGCTATTTTGAGGCCACAGAAAGTGATTGGGCCATTGATCAACAAAAACCTCGTCTAAACTAGGCTTGGGCGGTATCATGATATTACAGTATACCAGGGTATGCAAAAATCAAGACAGTATAATTTTCAGTACTGTCAAAAAAACAGATGTTTTGCTTTCTCCTAAACTCATACTGAGAGGGTGTATTGAGATGATGTAGTGCTCAGCACACACAACCACAGGTCAGTTTCTGCTGGTGCAACAGGCAACTGAGCTCAGAAAAGTGGCGACTGTGGCCCTTTTTACACAGAGATCACACTATAGAGCAGCTAAGAAGTCCCTCTTTTATGCCTCCTTTGCATTTTGCTGTCAAACAACAGCAGCATCATTCAGCTCCAGTGTGTAATTTTAGACAGCATACTAGCATTCCAGAAGAAAAGGGGCATTACGGGGCATGGCATGTAATACAACAGCATCGGCCTCTAGTGTGACATTAAATATACGTGTCTGCAGTGCTTTATAAGCTATAACAATGGCATAACATGTCAGAAACAATCATTTACTGTCCCTGTTGTGTCGCAGCTGATCTCGTCCTCTGCTTAGAGGGTAAGGAGCTGCAGGGCCTTACTGTTTTACCAATGTGTGGACATTTTCAGCTGTTCCTCTTTGAGTGAGGTGCTAACTGCTGTCAGCTACTTTTTAAATCTCCTGCGGTAAGTCGCCTACGTAACACGTTGCCAAAACATATAATAATAATGCTAATAATAATAATAATAATAATAATAATGATAATAATAATCATTATTATAATAATAATAATAATAGTAATAATAAAAATAATTATAGCTGCTGCGCAGTGATGGGTCGGGTCCGGGCATATTTAGGCAATTCTGAGCAACAAACAGAAGAATAGGAAAACATCAAGGAAGTTGATATTACAATCTGCATTTAGCATCAGCTGAGTCATTTTGCAGGTTGCATCATCTGGAAATTGTATTGCAGCAATTGAAAAGTAAAAGTGGTTGAATATTGGAATAAATTTGCAAAGTACATTTTTGTATCAGTGGAACATTTGTTTCTCAAAGACTCTTTGTAGTTTTGTTGGGTCTTGAACCCAGAGCCCTTGGCACTATGATCCAGCTCCTAACTCTGAGCTAATCGTCTGGAAGTGAGACCTGGTGTGTGGCTTCTCAAATAGACTCAGGAAGTCACCGACCGGGCTGCAGGTGTTGTGGCAGATTTCAAAAATAGTCAAAATGTCACAAATTCTATTATCTAAACAAAAATCTGACAATACATAAATTGCATCTAGACAGCATGGACATGTTGGTGATTTGTTTTTAACAATAAGTGCTTTGCTTCACAAGAGAAAATCTGATTTAAAAATACCACTCTTAAAGTGACTGCAGTTCTGAAAATATACATATTGCATCTAGACAGCATTTGAGATTTTTATTTTTATTTTTTTATATTTTTGGGGCTTTTTTGCCTTTAATGGAGGGTGAGCATTGTGAGAGTCAGGAAATGGAGAGACAGATGACACACAGGAAAGGGCCTTCCAATGCAGGATTTGATCTGCAGCCGCCTGCATTGAGGGCTGTATTTTCTTTCATGGAGTGGCTGCTCTACCAACTGAGCAAAACACTGCCTCCATGTTTTATTTTTAAGAATGATTGATTTGCTTCATAAGTAAATAACTGTTGTTTAAAATACCATTCTTGCATTGATTCTGATATGTATTCATCAAACACCATGACTCTAAAATTTTATACATTTGTTTCTCAAAGACTCTTTGTAGTTTTGTTGGGTCTTGAACCCAGAGTCCTTGGCACTGTGATCCAGCTCCTAACTCACTGAGCTAATTGTCTGGAAGTGAGACCTGGTGTGTGGCTTCTCAAATAGACTCAGGAAGTCACCGACCGGGCTGCAGTTGTTGTGGCAGATTTCAAAAATAGTCAAAATGTCACAAATTCTATTATCTAAACAAAAATCTGACAATACATAAATTGCATCTAGACAGCATGGACATGTTGGTGATTTGTTTTTAATGATAAGTGTTTTGCTTCACAAGAGAAAATGTGATGTTTAAAAATGCCACTTTTACATTGACTCCAGTTGTTCCCATGAGAGCAGAATTCAAAATGTTCTAGAAAATTCAGTTTAGGAGATAAAATTCTGATATTTGCCAAACTTCATCAACCACGACTCCAAAATATTGTCAATTTTTTTCAGGAAGATTGAAAATGTATTTAGCAAGAATTGGATGGTATATGTTTACAGTAGTGTTTACAGTCAAATGTTTTCATGCACTGTAAGCTCAATTTTTGATAAATCAAAAATCCGAGAAACAAGTTTTGTGGAGGACAGTCTGGAGATGCTCTCTGGCAAGTTTGGTGACAATTGAGCAAAAATTGTGGGAGGAGATACGTTTTATAAGTTCTACAGTTTCTGAAAAAAACAGAGTGATGGACTTCATAATTTGTAATGAGTCTAAATGGACAAAAGTTTCTGCAGTACCAGGGCTACACTGTGGTGAAGTTTCAAAAGTGTAGCATGTATCGTTGGTTTGGTAGGAATTTTTAAAGTTTTTAAATTTAAACGTTTATTGTGCCCCCCCCCCCAGGAGGGGGGGACACATGTCCTTGGAGTTGAGTAAATCTGGCATGGGGTCGGACATTTCTGTAAAGTTTGGTGAGTTTTTGCCCATGGGAAGTATGATTTCCTCGGAAGAAGAAAGAAAGAAAGAAAGAATTCTTCCGATTACAATAGGGTCCTTGGCTGCTTAGCAGCCCGGACCCTAATAACAATATATTCTATTTAAAGGGTGCCTTTAAATCACCCAAGGTCACCTTACAGAACGTAAAACAACATACAGAACAAGAGACATGAATTGGGCAGACACATATTGTTGCTGGGATAAAAACAGTAATGCTGTTTAAAGAGAGGGGGGGGCAGAGGGTACGGTCAGTGTTAGAGTGCATGAGCCAGTTTGCATAGGTGAGTTTTGAGATGGGGTCTGAATGATGTCATGCTCTCAGACTGTCCAGTGTGTGGGGTTGGGAGTTCCAGAGCCTGGGAGCAGTGCAGCTGAGGTGAGGATGGTCAGGAGACCAGCAGAGGAAGAGCTCAGGGAGCAGAGGGGGTGTAATCCTAGAGGAGGGCAGAGAGATAAGTGAGGGCCAGGTTGTGGAGGACTTGAAGGTGAGGAAAGGGTTTTTATAGTCAATCTGGTACTGAACAGGGAGCCATTATAGTTTTATGAAAATGGGGGTCATATGGTTGAATGATCTGGTGTGGGTAATGATCCAGGCAGCAGAGTTTTAAGTCATTTGAAGCCTGTTAAGGAGTTTGGTGGGGAGGCCAGAGAGAACTGTGTTACAATAGTCAATGGGATGTTACAAATGCATGGACCAAGACTTAAGTGCTGGACTTGGACAGTGATTTGCATAGTCTGGAAATGTTGTGAAGGTGAGGTTCGAATGAAAGAGTGCTGTCCAGAATGACACTCTTGCTCTTGATTTGGCTGGAGAAGGGTACAGGGAAGTTATCAGTGATGATGTGTGGGACTTGGGTGCTGTGGATTTCAGACAGGGTGTTCTTAGAACCGATGAGCAGGGCCTCAGTTTTGCTGCTGTTGAGCTTCAAAAAGTTCCTGCTCCTCCAAGGCAGGAGGTGAGGGAGGTGGGAGGTAGGGCAGTGGAGGGTGCAGTGGAGATTTAGCCCTGTGTATCATTTGCGTGGCAATGGAAATGAACCCTATGGTGACGGGGGATTATACCCAGGGGAATGAGGTAGATGATGAATAAAAGTTAGGTTAAGTATTAAGGCAGGAAAAAACAGATGGTGCCCAAGCCTAGTCTAAAGTCAGAATGGTGCAATTTTTTCTGCTATTTAAAGGACGCATTATTCAGACAGTAAAATGAGCCTACGTAGGTGGGATCACAAGGTGCGAACCTCTGCTTGTTGCACACACAAGGATATCTGGATGGGTTGCTGTTGGGTGAAATAATACATCATTAATGAGGAAAATATTACGGTGGAAACTTCAGTTATCACATCTGTCTGGGTCAAATTCACGAAAAGAGCATAAATATTATAACCAATTTATTTTTTCTTTTACTTTACTTCTCATGAAGACTACCTTTTAATTAACATTTGTATATTCATGACATGAAGCACACAGTTGTGCTATTTACTGAATTACATTGACTTTTTTCATATTGACTTTTTCAGTACAGCTGTTTTATTACATGAACATGCATTATCAAACCACATGATGAGGATGGATTCAACCACAGGTGCTGTCCCTGTCATAGACACATAAAGAGTAGACGCCGCATCGACCGCTACTGCCTATTGGCGCTGAGGAGCCGTGGGGCCGCCATCTTGGACCGGTCACCTGCTCCACTGTGGTTGGCAGGCGCAATGAAGTGTCAGCGCATTTAATCCATCGTAACCCTCTGAATACTAAACTGATTTTCTCGCGTTTTTTTTGCTGCAAACGTCATACATGTAGTTATGATACAGGACAAATGGTTCGGCGTATTTTAATATTCATAGTGGGATTAACAGTAATAGAATATTCTGATATAGCCTAGACTGTAGACAGGTATTTTGCAAACACTATAAACACACGCATTATACATGTATATATATATATATGTATGTGTGTGTGTGTGTGTGTATATATATACAGTACAGGCCAAAAGTTTGGACACACCTTCTCATTCAATGCGTTTTCTTTATTTTCATGACTGTTTACATTGTAGATTCTCACTGAAGGCATCAAAACTATGAATGAACACGTGGAGTTATGTACTTAACAAAAAAACTGAAAACATGTTTTATATTCTAGTTTCTTCAAAATAGCCACCCTTTGCTCTGATTACTGCTTTCAGTGTTTCCCACAGGATTTTAGGAGACTGTGGTGGGAGAGTCTCTGACCCTCGGCGGTTTTAATGCGTGTGTACGTTTTTAAGCGCGATATATCGCCCTTACAGTAAGTGCATTTTGGGACCATGGACATGAACATACATTGATAAATAAGAACTTACAAAGGCATATCAGAAATATTTTAAATTTAATTCAGAAACAAAACAAAAAACTCACTCACTCACAATCTTTTGAACAATTTACTGAACAACATTTCAACAACAGGTTATTTACACTATTTACACATTACACTACACAACTATTTACAAACTCGGGCTATTTACAAACTCTGGCCATCTGACTGATATTTCCCGATATTGCTGTGTATCTCGCTTTGAGAGAAATTCAGCTTCTTCCATGCTCTCTCCGTCAGTTGTGTTCACCGTCTTACACTGACGTCACTCGCCAAAATCCCAGAGCGCACATGGCTACTTAATATGCACGGTCTGATTTGCATTGACCATATAGGCTATGGTTATGTTCGGGCGTGTTCAAGGCGGGAAACGAGGTGTGTTCACATCCACACTTTTCTCGGCGTGGTGTGATTTATCACGGGGAATAGCGTGCAGCCGTATGTACGCAGAGTTTGATAGATCTGAAAAGAGTGTATATATTTTGGTCGTACGCACGTTTTGCCTTTTCGTCGTAAGTGAAATTTAAGAGGACTTTTACACGCTGTAATAAATGAGGCCCCAGGAGAGGAGAATATGAAATAATAAGCCGCGTCAGCTCGTTGGTATGGTAACAGGTGATTGTACTGTGTGCCTGCACGGACTCTGAATGCGCGGTGATAATGAAGCAGCGTGGCCGCTCTCGTCACTGAAACTCTGGAACCGAGACGTGCGCGGTGCAGCCGTTCCTCTTCCCGAGAAGGGGGGCAGGCAGCGCAGTGAGATACTGTGTCCAAGGCCGCAGTTAGCATGGGCGCTATTGCCCAAAAAAGAAGTTGCACTTACCTCAGAGTCAGATGTCCCGCTCCAGTGTCGCTGGAATCTGGTTCGCGCCAAAGGTATCTAGTAAAGAGCGACGTCTATGAGCGTGACCAGTGCGCGCGCACTCTTGTTCTCGCTTGTTTACGGGCGGTAGGAAAGTACAGCTGTGTAATGGTCTGACAGAGTGACAGATCGTATTTTTTTCTCCATATGAGACTGTGGCGGGCCGCCACAGTCTCATTGATTAATGGGAAACAGTGGCTTTGCACACTCTTGGCATTCTCTCGATGAGCTTCAAGAGGTAGTCACCTGAAATGGTTTTCACTTCACAGGTGTGCCTTATCAGGGTTAATTAGAGGAATTTCTTGCTTTATCAATGCGGTTGGGACCATCACTTGTGTTGTGCAGAAGTCAGGTTAATACACAGCTGACAGCCCTATTGGACAACTGTTAAAATTCCTATTATGGCAAGAACCAATCAGCTAACTAAAGAAAAACAAGTGGCCATCATTACTTTAAGAAATGAAGGTCAGTCAGTCCAGAAAATTGCAAAAAGTTTAAATGTGTCCCCAAGTGGAGTCGCAAAAACCATCAAGCGCTACAACGAAACTGGCACACATGAGGACCGACCCAGGAAAGGAAGACCAAGAGTCACCTCTTCTTCTGAGGATAAGTTCATCCGAGTCACCAGCCTCAGAAATCGCAAGTTAACAGCAGCTCAGATCAGAGACCAGATGAATGCCACACAGAGTTCTAGCAGCAAACCCATCTCTAGAACAACTGTTAAGAGGAGACTGCGCGAATCAGGCCTTCATGGTCAAACAGCTGCTAGGAAACCACTGCTAAGGAGAGGCAACAAGCAGAAGAGATTTGTTTGGGCCAAGAAACACAAGGAATGGACATTAGACCAGTGGAAATCTGTGCTTTGGTCTGATGAGTCCAAATTTGAGATCTTTGGTTCCAACCGCCGTGTCTTTGTGAGACGCAGAAAAGGTGAACGGATGGATTCCACATGCCTGGTTCCCACTGTGAAGCATGGAGGAGGAGGTGTGATGGTGTGGGGGTGTTTTGCTAGTGACACTGTTGGGGATTTATTCAAAATTGAAGGCACACTGAACCAGCATGGCTACCACAGCATCCTGCAGCGACATGCCATCCCATCCGGTTTGCGTTTAGTTGGATGATCATTTATTTTTCAACAGGACAATGACCCCAAACACACCTCCAGGCTGTGTAAGGGCTATTTGACCAAGAAGGAGAGTGATGGAGTGCTGCGGCAGATGACCTGGCCGGACCTGAACCCAATCGAGATGGTTTGGGGTGAGCTGGACCACAGAGTGAAGGCAAAGGGGCCAACAAGTGCTAAACACCTCTGGGAACTCCTTCAAGACTGTTGGAAAACCATTTCAGGTGACTACCTCTTGAAGCTCATTGAGAGAGTGCCAAGAGTGTGCAAAGCAGTAATCAGAGCAAAGGGTGGCTATTTTGAAGAAACTAGAATATAAAACATGTTTTCAGTTATTTCACCTTTTTTTGTTAATTACATAACTCTACATGTGTTCATTCATAGTTTTGATGCCTTCAGTGAGAATCTACAATGTAAATAGTCATGAAAATAAAGAAAACACATTGAATGAGAAGGTGTGTCCAAACTTTTGGCCTTTTTGAATAAATCCCCAACAGTGTCACCAGCAAAACACCTGACTTCTGCACAACACAACTAATGGTCCCAACCCCATTGATAAAGCAAGAAATTCCACTAATTAACCCTAATAAGGTACACCTGTGAAGTGGAAACCATTTCAGGAGACTACCTCTTGAAGATCATCGAGAGAATGCCAAGAGTGTGCAAAGCAGTAATCAGAGCAAAGGGTGGCTATTTTGAAGAAACTAGAATATAAAACATGTTTTCAGTTATTTCACCTTTTTTTGTTAAGTACATAACTCCACATGTGTTCATTCATAGTTTTGATGCCTTCAGTGAGAATCTACAATGTAAATAGTCATGAAAATAAAGAAAACTCATTGAATGAGAAGGTGTGTCCAAACTTTTGGCCTGTACTGTATATAAACAATTTATGAATACATTATATTTCTATATAAAACATAACAATAGATAGAAGTTATATATCAGAGAAAATGAAAATATATATAAATCAGAGTATCAATATCATTCATATCTAGAGAGATCAAAGTTATGTATTAGAGAACATGAAAATATATATAAATCATATATAGAGTATCAATATCATTCATATATCAGAGAAGAGCTTCAGTAGCAACATCAGTCTCACTGCTTCCATCACCCATGTCCACAAATCCAGACATTGACTGGGTATTTGGATTATATTGCACATGTTTTTTGATGGCCATGTCATAGAACATGAGTGCAACACATCCATATTTAGCCTGGCCTTCCTGGCATCTTTTCTCCAGCATATCCAGCATCATCTTGTTCAGGCCAGGCTTGTCATCCACCGAACGCAGCCACCTGTAAAACAAATTGAGAACTAGCTATTTAATGTGTTTGCATCAGTAATATCCAAACATTCAATTGGACAACATTAAGACTACCTTTGTAATGTATGTGGATGTGGGAGGGGAAAATGCTGAGTCTCTCTGAGGTACTTGTATGCCATGTAGATGGAGTGTGAGCGCAAACTCCATGTAGTCTTTTGTATACTCATGGCCCTGCTTTGCCATGAAGTCTAGCTGATCTAAAATTTCATGAGCAAAAATGAATAAGTCCCCCTCAGATAATAACTAAGGAGTTTAATAAAGAGTGTAAGAATAACATGTACATGAATTTCAAAGTGCTAATTTCGTTTTACCTGAGTAGAATTCAAGCCTCTCTTTGAGCTCTTCATTAATGAGGGTCTTTTCCCTCAAATCCCTCAAAAGACTCTTTACTGTGGTCTTTGCCCTCTTTTCTCTGGCCATGGCGTTCTTCTCTCGCTCCAGACTTTCCACTCTTGCTAGGGCTCCATTGAGTCTGGTCTTAAGAGCGGTAGGAGAAGCAGGCAAAGCATAGCCATGATCCTAGAGAGAGGGATGAACATGGTTTGAGTGATGTTTCACTTCACACACATCACTTTGACACCACTAGTGTATGGCCCACATTCTTTCTTATAGTCATCACCTGTCAAAGCCACTGCCAGCAGTGTGTGTGTGTGTGTGTGTGCCAGGAATGCATGTTCAGCATGTCTTCAATTGCATGTGAATGGGTTTATTTGTGAGTGTTTAATATGAGTGGCAGCAAACAAGTGAGATTTTAATATGTCCAGGACCATTATGATATGATGTTTACAGTAGAAATACTCATATCATTAGGCTGAGGTTGTGGGTGTGAGCTTCCAGTTTCTGGATCATCCTGAGAGGCCACGGACAGGCTCTCTTCAGCTTTCTGGAGGTAGATGTAGTCCTGCCCTTTTCCAGTTAAAATGAAGAAGCATAATACTTGAAAAGAATATACAGGGGTAAGTATCTCACCCTGCCCTGTGATTGATAACAGAATATTTACATTTATGAATGCCAATAACCTTATGATGAAACACCTACTCTTTGGAGGTGAACTGGGAGGCTGAAGATGGATGGAATAACACCATCTCTGAGTCGGACAATCTGACCTGTCCTATCAAAATCGCCCTGCTTAAAATGTTCACAGCAAAGCACTGAGGAATCACTTGCAGTGAATCCTTTCCTCCTCAAAACCACTTCCCACTTCTTCCTGACATCTTTGTCTTTGGGAAACCTTCAAAATGAAAACAGGAGATTTGGGAGAGTCTGCACAAAAACATTTTACAAAGGAGGTCAAGCTTATTTTCTTCCTTCAAATTTCCTACAACCTTTCTTCAATAAAACTCCTATTTTGATGCATATCTGTTGTAAATGAACCATAGCTGCTCAAATTGTGAATAAGCTTGTTTGCAAACTATTCTACAGTCAGATATTCAGTTGTCTGTATTTTCACTTAAGTGGGGTGGGTATGAGACATGAGAGGTAGCTTACTGTTGGTGAATTACATGTGAATAATACAGTCTGTGCCACCTGTGTAAAATTCGCTGGTCAATGTTATACCAGTAATATTTGTTTTATTTCTACAGTAGCATTCTTATGTCAGTTGTAATTTAAGTCAGTGTTATGGAATCTGACTTAAAAAGTCTCAGCTCATAGCCGGGTGAACACTGGCACTAAACATAGCCTAGCTAGCTGGCTACGATTTCGCTGGTGGGCAGTACAGTAATATTCTAGTCACAAAATACAACCAATAGTAATGTTCAATCTTACTTGTGAAAAGTAATCCCCCATGCCCTGTTTTTGACGGTCCACCAATTTGAACAGGAATATGCTGCACAGTGCTCTGGCATCTTGTTCTTTCTGCTGCTCAACTAGGAGTACGATGACTGGTCCAAGATGGCGGCCGCATTTCTTGTGCCCCAGCAACCAATGCGGCGTCTACTCTTTATATGTCTATGGTCCCTGTGGCCGAGCCCTGTATATCCTCAAATCCTAGAACACCACTATGTACAGCAAACGTTGAAAAGTTGAAAACTAGCATTTATTATATTTACATACTGATAAATATTATTAATGATTACGTTAATATTATCATTTTGTTATTTTATTATTGTTATTTTGTAAAAGTGGCCCTAGGGCAAAGCAAGTTGAGTATCCGTGGTTCAGTGGTTTTCTCACCTGGAGAATTTTGATTTTGTTTAACCTATTTGAAATGCAACGTTTGTGTTTTTAAAGTTGTTGGCAGAAAAATTGTAAAATTTCCAACCAAAATGTTTTCATGTAAAAACAGCATCATCTTATCTATCTCGAGTCTGTTTGCCATATGTGAGTCTAATCAAATAATGTCTTTGTCTCAGAGGAGCAGTTCATCACTGATGGAAACATTGTGGTAGCCCGTGAGGCTACTGAAGAGGATCTGCTGGTGGTTCACACCAAACGCTACCTCAACAAATTAAAGGTTGGTTTGCTTTCCCTTAACACTGCAAACCTCTGTTGCATCTCTCATTATGACAACATAGCATTTTCATCACATTTGTTAATCTCATCACTTCTTTTTCTACATCTCCACTGTGTCTGACATGCATGACTCTGGAGCTGAGGCATCCGTCAGGATTTTAAAAGGATTTTAGTGCTGAGCAGTATGATGAACAATTTGTATCACAGTATTTTTTAAGATTGAGGCGGTTTTACGCTATATCACAGTATTTTTTTCATCATACTAGATAAATCACGATTCTGTTAATCCACAATTCAATTACACTTTTGATTTTAAGATCAAGATTCAATTTGATTTTGATTTAAACATTTTTAGACTGCATGGCATTTACCATAGGTTATATTGAATTTTTTTTATGTAAAACCTGAAAAACTTTTAAACACAAAAACAACAGCCACTAGATGGCAGAGGGTAATTTACAATAACAGCCTCCTCAATTTCCTCTCCTGCAAAAGGCTATTTTGACTTTAGTTTCACTAGCGTAGCTGGCACACTAGTTTTTCAGTCAGACAAGTTCGTTGTTTATGTAACTTAAGGGGAAGCCCACATGTTGCAACACCACTGACTCACAGGGAAGCAGGAGGACTTTCTAGATCCGTTGTGTCTCTGTCATCTCTGACTCTTGCAGTATCCATTATACATATATTATGGGTGGGGGAAAGAAATCGATACATAGTATCACGATATTTTGCATGGCAATATATCGATTTTTAAAATAATATAAGTTATTAATATTGAAAATACAAATAAAACTAAACCAATAAAATAATGATATCAATTGCTTTTTCAGTCCACTAGATAGTAGGCTTGGGTCGGTTTCCGGTTTTACCAGTCCGGTCCGGTGTACTGGCTTAAACCGGTTTAATTTTATGCAAATCAGCTAAACCGGCATTTGTCTCATTATGTGAGATCCTGGCAAATTGAAAGCATACATCATGTACCGACAACAAACGGCCCGACGACACGCATAAAACTAACTCCTGTTGCATTGACAATAAGCAAAAGACCACGTGATTAACATATTATGATTTTTGATCAGGCTATAAATGAAAATGAATGACAGCCAGACCGTGCGCATTATTCAGTTAAGAGCTCAGGCTGCAGTCTCAGGGCAGCGCTGCCGCTGCAGAGAAGAGAGCAGAGGAGATCAAATTACAGCGGGGGGAGGAGGGGGGGGCGTGTGCAAGGGAGATGTGCACGGCGCATGGTCAGGACCACCGTTGTTTACTAGAAAGTTTGTGTTTTGGGGTGAAGAGGAGACGTGATGGCAGAGTCCTTAGTTTCAAAGAAAACAAAAACTGCGCCAATATGGCAACATTTTGGATTTGAAGCTGAGGTGAGCCGAAAAACCTAGATGAACCTAGATGAAGCCACATGTAAACATTGCTTTAAAAAAGTAATGGCTAAGTGAGGCAATACCTCAAACTTACATGCTCACCTACGAAAGTATCACGCCTCCATTGCTGCTCAGATGGGCCCCGCAGCGAAAGGGGGACAGTCTTCTGCCGGACCTAGTACATCTACCCAACTATCGATAGAAGGGGCATTTGGTAAGGGCACTAAATACAAACGGGACAGTGTGAGATGGAAAGAATGCACTGAAGCAGTCACCACATTTATTGCCAAAGAAATGGTGGCGTTCAACACAGTGGAAAAACCTTCCTTTAAATCTTTACTGAAGACACTTGACCGTCAGTATGAGCCACCAGGTCGAAAATATTTCTCAGAAGTCGCCGTCCCTGAGATTTATAACAGACTGAGAAACGAAATACAAGTTTTAATCTCAGATGGCCCTCACTATGCTCTGACCACGGACATGTGGTCAAGTGTAGATATGACCCCTTACATGTCGCTGACGGTCCATTTTATTTTCAAAGAGTGGAAGATGGTGTCAAAGTGCCTGCAAACCAGCTTCTTTCCCGAAAACCACACGGCGGAGAATTTGGCTGATGCGCTTGACGAGGCGCTGCGTGAGTGGCAACTGGACCCCCAAAACTGTCAGCCATAACAACTGACAACGCAGCCAATATTGTGGCTGCAATAAAGAGACTGGGCTGGCAGTGGCTAAATTGTTTCGGCCATAATCTGAACCTGGCCGTGACAAACGCACTAACACATGAAAGACGGCGCACAGACCGAGCCTTGGGAGTCTACCGCAGTATCATTGGCCATTTTTCACACAGCTGGCAGAAAAAAAGGGACCTCAGAAAAGCACAACAAGAACTTGGTTTACCGGAGCACGCTCTCATTACGGTAAGCGGCTCATTATAAGAGGAATAAGAGAAAGAAAATAGAAAATAAGAAGTATTTTAAATATACAATATATAGGTTAACAGTGTAAATAATAATGAATAATGTGATCTCAATGTGTTAAGTGCAGGCAGGGGCGGCAGGTATCGTAGGCTATAGAAGGCTAAGCCTTCCCTAAAATTGACTGCTGTATATTGTTTTGTGTAGCCGAGACTGCATACTAATAAAGTTTAAAGAAAAAAAAAACTTGTGTTCAAGGCGTAAATTTATAGCTCTCTCACTGCGTCTCCAAAGCGCCCTCATGCGCTCCCAGTTGGGTGTTTTCAAAGGGTGCCTGGCGTTATCAGCTGAAAAAAAAAATGTTTTAGATTCAGGGCTTTATAATATCACTGCTCCATCATTAGAGCACGAGACGGATTCAGAGCATGTGAGCGGATTTCGCTCCGGTGCCCCTTAGGGATTAATATATTTCCCGAAAATTAGACATTTTCTATCCCGGGAAAAGAAGCACATTTTCCCAGGAATCCCAGGAAATTAATTTGTTTTGGAGCTATAATTACGGCTACCGTTACATCGCATTGGTCATATTTCAGGCAACACCATAGGCTAGCTGTGAACTAAAAGTTAATCTCCGATCTGTCACTGTCTGACTCAACAGCCTCATGGAAGTGATACTTTACAATTCTTCATATTATAAACTAACGAAATTCGTTAAAGCAACTCATTTGGTGTTTTCAAAGTCATGATATTAAGCTGAGACAGATTCTATAATCATTCGCGCACCAGTTGTTCAGAGCCGACTGGTGCGCAAGTCCAGCAGAAGGCTGGCACTGTGCGCGCGGTGATGTTAGATACAGTCGGCTTAATAAGTGTTTTGATATTTTCTAAGTTGCACTACGCTCTGTACTTAGTCTTATTTTATTTATTATTTTAAAGTTATACTTTTGAAGAAGAAACGTGAAGTTGCACAAGTCTTATTTTATTTACTTTTTTGTTTGATGTTCAAGAAGAAGAAAAGCTGATTTGAAAGGTTGTTGTGAGAAATAAAAACACTTTGTGTCACTTAGTTCAGTTGTCCTCCCGTTTGTGGTGCCGCTATAAACTCTCATGCATGAGCTCTCATTAAGCTCCCGTCAGGAGCGCTGGTTGAGTGACATGCCGCGCCTAGTGATCAAAGTCCGGTATACCGGTCCGGTCTGGTTTTTGGCTTAATATCAAACCGGTTTGGAAATTTTTACATCGGCCCAACCCTACTAGATAGGATACAATGTTGCTATGATAAAAATGATTAAAGTGAGATAAATAGACCGACAAACTTTATCTTATTACATAAAAACATTGTCAAAGTTATTTTTTGATGTTGACAAAGTTTGCCCTTAAGTTTCAATTGAAAAATATTAATAAGTCACAGTATATCACAAAATATGTTGTTACAGTACCCAGCATATTGCAATACATTTAATATCACAATAATATCTTATCGAGGCAATGCGCGACTGACATGGTTTTCGATTGCTTCCGATGAAACTTTAAAAATATGTGGATTTTACTGCAGTTGCGCAGTTATTTGCTATAACTTCACTTAACTGTTCCTATGTAATGCACTCGGGTCACTTTTGAACACTTTTTCGGCAGCCTAGTAGCAAGCCAGATGCCAAAAATGAAGGGGAAAGTTAAGAGCACCAAAGGCCCGGCGTTAACACTGGCCTCACCTGACTGCCATGCCCCAGACGCAGAGGGCATGTCGGGGGAAGAGGACACAGCTGTTCTTGAGGCCATTTGTAGCCTGCGCTCCTTGATAGTATCCGTGAAAACGGACATATATACTACTGTTGATAACCGAATTGAAGCAGTGTCCCAGATGTTCCGGATGGAAATTGTTTCTCTTAGGGAGGAATTTCGCCCTGCAATCGCCGCGCTCAAGATAACCAATAAAACACATGGCAAGAAGATCACAGACCTCGAGTCAGCGGCAACTAAAACTTCAGACTTGACTACAACACTGGAGACGGAGATTAAATGGCTTTCAGAGGAGCTGAAAGCGACGCAGACCAGATGTGACAGTTTGGAGGGCTTTTCTTGCAGGCACAACCTGAGGATAGTGGGGATTAAGGAAACAGTGGAAGGACCTCGTCCCACAGAGTTTAATGCAGGGCTGCTTAAGGACACTCTTGACATGGACGAGAAGCCCCTGGTGGACTGAGCACATAGATCTTCTCGTCCGAAACCCCGAGAGGGCCAGCGGCCCCGGGACTTCATCCTCAGGGTGCATTTCTTCCACGTTAAAATGGAGATACTACACCGAGCCCGCAAAGCTACGTTTGAGTTCCAGGGACAAAGATTTTCTATCTATCAGGAATTCACTCCTACAGTGGCCAGAGAACGTGCTGCCTTCGGAGATGTCAAGAGACAGCTTCGAGACCACCCGGAGGTGAAATACGGACTGCGGTTCCCTGCTCGCCTCTGGCTGAACCATGATAGGAAAGATCACTACTTTGACACCCCGGAGAAGGCTGGAGCTAACATCCATCGCTACATTAAGAAGTCATGAACTCCTTTGATATATACAGTACAGGCCAAAAGTTTGGACACACCTTCTCATTCAATGCGTTTTCTTTATTTTCATGACTATTTACATTGTAGATTCTCACTGAAGGCATCAAAACTATGAATGAACACATGTGGAGTTATGTACTTAACAAAAAAAGGTGAAATAACTGAAAACATGTTTTATATTCTAGTTTCTTCAAAATAGCCACCTTTTGCTCTGATTACTGCTTTGCACACTCTTGGCAGTCACCTGAAATGGTTTTCACTTCACAGGTGTGCCTTATCAGGGTTAATTAGTGGAATTTCTTGCTTTATCAGTGGGGTTGGGACCATCAGTTGTGTTGTGCAACTGTCAGGTTAATACACAGCTGACAGCCCTATTGGACAACTGTTAAAATTCATATTATGGCAAGAACCAATCAGCTAACTAAAGAAAAACGAGTGGCCATCATTACTTTAAGAAATGAAGGTCAGTCAGTCCAGAAAATTGCAAAAAGTTTAAATGTGTCCCCAAGTGGAGTCGCAAAAACCATCAAGCGCTACAACGAAACTGGCACACATGAGGACCGACCCAGGAAAGGAAGACCAAGAGTCACCTCTTCTTCTGAGGATAAGTTCATCCGAGTCACCAGCCTCAGAAATCGCAAGTTAACAGCAGCTCAGATCAGAGACCAGATGAATGCCACACAGAGTTCTAGCAGCAGACCCATCTCTAGAACAACTGTTAAGAGGAGACTGTGCGAATCAGGCCTTCATGGTGAAATAGCTGCTAGGAAACCACTGCTAAGGAGAGGCAACAAGCAGAAGAGATTTGTTTGGGCCAAGAAACACAAGGAATGGACATTAGACCAGTGGAAGTCTGTGCTTTGGTCTGATGAGTCCAAATTTGAGATCTTTGGTCCAACCGCCGTGTCTTTGTGAGACGCAGAAAAGGTGAACGGATGGATTCCACATGCCTGGTTCCCACTGTGAAGCATGGAGGAGGAGGTGTGATGGTGTGGGGGTGTTTTGCTGGTGACACTGTTGGGGATTTGTTCAAAATTGAAGGCACACTGAACCAGCATGGCTACCACAGCATTCTGCAGCGACATGCCATCCCATCCGGTTTGCGTTTAGTTGGACGATCATTTATTTTTCAACAGGACAATGACCCCAAACACACCTCCAGGCTGTGTAAGGGCTATTTGACCAAGAAGGAGAGTGATGGAGTGCTGCGGCAGATGACCTGGCCTCCACAGTCACCGGACCTGAACCCAATCGAGATGGTTTGGGGTGAGCTGGACCGCAGAGTGAAGGCAAAGGGGCCAACAAGTGCTAAACACCTCTGGGAACTCCTTCAAGACTGTTGGAAAACCATTTCAGGTGACTACCTCTTGAAGCTCATCGAGAGAATGCCAAGAGTGTGCAAAGCAGTAATCAGAGCAAAGGGTGGCTATTTTGAAGAAACTAGAATATAAAACATGTTTTCAGTTATGTCACCTTTTTTTGTTAAGTACATAACTCCACATGTGTTCATTCGTAGTTTTGATGCCTTCAGTGAAAATCTACAATGTAAATAGTCATGAAAATAAAGAAAACGCATTGAATGAGAAGGTGCGTCCAAACTTTTGGCCTGTACTGTACTACTGACAGGCCAAATGATTTGGCAATATAAGTAACTTTACTCTGACTTGCTGGGCCTACATTTTTTTTCTCTCTCTCTCTTTTCTCTCCCCGTTTTTACCCTTTCTTTTTATTTAGTTATTTTTTTATGCTTTGATGAGCGGGACAGTAAAATATAAGACATACTACCAATAAAGCTACCAAAAGGACAATACAGAAGAGAAAGGTGACCTGCTTTTATTTTCATTTGTATTTTATTTAGCAAGAGGGATGAACAATGTATGCTAATGTGTACTTTAAAGGGAGTAATCTTAAATTATTTTACTACGTTGACCAGCCTCGGGCTGGCCGTGGGACTCTTATTTTGAAAGACTTTCACACGGCGACAATAGGGCTCCCACCTGGATATATACGTTTGATTTTCCTCCTCCCATGGTGCTTTATTTTGATATTTAGATTTTTCTAGGAGCATAGGAACAACCAGTCGGTAAATCGTAGTGCAGTAATATTCTTTTCCATTTATACTAGAAATTCGTGGCTGTGGGTGTTTGTGGTTCATAGGAATCTCACAGACAGTATTCTGTGCGGGGACAGCATGTTACAGGTGGGCCTGTACCTCGCTTGGGGAGGTATTGTCTGGGAGGGGAGGGTTGGGGCGGGGTATAAGTGGAGTTGTTTAATGCCACCATTTGGGGGGGGGTTATGTTGTGATGCGTTTTTCTTATGTTTACAGTGCCAGACAATTAAGAGATGACTTATACAATTCAATAGGCTATACACCTAATTTCTTGGAATTCAAATGGCCTGCATTCCCTGATTCAGAGGAGCAAGGTCCTCACCTATCTTAGGAAAAATAAGACAGATCTCTGTTTCTCACAGGAAATGCATTTATGTATGAAAGAACATGAAAAGCTGGGCAGGCTCTGGTGGGGGTCAGATTTTTTTTAGGTCTTTTACATGTAGTTCAAGAGGGGTGTGTATTCTAGTGATTAAGAGGGTGCCTTTTCTACCTGAAAAGGTAGAGAGTGACCC
This sequence comes from Cephalopholis sonnerati, assembly GCA_019142605.1. Classification (NCBI taxonomy): domain Eukaryota; kingdom Metazoa; phylum Chordata; class Actinopteri; order Perciformes; family Serranidae; genus Cephalopholis; species Cephalopholis sonnerati. The sequence continues at coordinate 48,123,700 of JAGQAX010000002.1, forward strand.
TGGAGGACGATATGTACTAGTTACAAGTAAAATGTTCTCAGAGATGATCACTCTAGTGAATATCTATGCTCCCAACCATGATGACTTAACCTTTTTTCAAACCATATTTCTGAAACTGAGTAATATAGAAGGTGAAGTTGTCATGCGCGGTGATTTTAATCTGACACTAGATCGGATCCTAGATAGATCATACGATAGGAATGTCTCAGAAACAAAGTCAGCAAAGGCAATTAATAAATTCATGAAGGACTATGGTCTGTGTGAGATTTGGAGGTTTACACACCCCAAAGATAAAGAATATTCGTCCAATTCTCCAGCGTACAATTCGTATATGTTGCGTGCCTGCATGTTTTTGGGCCTGCCCTGTGTTTTGTGTTGTGTTTTTTTTTCCCCCCGTCTACGTGTAGCGTGCAGCTGATCCCAATTCCTCATCAGCGTGGCTATATGGGAAGGGAGGAGGAGAAGTCCCGGTGCCAGTGGGCCACAAGGCTGTCACAGTTGTGGGTTGAGCAGACGTGGGTATAACAGAATTTTTGGCATTGTACTGGTCATTGGTTGGCTGTGTGATTAATATTTTCCTTTTTGTGTCATTCCCCGTTACAGGCGTTCCGGTTCCCTTTTGGAGCTCGTTTTTCGTTGGTTGTTCTTTTACTTAATTTTCGTTGTAAATAAATTTCCCTTTTACCCGGCTATTTGTTTGACTGCCTTTTTTCTTCTTTTGAAAGATCCCCTATTTACCTGTGTTACTCCCCCCATCCCCTAGACCTCTGGTGGGGATGTAACAGTATACTAGGAGAGATTATTTTATTATCTCAGTATCTATTATTCATAGGGTCATCAGGTGCGATTATCTAGCCCGTGTCATATCAGATCACTCCCCTGTTTCACTAGCAATTCAACCAAAAGAACATTTTACCAGCTTTTATAGATGGAGGGTGAACCCTACCTTTTACATGATCCTAAATTTGAAGAATTTATATTGTCACAAATTAATATTTTCCTTGAAATTAATAAACCTACTGCCCCTTCTACTTCCAGGATAAAACATGAATCGAATAAACACTTGGAACAATTAAAATCAGATATTAAACAGCTAGAAAAAGAGCACTTTCGCACTCGGTCAGCAGACTTATATAAAGCCCTTGTGAGGAAGAGAAATCAATGTGACATCTCTGCCACTTATAAAGTTGAGAAGGCCATGTTAAGAACAAGGCAACACTACTATGAGCTGGGTGATAAAGGTCACAAACTGTTGGCCTGGCAATTGAAGAAACAAATCTCAAATTCCTATAGTCAGGAAGTAAAGAGGTCAGACTCTACACTGACTTGTAATCCACAAGAGATTAATAAATGCTTTAAATTTTTTTACGAACAGCTATATACATCAGAAAGAAAAAATATGGCTTCAAAATGTGAACTTTTCTTGAATTCATTGAATTTGCCAAAGTTATCAGCGGAAGAAAGGATATGCTAGATTGCCCAATAACTAAAGGAGAAGTATTGAATGCCCCTCTATGCCTTCAATCAGGAAAATCCCTGGGATTAGATGGCTATAGAGCCAAATTTTATAAAAAATTCCAACAACACCTGATTGGCCCTTTAATGGACATGTATCAGTATATTATTAAGAAGGGTGTGTTGCCTTTGACTATGCAGGAGGCATTGATCTCATTGATTTGTCAGCCGGAGAAGGACCCCACTCTACCTAGTTCATACCGCCGGATTTCGTTTCTTAAAGGGGAACTATTATGCTTTTCCACTTTTCTGACCTATAAATGTTGTTACAATGTGAGATACTTGTGTTAAACGATGCCAAAGCATCAATTAATGAGGTTTATGCATTTGGACGTGAGCCCTGCAAACTGTTTCGGAGGTAAGCAGGTAATGAGGGTAATGACAACAACAAGCTACGGCTAACGGCTAGCGTTACTTACCATTCAGAGACGTCTTGAAGTAACCTCTGTACTTCAGGCTGTCCAGTCTTTACCTCCGGATCGGATTCGGGATCCACCACATACGACTGTATTTCAAAAGTTGACATTTTCAAAAGTGAAATTCTCTCAACTTCCGCACTGGCAAAATAAGGAAGTGGGGCTCGGCAGCGCTCGGCAGCCCTTCGGAAGTCCTTGGGAGTGTGACCAATCACAGCGGAGTAGGCTCGGGGCCGGGGGGTGGAGTAAATGAAACAGACCGTTTTCGTGGGATGCGGGAAATACAAGGAAGTGATGCAGTGAGAGACACAGCGCCCCAAAGATCTATAAAGCTTTCAGTGCGGGTAATCTTGTGTAGCTGCTCTATAGGAGTCCAACAATCAATACAAAGACCCGAAAATGAGCATAATAGGTCCCCTTTAATTTAAAGGTTATTGCCCTTAGGCTGGAGAAATATCTCCCTTTATTAATAAATTAAGACCAGACTGGGTTTATTAGAAATCGTAGGGCAGCTAACAATCTAAGACGTCTTTTTCACATTATATCTTAAGTGAAGCAGTCAGAGGAGGCCGCAATAGTGGTGTCCCTCGATGCTGAAAAGGCGTTTGATCGGCTAGAGTGGGTGTTCCTTTTCAAGGTTCTAGAGCATTTCAATTTTGATAAATATTTTGTAAACTGTATAAAACTTATTTATGATAGCCCAAAAGCCAGAGTCAGCACAAATGGCATGATATCAGATCCCTTTCCCATAGGTCTATCTACAAGACAGGGGTGCCCCCTGAGTCCCCTATTATTTGCGTTGGTACTGGAACCTCTTGCTCAGAAGATAAGGGAGGAAGCTCAAATAGGAGGGCTTTTGGTGGGAGGGGTAGTGCATAAGATCTCAGTGTATGCTGATGACATTTTATTATACCTGCCACTGGCTTTGTGTGACCCCTCCTTTAGGATGTAGGACAAAAAGGCATTGAAAGAATAGAAGATTTATACCAAGGGGACACACTGAGGTCTTTTCGGGACTTAAGGGCTAGTTACCAAATTCCAGCCACGCACGTTTTTCAATATTTACAGTTACGACATTTTATACAGTCTAAACAAGGAGGCTCTCTAGACAGACCCAAGCTGCCTCCTCTGGAGTCCTTATTGTTCAAGGAAAAGCTGAGCAAACACATATCACAAATATATAGCTTATTATTAAAACATCCTAAGGCTAATACAGTAGCACTAAAAGACAGATGGGAAAAGGACCTGGGGATTCAGTTTACAGATGCACGCTGGAGTGAGATCAGTGAGCAATCACAGAGAACCTGTATCAACACCAGGTATAGGCTCTGCAATTACAAATTTATACACAAGGTATATTTCACACCTGAGAGACTGAGTCATATTAACACCGAATTATCTCCTCTCTGCCCCCACTGCAAACTAGAGACTGGTACATTTATACATATGGTGTGGTCTTGCCCTAAGGTTAGACAGTGGTGGCTTGAAATTGAGAATATTGTTGGGAATGTATTGTTACAGGATATTTCGTTATGGCCTGGGATCATAATGCTGGGGGACTTGACTGATCTGAACCTCCCCTCCCAAAGCATAAAGGGTTTCGTGAGCCTAGCCATTACAGCTGCCAAAATACGCATCACAACTAAATGGAATCATGAAGACCCCCCTAAAGTCACCCAATGGATTAATGAGGTTAATTCATGCGTCCCCTTAGAGAAAATAACTTACACTATTAGAGGGAGCCCACAGCTGTTTCATAAGACCTGGGACCCATGGATGACCTACATGGAATCAGGTCAGTGTATTGTTTGATTATTTACCTTTTTCAACTCCATTCTTAATTCCTATGCCTTGTGTGTGAGGGAACGGAGTGGCAGATCGGTCACTATGTGGGAGGGAGAGGATGTGCATATAGGTGTTTCTATGTTTTAAATGGTAGAGTTAATATCTCTTGTTGTGGCACTGGTTGTATATTGTGTTATGTTTTGCTTTGTTTGTATTTTGTTTTGTTATGTCTTAGTATGTCATGTTTGTCATAAATGATTGTGGAAAATGAATAAACAGACTTTTCCAAAAAATAAAATAAAATAAAATCTTATCGTGACCAAAGTATTGTGATAATATGGTATTGGAGGACCTCTGGCGATTGCCTTTCCTATTAACCATGGTGTCTGGAGATGTGCAGCTGATGTAACTGGTAAGCTCTGCTGTGTCATCCTTGAAGTGTTTTTTTTTTTTTTTTTTTTTCCTTCGGGCTCATACAAGTCCGATTTTTTAAGAACATTAAGCTTCTGAACAGCTGACTATCTTAAAGGACTGTCATGCTAAGTGGTTAGCATTAGGGCTGCAACGAGTAGTCACCTAATCGATGACTAATCGACTAGTAAAATAATCGATGACTATTTTAGTAGTCGACTCATTGGTTTGAGTCATTTTTCATAGAAAAGTACTCTAAAAGTACCCCAAAATACTCTTATTGCAGCCTCTTACGTTCACATATCGGCAACTTTACACACTCTCCCATGACGGTGAACTAAAACCCTCTGGCGTGAGTATGAAACAAGACATTAGAGGACATAATTTTGGGGTTTGGGAGAGACAGATCGACATTTTTCAACATTTTAACAAATTTTTCAATAAAATGACTAGTTGACTAATCGAAGAAATAATCAACAGACAATGAAAATCATCGTTAGTTGCAGCCCTAGTTAGCATGCTTTTCAGCAGCGTAATTTTGGAAATGTAGAATTACTGGTGTTACAAATTGTTGTGAGGCTTGTTTTGCCCTGTTGGAGAGTTAGTTGTGGGTTATTTTCAGTGCGCATGCGCCAACCGTGCGTGCAGCCTGTTGCGGTCGCTCCTGCTTGTTTTTCTTAATTTCTTACTTTTTTTGCTTAATACCTTATTACTTGTTTTTGTATTTTACGACCAATATTCCGAAGCTGTGCCCTCTTTAAACATGCTGATTGAGAGAGTTCTGGTCTATTTCTTTACTCTTTATTTACTACTTTCACTCGGACCCGGCACCACTGCGCAACAACTCCATGGCCGCATTGTTAACTCCAGAGATCAGCTGATTGCGCTGAGGCCGGCCGGCTTGGCGGCTGGAACATCAGCGATACCGGCTGAAATTTGGAGGAAAACTCACAGAGGATGCAGAGGAGGAATGAAACAGAAGCGGAAAAGAGCGAGGGTGAGACAACGGAGGCTTATGGAGAAGAGGATATATAAGCCGGGTCTCCCCTCTATCACCATGGGCAACGTGAGGTCACTGGGAAATAAAATGGACGAGCTAACAGCAGTCGCCAGGAGTCAGAAGGAGTACCGGGAGTGTAGTCTGATGTGTTTTACAGAGACATGGCTACACAAGGACATTCCCGACGACAACGTCTCCATCAGCGGCTTTCAGACTGTTCGGGCCGACCGGGACTGCACTGAAAGCGGTAAGCGCAAAGGAGGGGGGGTTGCCATGCTTGTCAACAACCGGTGGTGCAGTCCCGCTCACATTACTGTGAAGGAACAAATCTGTCGCCCGGATATTGAACTGTTTGCTGTTGGACTCAGACCGTATTATTTGCCCAGGGAGTTTTCACACGTGATTATGGTGACCGTCTACATCCCTCCCTCTGCCAACCCGACGTCGGCATGTGACGTCATCCATTCCGCCGTAGCCCGTCTGCAGACTCAATACCCGAGTGCTTTCATAGCTATCTTGGTGACTTCAACCACGTCACCATGGCAACAACACTTTCTAATTTCACTCAGTATGTGAGCTGTCCCACTAGAGGAGGGAGAACCCTGGACTTGCTGTATGCAAACACCAAGGACGCATACAGCTGCTCCCCCCTCCCCCCTCTGGGTAGATCAGACCACAACCTGGTGCATCTCAACCCCTGCTATGTGCCCCTAGTAAGGAGCCAGCCTGCGACCATGAGGACAGTGAGGAGGTGGTCAGAGGAGGCTTATGAGACACTGCAGGGCTGTTTTGAGGTGACAGACTGGCAGGCACTCTGTGAGCCACACGGGGAGGACATTGACGGGCTCACAGAGTGCATCACGGACTACATCACCTTCTGTGTGGACACCACTGTCCCAGCCAGGACCGTCCATTGTTACCCAAATAACAAACCATGGGTAACAAAGGACATCAAAGCCATCCTCAACGCCAAGAAGAGGGCCTTCAGAGCTGGTGACAGGGAGGAGGTGAGAACAATACAGGGGGAACTGAAGGTGAAGATCAGAGAGGCTAAGGAGAGGTACAGGAGAAAGCTGGAGTGGAAACTCCAGCAGAACAATATGAGGGAGGTCTGGAGTGGAATGAGGACCATCACAGGCTTCAGGACCAACAACAACAGAGGAGTTGAAGGCAGCGTGGACAGGGCCAATGAACTGAATCAGTTTTTTAACAGATTTGACACTGCTGGTCCCACCCACCCCCCCACTGACTCTTCTGCTGACTGTCTTGTGCAACCAACAGCCATTCCACCTTCCCCCACCCCTCCTGCTTACACCCCTCTACCCTCCAGTGTGAGCCCCCTTCACACCTCCTCCCCCAGTAGCCAGACTGACCACACTCCTCATCATGAAGACTACACCCCTCCTCCGCCTGACACCTCCACAATGTGCTTCACCACCGATCATGTGAGAAGACAGCTGATGAGACTCCACTCAAGCAAGGCTGCAGGCCCTGATGGTGTCAGCCCCAGGGTGCTCAAAGCCTGTGCCCCCCAGCTATGTGGAGTACTTCAGCATGTCTTCAACATGAGCCTGAGTCTCCGGAGGGTCCCCATGCTGTGGAAGACATCCTGCCTCGTTCCTGTGCCAAAGATGCCGCGTCCCAGTGGCTCCAAGGACTACAGACCCGTGGCATTGACCTCTCACATCATGAAGACCCTGGAGATACTTGTCCTGGAGCAGCTCCGGTCCATGGTCCAGCCACTCTTGGACCCCCTCCAGTTCGCCTACCAGCCCCGACTTGGAGTGGAGGACGCCATCATCTACCTGCTCAACCGCGTCTACGCCCAACTGGACAAGCCGGCGAGCACTATGAGAGTCATGTTTTTTGACTTCTCCAGTGCGTTCAACACAGCTCTACTGGGTGACAAGCTGACAGCTATGCAGGTGGATGCCTCTCTGGTGTCCTGGATTGTGGACTACTTGACTGGTAGACCACAGTACGTGCGCTTGCAACACTGTGTGTCAGACAGGGTGGTCAGCAATACCGGGGCCCCGCAGGGGACTGTCCTCTCTCCCTTCCTCTTCACCCTCTACACCACGGACTTCAGCTATTGCACTGAGACCTGCCATCTTCAGAAGTTTTCTGATGACTCTGCCATAGTTGGATGTATCAGCAAGGGTGATGAGGATGAGTACAGGGCTGCTGTGGATAACTTTGTCACATGGTGTGAGCAGAACCATCTGCAGCTCAACGTGGCAAAGACAAAGGAACTGGTGGTGGATTTGAAGAGAACCAAGACACCGGTGACCCCGATCTCCATCCATGGGGTCAGTGTGGACATTGTGGAGGACTATAAGTACCTGGGGGTCCACATTGACAATAAACTGGACTGGTCTAAGAACACTGATGCCCTCTACAGGAAGGGCCAGAGCCGTCTCTATTTTCTGAGGCGACTGAGGTCGTTCAACATCTGCCGGACTATGCTCAGGATTTTTTATGAGTCTGTGGTGGCCAGTGCTATCCTCTATGCTGTTGTGTGCTGGGGCAGCAGGCTGAGGGTGGCGGACGCCAACAGACTTAACAAACTGATCCGCAAGGCCAGTGACGTTGTGGGAATGGCGTGTGACTCTCTGGTGGTGGTGTCAGAGAGGAGGATGCTGTCTAAACTGCAAACTATCTTGGACAATGTCTCACACCCACTCCACCATGTGCTGGTCGGGCACAAGAGTACTTTCAGTGGGAGACTCATACCACCAAAATGCACCACGGAGCGCCACAGGAAATCATTCCTGCCTGTGGCCATCAAACTGTACAACTCCTCCCTCTGAGTTGCCCTTGGACTGTTTCAACACTATCACCAACTCATAATAAATTATTACATATTTATTCCAAAATAATCCGTGCAATAACTGACTACATTGTTCAGTCTGTATATAAGGTTCCTGTATATATTGTAAATTATGTTGTGTGGTCTCTACATATATATTTTGTAAATTATCTTCTTATATTTCTTATATTTTCTTCGTTTTGCACTATATCTTTTTTCTACACTTGTTTGCACTATATCTTCTTCTTTTTACACTTGTAAGGAGCACCTGTAACAAAAACAATTTCCCCTGGGGATCAATAAAGTATTTCTGATTCTGATTCTGATTCTGATTTATTGCTGTGCGATACAGTTAACCATTAGTAAGAAGGGTACACAGGTACACAGGCTCCCTCTCAATACACTCCATATAGCTTGCCCCGACTGTACAGATGCAGCCTCTTCATATTTCCCAGGCCACCCGACTGCCAGCCGACTGCCAGCCAGAAGCCAGCCAGTTCCCAGCCAAATACCATTTCCCGCCACCTTTCTGGGGGTGTGCCTGAATTCCACTGTAAGACGCCCATTTATTCAATTACAAAACAAAAAACACAAAACACGAAACACAAAAACTAAAGATTAAGAGGTGCTAGTACTTTCCCTGGTGGTATTTCCTTTCTATGCTACATTACTAATCTACTCTACTCAGCTCTCTCAGATGCAAATATTACACTTTTGTTGCACTATTTCTATTTTAAAAATTTATTTTGGCCTATAAGTTACAGTACTTTTGTATAATAATACAAATTTGTTGCTATGTTATATTATTATAGGTTACAATAAGCCACCCACCAGTATTTAAGTTATTAAAATGACCACATTTATTTGCTGCAGCATCGCTGTTATAAACACATTAGTTATTAGGGAAAACCTAAAATTTTGTTACAATTGGCCCTGGTCTCCCCTATCTGAAAATACTTAGGTAGTCACTCAGAATAATGAGAAATTTATTGAAAATAACTTGTGGAAAATTATTACTTAAATCATTTTGAAAAAGTTGCTCAGTAAGAGACTCAGTCAGTGTGATGATGTGTTTGACAGTGGGGGGTGGAAAGCTGCTCAGAACCCTCATTCACACATTCCATAAGAACAAAAAGGTCCTTGGTAATGCTAATGATGTGTGGAGGCTACCTCCACAAGACCGCTTTATTTCACATGAGCTCCCTTTGAGTTAGTAAGTTGCAGGAAACTTTGTCAACTTTTTGTAAGCTGCCTGTGACAAATTCATAATTAATACTAAGAATTTACAAATATGGTAAACATGACGTCATCAGGAAGGAAATCCCTCAGTCACACCCTTACAAGCCAAAGGCTTCAAATGAAGTGGAGAAATGAGAGGATGCATGTTTTTATACATTGTAGGATCAAAAATAGTAATTTGAATGGGTTTCAATCTGAATATTTGTTCATAGGGTCTTTAACGTGAGTATCTCCATTCACGTTGTTTACAAAAGGCTACAAATAAATAAAAAAAACAAGAAAATTACAACATTCAGAACTGCACCACCTGTATCAATATACATATCAATATATGAAGAACTGTAAAATGTCACTGCTGTGAGGTAGTTCAGACATCGACAGTGACGATGTGTTGTTAAATGTTTGCAACAAACGTGGGGGCTGGGAATCCCATTCAGATGATCGCTGCCCATTCAGAGGGAATGAAAAGGTTGATGATAATGTGTTTGAGCCGAAGAGTCATTTTCACACTGTAAAACAGCTGAATGGGCGACACTCTACATGAACGCCATAGATTGTTTAGAAACGGCCAGTGCTTACACAAGACATCTTGTTCACTTTATCTTTGAGTGATCGGTGACTTTATTGATTATTGAGAAACACCGCAGCACTCGCAGCAGCAGCTTGTGAACCGAACGGAACGAATCTGTCTCAGCTTGATATCATGACTTTGCAAGCACCAAATGACTTGCTTTAACGAATTCCGTTAGATTATAATATAAAGAATTATGAAATATCATTTCCATGAATCTGTTTAGACAGACAGCGGCAGATCGCTGAGGTGAAGCCTGCTGTGTGCGGCAGGGAGAGCGCTGTACAGTCCGGATATCAAAATAATAATTAAATAAGATAAGATCTACATCTTGCACAGGGACTGCTTTGTGTGGGGAGAGCAACGGCCCGATGTATATGCCGCCAGGCTTTTCATGACTCTCACACCATTTGATACATATGGGAGCTGGGTGAAGAGGGCAAATTGGTCAGGCACCAACAGGAAGATGGCACTACCCGTGAGCCTAAAAGAAAAGGTTCACTCGTATGTCGCACAGAGGTTCCCGGTCCTGACCAGGGTGCAGTGGCATCTGTCTCAGCTTGATATCAAGACTTTGCAAGCACCAAATGACTTGCTTTAACGAATTCTGTTAGATTATAATATAAAGAATTGTGAAATATCATTTCCATGAATCTGTTTAGACAGGCAGCGGCAGATTGCTGAGGTGGAGCCGTGCTGTGCACCGCGCATATGTAATCATTTCCAATATTCACAGGCTGTTTTTATCTAACGAAAGATTCTGTTTCAGTCCACATTTGATGACATGTAGTCTTTGAAAAACAACATTTTCGCTGAGGTTAAAAAAAAAATCCTCGTCTTTCTCACATTGTGTATAGGGAGTGGTGTGGTCCCACAGCACTAGCACAGTAAGATATGTATATATATATAGCCACGTTCCATGCTGTTGTAAAATCAGTGTAACCCACTGGTAGAATCTTAGCGTCTGTGTTGCTTGGCAACCATTCAGTCCACTCGATCTTGCTTGGTGGAAGAATGAGTAGTTCTCAGTTTTATTGTTGCATTATTACCAATAAATTGTTGATTGTTTTTCATGTGTGTTTATTTTATGGGCTGTGCGTCGTGCCTTAGAACGCCCCTCAGCCGTTGTAAAAATCACTGTAACCTACGGCTTCTGGGGGCTTATTGCTTAAACATATATATATATATATAGATATATATATTTATATATATATATAGATATATATATTTATATATACATAGTTCTGTTGCATAATGTGACGTCTGTTGCCTACGTTTTCTCCGTTTTGCTCAGTTTACAAGCAAATGTGCAACCGGAGTTTTGCAAGATCTCCAAGTTTTTAAAATGCGTCATTTTCAGAGGCGAATTCTCCGTTTGTGTGTAAACTAAGGGTGCAAACGAAGGTTTATGTCTCCGTTTCTAAAAATACCCGTGTACGTGTAAACGGGGCATCAGTTACAGTACTTTTGTACAATAATATAAATTTGTTGCTAGGCTATATTATTATAGGTTACAATAAGCCACCCAGCAGTATTTAAGTTATTAAAATGACCACCTTTATCTTCTGCAACATCGCTGTTATAAACACATTAGTTATTAAGGAAAACCTAAAATTTTGTTACAATTGGCCCTGGTCTCCCCTATCTGAAAATACTTAGGTAGTCACTCAGAATAATGAGAAATGTACTGAAAATAGCTTAGTGCCTGAAAAAAATTACTTGAATCATTTTGAAAAAGTTGCTTAGTAAGAGACTTACTCAGTGTGATGATGTGTTTGACAGTGAACAGAATAGAATAGAATATACTTTATTGTCCCCTAGGGGAAATTTGTCATGGACTCACAGTGCACATATGTAGCTGCCCCCTTGGGGGGGTGGAAAGCTGTTCAGATCGCACATTCACACATTCAGTAAGAACGAAAAGGTTCGTGGTAATGTAAATGATGTGTGGAGGCTACCTCACCTTCAGACATAAACAGCACCACTTTATTTCACGTGCGCTCTCTTTGAGTTAGTAAGTTACGGGAAACTTTATCAACTTTGTGAAAGCTGCCTGTGACAAATTCATAATTAGTATAAAGAATTTACAACAAACACATTTTCTTTTAGCTATTTTTTTTTTTTTAATCATGTCCTGCACCAGATCTCCTTGTCTCAGAGTATTGGCTAAATCTCTCAGAATAAGGAGAGACTCATACGGGCATACGGAAATGCAATGTGCACGCTGGAGACACATGGGCGTGCACGCATGCACACTCACATGCATACATTCCCCCACACACATATTCACACACCCACACAAACTTAATGCCTCAGGGTTTGTGTGGAGAGCGGACGCAGAGGAGAGTAGTGCGAGTGCGAGCACGTATTTCCTCCATTTGTCAAATATGGTAAACATGATGTCATTGGGAAGGAAATACCTTTACAAGCCACAGGCTTTAAATGAAGCGGAGAAATGAGAGGATGCATGTTTTATACTTTGTATTCGAGCAGGATCAAAAATAGTGATTTGAATGGGTTTCAATCGGAATATTTATGTTCATAGGGTCTTTAACGTGAGTTTCTCTGTTCATGTTGTTTACAAAAGGCTACAAAAAAAAAAACCATGAGAAAATTACAACACTAAGATTTGCACAATCTGTATCAATATACATATTAATATATATGAAGAACTGTAAAAAATCACTATTGTGAGGTAGTTCAGACATAAACAGTGATGATGTGCTGTTGAATGCTTGCAACAAAAGTGGGGGCTGGGAATCCTATTCAGGTGGCACACTACCTCACCTTCAGAAATAAACAAGACCACTTTATTACATGCGCTCCTTTCGAATTATTAAGTTACGGGAAACTTTATCAGCTTTGTGAAAGCTTCCAGGGACAAATTCATAATTAATATTAAGAATTTACAACAAACACATTTTCTTTTAGATATTCCTTTTTTTTTTTAAATAACGTCCTGCTCCAGGTCTCCTCTTCTCAGAGTAATAATAATAATAATTAAAGCTGCAAGCAGCGTTGAACGGGCCCTCGCACCCCACGCAACTCGGGGCCTGGCGCGGCCGCCACCGTCTCGCCAGAGGTCGACCGGCAGACGAGGCGCTGAATGTTCGCTTCCTTCGGACAGTGTAGGAACCAATGCGTTGCGACTTCCCGTCTCCACTGGGTGGCGCTATGACTCTGACTCCTGAGCGTCATGTGGGTGTGTTCATGCCAGGACTATTATCATACATGTGAAGTTTGGAGCAGATTCGACCATTACATCCCATGTTATGGCAATATCGCGTTTCATGGTGAGACATCAAGTGTCGACGCCATGTCACAGCCACACCGTTCCATGCTGAGCAATTCTCTTAATATGTTTTGATCACACACTTGTGTAGATGGTACACACCAGTTTTGGAGTTAATTGATTCATTTCTGGAGGAGGAGATCATTAAAATACAACACGTGGAAAACGCCAAAAATGACTGTAAATTTCAAAATGGCCGACTTCCTGTCGGGTGTGGCCTATATGTGCAAGAGGCTTTTTTGTGCGTCTGGACACGATACATGTGCATACTGATTTTCGTGCACGACGGTGAAAGTTGTTATGGGGGACGCTGCACTTTAAGGGGCGTGGCCAAGCCATACGGCCACGCTTATTGATGAAACTCATACTATACATTCAGGTCTGGACTGTTAACAAACATGTGAAGTTTGGTGAAGAATGGACAATGTATGCCAAAGTTATACTAATTTCGTGTTTTATGGCGAGACATCAAACTTCGCCGCCACCTGACAGCCAAACCGTTTAACATAGGGAAAATCGTATGATAACTTTTGATCATCAAGTGGTCTAGTTGATGCACGCCAAATTTGAAACCGATCCGATGAATCATGTAGGAGGAGATAGAAAAAGTACGAGGAGTGCGAATCGCCCAATCTGGCGTCAAATTCAAAATGGCTGACTTCCTGTTGGGTGTAGCCAATGGGTCCAAGAGGCTTTTTTGTGCGTCTGGATGTGATACATATGTGTACCAATTTTCATGCATGTCGGTGAAACGTGCCGTAGGGGCTGATGTTTAAAGGGTGTGGCCAAGCCATTTGGCCACGCCCATCAACGAAATTCATATCACATGTTCAGGGCTGGACTGTTAACACACATGTGAAGTTTCAGGCAGATATGACCAAGGACACTGAAGTTAAGGCCACTTAACTGCGTTTTGGCGAAGCGTTGACTTCGCCGCCCTGTGGGCGGAACGCCGTTCGGCGATACGTCACAAATCTTCATCATGTAGCATTACCAACGTGTTGAGGCCTTTCTGACCAATTTTGAGTTGGATATACTGAACTTGCTGAGAGTAGCACCTCAAAGTCTAAAACATCGCTTTTCCTGTCGCCAGCAGGGGGCGCTTTGAGAACGGGGGAATTTTTTGATGTTGGCGTGATGAAGGCCGGACTACGATCATACCCAGCAAGTTTTGTGCCGATTGGACTTATCATGCCCAAGTAACAGCACTTTTTTTGGGGGGGGGGGGGGTTTTGGCGAGACGTCAAACTTCGCCGCCACCTGACGGCCAAACCGTTTAACGTAGGGAAAATCGTATGATAACTTTTGATCATCAAGTGGTCTAGTTCCAGCACGCCAAATTTGAAGCCGATCCAATGAACCGTGTAGGAGGAGATAGCTCTGAGAGAATTCTTGGAAATCGCCAAAATCGGTAAAAAAATGAATATTCAAATCAAAATAGCCGGCTTCCTGTTGGTTTTAGAAAAAAGTCCAACTGCGCATTTTCGTGCGTCTTGGGATGATACACGACCTCCCCGAATTTCGTGGAATTTGGTCAAACGGGCTGCCAGTGGGAGCCGATTGAAATTTTCTAGGGGGCGCCATTTCGCCATTTTGCAACGGGCATCGTTTAAATTTTGCGTACACATAAATTTTCACCAAGACGAATGTGCATGCCAAATTTGGTGAGTTTTCGAATATGTTAAAGCCCCCAAAAATGCGTTTAAAGTCGCGGAAAAAAATAATAATAATTAAAGCTGCAAGCAGCGTTGAACGGGCCCTCGCACCCCACGCAACTCGGGGCCTGGCGCGGCCGCCACCGTCTCGCCAGAGGTCGACTGGCAGACGAGGTGCTGATTGTTCCCCTCCTTCAGACAGTGTAGGAACCAATGCGTTGCGACTTCCCGTCTCCACTGGGTGGCGCTATGACTCTGACTTCTGAGCGTCATGTGGGTGTGTTCATGCCAGGACTATTATCATACATGTGAAGTTTGGAGCAGATTCGACCATTAGATCCCATGTTATAGCAATATCGTGTTTCATGGTGAGACATCAAGTGTCGACGCCATGTCACAGCCACACCGTTCCATGCTGAGCAATTCTCTTAATATGTTTTGATCACACACTTGTGTAGATGGTACACACCAGTTTTGGAGTTAATTGATTCATTTCTGGAGGAGGAGATCATTAAAATACAACACGTGGAAAACGCCAAAAATGACTGTAAATTTAAAAATCGCCGACTTCCTGTCAGATGTGGCCTATATGTGCAAGAGGCTTTTTTGTGCGTCTGGACACGATACATGTGCATACTGATTTTCGTGTACGTCGGTGAAAGTTGTTATGGGGGGACGCTGCACTTTAAGGGGCGTGGCCAAGCCATACGGCCACGCTTATTGATGAAAGTCATACTATACATTCAGGTCTGGACTGTTAACAAACATGTGAAGTTTGGTGAAGAATGGACAATGTATGCCCAAGTTATACTAATTTCGTGTTTTATGGCGAGACATCAAACTTCGCCGCCACCTGACGGCCAAACCGTTTCACAATGCAAAAATCTGCTTATAAGTTTTGATTACACCTTTGTCTAGATGGCACACAATGATTTTGAAGTTGTTCTGATGCATCCTGTAGATGGAGTTCATTAAAATACAACACGAGGAAAACGCCAAAAATGACCATTAAATTCAAAATGGCCGACTTCCTGTTGGGTTTGGCCAATGGGTCCAAGAGACTTTTTTGTGCGTCTGGATGTGATACATATGTGTACCAATTTTCATGCATGTCAGTGAAACGTGCCGCAGGGGCTGATGTTTAAAGGGTGTGGCCAAGCCATTTGGCCACGCCCATCAACGAAATTCATATCACATGTTCAGGGCTGCACTGTTAACACACATATAAAGTTTCAGGCAGATATGACCAAGGACACTGAAGTTAAGGCCACTTAACTGCGTTTTGGCGAACCATTGACTTCGCCGCCCTGTGGGCGGAACGCCGTTCGGCGATACGTCACAAATCTTCATCATGTAGGATTACCAACGTGTTGGGGCCTTTCTGACCAATTTTGAGTTCGATATATTGAACGTGCTGAGAGTAGCACCTCAAAGTCTAAAACATCGCTTTTCCTGTCGCCAGCAGGGGGCGCTTTGAGAACGGGGGAATTTTTTGATGTTGGCGTAATGAAGGCCGGACTACGATCATACCCAGCAAGTTTTGTGCCGATCGGACTTATCATGTCCAAGTAATAGCACTTTTGTTTTTTGGGGGTTTTTTGGCGAGACGTCAAACTTCGCCGCCACCTGATGGCCAAACCGTTTAACATAGGGAAAATCGTATGATAACTTTTGATCATCAAGTGGTCTAGTTCCAGCACGCCAAATTTGAAGCCGATCCGATGAATCATGTAGGAGGAGATAGAAAAAGTACGAGGAGTGCGAATCGCCCAATCTGGCGTCAAATTCAAAATGGCTGACTTCCTGTTGGGTGTAGCCAATGGGTCCAAGAGGCTTTTTTGTGCGTCTGGATGTGATACATATGTGTACCAATTTTCATGCATGTCGGTGAAACGTGCCGCAGGGGCTGATGTTTAAAGGGTGTGGCCAAGCCATTTGGCCACGCCCATCAACGAAATTCATATCACATGTTCAGGGCTGGACTGTTAACACACATGTAAAGTTTCAGGCAGATATGACCAAGGACACTGAAGTTAAGGCCACTTAACTGCGTTTTGGCGAACCGTTGACTTCGCCGCCCTGTGGGCGGAACGCCGTTCGGCAATACGTCACAAATCTTCATCATGTAGCATTACCAACGTGTTGAGGCCTTTCTGACCAATTTTGAGTTGGATATACTGAACGTGCTGAGAGTAGCACCTCAAAGTCTAAAACATCGCTTTTCCTGTCGCCAGCAGGGGGCGCTTTGAGAACGGGGGAATTTTTTGATGTTGGCGTGATGAAGGCCGGACTACGATCATACCCAGCAAGTTTTGTGCCGATCGGACTTATCATGCCCAAGTAATAGCACTTTTGTTTTTTGGGGTTTTTTTTGGCGAGACGTCAAACTTCACCGCCACCTGACGGCCAAACCATTTAACGTAGGGAAAATCGTATGATAACTTTTGATCATCAAGTGGTCTAGTTCCAGCACGCCAAATTTGAAGCCGATCCAATGAACCGTGTAGGAGGAGATAGCTCTGAGAGAACACTTGAAAATCGCCAAAATCGGTAAAAAAATGAATATTCAAATCAAAATAGCCGGCTTCCTGTTGGTTTTAGAAAAAAGTCCAACTGCGCATTTTCGTGCGTCTTGGGATGATACACGACCTCCCCGAATTTCGTGGAATTTGGTCTAACGGGCTGCCGGTCGGAGCCGATTGAAATTTTCTAGGGGGCGCCATTTCGCCATTTTGCAACGGGCATCGTTTAAATTTTGCGTACACATAAATTTTCACCAAGACGAATGTGCATGCCAAATTTGGTGAGTTTTGAAATATGTTAAAGCCCCCAAAAATGCGTTTAAAGTCGCGGAAAAAAAAAAAATAATAAAAAAAAAAAAAAAAAAATAATAATAATAATAATTAAAGCTGCAAGCAGCGTTGAACGGGCCCTCGCACCCCACGAAACTCGGGGCCTGGCGCGGCCGCCACCGTCTCGCCAGAGGTCGACCGGCAGACGAGGCGCTGAATGTTCGCCTCCGTCGGACAGTGTAGGAACCAATGCGTTGCGACTTCCCGTCTCCACTGGGTGGCGCTATGACTCTGACTCCTGAGCGTCATGTGGGTGTGTTCATGCCAGGACTATTATCATACATGTGAAGTTTGGAGCAGATTCGACCATTAGATCCCATGTTATAGCAATATCGTGTTTCATGGTGAGACATCAAGTGTCGACGCCATGTCACAGCCACACCGTTCCATGTTGAGCAATTCTCTTAATATGTTTTGATCACACACTTGTGTAGATGGTACACACCAGTTTTGGACTTAATTGATTCATTTCTGGAGGAGGAGATCATTAAAATACAACACGTGGAAAACGCCAAAAATGACTGTAAATTTCAAAATGGCCGACTTCCTGTCGGGTGTGGCCTATATGTGCAAGAGGCTTTTTTGTGCGTCTGGACACGATACATGTGCATACTGATTTTCCTGCACGTCGGTGAAAGTTGTTATGGGGGACGCTGCACTTTAAGGGGCGTGGTCAAGCCATACGGCCAGCTTATTGATGAAACTCATACTATACATTCAGGTCTGGACTGTTAACAAACATGTGAAGTTTGGTGAAGAATGGACAATGTATGCCAAAGTTATACTAATTTCGTGTTTTAAGGTGAGATATCAAACTTCGCCGCCACCTGACGGCCAAACCGTTTCACGATGCAAAAATGTGCTTATAAATTTTGATTACACCTTTGTCTAGATGGCACACAATGATTTTGAAGTTGTTCTGAAGCATCCTGTAGGTGGAGTTCATTAAAATACAACACGTGGAAAACGCCAAAAATGACCATTAAATTCAAAATGGCCGACTTCCTGTTGGGTTTGACCAATGGGTCCAAGAGACTTTTTTGTGCGTCTGGATGTGATACATATGTGTACCAATTTTCATGCATGTCAGTGAAACGTGCAGCGGGGGCTGATGTTTAAAGGGTGTGGCCAAGCCATTTGGCCACGCCCATCAACGAAATTCATATCACATGTTCAGGGCTGGACTGTTAACACACATGTAAAGTTTCAGGCAGATATGACCAAGGACACTGAAGTTAAGGCCACTTAACTGCGTTTTGGCGAACCGTTGACTTCGCCGCCCTGTGGGCGGAATGCCATTCGGCGATACGTCACAAATCTTCATCATGTAGCATTACCAACGTGTTGAGGCCTTTCTGACCAATTTTGAGTTGGATATACTGAACGTGCTGAGAGTAGCACCTCAAAGTCTAAAACATCGCTTTTCCTGTCGCCAGCAGGGGGCGCTTTGAGAACGGGGGAATTTTTTGATGTTGGCGTGATGAAGGCCGGACTACGATCATACCCAGCAAGTTTTGTGCCGATCGGACTTATCATGCCCAAGTAATAGCACTTTTGGTTTTTGGGGTTTTTTTGGCGAGACGTCAAACTTCGCCGCCACCTGACAGCCAAACCGTTTAACATAGGGAAAATCGTATGATAACTTTTGATCATCAAGTGGTCTAGTTGATGCACGCCAAATTTGAAGCCGATCCGATGAATCATGTAGGAGGAGATAGAAAAAGTACGAGGAGTGCGAATCGCCCAATCTGGCGTCAAATTCAAAATGGCCGACTTCCTGTTCGGTGTAGCCAATGGGTCCAAGAGGCTTTTTTGTGCGTCTGGATGTGATACATATGTGTACCAATTTTCATGCATGTCGGTGAAACGTGCCGCAGGGGCTGATGTTTAAAGGGTGTGGCCAAGCCATTTGGCCACGCCCATCAACGAAATTCATATCACATCTTCAGGGCTGGACTGTTAACACACATGTGAAGTTTCAGGCAGATATGACCAAGGACACTGAAGTTAAGGCCACTTAACTGTGTTTTGGCGAACCGTTGACTTCGCCGCCCTGTGGGTGGAACGCCGTTCGGCGATACGTCACAAATCTTCATCATGTAGCATTACCAACGTGTTAAGGCCTTTCTGACCAATTTTGAGTTGGATATACTGAACGTGCTGAGAGTAGCACCTCAAAGTCTAAAACATCGCTTTTCCTGTCGCCAGCAGGGGGCGCTTTGAGAACGGGGGAATTTTTTGATGTCGGTGTGATGAAGGCCGGACTACGATCATACCCAGCAAGTTTTGTGCCGATCGGACTTATCATGCCCAAGTAATAGCACTTTTGTTTTTTGGGGTTTTTTTTGGCGAGACGTCAAACTTCGCCGCCACCTGACGGCCAAACCGTTTAACTTAGGGAAAATCGTATGATAACTTTTGATCATCAAGTGGTCTAGTTCCAGCACGCCAAATTTGAAGCCGATCCAATGAACCGTGTACGAGGAGATAGCTCTGAGAGAATTCTTGGAAATCGCCAAAATCGGTAAAAAAATGAATATTCAAATCAAAATAGCCGGCTTCCTGTTGGTTTTAGAAAAAAGTCCAACTGCGCATTTTCGTGCGTCTTGGGATGATACACGACCTCCCCGAATTTCGTGGAATTTGGTCAAACGGGCTGCCGGTGGGAGCCGATTGAAAATTTCTAGGGGGCGCCATTTCGCCATTTTGCAACGGGCATCGTTTAAATTTTGCGTACACATAAATTTTCACCAAGACGAATGTGCATGCCAAATTTGGTGAGTTTTCGAATATGTTAAAGCCCCCAAAAATGCGTTTAAAGTCGCGGAAAAAAAAAAAATAAATAATAATAATAATAATAATAATCCTAAGGAAAACAATAGGGTCCTCGCACGGTACGTGCTCGGGCCCTAATAATAATAATCCTTAGGAAAACAATAGGGTCCTCGCACGGTACGTGCTCGGGCCCTAATTAAAGCTGCAAGCAGCGATGAACGGGCCCTCGCACCTTCACGCAACTCGAGTGTGCTGGCAGGATGCCGGCGCATGCGGACGTTCATTCCTGTCGAAGGCAGATCCCTCACTCAGGACTTACACGTCATATCCCTCAAATCATACGAAGACATGTAATATTGCCAGTAGGTGGCGCCGTACTAATAACCACGTATTGGTGTATAGATGTGTTCAGGGCAGGATTGTCATCAATCCTGTGAAGTTTGGGGAATATTGGAACATGTATGGTGAAGTTGCAAACCAGTTATAAGCAAAATCAAAATGGTAGACTTCCTGTTGGGTTTGGCACATGCCTCCAAGAGGCTTTTTTATATGTCTTTCAGTGATGCACGTGCGTACCAAGTTTCATAGATGTAGGTCGAACCAGCATCAGGGGCTGCTTCGTAGAAAATTTGTAGGGGGCGCTGTTGAGCCATGTTGGCACACCAGAGCAGAAAAATCCCATCAGCCAACACAAATCAGATACTGTCATATGTGTGCCAAGTTTCATGACTTGAAAAGCATCCCTTACCCCTCAAAATCTACTTCGTCTTCATGCATGTCAGTGAAACGTGCCGCAGGGGCTGATGTTTAAAGGGTGTGGCCAAGCCATTTGGCCACGCCCATCAATGAAATTCATATCACATGTTCAGGGCTGGACTGTTAACACACGTGAAGTTTCAGGCAGATATGACCAAGGACACTGAAGTTAAGGCCACTTAACTGCATTTTGGCGAACCCTTGACTTCGCCGCCCTGTGGGTGGAACGCCGTTCGGCGATACGTTACAAATCTTCATCATGTAGCATTACCAACGTGTTGAGGCCTTTCTGACCAATTTTGAGTTGGATATACTGAACGTGCTGAGAGTAGCACCTCAAAGTCTAAAACATCGCTTTTCCTGTCGCCAGCAGGGGGCACTTTGAGAACGGGGGAATTTTTTGATGTTGGCATGATGAAGGCCGCACTACGATCATACCCAGCAAGTTTTGTGCTGATCGGACTTATCATGCCCAAGTAATAGCACTTTTGTTTTTTTGGGTTTTTTTGGCGAGACGTCAAACTTCGCCGCCACCTGACGGCCAAACCGTTTAACATAGGGAAAATCTTATGATAACTTTTGATCATCAAGTGGTCTAGTTGATGCACGCCAAATTGGAAGCCGATCCGATGAATCATGTAGGAGGAGATAGAAAAAGTACGAGGAGTGCGAATCGCCCAATCTGGCGTCAAATTCAAAATGGCTGACTTCCTGTTGGGTGTAGCCAATGGGTCCAAGAGGCTTTTTTGTGCGTCTGGATGTGATACATATGTGTACCAATTTTCATGCATGTCGGTGAAACGTGCCGTAGGGGCTGATGTTTAAAGGGTGTGGCCAAGCCATTTGGCCACGCCCATCAACGTGATTCATATCACATGTTCAGGGCTGGACTGTTAACACACATGTGAAGTTTCAGGCAGATATGACCAAGGACACTGAAGTTAAGGCCACTTAACTGCATTTTGGCGAACCCTTGACTTCGCCGCCCTGTGGGCGGAACGCCGTTCGGCGATACGTTACAAATCTTCATCATGTAGCATTACCAACGTGTTGAGGCCTTTCTGACCAATTTTGAGTTGGATATACTGAACGTGCTGAGAGTAGCACCTCAAAGTCTAAAACATCGCTTTTCCTGTCGCCAGCAGGGGGCGCTTTGAGAACGGGGGAATTTTTTGATGTTGGCATGATGAAGGCCGGACTACGATCATACCCAGCAAGTTTTGTGCTGATCGGACTTATCATGCCCAAGTAATAGCACTTTTGTTTTTTGGGGTTTTTTTGGCGAGACGTCAAACTTCGCCGCCACCTGACGGCCAAACCGTTTAACATAGGGAAAATCGTATGATAGCTTTTGATCATCAAGTGGTCTAGTTGATGCACGCCAAATTGGAAGCCGATCCGATGAATCATGTAGGAGGAGATAGAAAAAGTACGAGGAGTGCGAATCGCCCAATCTGGCGTCAAATTCAAAATGGCTGACTTCCTGTTGGGTGTAGCCAATGGGTCCAAGAGGCTTTTTTGTGCTTCTGGATGTGATACATATGTGTACCAATTTTCATGCATGTCGGTGAAACGTGCCGCAGGGGCTGATGTTTAAAGGGTGTGGCCAAGCCATTTGGCCACGCCCATCAACGAAATTCATATCACATGTTCAGGGCTGGACTGGGGAATTTTTTGATGTTGGCATGATGAAGGCCGGACTACGATCATATCCAGCAAGTTTTGTGCTGATTGGACTTATCATGCCCAAGTAATAGCCCTTTTTTTGGGGGGGGGTTTTTTTGGCGAGACGTCAAACTTCGCCGCCACTTGATGGCCAAACCGTTTAACGTAGGGAAAATCGTATGATAACTTTTGATCATCAAGTGGTCTAGTTCCAGCACGCCAAATTTGAAGCCGATCCAATGAACCGTGTAGGAGGAGATAGCTCTGAGAGAATTCTTGGAAATCGCCAAATTTGGTAAAAAAATGAATATTCAAATCAAAATAGCCGGCTTCCTGTTGGTTTTAGAAAAAAGTCCAAGTGCGCATTTTCGTGCGTCTTGGGATGATACACGACCTCCCCGAATTTCGTGGAATTTGGTCAAACGGGCTGCCGGTGGGAGCCGATTGAAATTTTCTAGGGGGCGCCATTTCGCCATTTTGCAACGGGCATCGTTTAAATTTTGCGTACACATACATTTTCACCAAGACGAATGTGCATGCCAAATTTGGTGAGTTTTCGAATATGTTAAAGCCCCCAAAAATGCGTTTAAAGTCGCGGAAAAAAAATAAAATAAAACAAAAATTAAAGCTGCAAGCAGCGTTAAACGGGCCCTCGCACCCCACGCAATTCGGGGCCTGGCGCGGCCGCCACCGTCTCGCTAGAGGTCGACCGTCAGACGAGGCGCTGAATGTTCGCCTCCTTCGGACAGTGTAGGAACCAATGCGTTGCGACTTCCCGTCTCCACTGGGTGGCGCTATGACTCTGACTCCTGAGCGTCATTTGGGTGTGTTCATGCCAGGACTATTATCATACATGTGAAGTTTGGAGCAGATTCGACCATTAGATCCCATGTTATAGCAATATCGTGTTTCATGGTGAGACATCAAGTGTCGACGCCATGTCACAGCCACACCGTTCCATGCTGAGCAATTCTCTTAATATGTTTTGATCACACACTTGTGTAGATGGTACACACCAGTTTTGGAGTTAATTGATTCATTTCTGGAGGAGGAGATCATTAAAATACAACACGTGGAAAACGCCAAAAATGACTGTAAATTTCAAAATGGCCGACTTCCTGTCGGGTGTGGCCTACATGTGCAAGAGGCTTTTTTGTGCGTCTGGACACGATACATGTGCATACTGATTTTCGTGTACGTCTGTGAAAGTTGTTATGGGGGACGCTGCACTTTAAGGGGCGTGGCCGAGCCATACGGCCACGCTTATTGATGAACCTCATACTATACATTCAGGTCTGGACTGTTAACAAACATGTGAAGTTTGGTGAAGAATGGACAATGTATGCCAAAGTTATACTAATTTCGTGTTTTATGGCGAGACACCAAACTTCGCCGCCACCTGACGGCCAAACCGTTTCACGATGCAAAAATCTGCTTCCAAGTTTTGATTACACCTTTGTCTAGATGGCACACAATGATTTTGAAGGTGTTCTGATGCATCCTGTAGGTGGAGTTCATTAAAATACAACACGTGGAAAACGCCAAAAATGGCCATTAAATTCAAAATGGCCGACTTCCTGTTGGGTTTGGCCAATGGGTCCAAGAGACTTTTTTGTGCGTCTGGATGTGATACATATGTGTACCAATTTTCATGCATGTCAGTGAAACGTGCCGCAGGGGCTGATGTTTAAAGGGTGTGGCCAAGCCATTTGGCCACGCCCATCAACGAAATTCATATCACATGCTCAGGGCTTGACTGTTAACACACATGTAAAGTTTCAGGCAGATATGACCAAGGACACTGAAGTTAAGGCCACTCTACTGCGTTTTGGCGAACCGTTGACTTCGCCGCCCTGTGGGCGGAACGCCGTTCGGCGATACGTCACAAATCTTCATCATGTAGGATTACCAACGTGTTGGGGCCTTTCTGACCAATTTTGAGTTCTATATATTGAACGTGCTGAGAGTAGCACCTCAAAGTCTAAAACATAGCTTTTCCTGTCGCCAGCAGGGGGCGCTTTGAGAACGGGGGAATTTTTTGATGTTGGCGTGATGAAGGCCGGACTACGATCATACCCAGCAAGTTTTGTGCCGATCGGACTTATCATGCCCAAGTAATAGCACTTTTGTTTTTTTGGGTTTTCTTTGGCGAGACGTCAAACTTCGCCGCCACCTGACGGCCGAACCGTTTAACGTAGGGAAAATCGTATGATAACTTTTGATCATCAAGTGGTCTAGTTCCAGCACGCCAAATTTGAAGCCGATCCAATCAACCATGTAGGAGGAGATAGCTCTGAGAGAATTCTTGGAAATCGCCAAAATCGGTAAAAAAATGAATATTCAAATCAAAATAGCCGGCTTCCTGTTGGTTTTAGAAAAAAGTCCAACTGCGCATTTTCGTGCGTCTTGGGATGATACACGACCTCCCCGAATTTCGTGGAATTTGGTCAAACGGGCTGCCGGTGGGAGCCGATTGAAATTTTCTAGGGGGCGCCATTTCGCCATTTTGCAACGGGCATCGCTTAAATTTTGCGTACACATAAATTTTCACCAAGACGAATGTGCATGCCAAATTTGGTGAGTTTTCGAATATGTTAAAGCCCCCAAAAATGCGTTTAAAGTCGCGAAAAAAAAAAAATAAATAAAATAATTAAAGCTGCAAGCAGCGTTGAACGGGCCCTCGCACCCCACGCAACCTGGGGCCTGGCGCGGCCACCACCGTCTCGCCAGAGGTCGACCGGCAGACGAGGCGCTGAATGTTCGCTTCCTTCGGACAGTGTAGGAACCAATGCGTTGCGACTTCCCGTCTCCACTGGGTGGCGCTATGACTCTGACTCCTGAGCGTCATGTGGGTGTGTTCATGCCAGGACTATTATCATACATGTGAAGTTTGGAGCAGATTCGACCATTACATCCCATGTTATAGCAATATCGTGTTTCATGGTGAGACATCAAGTGTCGACGCCATGTCACAGCCACACCGTTCCATGCTGAGCAATTCTCTTAATATGTTTTGATCACACACTTGTGTAGATGGTACACACCAGTTTTGGAGTTAATTGATTCATTTCTGGAGGAGGAGATCATTAAAATACAACACGTGGAAAACGCCAAAAATGACTGTAAATTTCAAAATGGCCGACTTCCTGTCGGGTGTGGCCTATATGTGCAAGAGGCTTTTTTGTGCGTCTGGACACGATACATGTGCATACTGATTTTCGTGTACGTCGGTGAAAGTTGTTAAGGGGGACGCTGCACTTTAAGGGGCGTGGCCAAGCCATACGGCCACGCTTATTGATGAACCTCATACTATACATTCAGGTATGGACTGTTAACAAACATGTGAAGTTTGGTGAAGAATGGACAATGTATGCCAAAGTTATACTAATTTCGTGTTTTATGGCGAGACATCAAACTTCGCCGCCACCTGACGGCCAAACCGTTTCACGATGCAAAAATCTGCTTATGAGTTTTGATTACACCTTTGTCTAGATGGCACACAATGATTTTGAAGTTGTTCTGATGCATCCTGTAGGTGGAGTTAATTAAAATACAACATGTGGAAAACGCCAAAAATGACCATTAAATTCAAAATGGCCAACTACCTGTTGGGTTTGGCCAATAGGTCCAAGAGAGTTTTTTGTGCGTCTGGATGTGATACATATGTGTACCAATTTTCATGCATGTCAGTGAAACGTGCCGCAGGGGCTGATGTGTAAAGGGTGTGGCCAAGCCATTTGGCCACGCCCATCAACGAAATTCATATCACATGTTCAGGGCTGGACTGTTAACACACATGTAAAGTTTCAGGCAGATATGACCAAGGACACTGAAGTTAAGGCCACTTAACTGCATTTTGGCGAACTGTTGACTTCGCCGCCCTGTGGGCGGAACGCCGTTCGGCGATACGTCACAAATCTTCTTCATGTAGCATTACCAACGTGTTGAGGCCTATCTGACCAATTTTGAATTGGATATACTGAACGTGCTGAGAGTAGCACCTCAAAGTCTAAAACATCGCTTTTCCTGTCGCCAGCAGGGGGCGCTTTGAGAACGGGGGAATTTTTTGATGTTGGCGTGATAGAGGCCAGACTACGATCATACCCAGCAAGTTTTGTGCCGATCGGACTTATCATGCCCAAGTAATAGCACTTTTGTTTTTTTGGCGAGACGTCAAACTTCGCCGCCACCTGACAGCCAAACCGTTTAACATAGGGAAAATCGTATGATAACTTTTGATCATCAAGTGGTCTAGTTGATGCACGCCAAATTTGAAGCCGATCCGATGAATCATGTAGGAGGAGATAGAAAAAGTACGAGGAGTGCGAATCGCCCAATCTGGCGTCAAATTCAAAATGGCTGACTTCCTGTTGGGTGTAGCCAATGGGTCCAAGAGGCTTTTTTGTGCGTCTGGATGTGATACATATGTGTACCAATTTTCATGCATGTCGGTGAAACGTGCCGTAGGGGCTGATGTTTAAAGGGTGTGGCCAAGCCATTTGGCCACGCCCATCAACGAAATTCATATCACATGTTCAGGGCTGGACTGTTAACACACATGTGAAGTTTCAGGCAGATATGACCAAGGACACTGAAGTTAAGGCCACTTAACTGCGTTTTGGCGAACCGTTGACTTCGCCGCCCTGTGGGCGGAACGCCGTTCGGCGAAACTTCACAAATCTTCATCATGTAGCATTACCAACGTGTTGAGGCCTTTCTGACCAATTTTGAGTTGGATATACTGAACGTGCTGAGAGTAGCACCTCAAAGTCTAAAACATCGCTTTTCCTGTCGCCAGCAGGGGGCGCTTTGAGAACGGGGGAATTTTTTGATGTTGGCGTGATGAAGGCCGGACTACGATCATACCCAGCAAGTTTTGTGCCGATCGGACTTTTCATGCCCAAGTAATAGCACTTTTGTTTTTTGGGGGTTTTTTTTGGCGAGACGTCAAACTTCGCCGCCACCTGACGGCCAAACCGTTTAACGTAGGGAAAATCGTATGATAACTTTTGATTATCAAGTGGTCTAGTTCCAGCACGCCAAATTTGAAGCCGATCCAATGAACCGTGTAGGAGGAGATAGCTCTGAGAGATTTCTTGGAAATCGCCAAAATCGGTAAAAAAATGAATATTCAAATCAAAATAGCCGGCTTCCTGTTGGTTTTAGAAAAAAGTCCAACTGCGCATTTTCGTGCGTCTTGGGATGATACACGACCTCCCCGAATTTCGTGGAATTTGGTCAAACGGGCTGCCAGTGGGAGCCGATAGAAATTTTCTAGGGGGCGCCATTTCGCCATTTTGCAACGGGCATCTTTTAAATTTTGCGTACACATAAATTTTCGCCAAGACGAATGTGCATGCCAAATTTGGTGAGTTTTTGAATATGTTAAAGCCCCCAAAAATGCGTTTAAAGTCGCGGAAAAAAATAATAATAATAATAATAATAATAATAATAATCCTAAGGAAAACAATAGGGTCCTCGCACGGTACGTGCTCGGGCCCTAATTAAAGCTGCAAGCAGCGATGAACGGGCCCTCGCACCTTCACGCAACTCGAGGGTGCTGGCAGGACGCTGGCCGATGCGGCCGGTCATTCCTGTCGAAGGCAGACCCCTCACGTTGGAGTTACACGTCATATCCCTCAAATCATACGAGGACATGTTATTTTGCCAGTAGGTGTCGCCGTACTAATAACCAAGTATTGGCGTATAGATGTGTTCAGGGCAGGACTGTCATCAATCCTGCGAAGTATGGGGAAGATTGGAACATGTATGGTGATTTTGTGAACCACTTACAAGCACATTCAAAATGGCGGACTTCCTGTTGGGTTTGGCACATGGTTGCAAGAGCCTTTTTTGTACGTCTTTCAGTGATGCATGTATGTACCAAGTTTCATAGATGTAGGTCAAACCAGCGTCGGGGGCTGCTTTTTTGAAAAATTGTAGGGGGCGCTGTTGAGCCATGTTGGCACATCAGAGCAGATAAATCACATCACACAACACACATCGGAACTTCTTGTATGTGTACCAAGTTTCATGACATTACAAGCATCCCTTACCCCTCAAAAACAACTTTGTGTTTTATGGCGAATAAGGCGTTGCCACAGTGACAGTGTTTGACAAAAACTCAAAAGCTTCTGGTGTGATCATCATCAAGGTCTTGGGACTATGTCTCAGCAAAATTGACGTGGTTGTGATTAACTTGGTAGAAGACAGACATGAAAGAATGAAAGCACTAACTTACAGATGCCACTAGGTGGCGCTATGAGGCTGATTAAAAATTTCTCTGTAGATGTTTTCAGGGCTGGACTTTTATCATATGTGTGAAGTTTTGGAAAGATATGTCTATGTAGAGTCAAGATACACAACTTTTGTTATCATGGCGAAACATCAAAGTTTGCCGCCATGTCATGGCCACGCCCTTTGACGCAAACTTACAGTGTTCACAATAAAACATCTACTACATGTGACGGATAGACTGACCAAGATGGATCTGGCCAAGTTGTGGGAGTTACACTTCAAAATATAAAACATGAAATTTTCTCTTACCAGTAGGGGGCGCTATATTTATCACAAATTATTCACATGGAGATCTCTTCAGAGCAGGACTGTCATCAATCCTGTGACGTTTGGGGAAGATTGGACCATGGATGATGGAGTCATACACAACTTCCTGTTTTGTGGCGAGTCCCCAAAGTTTGAGGCCCTGCCACGGTCACATGGTGTGACAACAAGTCCAGTTTTTGATAACTTTTCTTCATCAATGTCTGGAGGTGGGACAGACCAAGTAAGAAGTTGATGGGATAAAATCTGTAGGAGTAGTTACAATTTCGTGATTTATGGCGAAGAAGGCGGGGCCACGGAGACAGCGTTTGACGAAAACCTGAAACGTTTGATAACTTTTCGTCTTCACGGTCTTGGGGTGGGACAGACCGAGTTTGAAGTGGATTGGATAAAAACTCTAGGACAAGTTCGTTCATTTACGTCTACTGGAAATCGCCCAAAATGCACAAAAGTGGCACAAGTAAATTCAAAATGGCGGACTTCCGGTTGGGTTTGGAGCATAACTCCAAGAGGCTTTTTTGTACGTCTTGGAGTGTTACATATGCCTACCAAGTTTCATACATGTAAGTGAAACAAGCTTCGGGGGCTGCTTCATCGAAAAATTGTAGGGGGCGCTGTTGAGGCATCTTGGCACATCAAAACACAAAAAGCATATCAGACAACACAATTTGGGCCTTGTGATGGGTGTGCCAAGTTTCGTGAGTTTTCAAGTATCCCTTGCCCCTCAAAAAGAACCTCGTGTTTTATGGCGAATGAGGTGGCGCCACGGTGACAGCGTTGTACGAAACCTCAAAAGGTTCTGGTTTGATCATCACCAAGGTCTTGGGACTATGTATCCGCAAAATTAAGGTGGGTCGGGTGAACCTGGTAGAAGAGGGACATGAAAGAATGAAAAAAGTAACTTTCTGCCGCCAGTAGGTGGCGCTATGACGCTGATTCAAATTTCCTCTGTAGATGTTTTCAGGGCTGGACTGTTATCATATGTGTGAAGTTTTGTAAAGATATGTCCACGTAGAGTCAAGTTACAGCAACTTTTGTCATCATGGCGAAACATCAAAGTTCCCCGCCACGCCAAGGTCATGCCCTTTGACGAAAACTCACAGTATTCAATAGAAAGCATCATCAATGCCTTTTGGATAATTTCCCCAAGTTTGACGTTGATGTGTTCAACTTTGGACGAGATGTGCTTCAAAGTGTAAAACATGACATTTTATACTACCAGTAGGGGGCGCTATATCAATCACAAATTATTGACATGTAGATGTCTTCAGAGCGGGACTGTCATCAATCCTGTGAAGTTTGGGGAAGATTGGACAATGTATGCTGGAGTTATAAACTACTTCCTGTGTTATAATACTACTTCCTGTTTGTAGCGAAGTTTGAGGTCCCACAACGGCCACACGGTGTGACGAAAACTCAAGCTTTTGATAACTTTTTGTCTTCAACTTATGTAGGTGGGACAGACCAAGTTTGAAGTCGATCGGACAAAATCTCTAGGAGGAGATCGTTCATTTACGACCCCTGCAAATGGCCAAAAATGCATGAAAATTGCACATTCAATTCAAAATGGCCGACTTCCTGTTGGGTTTAGGGCATGGGCCCAAGAGGCTTTTTTGTACGTCTTGGTGTGTTACATATGCCTACCAAGTTTCAGACACGTAGGTTAAACTATCTTCAGGGGCTGTTCCGTAGAAAATTTTTAGGGGGCGCTACTGAGCCATTCCTTTGCAGATTATCATGAAACCCCAAAACTTGCCCAGTTTTCGCACTTCTGATGAGTCTGTAAAGTTTCATGAGTTTTTGAGCATGTTAAGGTCCCCAAAAAGGCAATTCATTTTAGTTAAGAAGAAGAATAATAATAATAATAATAATAATTCCTTGCATTTCAATAGGGTCCTCGCACCGCTAGGTGCTCGGGCCCTAATAATAATCCTAAGGAAAACAATAGGGTCCTCGCACGGAACGTGCTCGGGCCCTAATAATAATAATAATTAAAGCTGCAAGCAGCGTTGAACGGGCCCTCGCACCCCACGCAACTCGGGGCCTGGCGCGGCCGCCACCGTGTCGCCAGAGGTCGACCAGCAGACGAGTCGCTGAATGTTCGCCTCCTTCGGACAGTGTAAGAACCAATGCGTTGCGACTTCCCGTCTCCACTGGGTGGCGCTATGACTCTGACTCATGAGCGTCATGTGGGTGTGTTCATGCCAGGACTATTATCATACATGTGAAGTTTGGAGCAGATTTGACTATTAGATCCCATGTTATAGCAATATCGTGTTTCATGGTGAGACATCAAGTGTCGACGCCATGTCACAGCCACACCGTTCCATGCTGAGCAATTCTCTTAATCTGTTTTGATCACACACTTGTGTAGATGGTACACACCAGTTTTGGAGTTAATTGATTCATTTCTGGAGGAGGAGATCATTAAAATACAACACGTGGAAAACGCCAAAAATGACTGTAAATTTCAAAATGGCCGACTTCCTGTCGGGTGTGGCCTATATGTGCAAGAGGCTTTTTTGTGCGTCTGGACACGATACATGTGCATACTGATTTTCGTGCACGTCGGTGAAAGTCGTTATGGGGGACGCTGCACTTTAAGGGGCGTGGCCAAGCCATACGGCCACGCTTATTGATGAAACTCATACTGTACATTCAGGTCTGGACTGTTAACAAACATGTGAAGTTTGGTGAAGAATGGACAATGTATGCCAAAGTTATACTAATTTCGTGTTTTATGGCGAGACATCAAACTTCGCCGCCACCTGACGGCCAAACCGTTTCACGATGCAAAAATCTGCTTCTAAGTTTTGATTACACCTTTGTCTAGATGGCACACAATGATTTTGAAGGTGTTCTGATGCATCCTGTAGGTGGAGTTCATTAAAATACAACACGTGGAAAACGCCAAAAATGACCATTAAATTCAAAATGGCCGACTTCCTGTTGGGTTTGGCCAATGGGTCCAAGAGACTTTTTTGTGCGTCTGGATGTGATACATATGTGTACCAATTTTCATGCATGTCAGTGAAACGTGCCGCAGGGGCTGATGTTTAAAGGGTGTGGCCAAGCCATTTGGCCACGCCCATCAACAAAATTCATATCACATGTTCAGGGCTGGACTGTTAACACACATGTAAAGTTTCAGGCAGATATGACCAAGGATACTGAAGTTAAGGCCACTTAACTGCATTTTGGCGAACCGTTGACTTCGCCGCCCTGTGGGCGGAATGCCGTTCGGCGATACGTCACAACTCTTCATCCTGTAGCATTACCAACGTGTTGAGGCCTTTCTGACCGATTTTGAGTTGGATATACTGAAGGTGCTGAGAGTAGCACCTCAAAGTCTAAAACATCGCTTTTCCTGTCGCCAGCAGGGGGCGCTTTGAGAACGGGGGAATTTTTTGATGTTCGCGTGATGAAGGCCGGACTATGATCATACCCAGCAAGTTTTGTGCCGATCGGACTTATCATGCCCAAGTAATAGCACTTTTGTTTTTTGGGTTTTTTTTGGCGAGACGTCAAACTTCGCCGCCACCTGACAGCCAAACCGTTTAACATAGGGAAAATCGTATGATAACTTTTGATCATCAAGTGGTCTAGTTGATGCACGCCAAATTTGAAGCCGATCCGATGAATCATGTAGGAGGAGATAGAAAAAGTACGAGGACTGCGAATCGCCCAATCTGGCGTCAAATTCAAAATGGCTGACTTCCTGTTCGGTGTAGCCAATGGGTCCAAGAGGCTTTTTTGTGTGTCTGGATGTGATACATATGTGTACCAATTTTCATGCATGTCGGTGAAATGTGCCGTAGGGGCTGATGTTTAAAGGGTGTGGCCAAGCCATTTGGCCACGCCCATCAACGAAATTCATATCACATGTTCAGGGCTGGACTGTTAACACACATGTAAAGTTTCAGGCAGATATGACCAAGGACACTGAAGTTAAGGCCACTTAACTGCATTTTGGCGAACTGTTGACTTCGCCGCCCTGTGGGCGGAACGCCGTTCGGCGATACGTCACAAATCTTCATCATGTAGCATTACCAACGTGTTGAGGCCTTTCTGACCAATTTTGAGTTGCATATACTGAACGTGCTGAGAGTAGCACCTCAAAGTCTAAAACATCGCTTTTCCTGTCGCCAGCAGGGGGCGCTTTGAGAACGGGGGAATTTTTTGATGTTGGCGTGATGAAGGCCAGACTACGATCATACCCAGCAAGTTTTTTGCCGATCGGACTTATCATGCCCAAGTAATCGCACTTTAGTTTTTTTGGCGAGACGTCAAACTTCGCCGCCACTTGACAGCCAAACCGTTTAACATAGGGAAAATCGTATGATAACTTTTAATCATCAAGTGGTCTAGTTGATGCACGCCACATTTGAAGCCGATCCGATGAATCATGTAGGAGGAGATAGAAAAAGTACGAGGAGTGCGAATCGCCCAATCTGGCGTCAAATTCAAAATGGCTGACTTCCTGTTGGGTGTAGCCAATGGGTCCAAGAGGCTTTTTTGTGCGTCTGGATGTGATACATATGTGTACCAATTTTCATGCATGTCGGTGAAACGTGCCGTAGGGGCTGATGTTTAAAGGGTGTAGCCAAGCCATTTGGCCACGCCCATCAACGAAATTCATATCACATCTTCAGGGCTGGACTGTTAACACACATGTGAAGTTTCAGGCAGATATGACCAAGGACACTGAAGTTAAGGCCACTTAACTGCGTTTTGGCGAACCGTTGACTTCGTCGCCCTGTGGGCGGAACGCCGTTCGGCGACACGTCACAAATCTTCATCATGTAGCATTACCAACGTGTTGAGGCATGTCTGACCAATTTTGAGTTGGATATACTGAAGGTGCTGAGAGTAGCACCTCAAAGTCTAAAACATCGCTTTTCCTGTCGCCAGCAGGGGGCGCTTTGAGAACGGGGGAATTTTTTGATGTTCGCGTGATGAAGGCCGGACTACGATCATACCCAGCAAGTTTTGTGCCGATCGGACTTATCATGCCCAAGTAATAGCACTTTTGTTTTTTGGGGGTTTTTTTTGGCGAGACGTCAAACTTCGCCGCCACCTGACGGCCAAACCGTTTAACGTAGGGAAAATCGTATGATAACTTTTGATCATCAAGTGGTCTAGTTGATGCACGCCAAATTTGAAGCCGATCCAATGAACCGTGTAGGAGGAGATAGCTCTGAGAGAATTCTTGGAAATCGCCAAAATCGGTAAAAAAATGAATATTCAAATTAAAATAGCCGGCTTCCTGTTGGTTTTAGAAAAAAGTCCAACTGCGCATTTTCGTGCGTCTTGGGATGATACACGACCCCCCCGAATTTCGTGGAATTTGGTCAAACGGGCTGCCGGTGGGAGCCGATTGAAATTTTCTAGGGGGCGCCATTTCGCCATTTTGCAACGGGCATCTTTTAAATTTTGCGTACACATAAATTTTCGCCAAGACGAATGTGCATGCCAAATTTGGTGAGTTTTTGAATATGTTAAAGCCCCCAAAAATGCGTTTAAAGTCGCGGAAAAAAAAAAAAAAAAAAAAAAATAATAATAATCCTAAGGAAAACAATAGGGTCCTCGCACGGTACGTGCTCGGGCCCTAATTAAAGCTGCAAGCAGCGTTGAGCGGGCCCTCGCACCCCACGCAACTCGGGGCCTGGCGCGGCCGCCACCGTGTCGCCAGGGGTCGACCGGCAGACGAGGCGCTGAATGTTCGCCTCCTTCGGACAGTGTAGGAACCAATGCGTTGCGACTTCCCGTCTCCACTGGGTGGCGCTATGACTCTGACTCCTGAGCGTCATGTGGGTGTGTTCATGCCAGGACTATTATCATACATGTGAAGTTTGGAGCAGATTCGACCATTAGATCCCATGTTATAGCAATATCGTGTTTCATGGTGAGACATCAAGTGTCGACGCCATGTCACAGCCACACCGTTCCATGCTGAGCAATTCTCTTAATCTGTTTTGATCACACACTTGTGTAGATGGTACACACCAGTTTTGGAGTTAATTGATTCATTTCTGGAGGAGGAGATCATTAAAATACAACACGTGGAAAACGCCAAAAATGACTGTAAATTTCAAAATGGCCGACTTCCTGTCGGGTGTGGCCTATATGTGCAAGAGGCTTTTTTGTGCGTCTGGACACGATACATGTGCATACTGATTTTCGTGCACGTCGGTGAAAGTTGTTATGGGGGACGCTGCACTTTAAGGGGCGTGGCCAAGCCATACGGCCACGCTTATTGATGAAACTCATACTATACATTCAGGTCTGGACTGTTAACAAACATGTGAAGTTTGGTGAAGAATGGACAATGTATGCCAAAGTTATATTAATTTCGTGTTTTATGGCGAGACATCAAACTTCGCCGCCACCTGACAGCCAAACCGTTTAACATAGGGAAAATCGTATGATAACTTTTGATCATCAAGTGGTCTAGTTGATGCACGCCAAATTTGAAGCCGATCCGATGAATCATGTAGGAGGAGATAGAAAAAGTACAAGGAGTGCGAATCGCCCAATCTGGTGGTTAAATTCAAAATGGCCGACTTCCTGTTGGGTGTGGCCATTGAGTCCAAGAGGCTTTTTTGTGCGTCTGGATGTGATACATATGTGTACCAATTTTCATGCATGTCAGTGAAACGTGCCGCAGGGGCTGAGGTTTAAAGGGCGTGGCCAAGCCATTTGACCACGCCCATCAACGAAATTCACATGACATTGTCAGGGCTGGACTCTTAACACACATGTGAAGTTTCAGGCAGATATGCCCAAGGACACTGAAGTTAAGGCCACTTTCCTACGTTTTGGCGAAGCATCGACTTCGCCGCCCTCTGGGCGCAACGCCGTTTGACGATACGTCACAATCTTCATCATGTAGCATTAACAACGTGTTGAGGCCTTTCTGACCAAATTTGAGTTGGATATGCTGAACGTGCTCAGAGCTGCACCTCAAAGTGTAAAAAATCACTTTTCCTGTCGCCAGCAGGGGGCGCTTTGAGAACAGGGGAATTTTTTGATGTAGACGTGTTCAGGGCGGGACTACGATCATACCCAGCAAGTTTTGTGCCGATTGGACCTTTCACGCCCAAATAATAGCACTTTTGTTTTTTGGGGTTTTTTTTGGCGAGACGTCAAACTTCGCCGCCACCTGACGGCCAAACCGTTTAACGTAGGGAAAATCGTATGATAACTTTTGATCATCAAGTGGTCTAGTTCCAGCACGCCAAATTTGAAGCCGATCCAATGAACCGTGTAGGAGGAGATAGCTCTGAGAGATTTCTTGGAAATCGCCAAAATCGGTAAAATAATGAATATTCAAATCAAAATAGCCGGCTTCCTGTTGGTTTTAGAAAAAAGTCCAACTGCGCATTTTCGTGCGTCTTGGGATGATACACGACCTCCCCGAATTTCGTGGAATTTGGTCAAACGGGCTGCCAGTGGGAGCCGATTGAAATTTTCTAGGGGGCGCCATTTCGCCATTTTGCAACGGGCATCGTTTAAATTTTGCGTACACATAAATTTTCACCAAGACGAATGTGCATGCCAAATTTGGTGAGTTTTCGAATATGTTAAAGCCCCCAAAAATGCGTTTAAAGTCGCGGAAAAAAAAAAAAAAAAAAATAATAATCCTTAGGAAAACAATAGGGTCCTCGCACGGTACGTGCTCGGGCCCTAATAATCCTAAGGAAAACAATAGGGTCCTCGCACGGTACGTGCTCGGGCCCTAATTAAAGCTGCAAGCAGCGTTGAACGGGCCCTCGCACCCCACGCAACTCGGGGCCTGGCGCGGCCGCCACCGTGTCGCCAGAGGTCGACCGGCAGACGAGTCGCTGAATGTTCGCCTCCTTCGGACAGTGTAAGAACCAATGCGTTGCGACTTCCCGTCTCCACTGGGTGGCGCTATGACTCTGACTCCTGAGCGTCATGTGGGTGTGTTCATGCCAGGACTATTATCATACATGTGAAGTTTGGAGCAGATTCGACCATTAGATCCCATGTTATAGCAATATCGTGTTTCATGGTGAGACATCAAGTGTCGACGCCATGTCACAGCCACACCGTTCCATGCTGAGCAATTCTCTTAATATGTTTTGATCACACACTTGTGTAGATGGTACACACCAGTTTTGGAGTTAATTGATTCATTTCTGGAGGAGGAGATCATTAAAATACAACACGTGGAAAACGCCATAAATGACTGTAAATTTCAAAATGGCCGACTTCCTGTCGGGTGTGGCCTATATGTGCAAGAGGCTTTTTTGTGCGTCTGGACACGATACATGTGCATACTGATTTTCGTGCACGTCGGTGAAAGTTGTTATGGGGGACGCTGCACTTTAAGGGGCGTGGCCAAGCCATACGGCCACGCTTATTGATGAAAGTCATACTATACATTCAGGTCTGGACTGTTAACAAACATGTG
This sequence comes from Cephalopholis sonnerati, assembly GCA_019142605.1. NCBI lineage: Eukaryota > Metazoa > Chordata > Actinopteri > Perciformes > Serranidae > Cephalopholis > Cephalopholis sonnerati. The sequence goes on from JAGQAX010000002.1 coordinate 48,161,439, forward strand.
AACTTTGGTAAAGAATGGACAATGTATGCCAAAATTATACTAATTTCGTGTTTTATGGCGAGACATCAAACTTCGCCGCCACCTGACAGCCAAAGCGTTTAACATATAGAAAATCGTATGATAACTTTTGATCATCAAGTGGTCTAGTTGATGCACGCCAAATTTGAAGCCGATCCGATGAATCATGTAGGAGGAGATAGAAAAAGTATGAGGAGTGCAAATCGCCCAATCTGGTGTCAAATTCAAAATGGCTGACTTCCTGTTGGGTGTAGCCAATGGGTCCAAGAGGGTTTTTTGTGCGTCTGGATGTGATACATATGTGTACCAATTTTCATGCATGTTGGTGAAACGTGCCGCAGGGGCTGATGTTTAAAGGGTGTGGCCAAGCCATTTGGCCACGCCCATCAACGAAATTTACATGACATTGTCAGGGCTGGACTCTTAAAATACATGTGAAGTTTCAGGCAGATATGCCCAAGGACACTGAAGTTAAGGCCACTTTCCTATGTTTTGGCGAAGCATCGACTTCGCCGCCCTCTGGGCGCAACGCCGTTTGACGATACGTCACAATCTTCATCATGTAGCATTAACAACGTGTTGAGGCCTTTCTGACCAAATTTGAGTTGGATATGCTGAACGTGCTCAGAGCTGCACCTCAAAGTGTAAGAAATCACTTTTCCTGTCGCCAGCAGGGGGCGCTGTGAGAACAGGGGAATTTTTTGATGTAGACGTGTTCAGGGCGGGACTACGATCATACCCAGCAAGTTTTGTGCCGATTGGACCTTTCACGCCCAAGTAATAGCAATTCTGGGTTTTTGGGGGTTTTTTTTTGAGACATCAAACTTCGCCGCCACCTGACGGCCAAACCGTTTAACGAAGGAAAGATCTTTTAATAACTTTTGATCATCATGTGGTCTAGTTGCAGCACGGCAAATTTGAAGCCGATCCAATGAACCGTCTAGGAGGAGATAGCTCTGAGAGCACACTAGCAAATCGCCAAAATCGATAAAAAATGGAATATTCAAATCAAAATAGCCGGCTTCCTGTTGGTTTTAGAAAAATGTCCAAGTGCGCATTTTCGTGCGTCTTGGGATGATACACGACCTCCCCGAATTTCGTGGAATTTGGTCAAACGGGCTGCCGGTGGGAGCCGATTGAAATTTTCTAGGGGGCGCCATTTCGCCATTTTGCAATGGGCATCGTTTAAATTTTGCGTACACATAAATGTCCCCTAGACGAATGTGCACGTCAAATTTGGTGAGTTTTTGAATATGTTAAAGCCCCCAAAAATGCGATCAAGCGAAGAAAAATAATAATAATAATAATAATTAAAGCTGCAAGCAGCGTTGAACGGGCCCTCGCACCTCATGCAACTCGGGGCCTGGCGCGGCCGCCACCGTGTCGCCAGAGGTCGACCGGCAGAGGAGGCGCTGAATGTTCGCCTCCATCGGACAGTGTAGGAACCAATGTGTTGCGACTTCCCGTCTCCACTGGGTGGCGCTATAATTCTGACTCCTGAGCGTCATGTGGGTGTGTTCATGCCAGGACTATTATCATACATGTGACGTTTGGAGCAGATTCGACCATTAGATCCCATGTTATAGCAATATCGTGTTTCATGGTGAGACGTCAAGTGTCGACGCCATGTCACAGCCACACCGTTCCATGCTGAGCAATCCTCTTAATATGTTTTGATCATACACTTGTGTAGATGGTACACACCAGTTTTGGAGTTAATTAATACATTTCTGGAGGAGGAGATCATTAAAATACAACACGTGGAAAACGCCAAAAATGACTGTACATTTCAAAATGGCCGACTTCCTGTTTGGTGTGGCCTATATGTGCAAGAGGCTTTTTTGTGCGTCTGGACACGATACATGTGCATACTGATTTTCGTGCACGTCGGTGAAAGTTGTTATGGGGGACGCAGCACTTTAAGGGGCGTGGCCAAGCCATACGGCCACGCTTATTGATGAAAGTCATACTATACATTCAGGTCTGGACTGTTAACAAACATGTGAAGTTTGGTGAAGAATGGACAATGTATGCCAAAGTTATACTAATTTCGTGTTTTATGGCGAGACATCAAACTTCGCCGCCACCTGACGGCCAAACCGTTTAACTGTGGAAAAATCTTTTAATAACTTTTGATCACAACCTTGTCTAGATCACACACAGTGATTTTGAAGTCATTCTGATTAATCCTGTAGGAGGAGTTCGTTAAAATACAACATGTGGAAAACGCCAAAAATGACTGTAAATTTCAAAATGGCCGACTTCCTGTTGGGTGTGGCTTATTCGTGCAAGAGGCTTTTTTGTGCGTGTGGATGTTATACATGTGTCTACCAAGTTTCGTGCATATCAGTGAGACGTGCTATGGTGGTTATTTGTGTGAATGGGCGTGGCCAATCCATTTAGCCACGCCTATTAACGAAATTCATAACATATGTTCTGGGTTGGACTGTCAATATACCTGTGAAGTTTCACACAGATCTGACCAAGTACAGTGAAGTTATTGCCACTTCCTGTTTCATGGCGAGACGTCAAAATTCAACCTCCCACAACTGGCGTGCCCTTTAGATTCTGCGAGACCTTTTAATAACTTTTGATCAGGAAGTGTTCTAGATGGTAATCGGTAATTTTGAAGCCGTTCTGATGAATTCTGTAGGAGGAGTTCGTTAAAATACGATGCGTGCGCGACACCAAAAATGACCATGACATTCAAAATGGCCGACTTCCTGTTGAATTTAGCCTAGAGGTCCAAGAGACTTTTTTGTTTGTCTGGGGGTGATGGAGATGTGTACCAATTTTTGTGCATATCGGTGAGACGTCCTATGGAAGTAATTCATATGAATGGGCGTGGCCAAGCCATATGGCCACGCCCATTGACGAAATTCATATCACATATTCAGAGCTGGACTGTTATCATATGTGTGAAGTTTTGGAAAGATATGTCCACGTAGAGTCAAGTTACAGCAACTTTTGTCATCATGGCGAAACATCAAAGTTCGCCGCCACGGCATGGCTACGCCCTTTGACGAAAACTCACAGTTTTCCTTAGAAAGCATCATCCAGGCCTTTTGGATAATTTCCCCAAGTTTGAGGTTGATGTGGTCAACTTTGGAGGAGTTATGCTTCAAAGTGTAAAACATGGCATTTTCTACTACCAGTAGGGGGCGCTATATTAATCACAAATTATTGACATGTAGATCTCTTCAGAGCAGGACTGTCATCAATCCTGTGAAGTTTGGGGAAGATTGGACAATGTATGCTGGAGTTATAAACTACTTCCTGTGTTATAATACTACTTCCTGTTTGTAGCGAAGTTTGAGGTCCCACAACGGCCACACGGTGTGACGAAAACTCAAGCTTTTGATAACTTTTTGTCTTCAACTTATGTAGGTGGGACAGACCAAGTTTGAAGTCGATCGGACAAAATCTCTAGGAGGAGATCGTTCATTTACGACCCCTGCAAATGGCCAAAAATGCATAAAAATTGCACATTCAATTCAAAATGGCCGACTTCCTGTTGGGTTTAGGGCATGGGCCCAAGAGGCTTTTTTGTGCGTCCCGGGATGATACATATGTGTACCAAATTTCATACGCCTAGGGCAAAGTTAAAGCAGGGGGCTTCGATTTTGAAAACTGTTAGGGGGCGCCATTGAGCCATTTTGCCACGCCCCTTTGTAACGACCATAAAATATCGAAATTTTCACCAGACGTGACGAGTGTGCAAATTTTCCTGACTTTTTGGGCATGTTCAGGCCCTCAAAAATGCGATCAAAGGTTTAAAAGAAAAATAATAAGAATAATTTTTATGATTTCAATAGGGCTCTCGCACGGTTCGTGCTCGGGCCCTAATTAAAGCTGCAAGCAGCGTTGAACGGGCCCTCGCACCCCACGCAACTCGGGGCCTGGCGCGGCCGCCACCGTGTCGCCAGAGGTCGACCGGCAGACGAGGCGCTGAATGTTCGCCTCCTTCGGACAGTGTAGGAACCAATGCGTTGCGACTTCCCGTCTCCACTGGGTGGCGCTATGACTCTGACTCCTGAGCGTCATGTGGGTGTGTTCATGCCAGGACTATTATCATACATGTGAAGTTTGGAGCAGATTCGACCATTAGATCCCATGTTATAGCAATATCGTGTTTCATGGTGAGACATCAAGTGTCGAAGCCATGTCACAGCCACACCGTTCCATGCTGAGCAATTCTCTTAATGTGTTTTGATCACACACTTGTGTAGATGGTACACACCAGTTTTGGAGTTAATTGATTCATTTCTGGAGGAGGAGATCATTAAAATACAACACGTGGAAAACGCCAAAAATGACTGTAAATTTCAAAATGGCCGACTTCCTGTCGGGTGTGGCCTATCCGTGCAAGAGGCTTTTTTGTGCGTGTGGATGTTATACATGTGTCTACCAAGTTTCGTGCATATCAGTGAGACGTCCTATGGTGGTTATTTGTGTGAATGGGCGTGGCCAATCCATTTAGCCACGCCTATTAACGAAATTCATAACATATGTTCTGGGTTGGACTGTCAATATACCTGTGAAGTTTCACACAGATCTGACCAAGTACAGTGAAGTTATTGCCACTTCCTGTTTCATGGCGAGACGTCAAAATTCAACCTCCCACAACTGGCGTGCCCTTTAGATTCTGCGAGACCTTTTAATAACTTTTGATCAGGAAGTGTTCTAGATGGTAATCGGTAATTTTGAAGCCGTTCTGATGAATTCTGTAGGAGGAGTTCGTTAAAATACGATGCGTGCGCGACACCAAAAATGACCATGACATTCAAAATGGCCGACTTCCTGTTGAATTTAGCCTAGAGGTCCAAGAGACTTTTTTGTTTGTCTGGGGGTGATGGAGATGTGTACCAATTTTTGTGCATATCGGTGAGACGTCCTATGGAAGTAATTCATATGAATGGGCGTGGCCAAGCCATATGGCCACGCCCATTGACGAAATTCATATCACATATTCAGGGCTGGACTGTTGACACACATATGAAGTTTCAGGTGGATATCATCAAAAACACCAAAGTTAAGGCCATTTTTATGCATTTTGGCGAAGGGTCGACTTCGCCGCCCTCCGGATGGAACGCCGTTTGACGACAGTCAAAATTCTTCATCATGGAGCATTACCAACATGTTAAGGCCTTTCTGACCAAATTTGAGTTGAATATGGTAAATGTGGTCAGAGCAGCACCTCAAAGTGTAAAACATGGTATTTCCTGTTGCCAGCAGGGGGCGCTATGACAATTACTGAATTTTTTGATGTAGATGTGTTCAGGGCGGGACTATTATCCATCATGTGAAGTTTGGTGCAGATAGGATCATCTACACCAAAGTTGTAGTAGTTGTAGTATAATTTCGTGTTTTTTGGTGAGATATCCAAATTGACCCTTCCGCAGCGACCGCGCCCTTCGACGTGACGAAGATCTTTTAATAATAAATTGATCCCACTGTAGTCGAGCACGCACAGGTAAATTTTTAAGTCAATCCGATAAAATCTGTAGGACGAGTTCGCTCAAGTACAACGTGTGGAAATGGCCAAAAATGACCTTATTTTGAAAAAACAATTCAAAATGGCCGACTTCCTGTTTGGTTTAGGGTGTCGCTCCAAGAGGCTTTTTTGTGCGTCCCGGGATGATACATATGTGTACCAAATTTCATACGCCTAGGGCAAAGTTAAAGCAGGGGGCTTCGATTTTGAAAACTGTTAGGGGGCGCCATTGAGCCATTTTGCCACGCCCCTTTGTAACGACCATAAAATATCGAAATTTTCACCAGACGTGACGAGTGTGCAAATTTTCCTGACTTTTTGGGCATGTTCAGGCCCTCAAAAATGCGATCAAAGGTTTAAAAGAAAAATAATAAGAATAATTTTTATGATTTCAATAGGGCTCTCGCACGGTTCGTGCTCGGGCCCTAATAATAATAATAATAATAATAATCCTAAGGAAAACAATAGGGTCCTCGCACGGTTCGTGCTCGGGCCCTAATTAAAGCTGCAAGCAGCGTTGAACGGGCCCTCGCACCCCACGCAACTCGGGGCCTGGCGTGGCCGCCACCGTGTCGCCAGAGGTCGACCGGCAGACGAGGCGCTGAATGTTCGCCTCCTTCGGACAGTGTAGGAACCAATGCGTAGCGACTTCCCGTCTCCACTGGGTGGCGCTATGACTCTGACTCCTGAGCGTCATGTGGGTGTGTTCATGCCAGGACTATTATCATACATGTGAAGTTTGGAGCAGATTCGACCATTAGATCCCATGTTATAGCAATATCGTGTTTCATGGTGAGACATCAAGTGTCGACGCCATGTCACAGCCACACCGTTCCATACTGAGCAATTCTCTTAATATGTTTTGATCACACACTTGTGTAGATGGTACACACCAGTTTTGGAGTTAATTGATTCATTTCTGGAGGAGGAGATCATTAAAATACAACACGTGGAAAAGGACAAAAATGACTGTAAATTTCAAAATGGCCGACTTCCTGTCGGGTGTGGCCTACATGTGCAAGAGGCTTTTTTGTGCGTCTGGACACGATACATGTGCATACTGATTTTCGTGCACGTCGGTGAAAGTTGTTATGGGGGACGCTGCACTTTAAGGGGCGTGGTCAAGCCATACGGCCACGCTTATTGATGAAACTCATACTATACATTCAGGTCTGGACTGTTAACAAACGTGAAGTTTGGTGAAGAATGGACAATGTATGCCAAAGTTATACTAATTTCGTGTTTCATGGCGAGACATCAAACTTCGCCGCCACCTGACGGCCAAACCGTTTAACTGTGGAAAAATCTTTTAATAACTTTTGATCACAACCTTGTCTAGATCACACACAGTGATTTTGAAGTCATTCTGATTAATCCTGTAGGAGGAGTTCGTTAAAATACAACATGTGGAAAACGCCAAAAATAGCATCAAAATTCAAAATGGCCGACTTTCTGTTGGGTATGGCCAGTGGGTCCAAGAGACTTTTTTGTGCGTCTCGGTGTGATACATGCGTGTACCAATTTTCGTGCATGTCGGTGACACGTGCCGCAGGGGCTGATGTTTAAAGGGTGTGGCCAAGCCATTTGGCCACGCCCATCAACGAAATTCATATCACATGTTCAGGGCTGTATTGTTAACACACATGTGAAGTTTCAGGCAGATATGACCAAGGACACAGAAGTTAATGTCATTAAAGCCATTTTCAATGCGTTTTGGCGAATTTTCGACTTCGCCGCCCTCTGGGCGGAACACCGTTTGACGCCTAGTCACAATCTTCATAATGTAGCATTACCAACGTCTTGAGGTCTGTCTGACCAAATTTGAGTTGCATATGGTGAACGTGGTCAGAGCTGCACGTCAAAGTCTAAAAACATCGCTTTTCCTGTCGCCAGCAGGGGGCGATAGGGTAATTACAAAATTTCTGCATGTAGACGTGTTCAGGGCGGGAATATTATGAATCATGTGAAGTTTGGTGCAGATCGGACGATTGATGCGAAAGTTATAGCAATTTCGTTTTTCATGGCGAGACAAACTTCAAACTTCAAACTTCGCCGCCAAAAAGCCGATTCCGTGTTCGACGGGTAGCGGATCTTTGAATAACTTTTGATCACAAACTTATCTAGTTGGTACACGGCGATTTTGAAGCCGTTTTGATTAATCGTGTAGGAGGAGTTCGTCAAAATATGACACGTGGTAAAACGCCAAAAATGGCCGCTAAATTCAAAATAGCCAACTTCCTGTTGGGCTTGGCCTATGGCTCCAAGAGACTTTTTTGTGCGGCTCGGCATGATCTACATGTGTACCGATTTTCGTGCAGATCCATGAAAATTGATGAGGAGGGCGCTGTTTATAAGGAGATTGCTCTTTAATGGGCGTGGCCTAGCCATTTTGACCCGTCCGTTGCCGCGAACCCTAAAATACGTAAATTTACACCGCGACTGATGCGACCGCCAAATTTCAGGAGTTTTTGAGCATGTTAAAACCTCCAAATAAGCGATTTACTTTTGTCGTAATAATAAGAATAATTCCTTCAATTTCAATAGGGTCCTCGCACGGTACGTGCTCGGGCCCTAATTAAAGCTGCAAGCAGCGTTGAACGGGCCCTCGCACCCCACGCAACTCGGGGCCTGGCGTGGCCGCCACCGTGTCGCCAGAGGTCGACCGGCAGACGAGGCGCTGAATGTTCGCCTCCTTCGGACAGTGTAGGAACCAATGCGTAGCGACTTCCCGTCTCCACTGGGTGGCGCTATGACTCTGACTCCTGAGCGTCATGTGGGTGTGTTCATGCCAGGACTATTATCATACATGTGAAGTTTGGAGCAGATTCGACCATTAGATCCCATGTTATAGCAATATCGTGTTTCATGGTGAGACATCAAGTGTCGACGCCATGTCACAGCCACACCGTTCCATACTGAGCAATTCTCTTAATATGTTTTGATCACACACTTGTGTAGATGGTACACACCAGTTTTGGAGTTAATTGATTCATTTCTGGAGGAGGAGATCATTAAAATACAACACGTGGAAAAGGACAAAAATGACTGTAAATTTCAAAATGGCCGACTTCCTGTCGGGTGTGGCCTACATGTGCAAGAGGCTTTTTTGTGCATCTGGACACGATACATGTGCATACTGATTTTCGTGCACGTCGGTGAAAGTTGTTATGGGGGACGCTGCACTTTAAGGGGCGTGGTCAAGCCATACGGCCACGCTTATTGATGAAACTCATACTATACAGTCAGGTCTGGACTGTTAACAAACATGTGAAGTTTGGTGAAGAATGGACAATGTATGCCAAAGTTATACTAATTTCGTGTTTCATGGCAAGACATCAAACTTCGCCGCCACCTGACGGCCAAACCGTTTAACTGTGGAAAAATCTTTTAATAACTTTTGATCACAACCTTGTCTAGATCACACACAGTGATTTTGAAGTCATTCTGATTAATCCTGTAGGAGGAGTTCGTTAAAATACAACATGTGGAAAACGCCAAAAATAGCATCAAAATTCAAAATGGCCGACTTTCTGTTGGGTATGGCCAGTGGGTCCAAGAGACTTTTTTGTGCGTCTCGGTGTGATACATGCGTGTACCAATTTTCGTGCATGTCGGTGACACGTGCCGCAGGGGCTGATGTTTAAAGGGTGTGGCCAAGCCATTTGGCCACGCCCATCAACGAAATTCATATCACATGTTCAGGGCTGTATTGTTAACACACATGTGAAGTTTCAGGCAGATATGACCAAGGACACAGAAGTTAATGTCATTAAAGCCATTTTCAATGCGTTTTGGCGAATTTTCGACTTCGCCGCCCTCTGGGCGGAACACCGTTTGACGCCTAGTCACAATCTTCATAATGTAGCATTACCAACGTCTTGAGGTCTGTCTGACCAAATTTGAGTTGCATATGGTGAACGTGGTCAGAGCTGCACGTCAAAGTCTAAAAACATCGCTTTTCCTGTCGCCAGCAGGGGGCGCTAGGGTAATTACAAAATTTCTGCATGTAGACGTGTTCAGGGCGGGAATATTATGAATCATGTGAAGTTTGGTGCAGATCGGACGATTGATGCGAAAGTTATAGCAATTTCGTTTTTCATGGCGAGACAAACTTCAAACTTCAAACTTCGCCGCCAAAAAGCCGATTCCGTGTTCGACGGGTAGCGGATCTTTGAATAACTTTTGATCACAAACTTATCTAGTTGGTACACGGCGATTTTGAAGCCGTTTTGATTAATCGTGTAGGAGGAGTTCGTCAAAATATGACACGTGGTAAAACGCCAAAAATGGCCGCTAAATTCAAAATAGCGAACTTCCTGTGGGGCTTGGCCTATGGCTCCAAGAGACTTTTTTGTGCGGCTCGGCATGATCTACATGTGTACCGATTTTCGTGCAGATCCGTGAAAATTGATGAGGAGGGCGCTGTTTATAAGGAGATTGCTCTTTAATGGGCGTGGCCTAGCCATTTTGACCCGTCCATTGCCGCGAACCCTAAAATACGTAAATTTACACCGCGACTGATGCGACCGCCAAATTTCAGGAGTTTTTGAGCATGTTAAAACCTCCAAATAAGCGATTTACTTTTGTCGTAATAATAATAATAATTCCTTCAATTTCAATAGGGTCCTCGCACGGTACATGCTCGGGCCCTAATTAAAGCTGCAAGCAGCGTTGAACGGGCCCTCGCACCCCACGCAACTCGGGGCCTGGCGCGGCCGCCACCGTGTCGCCAGAGGTCGACCGGCAGACGAGTCACTGAATGTTCGCCTCCTTCGGACAGTGTAAAAACCAATGCGTTGCGACTTCCCGTCTCCACTGGGTGGCGCTATGACTCTGACTCCTGAGCGTCATGTGGGTGTGTTCATGCCAGGACTATTATCATACATGTGAAGTTTGGAGCAGATTCGACCATTAGATCCCATGTTATAGCAATATCGTGTTTCATGGTGAGACATCAAGTGTCGACGCCATGTCACAGCCACACCGTTCCATGCTGAGCAATTCTCTTAATCTGTTTTGATCACACACTTGTGTAGATGGTACACACCAGTTTTGGAGTTAATTGATTCATTTCTGGAGGAGGAGATCATTAAAATACAACACGTGGAAAACGCCAAAAATGACTGTAAATTTCAAAATGGCCGACTTCCTGTCGGGTGTGGCCTATATGTGCAAGAGGCTTTTTTGTGCGTCTGGACACGATACATGTGCATACTGATTTTCGTGCACGTCGGTGAAAGTTGTTATGGGGGACGCTGCACTTTAAGGGGCGTGGCCAAGCCATATGGCCACGCTTATTGATGAAAGTCATACTATACATTCAGGTCTGGACTGTTAACAAACATGTGAAGTTTGGTGAAGAATGGACAATGTATGCCAAAGTTATACTAATTTCGTGTTTTATGGCGAGACATCAAACTTCGCCGCCACCTGACAGCCAAAGCGTTTAACATAGGGAAAATCGTATGATAACTTTTGATCATCAAGTGGTCTAGTTGATGCACGCCAAATTTGAAGCCGATCCGATGAATCATGTAGGAGGAGATAGAAAAAGTATGAGGAGTGCAAATCGCCCAATCTGGCGTCAAATTCAAAATGGCTGACTTCCTGTTGGGTGTAGCCAATGGGTCCAAGAGGGTTTTTTGTGCGTCTGGATGTGATACATATGTGTACCAATTTTCATGCATGTCGGTGAAACGTGCCGTAGGGGCTGATGTTTAAAGGGTGTGGCCAAGCCATTTGGCCACGCCCATCAACGAAATTCACATGACATTGTCAGGGCTGGACTCTTAAAACACATGTGAAGTTTCAGGCAGATATGCCCAAGGACACTGAAGTTAAGGCCACTTTCCTACGTTTTGGCGAAGCATCGACTTCGCCGCCCTCTGGGCGCAACGCCGTTTGACGATACGTCACAATCTTCATCATGTAGCATTAACAACGTGTTGAGGCCTTTCTGACCAAATTTGAGTTGGATATGCTGAACGTGCTCAGAGCTGCACCTCAAAGTGTAAAAAATCACTTTTCCTGTCGCCAGCAGGGGGCGCTTTGAGAACAGGGGAATTTTTTGATGTAGACGTGTTCAGGGCGGGACTACGATCATACCCAGCAAGTTTTGTGCCGATTGGACCTTTCACGCCCAAGTAATAGCAATTCTGGGTTTTTGGGTTTTTTTTTTTTGAGACATCAAACTTCGCCGCCACCTGACGGCCAAACCGTTTAACGAGGGAAAGATCTTTTAATAACTTTTGATCATCATGTGGTCTAGTTGCAGCACGGCAAATTTGAAGCCGATCCAATGAACCGTCTAGGAGGAGATAGCTCTGAGAGAATTCTTGAAATCGCCAAAATCGGTAAAAAAATGAATATTCAAATCAAAATAGCCGGCTTCCTGTTGGTTTTAGAAAAAAGTCCAACTGCGCATTTTCGTGCGTCTTGGGATGATACACGACCTCCCCGAATTTCGTGGAATTTGGTCAAACGGGCTGCCGGTGGGAGCCGATTGAAATTTTCTAGGGGGCGCCATTTCGCCATTTTGCAATGGGCATCGTTTAAATTTTGCGTACACATAAATGTCCCCTAGACGAATGTGCACGTCAAATTTGGTGAGTTTTTGAATATGTTAAAGCCCCCAAAAATGCGATCAAGCGAAAAAAAATAATAATAATAATTAAAGCTGCAAGCAGCATTGAACGGGCCCTCGCACCTTCACGCAACTCGAGGGCGCTGGCAGGACGCCGGCTCACGCCGCCGTTCATCGCTGTCGAAGGCAGACCCCTCACGCAGGACTTACACGTCATATCCCTCAAATCATAGAACACGTGTAATTTTGCCAGTAGGTGGCGCCATACTAATAACCAAGTATTGGCGTATAGATGTGTGCAGGGCAGGACTGTCAGCAATCCTGTGAAGTTTGGGGAAGATTGGAACATGTATGGTGAAGTTGCGAACCAGTTACAAGCAAATTCAAAATGGCGGACTTCCTGTTGGTTTTGGCACATGGCTGCAAGAGGCTTTTTTATACGTCTTTCAGTGATGCATGTGCGTACCAAGTTTCATAGATGTAGGTCAAACCAGCTTCGGGGGCTGCTTCGTAGAAAATTTGTAGGGGGCGCTGTTGAGCCATGTTGGCACATCAGAGCCAAAAAATCACATCAGACAACCCACATCGGATCCTTTCATGTGTGTGTCAAGTTTCATGACTTTACAAGCATCCCTTACCCCTCAAAAACAACTTCGTCTTTTATGGCGAATAAGGCGTCGCCACGGTGACCAAACATCACTAAGCTTTACAGCTGGCGTCAGGAGTGACTCCACATCATGCTCACCAAATTTCGTGCAAATATATGAATTTTCATGTCACTTGATTTTTCTCTGATTATAGCGCCCCCTATTTGCCAACTTCTGCCAAATTTAGCACAGAGTGTCTGGATGATGTCTGAAAGAAGTGAATTGAGTTTGACATGGATAGCTTTTACTTTGACAAAAATATGCAATGGTATGTGTTTTTTAGCTAGCAGAAAAAAAATGTTTATTTTTAGCTAGCGCAGTTTTTGTAGTAGCAAAATTCTTTTGATAACTTCTGGTCAGGCAAGTCTGGAGATTGTATGTGCAAAGTTTCGTGAAGATGGACCTTAAACGCTAGGAGGAGTTCGAAAAAGTAGGTTTTTGATGTATAGTGACTTACAAAGAGAAATGTGCAGTGGGAGTGGGCGTGGCCTATGTCAGAAGATGCGACGCTATTTAGGGAACACGTGGATATGAAGTTTATGAAGATGTGATTTAAAATGTGGAAGTTACAGGCCAAAATGCGTTTGCAGCTGTTATAGCGCCACCTAGTGTAGTAGACACACAATTGTTTCTATGGGTGGTCTGTATGCTGTTCTATATATAGCCTATCAATTTCATAGCCCTCAGCATAATACTTGAGCTGAAATAAATGTTTGTTGTTTATCTTGTAATAAGCCACGCCCACTTTGACCAGTCGTGATGAACCTCAAGACATGGCCTCAGGAGTGGCCCAGCATCATACCCACCAAATTTCGTAAAACTCGGTGAAGCCATTTACATGATATTAATTTTCCATATTTGCAGCGCCCCCTAGTGGCCAACATTAGCCACATTTGGCTCACATGCTCACAGGCACAGGTCAAGCAAGGATCTGAGATTTGGTGTTGTTAGCATGTATTTTGACCGAGATATACCACAGTTCGCCTTTTTGTAGCTAGCTAGAAAAATTTGTTCGTTAATAATTTGCGCATATTTTGACCAATCAAAATTCCTGTGATAACTTTAGATCAGGTCCAGTCAAAGACTGTACCTGCCAAGTTTCACGCTGAACGGACAAAACCCTAAGGAGGAGTTCGAAAAAGTACGTTTTCCAGGTTTTGCGCATTTGCAAAAAAAATTTTAGGCGGAAATGGGCGTGGCCCCTTCCAGGTGATTCAGCGCTATTCAGGGAATGTGGTGATATGAGGTTTTTGAATGTGCGACACATGATCTGGGAGTTATAGCCCAAAATACATTGAAAATGAGTAGGGGGCGCTACTGAGCCATTTTTTTTCACGTTGTCATGAAACCCCTACCATATGTAAATTTTCACCACTTCTGACGAGTCTGTGAAGTTTCATGAGTTTTCGAGTATGTTACGGCCCCCAAAAAGGCAGTTGATTTCGGATAAGAAGAAGAAGACTAATAACTAGGGGGCGTTATGACTATCACAGAACTTTGTCATGTAGACGTGTTCAGTGTGGGACTATTATGAATCATGTGAAGTTTGGTGAAGATTGGACAATGTGTCCCAAAATTATAGCAATTTCGTGTTTCATGGCGAGACATCAAACTTCGCCGCCACCTGACGGCCAAACCGTTTAACTGTGGAAAAATCTTTTAATAACTTTTGATCACAACCTTGTCTAGATCACACACAGTGATTTTGAAGTCATTCTGATTAATCCTGTAGGAGGAGTTCGTTAAAATACAACATGTGGAAAACGCCAAAAATAGCATCAAAATTCAAAATGGCCGACTTCCTGTTGGGTATGGCCAGTGGGTCCGAGAGACTTTTTTGTGCGTCTCGGTGTGATACATGCGTGTACCAATTTTCGTGCATGTCGGTGACACGTGCGGCAGGGGCTGATGTTTAAAGGGAGTGGTCAAGTCATTTGGCCACGCCCATCAACGAAACTCATATCACATGTTCAAGCCTGGACTGTTAACACACATGTGAAGTTTCAGGCAGATATGACCAAGGACACAGAAGTTAATGTCATTAAAGCCATTTTCAACGCGTTTTGGCGAATTTTCGACTTCGCCGCCCTCTGGGCGGAACACCGTTTGACGCTTAGTCACAATCTTCATAATGTAACATTACCAACGTCTTGAGGTCTGTCTGACCAAATTTGAGTTGCATATGGTGAACGTGGTCAGAGCTGCACGTCAAAGTCTAAAAACATCGCTTTTCCTGTCGCCAGCAGGGGGCGCTAGGGTAATTACAAAATTTCTGCATGTAGACGTGTTCAGGGCGGGAATATTATGAATCATGTGAAGTTTGGTGCAGATTGGACGATTAATGCCAAAGTTATAGCAATTTCGTTTTTCATGGCGAGACAAACTTCAAACTTCAAACTTCGCCGCCAAAAAGCCGATTCCGTGTTCGACGGGTAGCGGATCTTTGAATAACTTTTGATCACAAACTTATCTAGTTGGTACACGGCGATTTTGAAGCCGTTTTGATTAATCGTGTAGGAGGAGTTCGTCAAAATATGACACGTGGTAAAACGCCAAAAATGGCCGCTAAATTCAAAATAGCCAACTTCCTGTTGGGCGTGGCCTATGGCTCCAAGAGACTTTTTTGTGCGGCTCGGCATGATCTACATGTGTACCGATTTTCGTGCAGATCCGTGAAAATTGATGAGGAGGGCGCTGTTTATAAGGAGATTGCTCTTTAATGGGCGTGGCCTAGCCATTTTGACCCGTCCATTGCCCCGAACCCTAAAATATGTAAATTTACACCGCGACTGATGCGACCACCAAATTTCAGGAGTTTTTGAGCATGTTAAAACCTCCAAATAAGCGATTTACTTTTGTCGTAATAATAATAATAATAATAATAATAATTCCTTCAATTTCAATAGGGTCCTCGCACGGTACGTGCTCGGGCCCTAATAATTAAAGCTGCAAGCAGCGTTGAACGGGCCCTCGCACCCCACGCAACTCGGGGCCTGGCGTGGCCGCCACCGTGTCGCCAGAGGTCGACCGGCAGACGAGGCCCTGAATGTTCGCCTCCTTCGGACCGTGTAGGAACTAATGCGTTGCGACTTCCCGTCTCCACTGGGTGGCGCTATGACTCTGACTCCTGAGCTTCATGTGGGTGTGTTCATGCCAGGACTATTATCATACATGTGAAGTTTGGAGCAGATTCGACCATTAGATCCCATCTTATAGCAATATCGTGTTTCATGGTGAGACATCAAGTGTCGACGCCATGTCACAGCCACACCGTTCCATGCTGAGCAATTCTCTTAATATGTTTTGATCACACACTTGTGTAGATGGTACACACCAGTTTTGGAGTTAATTGATTCATTTTTGGAGGAGGAGATCATTAAAATACAACACGTGGAAAATGCCAGAAATGACTGTAAATTTCAAAATGGCCGACTTCCTGTTGGGTGTGGCCTATCCGTGCAAGAGGCTTTTTTGTGCGTGTGGATGTTATACATGTATCTACCAAGTTTCGTGCATATCAGTGAGACGTCCTATGGTGGTTATTTGTGTGAATGGGCGTGGCCAATCCATTTAGCCACGCCTATTAACGAAATTCATAACATATGTTCTGGGTTGGACTGTCAATATACCTGTGAAGTTTCACACAGATCTGACCAAGTACAATGAAGTTATTGCCACTTCCTGTTTCATGGCGAGACGTCAAAATTCAACCTCCCACAACTGGCGTGCCCTTTAGATTCTGCGAGACCTTTTAATAACTTTTGATCAGGAAGTGTTCTAGATGGTAATCGGTAATTTTGAAGCCGTTCTGATGAATTCTGTAGGAGGAGTTCGTTAAAATACGATGCGTGCGCGACACCAAAAATGACCATGACATTCAAAATGGCCGACTTCCTGTTGAATTTAGCCTAGAGGTCCAAGAGACTTTTTTGTTTGTCTGGGGGTGATGGAGATGTGTACCAATTTTTGTGCATATCGGTGAGACGTCCTATGGAAGTAATTCATATGAATGGGCGTGACCAAGCCATATGGCCACGCCCATTGACGAAATTCATATCACATATTCAGGGCTGGACTGTTGACACACATATGAAGTTTCAGGTGGATATCATCAAAAACACCAAAGTTAAGGCCATTTTTATGCATTTTGGCGAAGGGTCGACTTCGCCGCCCTCCGGATGGAACGCCGTTTGACGACAGTCAAAATTCTTCATCATGGAGCATTACCAACATGTTGAGGCCTTTCTGACCAAATTTGAGCTGGATTTGCTGAACGTGCTCAGAGCTGGACCTCAAAGTCTAAAACATCGCTTTTTCTGTCACCAGCAGGGGGCGCTATGCAAATTTCAATATTTCTGCATGTAGACGTCTTCAGGGCGGGACTATTATGAATCCTGGGGAGTTTGGTACCGTTCGGACTATTAATGCCAAAGTTATAGCAATCTCATTTTTCATGGCGAGACATCAAACTTCGCCGCCACGCCCAGGTCAGGTTGTTTGGAGTTTACGTAATCCGTTAATAACTTTTGATCACAAACTAGTCTAGTTGGTGCACAGCAATTTTGAAGCCGTTCTGATTATTCCTGTAGGAGGAGTTCGTTAAAATACAACACGTGGAAAACGCCAAAAATGGCCGTTCAACGCCAAATATCTCACTTCCTGTTGGGTTTAGCCTATGTGTCCCTGTGACCTTTTTTGTGCGTCTCAGCATGATCTACATGCGTACCTATTTTCGTGCAGATCCGTGAAACCTGCCGAGTAGGGTGCTCTTTAAGGGGCGTGGCCTAGCCATTTTGACCCGCCCACCTCCACGAACCCTAAAATACCTAAATTTACACCACGATTGATGCGCATGCCAAAATTGGCGTGTTTTGGAATATGTTCAGGCCTCCAAATAAGCGATTTACTTTTGTCGTAATAATAATAATAATTCCTGCAATTTCAATAGGGTCCTCGCACGGACGTGCTCGGGCCCTAATTAAAGCTGCAAGCAGCGTTGAACGGGCCCTCGCACCCCACGCAACTCGGGGCCTGGCGTGGCCGCCACCGTGTCGCCAGAGGTCGACCGGCAGACGAGGCGCTGAATGTTCGCCTCCTTCGGACAGTGTAGGAACCAATGCGTAGCGACTTCCCGTCTCCACTGGGTGGCGCTATGACTCTGACTCCTGAGCGTCATGTGGGTGTGTTCATGCCAGGACTATTATCATACATGTGAAGTTTGGAGCAGATTCGACCATTAGATCCCATGTTATAGCAATATCGTGTTTCATGGTGAGACATCAAGTGTCGACGCCATGTCACAGCCACACCGTTCCATACTGAGCAATTCTCTTAATATGTTTTGATCACACACTTGTGTAGATGGTACACACCAGTTTTGGAGTTAATTGATTCATTTCTGGAGGAGGAGATCATTAAAATACAACACGTGGAAAACGCCAAAAATGACTGTAAATTTCAAAATGGCCGACTTCCTGTCGGGTGTGGCCTACATGTGCAAGAGGCTTTTTTGTGCGTCTGGACACGATACATGTGCATACTGATTTTCGTGCACGTCGGTGAAAGTTGTTATGGGGGACGCTGCACTTTAAGGGGCGTGGTCAAGCCATACGGCCACGCTTATTGATGAAACTCATACTATACATTCAGGTCTGGACTGTTAACAAACATGTGAAGTTTGGTGAAGAATGGACAATGTATGCCAAAGTTATACTAATTTCGTGTTTCATGGCGAGACATCAAACTTCGCCGCCACCTGACGGCCAAACTGTTTAACTGTGGAAAAATCTTTTAATAACTTTTGATCACAACCTTGTCTAGATCACACACAGTGATTTTGAAGTCATTCTGATTAATCCTGTAGGAGGAGTTCGTTAAAATACAACATGTGGAAAACGCCAAAAATAGCATCAAAATTCAAAATGGCCGACTTTCTGTTGGGTATGGCCAGTGGGTCCAAGAGACTTTTTTGTGCGTCTCGGTGTGATACATGCGTGTACCAATTTTCGTGCATGTCGGTGACACGTGCCGCAGGGGCTGATGTTTAAAGGGTGTGGCCAAGCCATTTGGCCACGCCCATCAACGAAATTCATATCACATGTTCAGGGCTGTATTGTTAACACACATGTGAAGTTTCAGGCAGATATGACCAAGGACACAGAAGTTAATGTCATTAAAGCCATTTTCAATGCGTTTTGGCGAATTTTCGACTTCGCCGCCCTCTGGGCGGAACACCGTTTGACGCCTAGTCACAATCTTCATAATGTAGCATTACCAACGTCTTGAGGTCTGTCTGACCAAATTTGAGTTGCATATGGTGAACGTGGTCAGAGCTGCACGTCAAAGTCTAAAAACATCGCTTTTCCTGTCGCCAGCAGGGGGCGCTAGGGTAATTACAAAATTTCTGCATGTAGACGTGTTCAGGGCGGGAATATTATGAATCATGTGAAGTTTGGTGCAGATCGGACGATTGATGCGAAAGTTATAGCAATTTCGTTTTTCATGGCGAGACAAACTTCAAACTTCAAACTTCGCCGCCAAAAAGCCGATTCCGTGTTCGACGGGTAGCGGATCTTTGAATAACTTTTGATCACAAACTTATCTAGTTGGTACACGGCGATTTTGAAGCCGTTTTGATTAATCGTGTAGGAGGAGTTCGTCAAAATATGACACGTGGTAAAACGCCAAAAATGGCCGCTAAATTCAAAATAGCCAACTTCCTGTTGGGCTTGGCCTATGGCTCCAAGAGACTTTTTTGTGCGGCTCGGCATGATCTACATGTGTACCGATTTTCGTGCAGATCCGTGAAAATTGATGAGGAGGGCGCTGTTTACAAGGAGATTGCTCTTTAATGGGCGTGGCCTAGCCATTTTGACCCGTCCATTGCTGCGAACCCTAAAATACGTAAATTTACACCGCGACTGATGCGACCGCCAAATTTCAGGAGTTTTTGAGCATGTTAAAACCTCCAAATAAGCGATTTACTTTTGTCGTAATAATAATAATAATTCCTTCAATTTCAATAGGGTCCTCGCACGGTACGTGCTCGGGCCCTAATAATAATAATAATCCTAAGGAAAACAATAGGGTCCTCGCACGGTACGTGCTCGGGCCCTAATTAAAGCTGCAAGCAGCGTTGAGCGGGCCCTCGCACCCCACGCAACTCGGGGCCTGGCGCGGCCGCCACCGTGTCGCCAGAGGTCGACCGGCAGACGAGGCGCTGAATGTTCGCCTCCTTCGGACAGTGTAGGAACCAATGCGTTGCGACTTCCCGTCTCCACTGGGTGGCGCTATGACTCTGACTCCTGAGCGTCATGTGGGTGTGTTCATGCCAGGACTATTATCATACATGTGAAGTTTGGAGCAGATTCGACCATTAGATCCCATGTTATAGCAATATCGTGTTTCATGGTGAGACATCAAGTGTCGACGCCATGTCACAGCCACACCGTTCCATGCTGAGCAATTCTCTTAATGTGTTTTGATCACACACTTGTGTAGATGGTACACACCAGTTTTGGAGTTAATTGATTCATTTCTGGAGGAGGAGATCATTAAAATACAACACGTGGAAAACGCCAAAAATGACTGTAAATTTCAAAATGGCCGACTTCCTGTCGGGTGTGGCCTATATGTGCAAGAGGCTTTTTTGTGCGTCTGGACACGATACATGTGCATACTGATTTTCGTGCACGTCGGTAAAAGTTGTTATGGGGGACGCTGCACTTTAAGGGGCGTGGCCAAGCCATACGGCCACGCTTATTGATGAAACTCATACTATACATTCAGGTCTGGACTGTTAACAAACATGTGAAGTTTGGTGAAGAATGGACAATGTATGCCAAAGTTATACTAATTTCATGTTTTATGGCGAGACATCAAACTTCACCGCCACCTGACGGCCAAACCGTTTCACGATGCAAAAATCTGCTTATAAGTTTTCATTACACCTTTGTCTAGATGGCACACAATGATTTTGAAGGTGTTCTGATGCATCCTGTAGGTGGAGTTCATTAAAATACAACACGTGGAAAACGCCAAAAATGACCATTAAATTCAAAATGGCCGACTTCCTGTTGGGTTTGGCCAACGGGTCCAAGAGACTTTTTTGTGCGTCTGGATGTGATACATATGTGTACCAATTTTCATGCATGTCAGTGAAACGTGCCGCAGGGGCTGATGTTTAAAGGGTGTGGCCAAGCCATTTGGCCACGCCCATCAACGAAATTCATATCACATGTTCAGGGCTGGACTGTTAACACACATGTAAAGTTTCAGGCAGATATGACCAAGGACACTGAAGTTAAGGCCACTTAACTGCGTTTTGGCGAACCATTGACTTCGCCGCCCTGTGGGCGGAATGCCGTTCGGCGATACGTCACAAATCTTCATCATGTAGCATTACCAACGTGTTGAGGCCTTTCTGACCAATTTTGAGTTGGATATACTGAACGTGCTGAGAGTAGCACCTCAAAGTCTAAAACATCGCTTTTCCTGTCGCCAGCAGGGGGCGCTTTGAGAACGGGGGAATTTTTTGATGTTGGCGTGATGAAGGCCGGACTATGATCATACCCAGCAAGTTTTGTGCCGATCGGACTTATCACGCCCAAGTAATAGCACTTTTGTTTTTTGGGGTTTTTTTGGCGAGACGTCAAACTTCGCCGCCACCTGACAGCCAAACCGTTTAACATAGGGAAAATCGTATGATAACTTTTGATCATCAAGTGGTCTAGTTGATGCACGCCAAATTTGAAGCCGATCCGATGAATCATGTAGGAGGAGATAGAAAAAGTACGAGGAGTGGGAATCGCCCAATCTGGTTTCAAATTCAAAATGGCTGACTTCCTGTTGGGTGTAGCCAATGGGTCCAAGAGGCTTTTTTTGTGCGTCTGGATGTGATACATATGTGTACCAATTTTCATGCATGTCGGTGAAACGTGCCGTAGGGGCTGATGTTTAAAGGGTGTGGCCAAGCCATTTGGCCACGCCCATCAACGAAATTCATATCACATGTTCAGGGCTGGACTGTTAACACACATGTAAAGTTTCAGGCAGATATGACCAAGGACACTGAAGTTAAGGCCACTTAACTGCGTTTTGGCGAACCGTTGACTTCGCCGCCCTGTGGGCGGAACGCCGTTCGGCGATACGTCACAAATCTTTATCATGTAGCATTACCAATGTGTTGAGGCCTCTGTGACCAATTTTGAGTTGGATATACTGAAGGTGCTGAGAGTAGCACCTCAAAGTCTAAAACATCGCTTTTCCTGTCGCCAGCAGGGGGCGCTTTGAGAACGGGGGAATTTTTTGATGTTGGCGTGATGAAGGCCGGACTACGATCATACCCAGCAAGTTTTGTGCCGATCGGACTTATCATGCCCAAGTAATAGCACTTTTGTTTTTTGGGGTTTTTTTTGGCGAGACGTCAAACTTCGCCGCCACCTGACGGCCAAACCGTTTAACGTAGGGAAAATCGTATGATAACTTTTGATCATCAAGTGGTCTAGTTCCAGCACGCCAAATTTGAAGCCGATCCAATGAACCGTGTAGGAGGAGATAGCTCTGAGAGAATTCTTGGAAATCGCCAAAATCGGTAAAAAAATGAATATTCAAATCAAAATAGCCGGCTTCCTGTTGGTTTTAGAAAAAAGTCCAACTGCGCATTTTCGTGCGTCTTGGGATGATACACGACCTCCCCGAATTTCGTGGAATTTGGTCAAACGGGCTGCCAGTGGGAGCCGATTGAAATTTTCTAGGGGGCGCCATTTCGCCATTTTGCAACGGGCATCGTTTAAATTTTGCGTACACATAAATGTCCCCTAGACGAATGTGCACGTCAAATTTGGTGAGTTTTTGAATATGTTAAAGCCCCCAAAAATGCGATCAAGCGGAAAAAAAAAAAAATAATAATAATAATTAAAGCTGCAAGCAGCGTTGAACGGGCCCTCGCACCCCACGCAACTCGGGGCCTGGCGCGGCCGCCACCGTCTCGCCAGAGGTCGACCGGCAGACGAGGCGCTGAATGTTCGCCTCCTTCGGACAGTGTAGGAACCAATGCGTTGCGACTTCCCGTCTCCACTGGGTGGCGCTATGACTCTGACTCCTGAGCGTCATGTGGGTGTGTTCATGTCAGGACTATTATCATACATGTGAAGTTTGTAGCAGATTCGACCATTAGATCCCATGTTATAGCAATATCGAGTTTCATGGTGAGACATCAATAGTCGACGCCATGTAACAGCCACACCGTTCCATGCTGAGCAATTCTCTTAATATGTTTTGATCACACACTTGTGTAGATGGTACACACCAGTTTTGGAGTTAATTGATTCATTTCTGGAGGAGGAGATCATTAAAATACAACACGTGGAAAAGGACAAAAATGACTGTAAATTTCAAAATGGCCGACTTCCTGTCGGGTGTGGCCTATATGTGCAAGAGGCTTTTTTGTGCGTCTGGACACGATACATGTGCATACTGATTTTCGTGCACGTCGGTGAAAGTTGTTATGGGGGACGCTGCACTTTAAGGGGCGTGGTCAAGCCATACGGCCACGCTTATTGATGAAACTCATACTATACATTCAGGTCTGGACTGTTAACAAACATGTGAAGTTTGGTGAAGAATGGACAATGTATGCCAAAGTTATACTAATTTCGTGTTTCATGGCGAGACATCAAACTTCGCCGCCACCTGACGGCCAAACCGTTTCACGATGCAAAAATCTGCTTCTAAGTTTTGATTACACCTTTGTCTAGATGGCACACAATGATTTTGAAGTTGTTCTGATGCATCCTGTAGGTGGAGATCATTAAAATACAACACGTGGAAAACGCCAAAAATGACCATTAAATTCAAAATGGCCGACTTCCTGTTGGGTTTGGCCAATGGGTCCAAGAGACTTTTTTGTGCGTCTGGAAGTGATACATATGTGTACCAATTTTCATGCATGTCAGTGAAACGTGCCGCAGGGGCTGATGTTTAAAGGGTGTGGCCAAGCCATTTGGCCACGCCCATCAACGAAATTCATATCACATGTTCAGGGCTGGACTGTTAACACACATGTAAAGTTTCAGGCAGATATGACCAAGGACACTGAAGTTAAGGCCACTTAACTGCGTTTTGGCGAACCGTTGACTTCGCCGCCCTGTGGGCGGAACGCCGTTCGGCAATACGTCACAAATCTTTATCATGTAGCATTACCAACGTGTTGAGGCCTTTCTGACCAATTTTGAGTTGGATATACTGAACGTGCTGAGAGTAGCTCCTCAAAGTCTAAAACATGGCTTTTCCTGTCGCCAGCAGGGGGCGCTTTGAGAACGGGGGAATATTTTGATGTTGGCGTGATGAAGGCCGGACTACGATCATACCCAGCAAGTTTTGTGCCGATCGGACTTATCATGCCCAAGTAATAGCACTTTTGTTTATTGGGGTTTTTTTTGGCGAGACGTCAAACTTCGCCGCCACCTGACGGCCAAACCGTTTAACGTAGGGAAAATCGTATGATAACTTTTGATCATCAAGTGGTCTAGTTCCAGCACGCCAAATTTGAAGCCGATCCGATGAACCGTGTAGGAGGAGATAGCTCTGAGAGAATTCTCGAAAATCGCCAAAATCGTAAAAAAAGGAATATTCAAATCAAAATAGCCGGCTTCCTGTTGGTTTTAGAAAAAAGTCCAACTGCGCATTTTCGTGCGTCTTGGGATGATACACGACCTCCCCGAATTTCGTGGAATTTGGTCAAACGGGCTGCCGGTGGGAGCCGATTGAAATTTTCTAGGGGGCGCCATTTCGCCATTTTGTAACGGGCATCGTTTAAATTTTGCGTACACATAAATTTTCACCAAGACGAATGTGCATGCCAAATTTGGTGAGTTTTCGAATATGTTAAAGCCCCCAAAAATGCGTTTAAAGTCGCGGAAAAAAAAAAAAATAATAATAATAATAATAATCCTAAGGAAAACAATAGGGTCCTCGCACGGTACGTGCTCGGGCCCTAATAATAATCCTAAGGAAAACAATAGGGTCCTCGCACGGTACGTGCTCGGGCCCTAATTAAAGCTGCGAGCAGCATTGAACGGGCCCTCGCACCTTCACGCAACTCAAGGGCGCTGGCAGGACGCCGGCTCACGCCGCCATTCATCGCTGTCGAAGGCAGACCCCTCACGCAGGACTTACACGTCATATCCCTCAAATCATAGAACACGTGTAATTTTGCCAGTAGGTGGCGCCATACTAATAACCAAGTATTGGCGTATAGATGTGTGCAGGGCAGGACTGTCAGCAATCCTGTGAAGTTTGGGGAAGATTGGAACATGCATGGTGAAGTTGCGAACCAGTTACAAGCAAATTCAAAATGGCGGACTTCCTGTTGGTTTTGGCACATGGCTGCAAGAGGCTTTTTTATACGTCTTTCAGTGATGCATGTGCGTACCAAGTTTCATAGATGTAGGTTATACCAGCTTCGGGGGCTGCTTCGTAGAAAATTTGTAGGGGGCGCTGTTGAGCCATGTTGGCACATCAGAGCCAAAAAATCACATCAGACAACCCACATCGGATCCTTTCATGTGTGTGTCAAGTTTCATGACTTTACAAGCATCCCTTACCCCTCAAAAACAACTTCGTCTTTTATGGCGAATAAGGCGTCGCCACGTTGACCAAACATCACTAAGCTTTACAGCTGGCCTCAGGAGTGACTCCACATCATGCTCACCAAATTTCGTGCAAATATATGAATTTTCATGTCACTTGATTTTTCTCTGATTATAGCGCCCCCTATTTGCCAACTTCTGCCAAATTTAGCAGAGTGTCTGGATGATGTCTGAAAGAAGTGAATTGAGTTTGACATGGATAGCTTTTACTTTGACAAAAATATGCAATGGTATGTGTTTTTTAGCTAGCAGAAAAAAAATGTTTATTTTTAGCTAGCGCAGTTTTTGTAGTAGCAAAATTCTTTTGATAACTTCTGGTCAGGCAAGTCTGGAGATTGTATGTGCAAAGTTTCGTGAAGATGGACCTTAAACGCTAGGAGGAGTTCGAAAAAGTAGGTTTTTGATGTATAGTGACTTACAAAGAGAAATGTGCAGTGGGAGTGGGCGTGGCCTATGTCAGAAGATGCGACGCTATTTAGGGAATACGTGGATATGAAGTTTATGAAGATGTGATTTAAAATGTGGAAGTTACAGGCCAAAATGCGTTTGCAGCTGTTATAGCGCCACCTAGTGTAGTAGACACACAATTGTTTCTATGGGTGGTCTGTATGCTGTTCTATATATAGCCTGTCAATTTCATAGCCCTCAGCATAATACTTGAGCTGAAATAAATGTTTGTTGTTTATCTTGTAATAAGCCACGCCCACTTTGACCAGTCGTGATGAACCTCAAGACATGGCCTCAGGAGTGGCCCAGCATCATACCCACCAAATTTCGTAAAACTCGGTGAAGCCATTTACATGATATTAATTTTCCATATTTGCAGCGCCCCCTAGTGGCCAACATTAGCCACATTTGGCTCACATGCTCACAGGCACAGGTCAAGCAAGGATCTGAGATTTGGTGTTGTTAGCATGTATTTTGACCGAGATATACCACAGTTCGCCTTTTTGTAGCTAGCTAGAAAAATTTGTTCGTTAATAATTTGCGCATATTTTGACCAATCAAAATTCCTGTGATAACTTTAGATCAGGTCCAGTCAAAGACTGTACCTGCCAAGTTTCACGCTGAACGGACAAAACCCTAAGGAGGAGTTCGAAAAAGTACGTTTTCCAGGTTTTGCGCATTTGCAAAAAAAATTTTAGGCGGAAATGGGCGTGGCCCCTTCCAGGTGATTCAGCGCTATTCAGGGAATGTGGTGATATGAGGTTTTTGAATGTGCGACACATGATCTGGGAGTTATAGCCCAAAATACACTGAAAATGAGTAGGGGGCGCTACTGAGCCATTTTTTTTCACGTTGTCATGAAACCCCTACCATATGTAAATTTTCACCACATCTGACGAGTCTGTAAAGTTTCATGAGTTTTCGAGTATGTTACGGCCCCCAAAAAGGCAGTTGATTTCGGATAAGAAGAAGAAGACTAATAACTAGGGGGCGTTATGACTATCACAGAACTTTGTCATGTAGACGTGTTCAGTGTGGGACTATTATGAATCATGTGAAGTTTGGTGAAGATTGGACAATGTGTCCCAAAATTATAGCAATTTCGTGTTTCATGGCGAGACATCAAACTTCGCCGCCACCTGACGGCCAAACCGTTTAACTGTGGAAAAATCTTTTAATAACTTTTGATCACAACCTTGTCTAGATCACACACAGTGATTTTGAAGTCATTCTGATTAATCCTGTAGGAGGAGTTCGTTAAAATACAACATGTGGAAAACGCCAAAAATAGCATCAAAATTCAAAATGGCCGACTTCCTGTTGGGTATGGCCAGTGGGTCCAAGAGACTTTTTTGTGCGTCTCGGTGTGATACATGCGTGTACCAATTTTCGTGCATGTCGGTGACACGTGCGGCAGGGGCTGATGTTTAAAGGGTGTGGCCAAGCCATTTGGCCACGCCCATCAACGAAATTCATATCACATGTTCAGGGCTGGACTGTTAACACACATGTAAAGTTTCAGGCAGATATGACCAAGGACACTGAAGTTACGGCCACTTAACTGCATTTTGGCGAACTGTTGACTTCGCCGCCCTGTGGGCGGAACGCCGTTCGGCGATACGTCACAAATCTTCATCATGTAGCATTACCAACGTGTTGAGGCCTTTCTGACCAATTTTGAGTTGGATATACTGAAGGTGCTGAGAGTAGCACCTCAAAGTCTAAAACATCGCTTTTCCTGTCGCCAGCAGGGGGCACTTTGAGAACGGGGGAATTTTTTGATGTTGGCGTGATAGAGGCCAGACTACGATCATACCCAGCAAGTTTTGTGCCGATCGGACTTATCATGCCCAAGTAATAGCACTTTTGTTTTTTCGGCGAGACGTCAAACTTCGCCGCCACCTGACAGCCAAACCGTTTAACATAGGGAAAATCGTATGATAACTTTTGATCATCAAGTGGTCTAGTTGATGCACGCCAAATTTGAAGCCGATCCGATGAATCATGTAGGAGGAGATAGAAAAAGTACGAGGAGTGCGAATCGCCCAATCTGGCGTCAAATTCAAAATGGCTGACTTCCTGTTGGGTGTAGCCAATGGGTCCAAGAGGCTTTTTTGTGCGTC
This sequence comes from Cephalopholis sonnerati, assembly GCA_019142605.1. Classification (NCBI taxonomy): domain Eukaryota; kingdom Metazoa; phylum Chordata; class Actinopteri; order Perciformes; family Serranidae; genus Cephalopholis; species Cephalopholis sonnerati. The sequence continues at coordinate 48,189,401 of JAGQAX010000002.1, forward strand.
TGGATGTGATACATATGTGTACCAATTTTCATGCATGTCGGTGAAACGTGCCGTAGGGGCTGATGTTTAAAGGGTGTGGCCAAGCCATTTGGCCACGCCCATCAACGAAATTCATATCACATGTTCAGGGCTGGACTGTTAACACACATGTGAAGTTTCAGGCAGATATGACCAAGGACACTGAAGTTAAGGCCACTTAACTGCGTTTTGGCGAACCGTTGACTTCGCCGCCCTGTGGGCGGAACGCCGTTCGGCGATACGTCACAAATCTTCATCATGTAGCATTACCAACATGTTAAGGCCTTTCTGACCAATTTTGAGTTGGATATACTGAACGTGCTGAGAGTAGCACCTCAAAGTCTAAAACATCGCTTTTCCTGTCGCTAGCAGGGGGCGCTTTGAGAACGGGGGAATTTTTTGATGTTGGCGTGATGAAGGCCGGACTACGATCATACCCAGCAAGTTTTGTGCCGATCGGACTTATCATGCCCAAGTAATAGCACTTTTGTTTTTTGGGGTTTTTTTTGGCGAGACGTCAAACTTCGCCGCCACCTGACGGCCAAACCGTTTAACGTAGGGAAAATCGTATGATAACTTTTGATCATCAAGTGGTCTAGTTCCAGCACGCCAAATTTGAAGCCGATCCAATGAACCGTGTAGGAGGAGATAGCTCTGAGAGATTCTTGGAAATCGCCAAAATCGGTAAAAAAATGAATATTCAAATCAAAATAGCCGGCTTCCTGTTGGTTTTAGAAAAAAGTCCAACTGCGCATTTTCGCGCGTCTTGGGATGATACACGACCTCCCCGAATTTCGTGGAATTTGGTCAAACGGGCTGCCGGTGGGAGCCGATTGAAATTTTCTAGGGGGCGCCATTTCGCCATTTTGCAACGCGCATCGTTTAAATTTTGCGTACACATAAATTTTCACCAAGACGAATGTGCATGCCAAATTTGGTGAGTTTTCGAATATGTTAAAGCCCCCAAAAATGCGTTTAAAGTCGCGGGAAAAAAAAAAAAAAAAAAAAAAAATAATAATAATTAAAGCTGCAAGCAGCGTTGAGTGGGCCCTCGCACCCCACGCAACTCGGGGCCTGGCGCGGCCGCCACCGTGTCGCCAAAGGTCGACCGGCAGACGAGAAGCTGAATGTTCGCCTCCTTCGGACAGTGTAGGAACCAATGCGTTGCGACTTCCCGTCTCCACTGGGTGGCGCTATGACTCTGACTCCTGAGCGTCATGTGGGTGTGTTCATGCCAGGACTATTATCATACATGTGAAGTTTGGAGCAGATTCGACCGTTAGATCCCATGTTATAGCAATATCGTGTTTCATGGTGAGACATCAAGTGTCGACGCCATGTCACAGCCACACCGTTCCATGCTGAGCAATTCTCTTAATATGTTTTGATCACACACTTGTGTAGATGGTACACACCAGTTTTGGAGTTAATTGATTCATTTCTGGAGGAGGAGATCATTAAAATACAACACGTGGAAAACGCCAAAAATGACTGTAAATTTCAAAATGGCCGACTTCCTGTCGGGTGTGGCCTATATGTGCAAGAGGCTTTTTTGTGCGTCTGGACACGATGCATGTGCATACTGATTTTCGTGCACGTCGATGAAAGTTGTTATGGGGGATGCTGCACTTTAAGGGGCGTGGTCAAGCCATACGGCCACGCTTATTGATGAAACTCATACTATACATTCAGGTCTGGACTGATAACAAACATGTGAAGTTTGGTGAAGAATGGACAATGTATGCCAAAGTTATACTAATTTCGTGTTTTATGGCGAGACATCAAATTCGCCGCCACCTGACGGCCAAGCCGTTTCACGATGAAAAAATTTGCTTATAAGTTTTGATTACACCTTTGTCTAGATGGCACACATTGATTTTGAAGTTGTTGTGATGCATCCTGTAGGTGGAGTTCATTAAAATACAACACGTGGAAAACGCCAAAAATGACCATTAAATTCAAAATGGAGGACTTCCTGTTGGGTTTGGCCAATGGGTCCATGAGACTTTTTTGTGCGTCTGGATGTGATACATATGTGTACCATGCATGTCAGTGAAACGTGCCGCAGGGGCTGATGTTTAAAGGGTGTGGCCAAGCCATTTGGCCACGCCCATCAACGAAATTCATATCACATGTTCAGGGCTCGACTGTTAACACACATGTAAAGTTTCAGGTAGATATGACCAAGGACACTTAAGTTAAGGCCACTTAACTGCGTTTTGGAGAACCGTTGACTTTGCCGCCCTGTGGGCGGAACGCCGTTCGGCGATACGTCACAAATCTTCATCATGTAGCATTACCAACGTGTTGAGGCCTTTCTGACCAATTTTGAGTTGGATATACTGAACGTGCTGAGAGTAGCACCTCAAAGTCTAAAATATCGCTTTTCCTGTTGCCAGCAGGGGGCGCTTTGAGAACGGGGGAATTTTTTGATGTTGGCGTGATGAAGGCCTAACTGCTATCATACCCAGCAAGTTTTATGCCGATCGGACTTATCATGCCCAAGTAATAGCACTTTTGTTTTTTGGGGTTTTTTTGGCGAGATGTCAAACTTCGCCGCCACCTGACAGCCAAACCGTTTAACATAGGGAAAATCGTATGATAACTTTTGATCATCAAGTGGTCTAGTTGATGCACGCCAAATTTGAAGCCGATCCGATGAATCATGTAGGAGGAGATAGAAAAAGTACGAGGAGTGCAAATCGCCCAATCTGGCGTCAAATTCAAAATGGCTGACTTCCTGTTGGGTGTAGCCAATGGGTCCAAGAGGCTTTTTTGTGCGTCTGGATGTGATACATATGTGTACCAATTTTCATGCATGTCGGTGAAACGTGCCGTAGGGGCTGATGTTTAAAGGGTGTGGCCAAGCCATTTGGCCACGCCCATCAACAAAATTCATATCACATGTTCAGGGCTGGACTGTTAACACACATGTGAAGTTTCAGGCAGATATGACCAAGGACACTGAAGTTAAGGCCACTTAACTGCGTTTTGGCGAACCGTTGACTTCGCCGCCCTGTGGGCGGAACGCCGTTCGGCGATACGTCACAAATCTTCATCATGTAGCATTACCAACGTGTTGAGGCCTTTCTGACCAATTTTGAGTTGGATATACTGAACTTGCTGAGAGTAGCACCTCAAAGTCTAAAACATCGCTTTTCCTGTCGCCAGCAGGGGGCGCTTTGAGAACGGGGGAATTTTTTGATGTTGGCGTGATGAAGGCCGGACTACGATCATACCCAGCAAGTTTTGTGCCGATCGGACTTATCATGCCCAAGTAACAGCACTTTTTTTTGGGGGGGGGGGTTTTGGCGAGACGTCAAACTTCGCTGCCACCTGACGGCCAAACCGTTTAACGTAGGGAAAATCGTATGATAACTTTTGATCATCAAGTGGTCTAGTTCCAGCACGCCAAATTTGAAGCCGATCCAATGAACCGTGTAGGAGGAGATAGCTCTGAGAGAATTCTTGGAAATCGCCAAAATCGGTAAAAAAATGAATATTCAAATCAAAATAGCCGGCTTCCTGTTGGTTTTAGAAAAAAGTCCAACTGCGCATTTTCGTGCGTCTTGGGATGATACACGACCTCCCCGAATTTCGTGGAATTTGGTCTAACGGGCTGCCAGTGGGAGCCGATTGAAATTTTCTAGGGGGCGCCATTTCGCCATTTTGCAACGGGCATCGTTTAAATTTTGCGTACACATAAATTTTCACCAAGTCGAATGTGCATGCCAAATTTGGTGAGTTTTCGAATATGTTAAAGCCCCCAAAAATGCGTTTAAAGTCGCGGAAAAAAATAATAATAATAATTAAAGCTGCAAGCAGCGTTGAACGGGCCCTCGCACCCCACGCAACTCGGAGCCTGGCGCAGCCGCCACCGTATCGCCAGAGGTCGACCGGCAGACGAGGCGCTGAATGTTCGCCTCCTTCGGACAGTGTAGGAACCAATGCGTTGCGACTTCCCGTCTCCACTGGGTGGCGCTATGACTCTGACTCCTGAGCGTCATGTGGGTGTGTTCATGCCAGGACTATTATCATACATGTGAAGTTTGGAGCAGATTCGACCATTAGATCCCATGTTATAGCAATATCGTGTTTCATGGTGAGACATCAAGTGTCGACGCCATGTCACAGCCACACCGTTCCATGCTGAGCAATTCTCTTAATATGTTTTGATCACACACTTGTGTAGATGGTACACACCAGTTTTGGAGTTAATTGATTCATTTCTGGAGGAGGAGATCATTAAAATACAACACGTGGAAAACGCCAAAAATGACTGTAAATTTCAAAATGGCCGACTTCCTGTCGGGTGTGGCCTATATGTGCAAGAGGCTTTTTTGTGCGTCTGGACACGATACATGTGCATACTGATTTTCGTGTATGTTGGTGAAAGTTGTTATGGGGGACGCTGCACTTTAAGGGGCGTGGCCAAGCCATACGGCCACGCTTATTGATGAAACTCATACTATACATTCAGGTCTGGACTGTTAAGAAACATGTGAAGTTTTGTGAAGAATGGACAATGTATGCCAAAGTTATACTAATTTCGTGTTTTATGGCGAGACATCAAACTTCGCCGCCACCTGACAGCCAAACCGTTTAACATAGGGAAAATCGTATGATAACTTTTGATCATCAAGTGGTCTAGTTGATGCACGCCAAATTTGAAGCCGATCCGATGAATCATGTAGGAGGAGATAGAAAAAGTACAAGGAGTGCGAATCGCCCAATCTGGTGGTTAAATTCAAAATGGCCGACTTCCTGTTGGGTGTGGCCATTGAGTCCAAGAGGCTTTTTTGTGCGTCTGGATGTGATACATATGTGTACCAATTTTCGTGCATGTCAGTGAAACGTGCCGCAGGGGCTGAGGTTTAAAGGGCGTGGCCAAGCCATTTGACCACGCCCATCAACGAAATTCACATGACATTGTCAGGGCTGGACTCTTAACACACATGTGAAGTTTCAGGCAGATATGCCCAAGGACACTGAAGTTAAGGCCACTTTCCTACGTTTTGGCGAAGCATCGACTTCGCCGCCCTCTGGGCGCAACGCCGTTTGACGATACGTCACAATCTTCATCATGTAGCATTAACAACGTGTTGAGGCCTTTCTGACCAAATTTGAGTTGGATATGCTGAACGTGCTCAGAGCTGCACCTCAAAGTGTAAAAAATCACTTTTCCTGTCGCCAGCAGGGGGCGCTTTGAGAACAGGGGAATTTTTTGATGTAGACGTGTTCAGGGCGGGACTACGATCATACCCAGCAAGTTTTGTGCCGATTGGACCTTTCACGCCCAAATAATAGCACTTTTGTTTTTTGGGGGTTTTTTTGGCGAGACGTCAAACTTCGCCGCCACCTGACGGCCAAACCGTTTAACGTAGGGAAAATCGTATGATAACTTTTGATCATCAAGTGGTCTAGTTCCAGCACGCCAAATTTGAAGCCGATCCAATGAACCGTGTAGGAGGAGATAGCTCTGAGAGATTTCTTGGAAATCGCCAAAATCGGTAAAATAATGAATATTCAAATCAAAATAGCCGGCTTCCTGTTGGTTTTAGAAAAAAGTCCAACTGCGCATTTTCGTGCGTCTTGGGATGATACACGACCTCCCCGAATTTCGTGGAATTTGGTCAAACGGGCTGCCAGTGTGAGCCGATTGAAATTTTCTAGGGGGCGCCATTTCGCCATTTTGCAACGGGCATCGTTTAAATTTTGCGTACACATAAATTTTCACCAAGACGAATGTGCATGCCAAATTTGGTGAGTTTTCGAATATGTTAAAGCCCCCAAAAATGCGTTTAAAGTCGCGGAAAAAAATAATAATAATAATAATAATAATAATAATCCTAAGGAAAACAATAGGGTCCTCGCACGGTACGTGCTCGGGCCCTAATAATCCTTAGGAAAACAATAGGGTCCTCGCACGGTACGTGCTCGGGCCCTAATAATAATCCTTAGGAAAACAATAGGGTCCTCGCACGGTACGTGCTCGGGCCCTAATAATAATAATTAAAGCTGCAAGCAGCATTGAACGGGCCCTCGCACCTTCACGCAACTCGAGGGTGCTGGCAGGACGCCGGCTCATGCCGCCCTTCATTCCTGTCCACGGCAGATCCCTTACGCAGGACGTCATATCCCTCAAATCATATGAAGACATGTAATTTTGCCAGTAGGTGGCGCTGTACTAATAACCAAGTATTGGCATATAGATGTATTCAGGGCAGGATTGTCATCAATCCTGTGAAGTTTGCGGAAGATTGGAACATGTATGGTGAAGTTGCAAACCAGTTACAAGCAAATTCAAATTGGCCGACTTCCTGTTGGGTTTGGCACATGGCTGCAAGAGGCTTTTTTATACGTCTTTCAGTGATGCATGTGCGTACCAAGTTTCATAGATGTAGGTCAAACCAGCTTCGGGGGCTGTTTCGTAGAAAATTTGTAGGGGGCGCTGTTGAGCCATGTTGGCATATCAGAGCCGAAAAATCACATCAGAAAATGCATATTGGATCCTGTCATATGTGTGTCAAGTTTCATGACATTACAAGCATCCCTTACCCGTCAAAAACAACTTCGTGTTTTATGGCGAATAAGGCGTTGCCACGGTGACCAAACATCACCAAGCTTTACAGCTGGCCTCAGGAGTGACTCCACATCATGCTCGCCAAATTTCATGCGAATCGATGAATTTTATGTCACTTGATTTTTCTCTGATTATAGCGCCCCCTATTGGCTAATTTCTGCCAAATTGGGCTAGGATCGTCTGGATGACGTCTGAAAGAAGTGAATTGAGTTTGACATTGATATCTTTTACTTTGACAAAAATATGCAAAGGTATGTGTTTTTTAGCTAGCAGAAAAAAACTGTTTATTTTTAGCTAGCCTAATTTTTGGAGTAGCAAAATTCTTTTGATAACTTTTGGTCAGGCCAGTCTGGAGATTGCATGTGCAAAGTTTTGTGAAGATGGAGATTAAACGCTAGGAGGAGTTCGAAAAAGTAGGTTTTTGATGTATAGTAAATGCGGTGGGAGTGGGCGTGGCCTATGTCAGAAGATGCGACACTATTTAGGGAACACGTGGATATAAAATTTATGAAGATGTGATTTAAAATGTGGAAGTTACAGGCCAAAATGCGTTTGTATCTCTTATAGCGCCACCTAGTGGAGAAGACGCACAATTTTTGCTATGGTTGGTCTGTATGCTATTCTCTATATACCCTGTGAATTTCACAGCCCTCAGCATAATACTTGGGCTGAAATAAATGTTTGTTTTTTATCTTGTAATAAGCCACGCCCACTTTTACCAGTCGTGACTACCTTCAAGATATGGCGTCAGGACAGGCCCAGCATAATACTCACCAAATTTCATAAATATCGGTGCAGCCATTTACCAGATATAAATTTCCCATATTTGCAGCGCCCCCTAGTGGCCAAAATTAGCTAAATTTGGTTCATTCTCTCACAGGCACATATCAAGCAAGGATCTCAGATTTGGTGTTGTTAGCATTTATTTTGACCGAAATATACCACCGTTCGCCTTTTTATAGCTAGCTAGAAAAATTTATTCATTAATAATTTGAGCATATTATGACCAATCAAAATTCCTTTGATAACTTTAGATCAGGTCCAGCCGAAGACTGTACTTGCCAAGTTTCACGCTGAACGGACAAAACCCTAAGGAGGAGTTCGAAAAAGTAGGTTGTCCAGTTTTTGCGATGTTGTGAAAAACATGATAGGCAGAAATGGGAGTGGCCCTGCCCAGGTGATTCAGCACTATTCAGGGAATCTGTGGATATGAGGTTTTTGAATGTGTGACATATGGTCTGGGAGTTATAGCCCAAAACACGTTGAAAATGAGTAGGGGGCGCTGTTGAGCCATCTTGGCACATGAAAACACAAAAATCACATCAGACAACACAATTTGGGATGTCTGATGTGTGTGCCAAGTTGCGTGAGTTTTCGAGTGTCCCTTGCCCCTCAAAAACAACCTCGTGTTTTATGGCGAATAAGGTGGCGCCACAGTGACAGCGTTGGACGAAACCTCAAAGGCTTCTGCTTTGACCATCAACAAGGTCTTGGGAGTATGTATTTGCAAAATTGAGGTGGTTCGGGGGAACCTGGTAGAAGAGGGACATGAAAGAATGAAAAAAGTAACCTTCTGCCGCCAGTAGGTGGCGCTATGATGCTGATTCAAAATTTCTGTATAGATGTTTTCAGGGCTGGACAGTTATCATATGTGTGAAGTTTTGGAAAGATATGTCCACGTAGAGTCAAGTTACAGCTACTTTGGTCATCATGGCGAAACATCAAAGTTGGCCGCCACGCCAAGGTCACGCCCTTTGACGAAAATTCACAGTTTTCCATAGAAAGCATCATCAAGGCCTTATGGATAATTTCACCAAGTATGAGGTTGATGTGTTCAACTTTGGAGGAGATGTGCTTCAAAGTGTAAAACATGACATTTTCTACTGCCAGTAGGGGGCGCTATATTAATCACAAATTATTGACATGTAGATCTCTTCAGAGCAGGACTGTCATCAATCCTGTGAAGTTTGGGGAAGATTGGAGCATGTATGTTGGAGTAATAAACTACTTCCTGCGTTATAATACTACTTCCTGTTTGTAACGAAGTTTGAGGTCCCGGCACGGTCACACGGTGTGACGAAAACACAAGCTTTTGATAACTTTTCGTCTTCAGTTTATGTTGGTGGGACAGACCGAGTTTGAAGGCGATCGGACAAAATCTCTAGGAGGAGTTCGTTCATTTATGACCCCTGCAAATGGCCAAAAATACATGAAACTTCCACATTCAATTCAAAATGGCCGACTTCCTGTTGAGTTTAGGGCATGGGCCCAAGAGGCTTTTTTGTCCGTCTCGGCGTGCTACATATGTGTACCAAAATTCGTACGCTTCGGACAAAGTTAAAGCAGGGGGCTTTGATTTTGAAAACTGTTAGGGGGCGCCGTTGAGCCATTTTGTCACGCCCCTTTGTAATGACCATAAAATATCGAATTTTTCACCAGACGTGACGAGTGTGCAAAATTCTGGGACTTTTTGAGTACGTTCAGGCCCTCAAAAATGCGATCATAGGATAAAAAAAAAAATAATAATAATAATAAGAATAAGAATTCCTTCGGTTTCAATAGGGCTCTCGCACGGTACGTGCTCGGGCCCTAATAATAATCCTAAGGAAAACAATAGGGGCCTCGCACCATGTTCGGTGCGCACCGTTTCACGGTGCGCGCCTCGGTGCTCGGGCCCTAATAATAATAATCCTAAGGAAAACAATAGGGGCCTCGCACCGTGTTCGGTGCTCGGGCCCTAATAATCCTAAGGAAAACAATAGGGTCCTCGCACGGTACGTGCTCGGGCCCTAATAATAATAATAAAACAGTAGGAAAACAATAGGGTTTCAGCCCTTCGGGCTTGAACCCCTAGTAATCCTAAGGAAAACAATAGGGTCCTCGCACGGTACGTGCTCGGGCCCTAATAATGATAATAATAATAATAATAGTAACAGTAAATAGTAACAGTAATAATAAAAATAATAATTAAAAAGAAAAGATCTATGTAATCATTTCCAATATTCACAAGCTGTTTTTATCTAACAAAAGATTCTGTTTTAGTCCATATTTGTTGACATGTGGTCTTTGAAAAACAACATTTTCACTGAGGTAAAAAAAAATCCTTGTCTTTCGCACAGTCTGTACTGGGGTGGTCTAACAGCAATCTACCAGCACTAGCACAGTTATGTGTATATATATATATATATACACACACACACACACACACACACACACACACACACATATATGTATTACTATATGACATTATTATCATTGCCACTGCAGATAAACTTAGCCGCTAAAGCGTCTGAGCATTTCATTCAGACAGCTGAGGACCATCTGTGCGTGTTTTTTTTTTTTTTTCTTTTTTTTTGCCTTATAAGGGGTCGTCACAGCACAGAAAGAGGTCTCTGTATACTGTGACTAGTTGTGTTCTTTTTCCCTTTAGTGGTCTTTCGTGGTGGCAACAATCACAGAAATCCCTCCTCTCCTGTTTCTGCCTAATTTCCTGGTGCAGCGGAAAGTGTTGAGGCCTTTGCGGACACAGACTGGAGGAACAATAATGGTATGTGTGTGAGAGCCTCATTACCTTTTCATGTCTCCTCAAGAGGGTGACACAGGAGTGGATATTCACTCCTGTGCCATCCCATTTCCGTGTTGTGTTTGCTAATAGCAGCTAGGCGAGAGGTGGGGTGCACCCTGGACAGGTCGCCAGACTATCACAGGGGCTGACTAGAGGTGGGGGACTCAAGTCACATGAGTTGACTCAAGTCTGGCTCGAGTCGCAAATTTCAGGAACTTGAGACTTACTTAACTAACACTGATGAAATACTTGACTTGACCTTGACTTCATATTCGTGACTTGAGACTTAACTTTGACTTGAGACAGATGACTTTAAAGGACTTGAGTGTTTTTTTTAAGTACACACATAAAACATAGTACACATATAAAATGTATGCAATGTAAGGTATAAAATGGCCAAGCCATTTTGCCACCCCCACCGACAAAACTCATATCATGTGTCCAGGCCTAGACTATGAAGAACATGTGAAGTTTCAGGCAAATTGAACCAAGTACAGCTTAGTTAATGTCAACTGCTGTATTTTCGCGGAACATCTACGCACCTCCTTGGCGACGCACCTCCATGGCGACACGCTTTGATGAAAACTTACAGTTTCCACAATAAAGCATCAGCAAGATCTAATTGCATTTATGCCCAAATTTGAGGTAGATCTGGTCAACTTTGTAGGGGATGTACATCAAAGTATAAAATGTGTCTAGTCCTGTTGCTAGAGGAGGGCACTATAAATGTTACTAATTATTGGCAGGTAGATGTGTTCAGGGCATGACTGTCATCAATCATGTAAAGTTTGGGGCAGATTGGACCATGTATGCGGGAGGCACAAACTACTTCTTGTTTCATGGCAAAACACGTAAGTTTGATGCCTCGCCATGGTCACACGGACTGCCGAAAACTCAAGCTTCTAATAACTTATCGTTATTAAGGCCTTTAAATGGGACCCACCAAATTGGAAGTCGATTGGATCTAATTTGTTAGAGGAGTGTGTTAAAGCACAACCCCTGGAAGTCGCCAAAAATGCTCAAAAGTGGCACAAAAGTGGCACAGTAAATTCAAAACGGCCGACTTCCTGTTGGGTTTAGATAATGGCTCCAAGAGATTTTTTTTGTATTTCTCGGGACGTTACATGTGCCTGCCAATTTTTGTACATGTAGATAAAAGTAACTTTGTGGGCTGTTACGTTAAAATTTTGTAGGGGGCACTATTGAGCTATTTTTTTTGCACCTGAGCATGAAACCCATTATATATAAAATTTTTCATCAGATGTGATGTGTGTGCAAAGTCTCATGAGATTTTGAGTATGTTAAGCCCCCCCAGAAAGGCAATTCATTTGGAGAAGAAAGAATAATAATAGAAATGCCTTGGATTTCAACAGGGTCCTCGCACCACGTAGTGCTTGGGCCCTAATAATTGAAGACAATAAACTATATCAACTCTGAGGAGCAGCAGCAGCAGTCGGCTCATCTCACTGCGTTGCAGAACAGAATGCTTCAGAAGATCCTTTGTTTCCATGACAATAAGACTGTTTAACAACTCTTGAATATAGTCACACACATCACATTAACCACAACTGGCTAGACTGTGAAATGGACAATTTTATTCTAATTAACTTAATCTATATTTCCGCACTTATTTTATTGTATTTTATTGTGTTTTTTGGCTTTTATGAGCTGCTGGACAGCTGAATTTCTCTTTGGGATGTATATATGTAGATATATTAGGGCTGTCAGTAGATTATAAAAAAATAACTAATTATTCTCACATTTTAAAATCCATTAATCTAGATTAATTGTGATTAACTTCCTTCTAAAGTTAAGTACTGTCTAAAAAAAACATCCTGTGCATAATCACAAATAATTTCATCTTTATGTCATCCATTTGCAATAACATGTTGGAATGTGACATTATGGAATTATTATATAAAATCAAAAAAGGTATTTAAATGCTCTTGTTTTATGTCAATAGTTTATAAAAGTCAATGAATCCAGTAACCTATTGTCATTGGCTAAGCGAAAGTAGCCTATTTGTTATCAATGTAGGCTAACAAAAAATACTAAAGGCTGCAACCAGGGCTCCACTGCAGTAGTCCATCTGAAGAAGACACTGTGGGAGAGAGGCAGAGAGACAGCACTCATGAGGAAAAGGGAAAGCAAGGAGAGACTGAAAATGAGAGAGAGAGCTTTTGAAAAGAACTATGCCAGGTATGTTTGTCCAAAAAACGCTAGTACTAGGCCTGTTTAAAGCATTTTTTTCGTCATTTTGACATCATGTTATGATGTTAGGACTGACACCAACGTGTGTGTTAGATGTTCTAGTTTAGTTTGATACCCTAGCCATCGTTCTAGCTTAAAAATTGAGGGATTAATGTGTTAACTTTGACAGCACAAATATATATATATATTTACATATTTATATGTATGTATGTATATGTGTGTGTGTGTGTGTGTGTGTGTATATATATATACATATACTGTATATATATATCTTAGTGGTGGGACGCGATTAAAAAAAAAATCTAATTAAATAGAGGCTTTGTAATTAATTAATTGCGATTAATCTCATTTTTATCAAATAGCAATATTTGACACAGTAAGCACTGTTTTTCAATTCAGATAAATTCAGACAGCAGAAATGTTTATTTTTCACTTTTCATTTTTCAATTGTCTGATAATTTGTCAGACGTAGACTTACTTATTTTGGCTCTGAACCTCGTCATCTGGTCTATTGTGGGCCAGAGTGTGTGTGCTGTGCTGCGCTGCTGTGCATGCGGAGTGTTTGAGTGTGAGTAACAGCAGCCTTTTGATGGTCATTTACACACTGTCCATTTGTGATCACGGTAAACAGGCAAGCTGTAACCACGGTAACAATAACTATGTCAGGTAACAAACTGCATCGGGCTAGGGTTCGCACTTAAAAATCAGAAAGGCTGTGGGGTTTGGGCCGGGCTCAGTTATAACTGTCTCGGACTCCGGTTGGGTTCGGTCAGGAAAATGCGGCCCGACGGTTTGCCTGTACCAGGACTGTCGTAGCTAACGTTAGCTCTGGTGTCCGTGCTCGCGGCACCATGTTTTGCATTGAGCTGATGCCATAGGCTTGAAGTGTGTGCATCAGTATTAGCAGTGTGCCAGAAATTAGGGAACTGAGAAAGGTGCGATTAAATGCGTTATTTTTTTTAACACGTTATTTTTCCCGTAATTAATTAATCAAAATTAACGCGTTAAAGTCCCAGCCCTAATTTATATATATATATGTGTGTGTGTGTGTGTGTGTGTGTGTATACATATATCAGGACTGATCAGGGCTGGGTGCTGTCCAGCTCTTCATCTTTAACACTCTTTCCTGGATGTCTGCCATTGAGATGATTACTGGTTCTTGTTCAGGCAGGTTGCTGTGGCCAGCTCTGAGGGCCACTCGCCATTGGGCATCGGTGTTGTGTGATGCTTCTCTTTCCCATATGCCCTTCCAGTATGTTTCCATCTCAGTGGGTCAGACCTGCTGTTATTTCCCTGCCACTGAGAGAACACCTTGGCTGGTTCAGTGAACATCCTGTTTATTCTCCTGGCTTCTACTTTGGTGTATCTCTTCAGCAAGGTGGCCAGAGCTGTTAGTCTTTGTTTGGCAGTTTCGAGTGCCTCAGGAATGGAAAGCTATGACATCCCCCCGCTGACCTGGCATCCTGGCTCCCCCTTGCCGTAGCATTGTTGTAGTATTTCATTGATCTCTAGTTGTGATAGTGGTTGGCAGTTATGGATGGCTACCAGATGTTTCTTAGTTAGTCTTGATTGTGGGTTTCTAAGTATCCATAGGTTCCACATTCTCTCCATATATCCCCTACTCTCTGGGATTGCTAGTATAGTAGCATTCCATCAATTCCGTGTTCACCACTCTTGTCCATGAATGTCTTGTTCCAGTAACCCATTTGCCATCAGATCGCCCTGGTTCCCTAGCAAGTGATGCAAATCTTGTTGACCCGGGCAACATCAGAGCCGGTATGACTCTATCTGTATTGTAATTGCTGATATCTGAGGTAGGCAGTTATAGCATTAGGAGTCTTGCCTAAGGACAAGATGGTGAGCCGTTCTGAAGTGACTGAAACCCTCCAGCAGCAGGTTGTCCAGATCAAGGTCAAAGGGATGACCTTTTCAGCCACAGCAAGAGAAGTTGGTCAAATCTTTGATTTCTAGAGTTGCATCTTTATAACATCACAAACTCATTCAAGTCCCCCAAGAAGGCCGGTCGTCCACAAAAGACAAATGCAAGAGAGGACAGGATAATGTGGAGAATCTCAATGGGCAATCGGTTCAATGCTGCAGCTGGAAAAAGCAGTTCAGTGCTGAAAAGGGTAAGGATCTGTCTTGTCATACAGTGTCTTGACGTTTAGCAGAATTTGGACTGAAAGCCCACTCTGCAGTGACCAAACTTCTCATTAGCAAAAAGAATCAAAAGGCTAGACTAACCTTTGCTGAGAAGCATGTTGTGTAAACAGAGGAAACTGATCCAAAGTTCACTTTAGTGATGAAAGCAAGTTTAATTTATTTGGGTCCAATGGGAAACATTAAGTTTGTCGTCAAACTGGGGAAAAAGTGAATGACTGAAGTGTGTAAAGAAGTCAGTGAAAGGTGGAGGAGGAGGTGTCATGGTTTGAATCATGTTTTCTGCAGCAGGATGTTGGGCCTCTTACACAGCTACATGGGAGAGTGAATGCAAGTGTTTATCAGAACCTTCTTTGATAACATGCGGTTCCTTCCCTGTGTTCATCACCCAATCAGCCAGCAATTTTCATGCAGGACAATGCCCCCGTCACTCAGCAAAACGGGTAAAGCAGTTTCTTGAAGCTGAAAACACTGAAACGTGTCTATCAAGAATTATAAACAGCAATAAAAAAACAGTAAAAAGACAAAAATTGAGTCTGCCATAAAGGACAGATACACAACAACAATAATAAAAACTGTAATATGTAGAAAATCATGTCTGTCAATTAACCAAAGCAGCAACACAGTAAAACAATCTACTGATACAGCTACAGATACATACCTGTCCAATTTCAGTACTTCTTGCAACTTGTTCCATATATGTGGGGCGAAAAACTAACAGCTAATTTACCAAGCTTTGTACTAATTGAGGGGTTTCAAGAGAAAATTCCTGTGATGTTGTGTGATGAGAGATGGATTTAATTTTTAAAAGAGAAGTGAGGTAGAAGGATAGCTTTCCAAGCAATGCCTTATAAACAAAAAGGAGACAATGTTTTTTCCCTCTATCAGTGAGAGAGGACGATCCCACATTCTGATACAGCTCACAGTGGTGAGTTCTAAAACCATCCCCAGTAAAGGTGCGTTCACACCGGACCTTTTATTTTTGTCGTTGGCGACGCGTTTACATATTAAGTCAATGCAAACGGGCGACTGAGTGATTATTCGCTCAGACGAAAAACCGCTTGGGCTCTGAGCGACAGAGCGAAAAATCACTCGTCGCTCGAGTTGAGAAATCCCAAGTCAGCGTTCTTTCTCTTGTTGTCAGTTGCTTGTTGCTCAACGCTGATTGACTGCCGCAGGGCTCTGTGCTTCCGTATGACAACAACTGAAACCATCTGCCGGTCCTGAAGAGTAAATAACTTCTGGATACGCTGACATGGCAGTGGACGTCGACAGATTAATTGTCCTTGTGTCGCCCCACAGAATCCTGTGGGACCACACAATAAATGATTATAAAAAAACGCACACCCAAGAACTTGTGTGGAGGGACATAAGCAAACAGATGGGGGTTAATGGTAAGTTTTTTTTAATGTTGTGTGATAGACATTCAAAAGAAACACACAAGCAAATACAGTGGAAACTGTGATCACGTTGGTCTCGAGTCAATTTGATCACTTGAGAGATTGATTATTATAACCGATTTTTTATTATTTCACTTCATTTATTTTACAGAACATTATCTAAATGCCATTTCTATAGTTTTCAATGAGAAAATGTAACGAAACGGCAGGGTCGTCAGGGCGGCTACAGCCACATCCTCTCACTCTCTTTTTTCAAAATCATCCATCTGCACCTCGATTACGGACAGCAGTTTTCCACACAGCAGTCATTTAACTTACGTGACAGAATAACAACAGTCTCAGTACAGATCAGTGGGCGCTGCTGCCGGTGTTTTTTTAAAATTAGCGAACTACTGTACAGTAATGCCGCAGATTTCTCATTGCCCACCTTGTTTGATTGAGAGTGTTGTGGTATGATTTCTCATGAATGAACGGGCATATGTCACTGTCGGGCTGGGCGAGAAAACATAATGATATCCCGAAATAACGTTTCCTCGATAGAAATACAAGACGCGGTCGATAGAAAATAGATAGTTTTCTTTCATCCATGTTTTGACAGACAACACAAACAGCCAGTGATGACGCACCGACAATCATGTGGCTCAAGCTAGCCAGGTGACGCACAGTAGGCTACACAGCACAACAAGACACAGCCTTGACAGCTGTTTGGGTTTTCACTGTAGTTATTTAACACTAGAACCGCCAAGACGGTCTGACAGACTGTTTGGGTTTTTATAATTGAAATAACTCTGTTTAAAAAAAATCTCCAATCCTCTCCTTCTATGACTTTTCCTAAATATGTGTCTTGTACGTTTTCTGAAGCTTATAAGGTCCTAAAATAAAACACATAAGATTTATGAGTATTTATACCTCCGACCACCACAGCGGTCACACAGACCGCCGGTGAAAATGACACATTTCGCTGGGTTGTTTTCCCGCGGTTATGATTTTTTTTTTTTTTTTTGTTATTGTTCATACTTATATATAATGTCTGACAAAATGTCTATAACACTGCGAACTGATCTCCTCCCGATAGCTGCTGGTCAGTCCAGCGCAGAAGTTACACTGGTCTCTGACAGAGCTCGCATGTCATCTCCAGGTTGCACTGTCAAACACTTTTCATCCATCCATGTAAAACGCAAAGAACATACAACGGTGTAGAAAAAACCCTAATGTAATAAATCTCAACAGCGAAAACACCAGTAGACAGCAGCAGCACGCCCACACCGTCTCCAGATGCACCGTCTACAAATTCTGGTAAAAATATCAGAAAACCTCGCCAAAGTACACCAAAACATAAATTTTTGTTTCCAAATATTTATTGAAAAACGAAAACATTTCTCAAAATAGGTAAATATGTGCTGTAGAGCCTGAGAGAAGAATGGTAATTTGTGCCACATAAATGTTCGGATTCTGTTTCTGTATTTATTTTGTAAAATATTGAAAATCTTGCAGTCGACTTACCAAGCATGTATATATTTATTTATGTTTTGCAGTCCCATGCCCGTAAGGCCCAAAGCGTATTCCTTGGGCACCGTGGCGCTTTCCAAAATGCTGATCGTGCCCTTGTTCATTTGTTTGTTGGGTCCTGTTTTCATGTTATTTTCTGCAGTTATTTTTGCACTTGTTCGTGCCCATAGCTAGCCTGTTTGGTTTAAGTGTTTTTGCTTTGTGTAGTACCTCAAGCTGTACATAAGTCATCCATTCGTATATGTCCGTGTGCGCGTGGCGCGCGTGCGTGCGTGTGTGTGTGTGTGTTTCTCAGTGAAACGAATTTCCCGAGTTGCAGAGAGGAGGGGAGCAGCAGCATAAAAAAAAAAAAATTCCTCTCATTATTTTGGTCTTTATGTCTTTTCTTCTGCAATATTTTATAAAAATACATTATATAGTCAACTATATAGTAGACTAAAAGTTATATACTAGGCCTATTTATTATTTAAGAGTGTACCAAGAGTGCTAATTGTCAATTTCAATGGAGACGTGAAGCAGCAAAAAAAATGCAAATGGTAAAAAAAGTAAATACATTTTAAAAAGCTGACATGAGGCGTTGAAAGGTTTGCTGATCCTCTTGACTGTGACATTTTGTTCATTTAATTTAATTTCTGGTACATTTATCTAAGAAAACAACTTCTTGATGTGCTTCTGAGCAAAAACAATCGAATTGTGTATGACGGTCTGGCTGACTGTTGCGGCGCCAGGAGGGAGTGCTAGAATGTTGGCGGTCCTAGTGTTAAATAAGAATATACAAACAAACATTATGCACCATTCCTACATAAGATAAAGTGCAGTTATAGCAAAATAAATAATCTCTTACGAGTATGACGTGTGCTGCTTGTTTCTTGACAGTAAAAATTCTCCAGGCTAAATGGAAAAATCTGAAATAGGTAGAGAGCAATATATGCATTGCCATAACACATACACAAAGGCTACACATACGACACACAGACACAGTTGATATTTAGGTAGGCTAATGTCGTTGTTAACGAAACAGCCACTCACCGGAGACAAATAGCCAGGCGCTCCTCAGCTGGGATGGAGCGCCTGTAGTTGGTGTCCAACCAGGCAATCCTGCCTTCGATTCTTGCCAGCAGCTCGTCAAACTGGGCCGTGGTCAACCGCGTATACCGTTGAAAGCGGTTGGCGTCCAGACGCAGCTCCTGTAAAAGTCGGTGGTACTCGCCGAGATCAGTGCGCAGTATATTGTGGACCCAAAACTGACGACGTTTGGTTGTACGGTGGGGGGACGGGACTTCCACAGCAGGTAAACGGCGGCAACAGGTACAATGTCAGCCATGCTGAACCAATACCGGTCAATAATGGAGAAATAAGGAAGAAAAGAGCGTCTCGCTTGAATGACGTCATCAAAGCAACAAGGCGAATTGTGCAAAATTGACGAGGGACTGCAGTTGAGTGACTGAGCGACAACAAAGGAGCAATATGAGCGACAGCGAGAAAAATAAAAGGTCTGGTGTGAACGCGGCTTAATAAAATGGAGAGAACTGTGGTAGACTCTATCAAGGTATTCCAGTGTGGATTGAGCTGCATGCATATATAAAATATCGCCATAATCTAAGACTGACATTATAGTTAATTGAATAATTGTCCTTCTGTTTTCTAAAGAGAAGCAATCTGTGCAGTGCTCCTAATTTAATTCTCACTTTCTTTGTGAGGTCAACCACGTGTGTTTTAAATGAAAGCTTGTCATTTAGCCAGATGCCAAGGTATTTGTTATCTGTAACACGTTCAATGTGGGTGCCATTAAGGGAACGGATGGAAAAGGCGTCAAGATAACACTTCCTTGACCCTGTGAATAACATGAATTTAGTTTTGGTGGCATTTAAAATCAGTCTAAGTTTTTTTTTTTTTTTTTTTTTTGTAACGACTTCTGCATGCAGTCAAATGCACACTTAAGGTTTGATACAGCTTCCTCTATTGATGATGCACAAGCATAAAGAATCGTGTTATCTGCATAAAAATGTGCTTTACAGTTTTCCACAGAGGCACAGATATCATTTATATAAAGTGAACAGCAATGGACCCAAAATTGACCCTTGTGGCACACCATTTTTAATCTTAAAAACTCTGAATACAGACCTGCAGCATTTATATACTTGGTACTATCAGTGAGGTAATCCTGAAAGCATTTAAAGGATGCATTGTCAAAACCCAGCAAGGCCAATTTATCCAGAAGCAGTATGTGATCAGCAGCATCAAAAGCCTTTGGCAGGTCTATAAATAGGGCTGCACAGTGTCTCCTACTATCTAGAGCTGAAACCATGTCATTTAGAACCACCGTTGCTGCTGTAATGGTGCTATGGCCAGATCTGAACCCAGACTGACAGGGACTTAAAATAGCATTTGCAGACAGAAAAATAAAAAGCTGCTCATTTACAAAAGATTCCAACACTTTAGCTAAGCATGATAGCTTTGAGATTGGCCTATAGCTATTTAGATCATAAGTATCCCCTCCCTTATGTAGAGGAGTCACTAGGGCTGACTTCCAGATTTTTTGGATTGAACCAGAGCTGAGTGTTAAATTAAAAATTTGCGTCAAAGACACAGCAATGGTGGGGGCAGCAAACTTTAAGAGATAAGGGTCTGATTTATTTATTTAAGTTTTATTATTCCGCTCCGTCTGTTTCTTTAGCCCATTTACTTCAGAATCTTATGAAATCATCCTCCCCGTTTCTCAACTTACAAGTAATTCTTTCCATTTCTTTGATATCTTCAACAGTTAATTTCCAGGTGTTAATTGATGGTGACTTAACATTCATCCAATTCCGTGTAATTTGTTTTAATGCAGCTATATGTATTATTGTATACAAATATTTATCTCCTCTGCTCTCTATTTCTGCTGGAATGATTCCTAATATAATATTAGGTGGCTGTAATGGTTTCTTTAGATTAAAGATACTTATGGTTTTCTCCTGAATTAACCCCCCAAACCTTTTCAGCACAGGGTAAAAATAAAAAATATGTGAATGATGTGCTTCTTGTTCTCCACATTCCGTCCAGCATTCAGCACTACCTGATGAACTATATTTTGATGTGATTTTTGGTGTTGCAAAGACCCTCATGTTGATTTTCCAAGCAAATTCTTTCCAGTATTACAGTAAATATTCTTTTACAAGAGTCTTCCCAATCTTCTTTTATAATTGTTATTGCCATTTCTGTTTCCCATTTTTCTTTGGAGCTGTCTACATCGACTTTTGTCTCTCTTAAAATCTTATATAACTTTGAGATTTTGCTATTTGTACTGTGTCTATTTTTACTTATAAAATCTAATAAGCCATGCGTCCCCCTGACTCTGTTCCTCTCTCTGCTTTTTAATGAGATAGCTCCTTATTTGTAAATACTTAAAGAAATGATTGTGGGGTATGTTAAATCTTGTTACTAATGTTTCAAATGTATCTATGGTATTATTTGTGATCATCTGTGAATAAGTTTGTAGTCTCTTAGCTACCCATTCTTCCAGTGTTTTATCATTTTTTTTAGGCAGAAAATCTGGATCACTTGCTATCTCTCTCAAGTAAATACAATTTTTGTCAATCTCATACCTTTTACAAATATTTCTCCAATTTCTTAATGTGTTTTCTACGCATCTATTATTCCCTTTGTATTTTTGCATTTCCTTTAAACTTAGGTAAGGTAGTGTTCCAATTGATATTCGTGTTGATTGTTTTTCTATTAGTTTCCATTTAGTTTTCACTTTATTATTCATCCACTTCATTATTATATCTATTTATGTAGCATGAAAATAATTTAAAAAATCTGGAAAGTTAAGCCCACCCTTTTCTTTGGATTGTGTTAACATACTGAGTTTTTTCTTTTTCCTTTTATAATTCCAGATATAATTTGACAGCATTTGATTCCATCTTTTAAAGCTACTTTGTGGAATAGGTACTGGTAGAACCTGAAATAAAAACCGGAACTGGGGAAGGACCATCATTTTCACACTTTCTACTCTACTCAGTATTGATTCTGGTACAGTTTTCCATCTATTTAAATCCTGTCTCAATTTATCTTCCAAAACCTGGTAGTTATCTATATAGAGGTTTTTTTATGTCTCCAGTAAGGTAGATTCCCAAATATTTAATTTTCTTTGAATCCCATTATTTATATCTATTTTTAAGTTCTACTGATATCTATTTCCTAAGAGTTAGTGCTTCACATTTACTTTCATTAAGCTTATAGCCCGAGTGCTTACTATATTCTGAAATTGTTTCCATTAAGTTTGGTAAAGATTGGTCTGGAGATGTTAAGTAAACAATCACGTCATCTGCATGAAATGCCAGTTTATGCTGTTCTTCCTTTATACTTACACTTTTAATATTATTTTTTCTTATCTTTTCTGCAAGTGCTTCTATGCAGATTGCAAATATAATTGGTGAGAGAGGGTCTCCCTGTCTTGTCCCTTTATGAATTAAGAATTTTCTAGACAGTGTGCCATTGACTTTTACTCTTGACACTGGATTTTTTTACATTCCTTGAAGCCACTTAATACATTTTTCATGGAACCCAAAGCTTCTTACAGTCTCAAACATGAATGGCCACAGCACTTGGTCAAACGCTTTCTCAGCATCTAACGTCAAAAGTAGGAGGTTTATGTCATTATTCTGTGCATAGTCTATTATATTTAAAGTCCGTCTGATATTATCTGACAACAACCTACCTGGTATAAAACCACATTGATCATTGTCTATAATGTCAGGCACAATGGCTTTTAATCTACTAGCTATAATTGATGTTATTATTTTATGATCAGTGTTCAAAAGTGATATTGAACTGTATGAGGAGTATTCTGTAGCATCTTTACCTTCCTTATGACTCACTGTTATTATAGACGAATTCCAAGAATTTGCCCATGTTCCAGTTTGTAATGCAAAGTTGTAGGCCCGTAAAAGTAGAGGTATTAACTGTTTTTTGAAAGTTCTGTAGAATTCGTTGGTGTATCCATCATCTCCCGGTGTTTTACCCATTTTTAGTTCTTTTATGTGCTGTCCTATCTCCTCTACTGTTATATCTTTAATTAATTCATCCTTTCCCTGCCCTGATATCTGTTTTAAATTAAGTTTATCAACATTTTTTTTTATTTGCTTCAAGTCAGTATTACTTACTTCATCCTTATAAAGTCTTTCATAATATTTTGCAAGTTCTTCAGCTATTTTATCCTTTTCCATTACTATTTCTAACCCACTTCCTGTTTTCAGCTTGTTAATATGAGCGGTATTGCTCTGTTTCTTAATTCTATATGCTAAAAGTTTTAAGGAGTTTGGGCCTCCATCATAATATTTCTGTTTTGCATACGTCATTAACCTTTCCACTTCCTCTGTACGGATCCTATCTAACGCTTTGTATTTCTTTTTTAATTCAATTTTGCATTCCATTTCATTTGTAATTTTATATTTTTCTTGCAAGCATTGTATTTGTTGTCCCAGTGTTTTCTGTTTTTGTTGTTTTTGTTTTTTCTTAAATGCTGAATATGCTATTATATGTCCCCGTAACACTGCATTAGCTCCTTCCCATAAAGTAATTGGATTGATATCTCCAGTATCATTTATCTCTATATACTCTTTAAGTAAATTATTTATTTTCCCTATAAACGTTTTGTCTCTCAAAAGTGAGTTATTAAACCTCCATATTTTTTCCCCTTCCTTTATGTTAAGATTTATATTTATTACCACTGTGGCATGATCTGATAAATCCCTTGTGCCTATTAAGCATGTTTCAACAAGCATAAAAAAATAATCCAATCTGCTGTAAGTTGAGAATCTACCTGAATAATAAGTATATGCTTTCCTAGTTGGATTAACTGTCCTCCATACATCTACTAATCCAAGCTCTGAAACTGCCCCCCTTAGAATTGATGATGCAACAAAACAAAACAAAACCAACCAAAAAACAAAAAACACCTGCACAGGTTCCATTGGTACCACCTTAACATCAGGTAGTGTTTTTTAGTGACCATTGTTCCAGACTGGTCATTAGGGCGCACTGTATCAGCCGCCAAAAAATGCTTACATATATAGCTTCCCAGTGCCATCAACGTAAAACCCCACCATTCCCCTACTTATCATTTGGTGCTGTCCAGTGAACGCCACCCATCCCCAAAATGTAAGCTCTTCAGGAGCTAAGAAATTTAGCCATGTTCTCAGCCTTGTGACAGTGCACCTTACAGGCAATCCAATGGCTTTGTAACGAATTTGTTTGTCTCAAGAATTAAGAAAATTATTTTAATACATTAGACGAGAATTGTCTCCCTCAGTTATCCTGCAAATCAAAATCACCAAATTTGGAGATAAGCGGTCCTCACCAGACAGCCACCTTTTACTTATTTAGTTTAGCTATTTTCCTACTTTGCCTGAAAATCTTACTGAAAAAAAAGAGAAACTCGACCATTTAAAGCTTGCATTTACATAGTTCCATTAAGGAAATATCTATATTTAAATTTCTCCATTTTATCGTGAATCATTAACCAAATGATGCTTGAGCCCTAACAGGTATTAAACTTCCCAAACTCTACTTATTTACTCTTTTAATCCCCTGTTTATCTGTATTATGCCCTCCAATAATGAGAGAGAAAAGTACATAAATAAATAAATAAATAAAGAGGGGTGAGACCAATGGCAGTAAGAAAATTCATTTAAATCATTAGCTTGCCTTCATTATTCCCTATCTCTACATTCTACCTATCATTGGTTATTCCCCATCTCAAGTTTCCCATTCATACACACCACCTCTCCCAACACACATACCCAACCACACATACAACCTCTCTCTCACTCTCACACACACACACACATTCATGCACAGCCATAAACTTCAATTTAACTTGCGAGTCAATCAGGAAGGGCAGAGGAGGCATTATATGAAGAGAATAATAACAATACATAAAACTCAACATAAACCACACTTAACACAGATTATCTCTCATATTGTCCATTACTTATTCTCAAAGTCCATTTTCTGTTACTCCCCCTTTGTCCTTATATTTTGCCTCCAACCTCTTATTTATGTAAACTTAAATACTAGTGTCTTTGTACCTGTTAGTTGATTTCAGCTGCTTTAAACTTTCTGGTCATTCATTCACGCTGATGATAATGATCCGTTGTTGGAATAAATTGTAGATGTCCCATCTTCATTAAAAACTTTGAGTTTTGCAGGTGCCAGGATGTGTGTCTTAATATCCTGCGCTTTCAAATATTCTCGGATTGGTCTGTAAAGCGCTGTCTGCTGTCTTGTTTTAAAAGTAAAGTCATGATCAAAATAAATCCGTGCACCTTTATACCATACTTCCTTCATGTCCCATGCTGCTTTAAGCACTCGTTTCTTTGTGTCGAAGTTCAGGAATGCCACAATAATAGGTCTTCTGGAGTTTAGTTTTCCATGTATACGGTGTGCTCGTATAATATTGAGCTCACCGGACACGTTCAAAGTTTCAGCGATTAGTTTCTGGAGGAAGGCTGCCATGTTACTGCCTTCACTTTTTTCTTCGACTTTGTAGATACAGAGATTATTTTGCCTTGATTTACTTTCCATAAAATCCATCTGCTCTCCAAGCTCCTGTATCCGAGTTTTCACATCTCTGGCCGTCTTTTACTGTACATATTCGGCGTCATCCAGCTCACTGACACGCGTCTCCAGCTGGTCCACGCGCTTTGTTGTTTTCTCCATGTCCTTTTGCAAATTAGCTGTTTGTTCCATAACTGTCTTTATATCTCGTTCTGTATCTTCTCGAAAGCTTTTCAGGTCATTACTGAGTTTTTTAATTTCTTTCGTCAGCGTGTCTTTCAAGTCCGCAAACAATTGCTGAATCTGGCTTTTGTCTGCCAGATTTCGCTATTGCTCCTGAGCGTAAATGCATTCCTCGTCAGACTATTTCTTTGCATATTTTGTTTTCTTTCTTATTTCTTCATTTTAACCATGATTTTTGGGGTTTGGCGTGGGAGCTTTCTCACGTCGCGGCCATCATCTGCTCCTCACACCCGTGACTGTACAGAAACTGACTAAAATAGTACAGAAAGCCCCCCCCCCCCCCCCCCCCCATCTTCCCCCCTGTTGTCTCTTCCTTCCTTAAATATTTTTTTCTTATCCAATTTTCTTTTTTTACTTTATCTGTTTATTTCATTATTAATTATTTTATCTATTTATTTTTATTTCTTTAATTTTGTCTCTAAAATGGAGGAATGGATGAATGAAATAAGTGATGACTTTGATCATTTGTAAGAGTAAAACCTGCAATAAAGTATAAAAAAAAAAAGAGATAAGGGTCTAACTGGTCTGCGCCCAAGGAGCTTTTCATGCACAAAGCACGATAGACTTCAAAGTAGTTAAGCGGTCTAAATGAGAAGGAAACATTACCTGAAAGTAAGACCCCCTCTTTCTCTGGCAGGGTAGAGACATTATCATGAGGCTCTGGTTTGTCATGTATGCTATTGAGTTGTTCAAACAGAGAGCCAGATTTGATAAAATGATCATTAAATGCATTACAAATTTCCTTTTTGTCATTCACAACCCTAGAGACCAGCACAATGTGTTGAGGGAGGGGGGATGAAGTAATGCCTTTAAGAGGTTTAACTACTTTCCAGACTTTTACTGAGTTTTTACCACAGTCAGACAGATTTTTTTAAATAGTAAGTTGATTTAACCTTTTTAACCATATAAGTACACTTGTTCCCAAGATGTCTGAAAGTTTGCCAGGCCACATCACTACCAGTGGATCTAGCCTGTGCCCAAGCTTTATTTCTTTGTAAAATAAACTCACCTTAATCACAATTAAACCAAGGGTTACATTTGTTTTTATTCCTCAGTCTCTTAACTGGTGCGTGCTCATCTGCTATTGAGTTAAAAACAGACAAAATGCATTGCAGTGCCAAGTCAGCATTGGTAATTAGACTTATGAGAGAGAGGTCACTGACATGTAGGTCATGTAAGAAAGCCTGTTCAACAAAGTTTTTAAATGACCTCTTATGGATATACTGCAGTCCCTCTCTTTTTGTTTTACAATTTATAATGCAGCCCACTGGGCAGTGGTCGCTAAAATCAATAGGGAACACACAACTATGTGTGTAATGATGTGGCCTATTGGTAAGAATGAG
The DNA here is from genome assembly GCA_019142605.1 of Cephalopholis sonnerati. Classification (NCBI taxonomy): domain Eukaryota; kingdom Metazoa; phylum Chordata; class Actinopteri; order Perciformes; family Serranidae; genus Cephalopholis; species Cephalopholis sonnerati. Next base: position 48,215,975 of record JAGQAX010000002.1, read on the forward strand.
ATCTAGCAGGGAGGAATGACTGTGAATTTTCATATTTGGTGGAGTCAGCTCTTTGATCATTTGGGTGAGATTTAAATCTGTACAAATGTCTTTCAAATCATCAGCAGCATGGGACATCCAATCTCAGTTAAATCTCCTAAAATGAGTGTTTCAGAACTTATCAGAGGGATAAACAGATATGATAAACTGTTTAGAGCATTTGGACCAGCGGAGGGTGGACGATATACACCTACAATAACCAGATGGCAGCCATGCAGACTCAGTTTAATGGTAATGGCTCAGAGTTTGAACTGATCTGGGACAGAGATGGAGATTTTTACAGATGCACTTAAGATGTTTCTAGAATAAATATCCACCCACCATTTTTGCTGGTTCCAATGTAGTACAATGGACTTTAATACCGTGTTCGACCTGGCTCTGCAGTCTCTTGGCTGTCTTAGTTCTAGGCTGAGTTTTTCTTCAACCCCAATGAGTTTGTAACCCTGTGTCGTATTAAAAATGCATGATGTTACTGCCTGATTTGATCCTCCTGGATCTGCACTGTGCAGAGCAAGCTGGGTGTGTGGCACCACTTCAAATCATCATCAGACCAGCACATCGCTTGCTCTGCTAGTAGGGAAGTTTTGAGCTCCAGATGCAGTTTGCCCACCATAAACTGCTTTATCTCTGATTATAAAACTCTTAGGCACAATTTCTGATCTTGCTTGTGTCTAGAGATGACACTTGTGGGTAAGGCAGGAGACATTTATTCCTGTGCCTTTACGCCTCTCTGGCCATTCTGTCTGGCGCTAATTAGTACATCTTGGTGTCATAAAAAAAAAAACGTATCTTACTGAATGCTAACCCTAACCCTAACCCCTAACCCCCCTCGCATGTAGTCCATATCTGTCTTAATTTGAGATAATCTTGTTTTAGGTCCCCTGAAGACGATGCACTATTTTAAACTGAACCACGGTGTGCCTAAGGTATATTAAGGAGGAGTTAATTCTCTATAATATTTTTGCCAAACTGTTTCTGGAATTGTTTCAACTTGGTCTGTTTCCCACTTGTGTTGAAGAGAATCCAGTTTGTTCACATAATGTGTGTTAAGTAGTGTGTGTCAACTGTACATTTATAAATTGTGTCTAGCAGAGTTACAAGAGGACATATTGGGAAGCAGGCAGAGTTGGAAGCCACTGAACCTGTAAATACCTGTAGAAATGGGTATTATGAAGATCAAATTTCTGTGATAGCTGTACAAAGGAGGCAAATCTGTGTCAGATGTAGAGCTCAGATAGCGCACCTCTCCACTTCTTGACCAGATACCAAAAGCCTCCTACATCACTGATGGGGCGAACATGTGATTTCTTGTTACCAGTGCAGCATAAGAGAGGTCAGAGAGATGGAACGACCATCTAAACTGTGAGTAGATAACCACTGGATTAGAGGCGAAAGTCGAGATAGGCTGATTTAATGGTAATTTGGAATATAATAAAACTATTGGGGAACTAGACTCAATGGATGCCCCCTCCAACACTGCCCATTCAGGGTTATTGACATCACTGATGTCATTCCTCATTCAATACAACAATGCTCTTATACTGGCAGCCCAGTGGTAGTGCCTAAAATTTGGAAGTGCCATACCTCTGATTGTACAAGGCCGCTGCAATATACTTCTATTAATCCTCTGTGTTTTTTTTGTGCCATGTAAAAGACGATATCCGACTGTTCATACTGGAAAAAGAAGACTTTGTCAGAAAACTAAGAAGGCATTGGAGTAAATAAATACATTTAGGGAGTACATTCATCTTAACTATGTTGATCATACTCCCTAGAGAAAGAGGCAGGAGGTGCCAGTGTTCGAGGTCTTGCTTCAAATTAGATAACAGGTTTATAATTAGCCTTATAAAGATCTTTATGGTCATGTATAACCCAAATACCTAGATATCTGAATTTTTTGGGGGCCGATTTTAAAGAGAGCAGACCCAAAATGCATTCCATCCACAGAAGTAATAGGGAGTTCTCTTTTCTGAAGGTTTATAGCCAGGTAAACTTTAGATATATATAATATATAACTTTATATATAAACTTTATATGCAGATAATTTTCTAAACGTTGCAAGTAAAGCCAGTAACTAAGGAAAACTTGAAAGGGGGTCCTTCATAAATAATAACATGTTGTCAGCTTAAAGTGGAACCTTATGCTCTGAACCTGCCCAGTGAATACCCTTGATAGATGGCAAGTGGCTCAAGTGCATCAGTGAACAGGAGCAGTGTAAAAGGGCATCCCTGCCTTGTATCCCGCCTGAGCTCAAAGATGTCGGATAAGTTTTTATTAGTGTGCACTACAGCCACTGGAAAAGTATACAGAATTTTAATCCAGGATGTGAATTTAGGACCGAAATTAAAAGCTTCCAAGGTCTTGAAAAGATAGTCCCACTCCACCTGATCAAACGCGTATTTAGTGTCGAGTAAGAGTATCACCTCAATATTCCCAGGATCAGGCAGAGTGGGACCATAAAGGATATTAAGTAATTGCCTAATGTTAAAAAAAGAGGAACGATTCTTTATAAATCCTGTCTGATCGGGTGCAATAATAAAGGGTGTAATCTTTTCAAGGTGGAGTGCCAACATCTTAGCAAGAATTTGGCATCTGTATTCAACATTGAGACAGGGCAATATGAACTGCAATTGAGAGGGTTTTTATCCTTTTCAAGTGAAAGAGAAATAACTGCTTGACGCATGGTTGGAGGTAAGCAATTCGAGGCAAAAGACTCTTCAAATACCGACGATAACAAAGGGGAAAGTAGATTTGAAAATTAAAAAAAAAACAATTGGTTGGGAAACCATCTGGCCCTGGAGATTTGCTGCTCTGCATGGCTCTGATTGCCGAGGCCATCTCCACGACTAAAAATGTCTCTCCAACTCAGCAGAGAGTTCTGCATCTACAGAGGGCATCTTTAGGGTTTTAAAGAAGTCTTCTAAGGCAGAGGGATTGGTAGATGAGTCTGAAGTATATAATGACTGATGAAATTCTTTAAAACAAGAGTTGATTTTTTTCAATGTCAGTACATTTTCGACCTTGTTCATCGTTAATTGCTGGGATGGTTGATTAGCAGTCCTTTGGCGCAGTCGATATGCAAGTGTTTGCCCAGCCTTTTCCCTGTGTTCATAGTAGATATGTTTTGGTTTGGAAATAAGGTCCAGCCTGTGGAGTGGACAAGAGATCAAACTCTGTCTGTAATGACAAACTTTTTTTTTAATATATATATGTCTGCAGTGGGGGAGTGACTATACAGCACGTATAATTCTAGTAACTCAGAAAAGACGTTTAGTGTTAACCTTTTTTTTATTTGCACAATTATAAATTTATTGGGCCCCTTAAATATGCCTTTAATGACTCTCATACAATAGATGGTAACATCCCTGGTATTTGATTAATGTTGAGAGACATTTAAATTTCAGATGTTATGAAGTTAGTGAACTCTACTTCTGAAAGAGGCAAAGGGTTAATTCGCCATGGATGGTATGCGGATTGTGTGATAAGAATATGCATTTTCATATTCAAAGTACCATGACCTGAGATAACTATGGCTTTGTATTCACACTATTTTACAATATGAAGGATTCTTTTGTCAAGGAAAAAACAGTCGATGCTTGAATATGTCTTATGAGCTGGGGAAAAGTAAGAATACGCTCTCGAGGTGGGATTACGAAACTGCCACACATCCACTACACCTAAGTCTCAAGGAAGAGCTGAATAGAGTGTGCTGATTTTGGCAAGGATGCTCTCTTAAAAATGCTCCCATCCAAAAAGGTAGAGTGCACAGTTTGTGTCATTGCCAAGTATAAGTTAATGTGTTATCATATCTGGTAAACAAGAAAAAAAAAGTTGGTGAAGAACGTAGGATCATCCCAGTTTGGGGCGTAAATACAGGCTAAAATAACTGGGAGTGTGTATAACTTCCCAACCACAATGACATATGGCCCAGAAGAGTCAGTTTGCACATTTGATAGTTTATGGAATATTTTTACTAATCAAAATAGCAACGCCTGTAGCCTTTGAGTGGAAATTGGATTGGTACACTTAACCTGCCAATCCCCTAACAAGTCGAGAGCTATCACCTGAATGTATGTATGTAAGCCTACAGCGTTACCTGGGCAGCCATCATAACCTTTTTTATTATTTATTTAGTCGCCATAATGTGTGAACAAAGAAATGTGTACCACACATATAACCCAAGGACATTAAAACATAATAAATGTTGACAAACATAAAAGTCTGGTAGAGTAGTTTCAATATGTGAATTGTTCCAGTCATCTCCCACCCCCCATCACCTACATGAACAAGGTGATAACAACATTCCTCAAAAAGAAATCCACACAGTAAGTGTTGTGGTGGGGAACTATAAGGCTAGTCGCACGGAGCCTCCAATATGAAGGAAAAAAAAAAAGGAGTAACAAAGTGTAGTATGATAAAGTCTTAACTATATTGCACTGTAAACTGAAATTATAGAAAGTGAGGAGGGAAAGGAAATCTTATTTTATTGGGAAGCTAGACTATAAAACATATAGTTTCCCATTTAGTAAAATATCCATTTGCAGAAAGAAACCAGCTTTTGCTGACCTATGTAACCTGTAGCACTGGTTGGTAACTGAAGTAGCTTTTTATGGGTATTTAAATCATGATATTCTCTAAGTGAGAACAGTAAACCAGTCATTAGATAGTAACACTAACCCGTCAAAACAAGCAGGAGATTAGATGTAATCCTGTAAGTAACCTGTTCAAACTGGTCAGCGTCGCCAGCACAGGTACATACATAAAAAATAAGTCAGTAACTGATCATTTTGTAACTGAGCTCACTCTATGTTTTGATGTAAACGAGGTAAACATACCGGTAGGCCTCTCTGTCCAACTGTAGCACCTCAGTTAGCGGCCCTGACACAAACTTTGTGGAGCTGGAACCGGGTGTTTCTGACCACACTGATACCCCCCCCCCCCCCCCCCCCGCCCCCCGCCACCACCACCACCACCTCTTTGATGCTAATGCTTTGGCAAGTTCGTTGCCATTTGTTTACTTTCATGAAGCAATTCCCCTTTAAGGTTTAAGGTTATGTTTAGAGTTTGTTTGCTGTCGCATAGGATGGGATGCACTGTACAAGTTTTATTGAAAATAGAAGCTAAGCAGGAGCTTGCGTTAAACACAACTCACTCCACTGTGGCCAAGCCACGCCCCCACCCCTCCATTTTCTAACAACTTGGGGCCTCGTTGAAGTTATCAACGCAGCCATCTGTATCTCCACTTTATTGCATGTTGTATCTCCGGGTTATTAAATGTATGTTGAACGTTCCATAGCACTTGGCCTATACATAAACCTTTTTTAAAAATATATTAAATGCTGTGACCAAAGATAATGGTGACAGAGGGCCTCAGGGTTGAACCCTTGTCTATACAAGACAACATTAGAATCTGCGCAGAGAAGAATGGGCAAAGGACAGGAGGGGCCCTCCAGCCCCCTGAAAACTGTATAAAAGAGCGTGCTGTTAACATTGTAAGTCTGTCTGTCTATATTGAAAACAATTTAGGCTGTATATTTTATTTTCCAAATGTAACAGTTCAACATATCGTTTGGTTTGTAATGCATATCAAACTGAAAGCCTCGTAATGAACGGTCCAGCATGAATACATGTATTGTTACACCACTGCTTACAACCTCCATCTGCCCCAGGATAGACAAGCTGTGTGCCATTTACCTGAGTCAGACAGTCACTAAGGCCCCCTGTACACCTTGCATTAGTATGCGTTTTTTGCGGTTGGATTGCAATCGGATAGCGCTTGACCACATACATTTATACCTGCTATTAATATGCGTCTTTGGTGTCCACATCCAGATCTATTTGCTATCCGATAACGCTCCATCCCACTGATGTCAAATCCTAGCGGTACACTACAATGTCATATCATGTGCACCACAATAACAACAACAACAAGATGTCAGCCACCCATGGAGTTGCGTTATTGTATGTACACTTTTGTCAGACCAAATGGAGAGCAGACACTTCTTCTCACCGTGGCTCCGTCCTCGGCTAGCATCCGTGTTTTCTTTACCGTGGTTAATAGCCCTACCCTATGTTGCCCATTGATTTCTGGCTATGACATGGAGGTGGAAATCAGTGTTGAACCCAAAAAGAATATGTGAATATCTGTCGAATATCCAACATCAAACCATCTTCACCACGGTGTTTTCTTTTTCTCTGCAGTCGCTACCCGGTGAGTGTTGTTGTTGTTGTTGTTATCTTCTTCCTCCATCTTCCTGTGTCCAGCTGGTGCACCTCACTTACGTGTTTTCGTCCACGGAGTTGTTGCAAGTGGATTGGAGATGCATTTGCATTTACATCTGTGTTCGATGGGGTCACAATGCGTCCCTGACCACCTTCAGAAGTGGTTTGACAGATCGGATAACAATACGTCCTCAGTGCGTTTCTAGTGTATTTAAACCTGTACTGTCATGTAGTCACGAGCAATCGGATTGCTATTGCAAAAAACGCATGTTAATGCAAGGTGTAAAGGGGGCCTAAGGTAGCCATCCACAGATACAGTTTAGTTTAAGGATTCATTGTGCCTTCCAAATATATGTTTGATAATAAAACATGGTATTAAAACAACTTCAGGAATATCAATCTGTCCATTTAGAAAACACAAGAGATTGTGAACCACTTTCACCTGCTTTGGTGCAAATGAAAATGACAGCAGGTGGAATGGAGAGGCAAAAGTAAGACAACCCCAAAAAAGGCATGGCCACAGACAGTTGCTCTCTCCTTATCCTTCCTAAATGAGTCCTCTCTAGTTTTGTGTTCTGATAGTGTCCCTGTAACTACTGGTAGCATGAGGCTGTACCTGCAGCCCAATCAGGTTGCACAGGTAGTCCAGCTCCTCCACAATGGTGAATCCATATGTGCGGTCGCAAGAAGGTTTGCTGTGTCTCTCAGCACAGTCTCAAGAGCATGGAGGAGATACCAGGAGACCTGCTGTTACACAAGGAGAGCTGGACAGGGTCGTAGAAGGGCATAAACTAGGCAGCAAGACTGGTAATTGCTCCTTTGTGCAAGGAGGAACAGGAGGAGCCCTACCAGAGCCCTACAAATGACCTCCAGCAGGCTACTGGTATGAATGTTTCTGACCAGACTGTCAGAAACAGACTCCATGAGGGTGGCATGAGGCCCAGTGTCCTCCAGCGGGACCTGTGCTCACAGCCCAGCACCGCACAGTTCATTGTCATTTGCCAGAGAACATTAGTTCAGTCAGGAACACTTTTGTCAAAGAAAACTTTATTTCCATTTGCAGTATTATATTTGGCAGTATGGTTCTGTTCTGGGGCCCCTCTGCCTTTCCTAAAGCCTACGCAGAAGACTCTTCCACGCGCCTACGTGGAAAGCATAAGGCGGAGAGAGCACACCTCTCCGCCCTTCCACACGCCTGTGTGGAAAGCCATAAGGCAGAGAGAGCACACCTGTCTGCCCTTCCATGTGCAAATGAGGAAAGCCTGAGGCAGAGAGGCAAACCTCCCTGACCTTCCATGCGTCTACATGGAAAGCCTAAGGCAGGGAAAGCAGCAGCAAAGACCCCCCCCGGGAACAGAACAGAGCAGCATCAATGACAAACAGAAATTACATTGATAAGTCAGACACAGCATGAAAAGGAGGAGCTGGGGTGGAGGCGGGTTGCAAAGCGGCTTGCAGAGGAAGCAGCAACTGTAGGCAGGCCAGAACAGTTTAAATAGGGCATCCTGAATGAGATTCACCAATTGGTTGCACAGAAAGGAATCGTGATCAATCAGCTGACTGCCTTCCATGAATGAGCTGCTGCATCAGTTGATTGGCTGTTTGAGATCAACTGATGTAGCTGGGATGTGAGCTGAGCTTGACACCGTGTCCTGCCTGAACTAACGCTATGCTCAATTTCAGTCAGGAACACTTTTGTCAAAGAAAACTTTATTTCCATTTGCAGTATTATATTTGGCGGTATGGTTCTGTTCTGGGGCCCCTCTGCCTTTCCTAAAGCCTATGCAGAAGACTCTTCCACGCGCCTACGTGGAAAGCATAAGGCAGAGAGAGCACACCTCTCTGCCCTTCTGCATGCCTACATGTAAAGCCTAAGGGGGAGAGAGCACACCTCTCCGCCCTTCCACACGCCTGTGTGGAAAGCCATAAGGCAGAGAGAGCACACCTGTCTGCCCTTCTATGTGTAAATGAGGAAAGCCTGAGGCAGAGAGGCAAACCTCCCTGCCCTTCCATGCGCCTACATGGAAAGCCTAAGGCAGGGAGAGCAGCAGCAGAGACCCCCAAAACAACCATACCAGGCAAACCTCTCTGGCATTCCAGAGTGCTGGAAGTGCCAGCAAAGGAGCAGCTTAGGTGGACAGCCAATTAGACTAATGAATCGCAATGAAGCTAATAGAACCAACATGGATTGCTAGATGACTACGTAGCTCGTGAGTTAATAAGAGGGCCCAGCAGATAAGCCATAACATCAGCCAGTAGTTCACGAGGCATTTATAGCGTTTAAGCATCGAGGATTACTTGAGTCTTGGGCTGGAGGTAACGTTCATAAGCAAATGATGTCCATCAGCCCGTAGCCTTGGCTTTGGGACAGAAGCAATGGATGCTGCAGTTGTAGCTTCATGTGTTCATGAAGTAGCTTGCCAGGCTGGCAGAGGAGACAAGGTGAGAAACATGGGATTTCCCTCCTCCGTGAAAAGAGAGGCTCCTACCGGCTGGCTTGAGGTCAGCTTGTCAGGTATTGAGTCCTATCTCTATCAGTCTTGTGAGTTTTAATAATAATATGGAGATGCAGTGAGGGTTACCGATTACATCGGCTACAGTGAAGTCATACATTAATCAAAAGATTCGGAGTGTGTAGTTAACTAACCACCTCTAAGAAACCCATAAAGCTGTGTGGGAAACCTTTCTAATGGTAAGTCTAAGAACCAGAGCACCTATCCCTTAAGTAAGTGATTGCTTTGCATAAGAGGGAGAGTGAAGAGTGACAAGTATCGTTGCCTTGTGGTTTCCTCTCTAAAGCCATTAGCAAGAGGTCAGCAGGTGGATTTTTGTAGCAGGCTGTTGGTAGAAGGATCCAGATGGGGCAGGTGTGATTTATTACCTGTGGCAAGTCCCTTAACGGAAGATGGCTGCATCTTTCTACAATCAAGTCTATTGCCAGTGATCAGCACCTCATCATACTTTTTTTGGTGTGCATTACTTTTAGATTTTAAACAGAAGAGACCAGAACCAGAGCTCAGATCTGCAGCCTGCATCCAAGAGTGAAGTACTCTACAGATTTGGGGAGTGGTCCAAATTGCATGCTTCACTTTTCACTGTAGTATGTACTGCAGTTGCCCCAAAAGTACATACTGTTGCAGTGGCTCAGTTGATATGATGAATCTTTCACTGTGCGAAGGATCGTGGGTTAGAAATGCCGGGAAGGCATACTGAGTTGTGCGTTTCAAAATCCGAACGGATGTAGAGAACATCCTGTGGTTTTCTGGCATACTATGGCAGTATTGGTATGGAATGTTCAGTTTGAGAGAAGAATCCCTGGGGAATAATGCATGTGCGAATAAGATACCCAAGTGAAGACAGGACTCCTCTTTGACATGCTACTGCCTCCTATACTTCTCATGACCTCTCTGATGCGATTACATGTGCAATTTTTTATTTATTTATTTTTTGCTTGCATGTGGTTGACATCTCACCTGATGTTTTGTCTTCAGGAAGGGGAATACCTAATTTAGCAATTTAGCAAAAGTATGTTTGAGCACAAAATGCATTGATTTGGTTTGAATGCACAGTCTTCCAGCGGAAGGTCATCTAAGACATCAAGCATGAAAGGCATTTTACAGTTATTAAAGATCCAGAAAAGTGTGTCTGACAAAGTGATGAATAATTATTTAGGCTTCTGCAACAACCAAAGGTGAGCCTAACTGAAAATGCACCCCTCTCTCCATGTAAATGTAAAATGGATGCCACTGGGAACGGTGTAAAGGCATGCTTGAAAGCATCGTTGATAACTGCCTTGGCTAGGTGCACACCCCTCCTGCTTCTTAATAAACTTTAGGGCATCATCCAAAGCATAAAACTGTGAAAACAGTTCCAAAGGGGTGAGACTATAGCCCCTTTTACACTGCCAGATTTTCAGCGAATGTTGGGCCGTTCCACCGGCAAGTTGCGAGCGTTTAGACACACAGAGCCGGATTGGTGAGTTGATCCGAGGTGCCCAATTTTTCTGCCTTGTAGGTCATATTGGCGGAACGTCTTTGGCTTAAAAAGAGCGAGGTGCCCTTCCGCCACCGGAGGGGCTGATGACTTTTGGGAGGAGCTGTTGATGACTCCGCACGTGCGGCCATCAACCATCAAATGACAGGAACCGTGAAGGATGGGCCAATGTACGAGTGAATCGCCGAAGGACTGACCAGCCGCGGCTTCCCTTGGAGCAAGGCGTAGTCACTGTTTACGTCACACGCTGAGCTACACGTTTTGTTACTTGCTCACGCCCACCATTGCCCCGAAAAAAGCATATTCTGTATGAACAAAGTTGGCAGGTGGCATTTTGCTGCACTCCCTGATTTTGTCCTTATACTGCTAATGCTGAAAGAAGACTGATTGGGCTTTCCTGCAAATTTGCACAATGCCTATCTAAAAAGGGCTTATGATGCTTTTAGCTTGTCTTGATGAGGAGCAGATAAATAATAATTAGGCACTTGCCTGGCATATTATGGGTAACTATACCTATAGGATTAATACAACCTTCAGATGAACCGATCATGGAGCCTCTTTTTCAGGCATGCATCTTGGGCTTCTTCAAGCAAATTGTAAATTACTGCAAGCAGTGACAGTTGTCGACCACGTGAAGCCAGATAGGAACCCTTGTACCGCTCCTGTTATTGCGTAATTGATAAAACAGTGGTAAGGATGCTATTTTTATTTATTTATTTTTATTATTGTTATTCATTATTATTATTCATGTTGCCATAACAATTAGAATGCGTGGGAGTCTATCAGAAACACCTTAATCTCCCTGGGTTGGAGCTGGGAAAGGCTTGAATTGTCTACACAGAAGTGGGAGAAGGAGCTGCAGAGAGGCCTATAAATGAGAGCCAGATCGAAAACTGACCAGTCCAGTCTATGGATGGACATAACATATTATATCATGTCCATTATGTTCATGATTAATATATAAATAAATAGTGTTCCTCTGTAGGCCATGCCAGATCAGACATGATGGCTAGATAAGTACTGGATACGTACTGGATGCACTTCATAGATCACATCTCTGAATACACCAAATGCCATATTAAATTAATGCAGTCAGAGTTTAGGGAAGGCAGGGATCACTGTGCTTTAGCATCACTGAAATATCTCCAGAAGCCACAATAAAACCTGTCACTGAGCACCATGAGATTTAAATGATCCCTTGAAACGAAGATGGCTGCCGCTGATATGTGCTGCTGAAATCTGTGGACCTATCCATCTAAAATCTAAATAATCCTTGGTATTTCCTCAACTGAAAGGTTACCAGAGGTTTTTAGATACTTTTGTCCATTACTTTACTCAAGATTGTTGTTAAAAAGTGGAATTTGGGATTGGAATTGGAAAGTGAAGCAAACAAACTACCACTAGGCCTCCAAGCCAGACCCAGGTTCCAGCTGGAGCTGCCCAGAAGGCCAGCTACCTCTACTCCGGCCGGACCAGCTGCTATTCAAGCCAGGTCCAAGTCTCTGGAGCAGCCCAGCCATCCAGGAAACCAGACTAGGTACCATCTAGGTCAGCTAACCACCAGCTACCATCTAGACCAGGCCCAGGCATCTGGAGCAGTACTGCTAACAAACCCAGCCAGGCCTTTTCAGTTGCAAACCACCATAAGGCCACTGTCTGCTGCCCAGGCCTGCTGGACTGGGTGCTGCCTAAAGCCTGAGTCTCGCTGCTGTCAGAGGGCGATCAGGCCCTTAACACACTGTAATCTTCACACTGTAATCTTCACATCCAACTGCCAGTGACTGGTGAAGGGGGAATGCCGAACAGAAGAAACAGTACACGGAACAAAGACATGGCAACTGCAGACGACCTGGAAGAGATTAAAAGATCTCTAAACTTTATGTCAGGTGAGTTGACAAAACTAACATCACAGCAGGAACGACTAATTGGACTAGTGGAGGAAGTAAAAACACTGAAAGCCATGCTACTAGAGAAAGACAGAAAGATAATTGTGCTGGAGCAGAGGGTGGATGAACTGGAACAATACACAAAAAGAGACAATTTGGTATTAACAGGTCTGGAAACGCGACACCGCACCTATGCTCGAGCTACTGCAAATTTGGAGACAACAGAAGATGCACCACAGGAAGAACTGTTGACACTGGAGCAACAAGTGGTGGGCTTTCTGCACAGTAAGAACATCAACATCCAAAGTGATGCTATTTCTGTTTGTCACACATTACCAAGAAAGACAGAGAAGGCAAAACCAGCTATCATCATAAGATTCATCAGTAGAAAGCAGAGGAATGATTTGTTAATGCAAGCAAAGAAACTGAAAGGTACTAATGTATACTTAAATGAACACTTAACAAAGAAAAATGGGGACATCGCACGAGAGGCAAGGATGCTAAGAAAACAGAAAAAAATCACAGCAACATGGACCCGAAATGGCAATGTATGGATTAGAGAACAAGAGGGGTCACAGGCTATGATGATAAGAGACCTCAAAGAGCTAGAAAAAATCAAAAGAGAAAAATGAAGCATGGCTCATGTAACTGATATCAAAGTATTTGATACAGGCTTAAAGTAATAGATTGAAGAGTGGATACAGAAAATATGCATATACTGGAACATGGATGTATACACAAACTTAGATGCAGATTTAGAGAGTAAAATATATGATGTAGATAAGGGTACAAACAATAATGAATTAATTCCTGTCAACAACAAATGTGAGTATTACACTGAGGAGCAATTTAATGATAAAGTAATGATGAATGGAACACTGTCTATCATCCATTTCAACAGTAGGAGTATAAACTGTAACTTATCAAAAATAAAAGATTACTTAAAGCAGTTCAGAAAGAGTTTTAGTATAATTGCAGTGTCAGAAACATGGTTGAAGGATGGGGAAATGGATGAATTTCAGATAGATGGCTATGAGTTGTATTATGTAAATAGAAGGATAAAAAAAGGTGGAGGTGTAGCTTTGTATATTAACTCAAGTTTGAAATGTAATGTTGTTGGTAATATGACAACTGTTGTTGATGGTATTATGGAAATTATCACAGTGGAAATTATTAATGAAAAAACAAAAAATGTTATAATCAGTTGTGTCTATAGATCACCAGGTTCCTGTGTAGAGACATTCACAGATAAAATAATGGAGCTGTTCGACAGGAGCCATAACAAAATAGTGTTTTTATGTGGAGACTTTAACATTGATCTTGAAAATTCAAGTTCACTGAACACAACAAGTGAATTCATAAATTCAATGTATAGCTTGAGTCTGTTTCCAATGATATCTAAACCAACAAGAATAACATCACAGAGTGCAACTGTTATTGATAATATTTTCACAAACGCAGTTGATGGAAAAGTAATGAGTGGGATCTTGATAACTGATGTAAGTGATCATTTACCTGTTTTTACAGTTTATAAAAATTATCAATGTAATACAACGGAAATCACCTCAGAAAAATTAATAAGAAACAGATCTAAAGAAGCCTTGGAGGCACTGAAAGAAGACCTAAAAAAACAAAATTGGGATGTAGTGTATGTACATGATGTAAATATAGCTTATGATTCGTTCATGACGTTATTGATAGATTTGTATGAAAAACACTGTGGACTCAGAAGTATTGCCAAGAAAAATGCTACTGACAAACCATGGATGACTAAAGGACTACGAAATGCCTGCAAGAAGAAAAATTACCTATATAGATGTTTTTTAAAATTAAGGTCAAAAGAAGCAGAAGACAGGTATAAGAAATATAAAAATAAATTAGTGTGGATAATAAGAAGACACAAAAAGGAATACTATGGTGATTTACTAAATAAAAATAGAAACAATGTGAAGGCTACTTGGGGAATAATAAATAGTGTAGTAAAAAGTGATAAAATAAAATCAGCTCTTCCAAATTATTTTGTGAAAAATAATTATGACATTGATGACAAAACTGAAATAGCAAATGAGTTTAATGATTTTTTTGTAAATGTAGGTCCTAGTCTTGCAGCAAACATACCAACAATAAAAGACAATGGAGATGAAAACACAATAATGGATAATGTGAATAGCATTTTTCTTGGTAAGGTAGAAAAAGAAGAAATACTGAGTATTGTAAAAAGTTGTGCAAGTAAAGGATCCACTGACTGTGTAGATATGGACATGATATTAGTAAAGAATATAATTGAATTGGTTACTGAACCGTTTACATACATTTGCAATCTATCATTTTCAACAGGGGTATTTCCTGATAATATGAAAACAGCCAAAGTGATTCCACTTTATAAAAATGGAGATAAACATGTTTTCTCCAACTACAGACCAGTATCCTTGCTCCCGCAATTTTCAAAAATATTGGAGAAATTGTTTGTAATCAGGTTAGACAAATTCATAGACAGATACAATATTTTAAGCAATAGTCAGTATGGATTTAGAACCAATCACTCCACATCAATGGCACTTATGGAATTAACTGAAGAAATATCCACCGCAATAGATAAGAGACAATATTTTGTAAGTATTTTTGTTGACCTCAAAAAGGCTTTTGATACCATTGATCACACCATACTTCTTAAAAAACTGAGCAAATACGGTATCAGAGGGGTTGCACATAAATGGGTTGCAAGCTATTTAGAAACTAGAAAGCAGTTTGTGCAGATAAATAATGTAAAATCTAAATCGCATTATATTCAGTGTGGAGTGCCTCAGGGGTCGGTCCTCGGGCCAAAACTGTTTATTTTGTATATTAATGATTTTGTTTATGTATCCAAACTGCTCAAATGTATTCTGTTTGCGGATGATACTACCTTATTTTATTGTGGGGAAGATATAACACAGGTGTTGAATGTGGTTAAACAAGAATTTAAAAGAATAAAAACATGGTTTGACGTAAATAAATTATCGTTGAATCTTGAAAAAACAAACTTCATGATATTCAGTAACAAAGGGAGAGACACTGGTGCTTCAATTAATATAGATGGTATTGAAATTAATAGAGTAAGGGAAACCAAGTTTTTGGGTGTCATTCTGGATGAGAATTTGTGTTGGAAATCACATATACTTTATACAAAGTTAAAAATATCAAGAACAATAGCTCTGTTACACAAAGTAAAGGATTCACTGGATAACAAAGCATTGTACATTTTATATAACACCATGATTGTTCCATATCTGACCTATTGCATTGAAGTATGGGGAAATGCCTGTAAAACATATACTCAGTCAATTTTCATTTTGCAAAAAAGAGCCATAAGAATAATCAGTAGAAAACAATATAGAGATCCAACAAATCCAATATTCCTTCAGTTAAAATTGTTGAAATTTCATGAATTAGTAGATTATGGTATTCTGCAAATTATGTTTAAAGCTCATAAAAAAACTTTACCAATCAACATTCAGAAAAGATTTGAAAAAAGAGAAAGCACGTATTACTTAAAAGGAACAGAGATCTTTAAAAAACCAAGATTCAGGACTAAATTGATGGAACGTTGCGTTTCTGTAAAAGGAATCAGTTTATGGAACAATCTGAACAAAGAAACCAAAGAATCCAAATCAAACATTGCATTTAAAAGAATAATTAAAACCAGTATGTTAAGGAAGTATAATGAAGCATGTTAGTTATGTTTGATTGTCATATCCATTGTCATGAAAGGTATAAATATTTTTTGTTGTTATTTGAATGGTATGAACTGAATTGTAACTTGGGAACTAAAAAGGAATGTGACTGTCTGTGTTGGCCAGCAGCTATTTTATTTTATTTTTTGTTTTTTTTGTTGTTGTTTTTTAAATTACGTTCTTTGTAAATTGATTTCTTGGGATAAAGGAGCAGATTAAATAAGATTATTCTTCTTTCTGCTCCCTTTCATTCTAGATCGGAGAACGTTTGTATTTATATTAAATTGTTCTTTTCTTTATAAATGAATGAAATAAAGAATAAAATAAAAAAAAATAAACAAGATTGATGCCATTTCCTGCTAGATTTGGCTTTTCATGTTGCGGGAAATGGTAGCTGCAGGAGCAATAGTGGAACCCTGGGAGAGACTGGGACTGCACTTCCCAGCGTCCTCTGGGGGAATAAGCTGTCATAGAAGCGTGGTGTAGTGACATCAGACTGCGTCGCAGATGACAGCCATGGATGCACCCACGGCGGTGGGGGAGGAGAGCGGCTGCAGGGAAAAAAATGGACCAGCAGCGGCTGCTGAACCGGATTCAAAGTCTATGATTTGGGGTTCGTTTTGGTGAGCAATGACTGGATGGAGGAGAAGGCCAACAGATAGGATTATCGTTCCGAATAGCGGAGCTGGCTGCCGGAGCTGGAACACCGGCTCATTAGCATGGAGGAGCAGCGGCTGTACTGGAACTGCAGTGAAGTTGCGGGAGCTGTTGCTTGTTTCGGTGGCTTCTCTGGGACTAGGTGGAGACATCTGCAGATGGCAGTTCCACTCTGTTGTTCCAAAAAAACAGTGAGATGGGTCTTCCTGCTGAGCTGCAACTGCTGCTGTAGACTTATAGTGTTTGTAGCAATGCTACCGGAGGCCTGGCGCTGGCCACTCGGTAATACTGGAAACATTTAAATCACTACTTGCCAGATGAGAGCTCCGATGGCGGGAACGGCGCTCTCTCAGGTTGGCTTCCTCTGTTTCAGATTGCTTTGACTGTGAGTCCATGATGCATACGATTTGTCACAGTGGATCCTCATTGTGCACAGGTTTCAACAACAAGAGCGGCAGGGTAAGTTGTAGCGCGTGCACCGACAGCCTGGTTGTTCTCATGTGTGGGAGTTTGCAAAGCGGCTTGCAGAGGAAGCAGCAACAGTAGGCAGGCCAGAGCAGTTTAAATAGGGCATCCTGAATGAGATTCACCAATTGGATGCACAGAAAGGAATCGTGTGATCATGTCCACTGTTGGTACCCTGTTTGCCTCACAATGAGATGAGAGCAGGTTCACACTAAGCACATGTGACAGCCATGAAAGAGTCTGGAGATGCCATGGTGAACATTATGCTACCTTTAACATCATCCAGCATGACCGGTTTGGTGGTGGGTCAGTGATGGTCTGGGGAGGCATATGGTTGGAGGGTTGCACAGACCTCCATGACATAGCCAAGGGTACTCTGACTGCTGTTCGGTACCAGGATGAAATCCCCAGAGCAATTGTCAGGCACAAGGGATCCACGCACTTCATTGAGTCACGTTATGAGTTGCCGTGATAAAATTCACATATGTTGGATCAGCCTGTGATTTCAGTTTTTTACGTATATGTTCAGTGCGATTTGAATCCAGCCATCAGTGGGTTGATGATTTTGGTTTCCATTGACCATTGTTAAGTCATTTTGTTCTCAACAAATTATACAATGTATGTCAGATAAAATTTTCAACTTCAATAATTCGGTCATCAAGATCTGATATGTCGTTTAAGTCTTCCATTAATGTTTTTTTTTTGAGGAGTGTATTTGTACGTCTGGGTCAGAGTCACCAAACAGGTGCTAACATTGTATTGTCAAGTTTGTTTTTATAGATTCCAAATGGGATCCCAATGACCAGGAAAGTGGTGTATGCCTCTTTCAGGTACCATTTTGTGCATACACAGAGGTTATAAATGAGTCCCCAGATCTATGCCCTACAGTATTAAATAGCATTTGAATGTGCCATCTTGGCAACATTTTTCTTATTTATTCAAGAGGTTGTTTTTTGTCTTTTTCTTCAATGAATTTCTATTAACAATTTATGATGAATGCAAAAGCCACTTAATGATTGTTGCTGCATTTTGTTGTCATTCGCTTTCTTAAATTGATATTATGTTTCACTCAGAGGATCAGTTTTATTATTCTTTCTGTGTCGATGTCAAAAGATTGAACTGAATTTTTTTTGTCTTCCACAGGCAGGAAAACTTGCTGTTGACAGAGGATGGGCTATTAATGTTGGTAAGTTAGTTTCTAGTACAGATACGTTTAATCCATAAATAGACAACCAATCCCTCTGCCCTCAACAGGTATAAATTTAACTCCAGTATGTGTGAGTGAGTTACAATCAGTATCAACCTTGTCTCTTACACAGTACGTTGATATACTACAGGTTTTTGCAATATACATGTTTGAAGAAACACTCCAAAGTAGTGCTTTGCCATCATTGCTGATGCGGTTACCTGCTGACAACAGTGTGATCAGCTGCACCTGTATGCTTAGCTCATAAGTAGCTCAGACTTAAAGTACTTTGGTGACATTTTAGTTTTGTTTGACACAAGGTGCAGATTACTGTGGACTTGTCAACTGCACTTACTGTTTACAAGTAGGGGTGCATCGAAGAGACAAAACAGCAGCATGTGATAAACACATTAAAAAAAAGAAAAGAAAAAAAAAACATGTTTTAAGCTGTCCTTAATCGCAATGGGTTCACACTGACAGTGCTAAATGTAATGTCCTGTAGCTGTTGTACAGATTTTAAATTTAGTAAAAAGAAAAAAAAGGTGTCTCGTTTTAATTTTGGCAGGTATGATAAATTTGGGTATCAGAATCAGCATAATGAGAGAAAAACTCATGTCCATGCATTCCTACTGTCCACATCCTATTCTTATTCATATTTTAAATTTAACCTGATGAGCTAACCTGACGAGCTTTTTAAAACATATAAAGCTGAGTAGACACAACACAACAAAGTTTTTTGTCTGCAACAGTTGTATTGTTTATTAAAAGTTGAACACAGGCTCATTGGGTTTGTGTTTATGTGGTTTGGTCAGATTTGACAGTAACCAAGCAACCCACCATCTGTCAGTAGACTGAGTCAAAAGTAGCTAAATACTGGAGCAAGTTGTAACAATAGTGCTTATGCCTGGTCTTAAGCTAGGGTGGTCATAACTTGGCACTCAAAGTGTGATCTAATAGTTGCACCATCTATGCTAAAGCCTTTGCCTTGCTAAGACTGAATGTAATTCTTATATCTGGTCAGGAACAAGCTATAAGTAAAAATCTAAAGGTAACTACAGCTTGTAACACTATAGCATTTCTCATATATAGACTTTACAGTGAGTGTGCTCTTGGACAGGAGAGAGATCTTAGGGATAGAAGCAATCCACTGGACAGGTACAACAGTGAGGAGCTGACAAAGAGGCTTAGATTCTGTCAGAGAGATCTATTTGAACTTATTGAAGAGCTGTCACTGGACCACAATGTAGTATTGTTACCAGCGTTGCAGCCGTTGATATAACATTTTTATGTAAACAGCGCATTTTGAAATGCAGTTGGAGACTTGATCAGTGTCCACAAGATTAGCCCCTGAAGGGTGTCACTGAACCGCCACTTTGCATGGTATGCCAACCTCCCCACTGAAGCACACTTGGTGAGGATTAAATGGTGAGTCCGCCAGGCTTCCGACTTCTCCTGGCTTTGTGCGCTGCATCAGTGGGACTTGTATGTGGATCCAAGCCATAGGCGGTTCCAGGGGGTGGCAGGGGGTGGCAGCTGCCACCCTAGAAAAATGCCTTGCCACCCTAGTTGCCACCTTAATTGTATGCAATGAAATATTATAAATATCGTTTTGAAAAACGTTGATGATAAATGTTGCGGATATAGTTGATGTTTTACGCACCAGTTCAGAATTCACTCCTCCCCGCCACCCCTCTAAATAAAGAAAAAATGGTTGCACCCACCATGCACGCGCCCACCCACCATGCGCGCTCTAGGCTCTACCTCAAACCGCCGGGTGATGCGAGGCTCGGGTCGAGTCTGACTGGACGGTACCTGTTCCTCCCGCCAGTCCACTGGCAGTGACAGTCCGGTAAGTTCCCGTTGCTCTATGTTGAAAATGTTACAAGTTTGACAGTGTGAAATATATGATAGTAATGCTCAACCACATGACTGTTGTAATTTAAAAGGTAATGTTATTGTAAACTCTTATTTGATTCACATGCATAAAAATCACCACTGAATGCAGAAAATGAGATCTCTGAATTTGAAATGTGTTTGGGGGAGATAACCTCTGCCCCCCCAGCCAGAATGTCATGCCACCCTTTCACCACCCCAGGTAAAACTTGCTAGAACCGCCACTGATCCAAGCGCCATCTGAACATCAGTATCTTTTTCTCAACCCCCAGGGATACCATCCATTCAATGATTAGATTGCCTCCAACACCAGTTGTAACATCTTTAATTTAGTGGCAAAATGACCTGATTCTACAGCGTGATACACACATCCTCCAGGATAGTGCATTATACCAGGACTTTGAAGCTGAGTAAATGAACAGGCTGCTCCTCAGCGACAGTGGCTAACCACTTAAACACTGGCTGGTGACACCTTAAATCATTCAAGATTCAAGATTCAAAGTGTTCATTGTCATATGCACAGTGAGGAGACATGTTGTACGATGAAATTCTTCCTTTGCTGACTGCAATGAATGCCAGAAATAATATCAACTAAATCCACACTCAATTATAAATGGATAAAAAAGTAAACAATATAGATGAAAAATATAAAAGGAATATATACACAAAAGGGAAAATATATATATGTACAAAAGATAAAAAATAAATTAAGGCAGCAAGAAAGCAAGAAACTGTAGTGCAAACTGTAGTGCAAACATTGTACATGCAAAAAGTCGTGTGCAGACTGGATGTGTAACATAGTCTGAGGCAGTGATGATTATGACTCCTGTTGGCTGTTTAGGAGCGTGATGGCCATGGGAAAGAAAGAGTTTTCAGTCTAGTGGTCCTGCATTTCACACTTCTGTTCGGCCTGAGTGTAGAAGTGTGAACAGTTCATGCTGGGGGTGGATGGGGTCCCTGAGTATGGAGGCAGCTCTCCTGTGGACTCTGTGGTGGTAGATGCTCTGTAGAAGTTGCTGAGGATTTTGGCCGACATGCCAAACTTCCTCAGCCTCCTCAGAAAGTACAGCTGCTGTTGAGATTCCTTGACCAGCTGTGTGGTGTTGAGTGTCGAGCTAAGGTCCTCACTGATGTGGACGCCCAGGTATTTGAAGCTGCTCACCCTCTCCACGTCAAGCTCCCAGATGAACAGTGGCCGATGAGGTCTCCTCTCCCTCCTCATGTCCACTATCATCTCCTTCGTCTTGTCCATATTGAGGGTTGTTGTCCTCACATCATACAGAGGACTGAGCATCCCCAAGATGTGCAAGAGAACAACACAATTTGCATAAGTTACAAAAAATGTCCCTTGCACAAAAACATTAATTACTCTATGTCATCACTCCCACTCAAGCTTTACTAATTGCCTTTATGCTGTCTTAATTCTGATTATTCATTTCATGTCTAAAATTGAGATTAAAAGAGTACTTTCAATACTATTTTTGAAAGCAAGTATTCCAGTATTTTAACTTGAGTAATAATTTAACTCAGCAATTCTTACTTGGATGAGAGTACTGTTTTACCAGGAGTAACAATACTGTGACTAAAGTAATAGATTTGTGTACTATGTCTAACGTGAATAACTGTAGGAATGTCTTAAAAATTGAGATTAATAAATCATTTTACGAGTACTGAAAGATGCTAAGTATAGTTGAAAAATAAGGGTCATTACATCAAGTGGTTGCAGTAAAGTAAAAAAGTAAATGGATTAAAATCCTAAAATTGATTAATGTCTTGGTCGGTTCTGCCCTGAATGTCTTAGCACCATGGAAAAGTGTTGTTGGTCACAGAGGTGAGAGAAGACAGAAAATGACACTGTCCATGGTGCTGACACATTGATCAGGACAGATATCACTGCACAAAACAGAACAAATAAATAAACAAACTGGCCACTTAATGAGACATTTGGGGCTGATGGTATACTAATCGTACTTGCAGATGCACCCTGAAAGATTCTGCATCATAGTGTATATATATATATATATATATATATATATATATATATATATATATATATATATATATATATTTTGTTGATATATATATATATATATATATATATAGGCTAAAAGTTTGGACACACCTTCTCATTCAATGCGTTTTCTTTATTTTCATGACTATTTACATTGTAGATCCTCACTGAAGGCATCAAAACTATGAATGAACACATGTGGAGTTATGTACTTAACAAAAAAAAGGTGAAATAACTGAAAACATGTTTCATATTCTAGTTTCTTCAAAATAGCCATCCTTTGCTCTGATTACTGCTTTGCACACTCTTGGCATTCTCTCGATGAGCTTCAAGAGGTAGTCACCTGAAATGGTTTTCACTTCACAGGTGTGCCTTATCAGGGTTAATTAGTGGAATTTCTTGCTTTATCAATGGGGTTGGGACCATCAGTTGTGTTGTGCAGAAGTCAGGTTAATACACAGCTGACAGCCCTATTGGACAACTGTTAAAATTCATATTATGGCAAGAACCAATCGGCTAACTAAAGAAAAACGAGTGGCCATCATTACTTTAAGAGATGAAGGTCAGTCAGTCCGGAAAATTGCAAAAACTTTAAATGTGTCCCCAAGTGGAGTCGCAAAAACCATCAAGCGCTACAACGAAACTGGCACACATGAAGACCGACCCAGGAAAGGAAGACCAAGAGTCACCTCTTCTTCTGAGGATAAGTTCATCCGAGTCACCAGCCTCAGAAATCGCAAGTTAACAGCAGCTCAGATCAGAGACCAGATGAATGCCACACAGAGTTCTAGCAGCAGACCCATCTCTAGAACAACTGTTAAGAGGAGACTGCGCGAATCAGGCCTTCATTGTCAAATAGCTGCTAGGAAACCACTGCTTAGGAGAGGCAACAAGCAGAAGAGATTTGTTTGGGCCAAGAAACACAAGGAATGGACATTAGACCAGTGGAAATCTGTGCTTTGGTTTGATGAGTCCAAATGTGAGATCTTTGGTTCCAACCGCCGTGTCTTTGTGAGACGCAGAAAAGGTGAACGGATGGATTCCACATGCCTGGTTCCCACTGTGAAGTATGGAGGAGGAGGTGTGATGGTGTGGGGGTGTTTTGCTGGTGACACTGTTGGGGATTTATTCAAAATTGAAGGCACATTGAACCAGCATGGCTACCACAGCATCCTGCAGCGACATGCCATCCCATCCGGTTTGCGTTTAGTTGGACGATCATTTATTTTTCAACAGGACAATGACCCCAAACACACCTCCAGGCTGTGTAAGGGCTATTTGACCAAGAAGGAGAGTGATGGAGTGCTGCGGCAGATGACCTGGCCTCCACAGTCACCAGACCTGAACCCAATCGAGATGGTTTGGGGTGAGCTGGACCGCAGAGTGAAGGCAAAGGGGCCAACAAGTGCTAAACACCTCTGGGAACTCCTTCAAGACTGTTGGAAAACCATTTCAGGTGACTACCTCTTGAAGCTCATCGAGAGAATGCCAAGAGTGTGCAAAGCAGTAATCAGAGCAAAGGGTGGCTATTTTGAAGAAACTAGAATATAAAACATGTTTTCAGTTATTTCACCTTTTTTGTTAAGTACATAACTCCACATGTGTTCATTCATAGTTTTGATGCCTTCAATGAGAATCTACAATGTAAATAGTCATGAAAATAAAGAAAAAGCATTGAATGAGAAGGTGTGTCCAAACTTTTGGCCTGTACTGTATATATATATACATCTATCAACAAGGTCCACCTCAGTTGCTATGGAACCAGGACAATCTGATGGCAAATGGGTTACTGGAACAAGACATTTATGGACAAGGTCAGAGATGGAATGCTACTATACCAGTAATCCCAGAGAGAAGGGATATGCAGAGAATGTGGGACCTATGAATACTTCGAAATCCACAATCGAGACTAACTAAGAAACTTCTAGTAGCACAGGGTTCCATCATCCGTAACTGCCAACTACTATCACAACTAGAGATCAATGAAATACTTAAACAATGCTATGGCAAGGGGGAGCCAGGATGACAGGTCACCGGGGGGATGTCATCATCCCCCTCCCCACAGTCCTAAATTGGGTACCAAGACCCAGTAGATACAAACAGCCTCAATGAAAGAGCAGCTGACATGTGAGGGATGATTGTGAGAAAACTGGAAACCTGGTGCCTCCAACGAATCCCGAAGCTGAGTTGCCATGTACCTTCAGATGATCTGCTAGAAGATGTGAATGCTGCCCTAAATACCATCCCTACAAGGACCATCACTGAGACCAACAAGCAGATTCGCAGTACAGCAACAGTAATCCTGCAGATGCTTGGATACAAGGTGGACATGGTACATAAGAACCAGTACCCTCCATGGAAGAGATGGTTGGAGGCCAAGATAAAGGCAACACAGAGAGAAGTTAGCCAGCTAGCAGAGCTACATAGAGGTAACATGTTGAATAAAGGGGTACCAAGGAAATACAACATGCTCTCCATTTCTGAGGCACTCGAAACTGCCAAACAAAAACAACAGCTCTGGCCACCCGGCTGAAGAGATACACCAAAAGAAGTAGAGGCCAGGGGCCTCATGTACAAAGACTTGCGTGGATTTCCTACTGAAACATGGCGTACGCTCAAATCCAGAAAATGTCGTACATACAAAAATATCCAGATGTATGAATCTGTGCGCACGCATGAATCCAAGCACATTTCCTTTGTACATCCCAATCAACGTGGAATTGAGCGCACATGTTGGAGTACCCGATCCCTCCCTGTCCACGCCCCCATATAAATACGCAAATCATATTTAAATGAGCCCTGCACCTGAGATTCCCCTCTCTGCATGATCACAAAATTAAAAAAGAATGAGTAAGATGGGGAAAAAAAAGAATTTCACAGAAAGATAATTGGAGCCGCCACTCGCTGAAGTGGAGGCGCTCTAAAATGTGCTCTTTGGCACGCTGTCCTCCAGCATAAGCAACAAATGCAAGAGGAGTGAGTGGGAGAGTGTGTGTGAGGCTGTCAATGCTGTGGGGTCAGAGGAGCGCACACAAGCAGAAGTGAAAAATAATTGGTCTGACATCAAGGTGGATGTGAAGCGGAGGATGGCCGCCCACCGCCAAAGTGTGGCCAAAACAGGCAGGGGGACAGGAGAAGAGGGGCCCACCCTGTTTGAACAGAGAGTCGCCACAATTGTGGGTGACACTGCTCTCTCAGGGGTGGTGGGAGCACATGTGGGTGACTGATTACCCCCAAGGTAAATACCTATGTATTTGTGTAACTCACAACAAATGTGTTCATACAGTAGCCTGCTCACAGGCCTATAAGGTAGACGTTCATGCGTAAATGCTGTATGTATGGTATTATTTGGTCTGAAATCTTTTGAATTTAAATTTAAACATGCCAGCATATCAAAGACTTTGACTCATGTTTGATTACTCAATTTATTATTTTAAAACACAAGAGAGGATACGCAGTCACAGCCACGTGCCACAGACTCGGGGGATTCCTCCACCGTCTCCAGTGTCTCCGGCGTCACAGACTCGGGGGATTCCTCCGCCGTCTCCAGCGCCTCTGGCGTCACAGGCTCAGGGGATTCCGCTAGCATCCCCAGCGTCTCCGGTGCCAGTACGCCGCAACCACTGGCTGCTGCTGCTGCTGCTGTCCGCCTGACTGGCCGTGTCCTCACCCGTGCTGTGCTGGAGTCACAAGAAGAAATCGTTAGAGCAATAGGTGGCATAAATGATCACCTAGATCAACTGATATGTGTCCTCACAAATATTCGTGAATCAATAAATGCATTGGTGAACAAGTGAATTCTGCGTCCTTGCCTCTTTTACATGGTCGAAATATAATGTTGCTGGGCCTGAATGGCCTCCTGGGTAGGATGCACATTCATGGGTCCAGCTTCTGGTTCGTCTGGTGGGGGGATATGCTGCTCTGGCAGTGGTATGGCGTGCTGGTGTGCCACATTGTGGAGGATGCCGCACGCCATCACAATGCGGCACACCTTCTCAGGACTGTACAGCAGCATACCCCCAGTCCTGTCCAGGCAGTGCCACCGTCCCTTCAGCAGACTGATTGTCCTCTCAATGACTGACCGAGTGCAGGAATGGAGGTCATTGTACCTCCGGTCTTGGTCAGTCTGAGGGTTGATGAGAGGGGTCATCAGCCAGCCCTTAAGTGGGTAGCCACAGTCGCCTGGGGTCAGTTGAAAGCAGACAAAGTAAACTGGATTTACAGTTTCCATTTCTTAATTTTATATGCTACTAACATGGAACACACACTATTGTTGCAAATTAGTGCAGAAGTGCGCCGGGGAAAAGGTGAGGCTGATTAAGACATTTCACACTTTACGCACAGGGTTATTAACATGAGTACTTTGCACACAGAGGCAATCAGGGGCTTGTTATAAAGATCTTAAGCTGTAGTTTGACCAGCAAAAAACAGCAAGTCACTAACTTTAACCACTGACTAGTAATGATGCCGTGAAGAGGGGATAGAATTTGAGGGCGCACATGCTCAATGCGCATCGCTGGGATTAATATTAGGACAATTACACGAATAAATTTACTCACCTAGAAGTCACCCATCGCGCACAGTGCCAGCTTGTGTCACAACGTAGAAGTGGTGAGTTGGACCCAAAACGCAGACTCAGATCGAGGACAGTGATCACAGGTTTATTAATTGCAAGCTGAGTGAATGATGAGGGGCTAGGATCGGAGAGACGAGTGGGGTCCGGGAAACAGGGCGACGGGGGGCCGAAGAGGACGGTGAATCGGAGGCAGGCAGTGGCTGGTGATGGCAGGTGGAGGGGAGCTGAGTGGAAGTGGTCAGAGCGGGTCCGAGGAGAAGCAGGCAGCGCAGGAGAAGATTCCTGGGACACGGAGACAAAGGTTAGTATTAGAGATGCACCGATTGCAATTTTTTGGGCCGATTCCGATTTCCCATTTTCAGAGTGTTTGGATGGCCGATACCGATTTTGGCCGATTCCGATTTCATTTTTTTCAAACCATTTTACAGCACATAAGATATTACAATATTTTCCTTTATTAATTTTTTGTTTACCAAGATACAACCAGCTTTTCAGTAATCATCTGAAACAAACAAAAACAGTGACACAGGTTAAGAAACATTTTCCTTTTTGCTCAAATATAACTTTAGGTACAGTATTACAGCCCATGTTGTGGTCACTTACATGACTATTTGTACATTAATGGCAAGTTTTTTTTTTGACAAACAGAAGCATTTCTGTCTTGTCTTTAACGTTTTCGGTAGTGTTCCTCCACGCCCTATTTTACCCTTGCAAATATTGCATACTACCAACTTTTTATCCCCCTCAGACACTTTAAAAAACTTCCACACGGCCGACATTGTGCAGGTCGCCTGTATCAAAGCCCGGACACGCGCATCTCCCACACACGGACACGCGCCTTGTAAGTTTCAGCGCAGCAGTGAAAGCACCGCAGTTAAGTTTAACACGGACAGTCTTCATCCTCCTCTCTTTTGATGTGTGTGCGTAATTATTAAGGTGAGAAGTATATATTTATCACAGTATCAACCACTGTGCTCCTAACAGCGGAATCTCGCCATGTCTCAACCCAAGCATGGAGTACAACTTAAAACCATTCGTGTAAATGAGCAATGTATCCGCTCTCCGCACACAGTTTGCTCATTCAAACGTAAGTCTCACATTATAACAATATGTCATCACGTTATAAGGTGAAACGTTTCACCGTATAACACAATAAATAGTATATTGTTATGTTAATATATGAAGCGTCCGTCGCGCAAAATAATATAACTTTAGTTTATGAAGAGATAAGACAGAGCTGTCTGCTCTCTCTTATATGCTTTACTCACAGCTGTGTGAATTGACCTGGATATGAAGCGTCCATAGCGCCAAATAATATGACGGCAGTTTCTAAAGAGCTGAGACGAAAAAAAAAAATCACTCATCAGCGGCGGTCATATTTCAGCAGCTGCTAGTTCCATATAGGGGAAACACTGTGCATATTGGTAAGAATTGAGTGTAAAGCTATTTTTCCTTTTGTTTATTTCGGAACCACACACACACACATACACGCGTATTGTGAACCTCCTGCGTTGAAAACGAAAGTATCCTCTCGAACCTGATTATCCGGCCGGAATCATTTACTCCATAGTTGTCCTATCCAAAGGACCCTGAGGTCCCCTTCCTCACATCGCCCAAGGAGTGAGTTGCACATACGCGTGTGTGTGCGCTGCTGGTGTTACACGATGTCAGTCATGTGGCGCGACGGGAATTTGACCGGCGTTTTAAATCGGCATATTTTGGACTGACCGGCCGGTCACCGGTCATGGCCGATCACGTGAAAATCGGCCCGATTCCGAGCACTGCCGATTAATCGGTGCACCTCTAGTTAGTATTACTGATGACACACACTGGAGCATAAATTACACGGGTCTTGAAGTCGGCCTGACGCTAAATACCACAAAGGACTGTCAAAGACTGGATTGAGCTGCGAGACGTGGAAAACTGGGTGCACTCTGAGAGAGTTAGGGAGCTTAAGCTTGACAGCAGCAGGATTAATAATGTCAATGACCTCAAAGGGACCCAGGAAACGGGGGGAGAGTTTCTTAGACTCAGTCTTAAGGGGAATATTTTTGGAAGACAACCAAACTTTCTGACCTGGACAGTACGTGGGAGCTGGAGTGCGTCGTCTGTCAGCCAAGTGACGGTTCTTCTCAGTAGCACGGAGCAGAGCAGAGCAGGCGCTTTTCCAGACCCTGCAGCAGTGGCGGAGATGATGTTGCACCGAGGGTACGGCGATCTCCCCCTCCTGTGCAGGGAATAAGGGGGAAGGTATCCCAAAGCACACTCAAAAGGGGTCATACCTGTCGCAGCACTGGAGAGGGAGTTGTGAGCATTCAGGAAGTAAGATCTCAGGCCGCCACACACCGCAGGGCAGCTTCCAGGTCTTGGTTCACCCGCTCCGCCTGCCCGTTGGTTTGAGGATGGAATCCCGAGAACAGGCTGACCAACGCACCAAGGGCTGCGCAAAACTCCTTCCAAACATGTGAAGTAAATTGAGGACCCCGGTCTGAGACAATTTCTGAGGGGATGCCATGGAGCCTGAAGACATTATTCACCAGGAGATCAGCTGTCTCGCGGGCTGAGGGAAGTTTCTGGAGAGCAACAAAGTGAACAGACTTAGAAAAACGGTCTACTATGGTGAGGATGGTGGTGTTACCTTGAGATGGGGGCAGCCCAGTGACAAAGTCCACAGCAATGTGAGACCAGGGATGGCTGGGAATTGGTAGGGGACGGCAGAGCCCACCAGGCTTGTCGGGAGTTGAGACGCTTGGCTGTCTGAATATAAGCAAGGTTCTTATGATCTGTCCATACCAGGAAAGGAAGCTCCGCCCCCTTGAGCCAGTGCCTCCACTCCTCCAGTGCCAGCTTGACGGCCAGCAATTCCCGGTTTCCCACATCATAATTCCTCTCCGTAGGAATGAGTCTCCGGGAGAAAAAGGCACAGGGATGCAGCATCTGGCTGGACTCACAACGCTGGGACAGGACTGCCCCCACCCCGACATCAGCAGCATCCACCTCCAGAATAAACTGCCGAGCGGGATCAGGCTGGGTGAGGACAGGAACTGTGGTGAAGTGCTTCTTCAGGAGACGGAGGGCATCATCTGCTTGGGGGAGCCAGGTGAAGGGGACCTTGGAAGAGGTGAGTTGGGTTAAAGGGGCTGCAATGGTGCTGTAGTTTTTGATGAACCTCCGGTAAAAGTTCGCGAAGCCGAGGAATCTCTGAAGCTGCTTAATGGATGTAGGGACCGGCCACTCAGCCACTGCTTTAATTTTCTCCGGATCCGCCTCCACCTGCCCGCTCTTGATGATGTAGCCCAGGAACGTAACAGAAGATGAATGAAACTTGCACTTCTCTGCCTTCACGTACAGACGGTTTTCCAGGAGCCTTTGGAGCACTTAGCGGACATGGGAGAAGTGCTCCTCCAAGTTGTGAGAGAAGATTAAGAGGTCATCCAAATAGACAAACACAAAACGGTTCAGGAAGTCTCTGAGGACATCATTAACAAGGGCTTGGAAGACTGCTGGGGCATTGGTTAGGCCAAAAGGCATAACCAGGTATTCAGAATGGCCGACTGGTGTGTTAAAGGCTGTCTTCCACTCGTCTCCGTCATGTATACGGACCAGATGGTAGGCGTTTCTGAGGTCAAGTTTAGCGAACACGGTGGCACCATGGAGGTGTTCGAACGCTGAAGAGAGGAGGGGAAGAGGGTACTTGTGGGCTTGGTTCAACCCACGGAAGTTTATGCAGGGGCGAAGAGTCTTGTCCTTTTTGTCTAAAAAGAAAAAGCCAGCACCTAGGGGAGATGATGAGGGACGAATAATACTGGCAGCCAGGGATTCAGCAATATATTTCTCCATAGCCTCTCTTTCTGGGCGTGAAAGGTTATAGAGTTGTCTGGTAGGTAATGGGGCCCCAGGAATTAGGTCTATTGCACAATCATAAGGGCGATGAGGTGGCAAGGAGAGGGCGCTGTCTTTACAAAAAACTCTGGCGAGGTCGTGATAAGTGGTTGGGATGTTAATGAGATCAGGGGGCTTAACCAGAGGTGGAGTGAGGCTGCCCTCTGTGGATGGAAGAGCTGACTGGAGGCAAGCGCGGTGACAATAACTGCTCCAATTTATTATTTTGCCAGCGGCCCAATCAATGTGGGGGTTATGAAGAATTAGCCAGGGATGACCTAGGACTATGGGAGCAGTGGGTGAATGCATTAATTTAAAGGGGATGAACTCACGGTGATTGCCAGACAGAACCAGTTGGAGTGGAGTGGTCTGATGAGTGATGCGGGCGAGGATCTTGTCATCCACGGCTCTGACAATGATGGGGATCTCCAGGGGCTCTGAGGGGAATCCAACTTGGCGTGCCACCGCCTCATCAATGAAACTGTCCTCAGCTCCAGAGTCAACCAGGGCAAAAAGGGACAGGGGCTCCGAAGAAGAACATAGGGAGTCTTGGATAGAAAAGCGTTTGGACCTGGGTGGGGAGGAGTGGGTTAGGCTCACCCGCCATTCCTCGACAGCTGGTGAGCCTAGGCTTTTGGGCGCTGGGGGCAGGAGGCGATAAAATGGCCTTTCTGGCCGCAATACAAACATTCCCCCGATGTCATTCTTCTAGACCGTTCCTCCGGGGTCAGGCGGGCTCGCCCGAGCTGCATGGGTTCAGGCTCGGGAAGGGTTCTGGTGAGAGCTGGTGGTGGCCGTTGAGGGGCAGATGACTCAGGTGGCTGAGGGGCTGAATGGTGGGAAGTGGGGGGAGCAAAAGGGCGTGAAACTGAGTAAAGGTAATTTCTTTCCCTCCAATGCTCCCTGAGCCGATTATCTAATCTAACAGCTAATGAAATGAGTGAATCTAGGGAGTCTGTTTCATCCCTAACCGCCAACTCATCCTTCAACTGTTCACTAAGCCCCTTTAAAAAAACACACCGTAAAGCTGAGTCGTTCCAGCCTGAGCCAGCAGCCAAAACTCTAAACTCAGTAGAATAATCTGCTACACTGCATGATCCCTGTTTTAACGTGAGGAGTTGACTAGCTGCCTCACGAGTCTGGGTGGAGTGATCAAAAACTTTCTTAAATTCATCAATGAACAGGGGAAAGGATCTAAAAAACACAGGAGATCCCTCCCACAGAGCCGTAGCCCAATCTAAAGCCCTCCCACGAAGTAGCCCGACTACATATTGGATACGGGCTTCATCAGTTCATCTCTACTGGGAGGAGGACTGGAGGTGGCGGCGACAGGAGGGGCGGAGGCTGCCGGAGGGGAGCTGGGAGCCTGAGCGGCAGAGAGCTGAGAGAGTTGGTTCGTGATCATAGAGAGTTGAGAAGCAAATTGATTCACTTGCCCGGTGAGAGCGGCGGAGTTGTCCAGTAGGCTGCTGAGTAGGTGGTCATGTTTATGGAGAAGCTCCTCTTGAATGGAGAGTGAAAGCTGGAGGGAATCAGAGTCTGCGGAGTCCATGTTGGCCAGATCGTTCTGTCACAACGTAGAAGTGGTGAGTTGGACCCAAAACGCAGACTCAGATCGAGGACAGTGATCACAGGTTTATTAATTGCAAGCTGAGTGAATGATGAGGTGACAGGCTCGGAGAGACGAGTGGGGTTCGGGAAACAGGGCGACAGGGTGGCCGAAGAGGACGGTGAATCGGAGGCAGGCAGTGGCTGGTGATGGCAGGTGGAGGGGAGCTGAGTGGAAGTGGTCAGAGTGGGTCCGAGAAGAAGCAGGCAGCGCAGGAGAAGATTCCTGGGACACGGAGACAAAGGTTAGTATGACTGATGACACACACTGGAGCATAAATTACACGGGACTTGAAGTCGGCCTGAAGCAAAGTACCACAAAGGAAACTGCAACCATCTGGCAGCGAGTGACTGAAAAACTGGAGTATTTGAGCAGAGAGTAGGTGAGTAGATGGGCATCAGGTGTGTCACCTGCAGCAGCCGCCTGCTTCTGGGACCCGCCCTTGAGGAGAGAGAGAGTGAGACACACAAGGGAGGGAGGAGAAAAAAACACAGCAGGGACCGACTGCACAGGTGTGGGTATGACAGCTTGTAGTCTGTTCCAAACCATGCTGTTACTCAGAATGTATGAATCATGTGTTGAACCAGGCCACCTTGCCACAATGTTGATTAATTGCATTTGTGCATCACATATGATCTGTACATTGATCGAATGAAAATGTTTCCTGTTGACATAAACAAATTCATCAAGTGATGGCGCTTTTATTGCAATGTGTGTACAGTCGATAGCTCCTATTACATTAGGAAAACTGGCTCTCGCTGCAAATTGCGCTTTAATGTTGACCTGTTCAGCTGCATTGTATGGGAATTTGATATACCTGGCTGACATGCGGATAATTCCGTCCCACACGGCTGGCATCGCTCGGCTCAGGGTCGATTGGCACAGTCCTGATCGGTCGGCCAGCTCCCTCTGGAATGCCCTGGTTGCAAGGAACCCCAGTGTGGTCAGCACCTGTATGGGCACAGGCAGCACATGGCTCCTCGCTATGTTGCGCTCCAAGGCTGGCCGCAGCTCTGTGCACAGTTCCAGGGGGATTGCCCTCGGGAACCCAAAGCGGCTGATAAGCCAGTTGTCATCATGTGCCAGTAAATCCTCTCTGTCTCTGAACACACGCTCTCTTCGTATTGCACCATTTACAATGTCGTCTAATACTGCTAAAGCAGCCATTGTTTTTAACGGTATTTTTTGCACCACTTTGTGCATGCTTTTACATCCACTCATGTAATTGCAGACACGTGGGTGTGTTAATTGTTCATCAGTGTTAATTGTTCATGTGTCTCTGATGTGCACATCACGCAGTCTGACGACGAATTGTTTTCACATTTATTTATTATAACAGTTTCCCAGCATCACCTCTAAGTGTCGCCAAAGGATCAACAGCTGCAGAAACGTGCGTACGCCAGCCATGAAGTTGGCGTGAGGCACCGCACATTTCCACGTTCATTTCACTCTTGATACATCTGAACTTTGCCGTGAAAAAGAGCGTACATCACGTTTTTGTGTGTACGCACTAGGGGTGTTAATCACCAGTTTCATCACGATACGATATCATATCGATACTATGAACAACGATACGATATTTTCCGATATAACAAAGTGTGCCACGATATGATTTCGATTCGATACGATTCAGGGGTCTGCGATCGATATTAGGCGATATTAAATGCCCATTTAACACAGTCTGTTACAGAAGAAGCTGAGACCCCTTTCTTTTTTACTTTTGGCCATAAAACACATGAACACATAAATAAAAAGTTCAGTAAAGTGCACTTTAAACTGACTCCACTGACACAAAGGGCTTTCTGACAGAGAAACCTTTCTGGAAGAAAAAAAACATCATCTTTTTCATAAAACTTCAGGTATATCTGGCTTAAAGCCCTGAAGGAAAACTTCTCCCAACAGCCATAAAACAGATTAACAACAGGACCATTCAAGAAAAAGTGTAACATTCAGCTCAGTAATAACTGTCAAGGGTCAGAGACCTGCCAGTTGTTTTTTGCTAATCACCCATTATTAGCTTTGGCATGTTTCCATTGCATAAATTAGCCTAGCGGCTAGCGGACATTTTTCTTCCTCTCATAGCTTAACAAATGACACGCAGCAGTAATATTTATCTTACTCATTGTTGGTTTAAGTCACTGTATCTCCCGACAGAACAGCTCGGTTGAATTTCAGCCTGCATGCACAGTTTTTCAGACGAACATTGTTAAAACAGAGCGGCTAATGTTGCTAAAGCCAGAAGCTAGCGGAGTGAGATACTCGTCCAGGCAGGTAACGTCACGTTGTGTTCTCGTATCGTATCTCGTATCGTCATTGTTTACATGCACCATGTGCTGTCTGTTGATCCTTCTTTTCCCCAAAATCCATAATATTTCCACTATGCTGATTTATTCCCGAGTAAATAACGTTATCCTCATTGTCTTACTCTTGGCTGCTTACCATCTGCCTGCCACTGTTTGACGGTGACACAAACCTTCAAAATAAAAGCCTCTGCTAAAGATGACGATATGATCGATGTTTCCACTTTGCATCGATGTGATTGGATTGTTGATCATTAAATCGATGTATCGATCCAGATCGATGGATCGTTACACCCCTAGTACGCACCCTTTGTACATGAGGCCCCAGGAGAATTAACAGGATGTTCTCCACTGAGCCAGCCAAGGTGGAATGAAACATACTGGAAGGGCATATGGGAAAGAGACGCATCACACAACACTGATGCCCAATGGCTAGGAAAATTTCAAGTCAATCAGACTCATGATGTGTGGGGCGTGACCTTTGAAAGTTTCACTTTTGCTGCTGTTAATTATAGCGCCACCATTAGGCCGATGTGGATCCAATTTTATGTGATGCATTAGGACATCATTTCCAGTTATGATGACAAGTTTCATGTATGTCATTCCAGCTCGCAGCAAATTGAGCAAAGGCATAATATAGCATGCTTCACAAGTTACGCCCACATGCACTAATCATTATGACACTTCAGATCTTGACTAATACTTGTCCTTAAGCATGTGCACCAAATTAGGTGAAGATCTGTTCAACAGGTTTAGAAGTAAACATTTGTGGTATTTGTTGGGTCCCCCATGAGTCTAGCTGAAAATGCTTTGGCAGGCCTATTCCCCAACACAAACTTAACACACATCAAGATTTATGATGTTTGAACATATTTTTAATTAATTATGGCTAAATCAATGCTTCTGCACAGGTTTTTGATTGATGGCTGCCATGATTTTAGACCAGTCTTGCTCAGATACGCATTTTACTGCTTTTCATATGATGCAAATTAGCAAATAATCCATAATGGCAGACTTCTGTGGTCCTAGAGGCTTTTTTTGTAGAGCACTTTGAGCTGGATACTTACATCCTGAATTTCAAGTTTCAATATCGCTTCTTTGAGCATTAATTACAGCCGCTCCAGATTTGTGAAAATCTGTGTTAGTGAGCACTTCTCCTTTTCTAAGATAATCCATTTACCTGACAGGTATGGCATCTCAAAATGCTGATTATTACTACAGAGGTGTGTCTTGGGATGGTCACAATGAAAGGCCACTCTAAATTGTGCTAAAAATGTGATCACAGAACACATTGCCAAAGGTGTTGCAAGTTTTTTTTTTTTTTTTTTTATACTTTATTTTTAATTGCAAAAGTTTTTAGGTTTTATAAAGGGAAAAAAAAAACACATAAAACAAACATTACAGAACAAAACAATCAGGTCACCAAGGGAGATGAATTAAAATGTAACAGAAAGAAACGAAGGGAAACACAGTAATATTTCTCTATGTTGTGTGGAGTTACAATAATCCATGGGTGGGTGAAGAAGAGGGGGGAAGGGTAGAAGGGCGCTGGCATAAGCCAATCAACCCTGGGTGTGAGTCACTCCGATGCAAGTCCTACCATTCTACACAGGGAGCAGGGAAAGTGCCTTGTCAGACATGTCCATAGGGCACAAACAATTCAGAGGCAGGAAATGATTAGGAAAAGAAAAAGGTGATCGGTGTTGGTATCAACATTGACATTAATTGATATTAAACATCAGTCACAGTATATTGAGCAAATAAATGAAAAAGGAGATATGTATTATCCTATATCATCTTCTCTCTTACATATAATAGCCATTTCCACCAATACTTCTCTGCTTTATTACCACAGGATCTTAGGGAGAAGGTCAGAACTTCCATTTCATGTAATTCTTTTACAGTAGCTGTCCACTCTCTCACTGTTGGTGGTTCCCTGTTAAGCCATTTCCTTGTTATTGATTTCTTGCTGGCTATCAGCAGTATTTTCAGAAGGTATTTATCCTGGGAACTGAGGTCAAATGGTAGATTACACAAATATATAGTTTGAAAGTTATACTCAATTTCAAAACCAAGAATTGATTTAATTTCTTTAACTACCTTCAGCCAGTAAAGCTGGATTCCTGGGCAACCCCAAAAGATATGATAGTGGTCAGCCATCACATTATCACATTGTCTCCAACACTGTCCAGATTCAGTTCTGCCGCTCAGTGAATATTTTCTTTTTGGGGTTGTGAAAAACCTGATGATATTCTTCCATGCAAATTCCCTCCACTGCCCTGAACTGGTAGTGGAGGAATTAATTTGACATATGTTTAGCCATTCATCTTCTGTCAGTGTTATATTTGCTTCCTTCTCCCAAATATTTTTAACATACAATGTTGACGTTTTTTTGTAAGATTGCAGGCACAAGTATATTTTAGAAACAACTTTCTTATAGATTTTACCTTTATAGGCATCGATGATAATGTTAATGAGGTCTCTGTCACAATTCTCTTGTGTTCTAATGTTTCTGTCAAAATGGTGCCTAAGCTGTAAGAATCTGTAGAAATCTCGTTTGTCTAAATCATGTTTTTCCTGCAGATGTTGGAAACTGTTTAAGCCAGAATCAGATGAAATTACACAGTATGAAGTAATGCCTTTTCGGGTCATTTCCTTAAATCTTAAATCAAGCTGTGCTGGTCGGAAGTCACTATCATGTTCAACCCACCTCAATATTCGTGCACTCCTTTCTAAGCGAGAGTTGCAGACCTCTTTGAACCAGATGTTGAGGGGGACTTTTGTGAGATCACTTAAATTATCTGAGTGTATAGTCTTGAGGCTTTTATCACCTAGCAGAGATTGGAGAGGGAAATCAAGTTGAGTCAATTCCAGTTCTTTCCATTTTGCTTCATAACCCTCCTCACACCAGTAGACAACATACTGGAGTTGTGCTGCTTTGTAGTAGCTCTCCAAACATGGTAGTGACATCCCTCCTTCATCTTTTGGTAAGTGTAGGGTTTTATAGCGTACCCTTGGTTTCTTGTTCTGCCATATAAACCTAGAGATAATCCGATTCCACTCCTTGAATTGTTTAGCTGGTATTTCCACTGACAGGGATTGAAAGAGGAATAACAGTCGGGGTAAAACGATCATCTTTATAGTTTCTATTCGATTATACAAATCAAGTGTCAGAGGGGCCCATCTGTCCAAGTCATTTTTAATTTTGTTTGTGATAGTACCGTAATTTGCATCATATATATTCTTTAAAGTCTTGGGAATATTAATGCCCAAGTATTTCAGAATTTTAGTGTTCCATTTAAATTTAAACATTTTGTGTATATCCTCTCGAGGTAGGTAATTAAAGGAGAGGGTCTGAGTTTTCTCTATGTTTAATTTATATCCTGAATAGAGACCAAATTGGTCGAGGCAGGACATGAGTTTAGGTAGACTGTTATCGGGGTCAGACAGGGTCACCAAAATGTCATCTGCATACAGACATGTTTTATATTCTCTTCCCTTAAATGAAATCCCTTTAATTTCCGAGTCCTCCCTAATTTTTTGAGCAAGAGGCTCTATAAACAATGTAAATAAGATGGGACTCAACGGGCAGCCTTGCCGGCATCCCCGTTCCAGGGAGATTGTGTTTGTAAGACTACCATTTACTTTAATCCGAGCCACTGGTGAATTGTACACAGATTTGAGACATCTTATAATTGTATCATTAAAGCCGAAACGTTGTAGAACCAAGTATAGAAATTCCCACCGCACGGAGTCAAAAGCTTTTTCTGCATCAAAACTAATCGCTAAAGACTTTGTGTTACTCCTGCTCATAATGTCCATAAGATGTACTGCTCGCCTCACATTGTCTTGTGTACGTCTGTTTTTAACAAACCCCGTCTGGTCCGTATCAATCAGGTCTGGGACAATATTTTCTAATCTGCTAACAATTATTGAAGTGAATATTTTATAATCAGTGTTCAGAACAGAAACAGGTCTGTATGAGCCACAGTCTGTCTTGTCCTTTCCTGGTTTTGGTATTACAGATATTATTGCTTGTTTCCAGGACGGTGGAATCTCGCCCCCTTTAAGCACATAATTAAAACATTTTAACAACAATGGAGTCAGGGAGTCCCTAAAGGTCTTATACCACTCTGCTGGCAGTCCGTCTCCTCCCGGTGCTTTACTTGTTTTCAGTTTTGAAATGGCCTTATCCACCTCTGCTCTTGTCATATCAGTAGTTAATCGTTTGTTTTGTTCTATACCAATAGATGGTAGGTCTAAAGAGTCTAGAAAATGCTTTATTGTAGGGAGCTCTGCTAATTTGGGTTGACTGTATAAGTTTGTGTAATATATTTCAAATGACTTGTGTATTTCTTCCGGCTTAAGACACATCTGGTTAGTGATAGGGTTTTTTATTTTATAAATAGCCCTTTCAGACTGTTGTTTCCTTAGTCTCCAAGCCAATATTTTTTTTGCTCGAGGTCCATTCTCAAAATATGTTTGTTTAATATACTTCAATTTGAGTTCCACTTTATCATCAAGTTTCTTGTTTAATTCGGATTTTACGACCGATATTTGTTCCAGTATGGCAGGATCATTAGTCTCTATATGCTTCTGTTCCAATGTGTCTAGTTTGTTTGTCAGGTCAGTGAGTTGCTTAAGTTTTTCTTTTTTCTTTTGTGATGTCCACATTATAATTTTCCCTCGTAAAACTGCTTTTGCAGCGTCCCATAAAATACTTGGTGACACCTCTGTGTCACTATTAAATTCTGCATAATCCTTAGTTTCTTTTTTGATGAACTCCTCAAATTGATTATCATTTAGCAGAGTAGTATTGAGTCTCCAAATAGTGTTTTTCGGTTGAACCTCTAGATGTAATTTCAAATATACTCCGGAGTGGTCGGATACATCCCTGACGCCAATGCTGCAATCTAGGACTCTATGTCTGTCTGCTCTAAATATAAAAAAATAATCAATTCGCGAATAAACTGCATGGGGGTGGGAAAAAAAAGTAAACTGCTTAGCTGATGGGTGAAGGTCCCTCCATACATCAATTAAGCCAATCCTTTTAATCATTTTTTTAATATACAGTGACTCAGAGTTAATTTTTTTTGTTGGGTTTGAGGAGTCCAGGGTAGGATGCAATTGTGCATTCCAATCCCCCCCACAGATCAAGACACCAGAAACTTCTGCAGCTATAAGATCAAATATTCTATTAATCAATGTTCTGTTTTGTCCTGGCGGTCTGTAAACGTTAAGCAATGTTACTTCATTTGAGTCTAATGTTCCTCTCACCAAGACAAAACGCCCTTCCTTGTCTATAATCTGTTTGGAGAGCCGGAAGTCTATTTTATTTGCAATGAGTATTGCAACTCCTCTTGTATGTCCACCTGTGTAAGAAGAATAGAATGTATTTTTAAAGCCCATTTTTTTAAATTTCTCATGTTCCATTTTTGCCATATGTGTTTCTTGCCAAAAGATTATATGTTGATGTTCCCTCTTCATCTTACTTATGAGTTTCCCTCTTTTAATTGGATTTTGTAACCCATTAACATTAAGTGTTATGATTCTATATTCCTGCTGAGACATGAACCGTTAAATGCTATCTTTCCCCTCACCATGTATACCCAAGGTGACCTTAACATTTGAACCTGAGTAAAAACAGTAACAATGAACATGTAACTTGAAAACACACAAATAAGGAAATAAAAGAGAAAAACTGCTTCCAAAACAAAGTGTCCCATTGAGAAGGAGTCCTGGTTGGAGAGAAGAGCCTCCAGTGAATGAAGGGTCTCTCCAGTGCAAACTGACAGCTCAATAATGAGTTAAAGATTCAGTGCACACATGCAGTGACACCGGCCCCCAGATCAGCGGTCTGATATTTTATCTATTTACAGCAAACTATATAGCATTAACATGGGTTACAGAAAACAGGCTTATGAAATAAACGCTTAACATAGAGTTTAATTTTGAATAAAGTCAGTTCTTGGCTCTTATGCTGGTTTAAATCAGTGTGTTGACATGCCTTACCGCAGGGATGTCAAATAGATATTTGGATGGCGTTCACCTTGACGTGGAGGCTGTATCTTCCGTGTCGCGGCGATATCCGTTGAGTTTTTTCCGAGCCCTCTCGCCGTGTGAGTCTGGGCTCCGTTGCTTGGCCGCCACCGTCTCCCAGGATGATTTATTCAACCTTTCCATCGGTGTCACCGCCGCCGCGGAGGATCCCTCGTTGCTGTTGTCCTCCGGTGCGAGCCCCCTCTTCTTCAGATCCTCTATGGCCTCCGTTGCGCTGTTATACAGGACGGGGCCGCCCTCGAAGAACACCCTCAGTTTAGCAGGTGGCGGGGTTTGGAAGCGGAGACCTTTTTCTTTTAGAAGCTTTCTGATAGGTGCGTAAGCTTTCCTCTTCTTTTGGGTCTCCGCCGGGTAATCTTGGTCGAAGTATATCCTCTGTTGATCGAGACGGATCTCTCCTTTTTTCCACGCGGAGCGCAGCACCAACTCTTTGGTTCTGTACTCCAAAAAATAAATCACCACGGAGCGAGGGGTGGCGTTTTGTGGAGGTTTGGGGCCCAGAGCGCGGTGGCAGCGCTGAATGCCAAGGTTAACTTCTTGGAGTGACAGCTCAGTCTCAATAAAACGTTCAATAAATTCCTGCAGGTTGCTTCCCTCTGCGTCCTCGGGAATCCCGTATACGCGGACGTTATTTCTCCGTGAGCGAGCCTCTAAGTCAGTCAGCTTGGCTTGAATTTTATCTTGGTTGCTTAAAGTTTGAGACAGTACTTCTTTCGCCGCAGCGGTCCACTCCTCCATATCTGCCACACGTTGTACTGCCTCCTCGGCTCGGTCTTTAGTTTCTTTCATGTCGGCCATAATTTCGTTCAGCTTTCCATTAACGTCCTCTCTGAGGCCCGCTAAATCCCTCTTCATATCACCGGAGAGGTTGTCACGAAGGCAGCTTAGTTCTTCCTTCACGTCTGAGCGGATGGCCACTATTTCCTTGTGGATGGCCCCAATGCTAGCTTGCAGGCTATCCATAGCCATGTGTTCGTCGTGTTTGTTTTCGTTGACTGTTCCCGTTGAATGATTCTCACTTTTTTCTTGTGTCTGAATTAGTTTGCCGTTGTCTTTTCGTGTCTTCCCCCTTTTCATCATATATTTTGAGATTTAGAGAAGTTGAAATAGCTCTAGTAAGGGGTGGTTTGCCGACCGTGCTGGGAGCGCTCGTTCAACACGTCTGTTCACCTCGACGCCATAACCGGAAGCCAGGTGTTGCAAGTTTTAAGAAGGTTGCTATTGACATGCTGACTGCAGGAATGTCCACCAGAGCTGTTGCCTGAGAACTGAATCTTCACTTCACTTTCTCCAATGTTGTTTTGGTGTATTTGGCAGTACATCCAACCAGCTGCACAACTGCAGACCACTGGAAACCACACCAGCGCAGGACCTCCACATCAAGCATCTTTACCTGCAAGATCATCTGAGACCAGCCACCTGAACAGCTAATGCAACAATTAGTTTGCAATATCAAAGAATTTCTGCACAAGTATTAAGAAACAGCTTCAGGGAAGCTCATCTGCATGGTTTTCATCCTTATCAGGCTCTTGATCTGACAGCAGTTTATCATCATAACCGACTTGAGTGGGCAACTGCTTACCAGGTGCATTTTACTGATGGCAGTTTGAATGTACAGAGATACTGTGACAAGATCCTGAGACCCATTGTTGTACCATTCATCCCCCACCATGAGCTCATGTTGCAGCATGATAATGCATGGCCCCATGTTGCAAAGATCTGTACACAATTCCTGGCAGCTGAAAACATCCCAGTTCTTGCATGGCCTGCATACTGTTTAATCAGCATCTTGATATGCCACACCTGTCAGATGGATGGATTATCTTGGAAAAGGAAACGTGCTCACAAAGAAGGATTTCAAAAGACATGCAACCAAAATTTGAGAGAAACATATCTGAGTACATAAAAAGAGTCATAGACCTTTAACTTAAACCTGTTGGGGTCTTTGCTCACTTAGCAACATCAGGCCCAACCTTCTTCCATAAAGTTGGCATAGTAGGAACAAGAGTAGAACCCAACACCTGACCCTGCATTGTCCAGGCGATAAAATACTCAGCATGTGTCCTGGCCCTGAAGCCAGGACATATGCTTTTATTAGCGTTTTATTAGGTTGGACAACAAGCATTTTATTAGGTTGGACTTGGAGCGCCAAGTTACGACTGACTTTGCTTAAGACCAGGCTTAAGTTCTGGTGGTGCAATTGGTCTCTGGTGCGTAAAAAATTATGACATCAGTACCTATTGAGCCCTGCCCACTTCAGATCAGTGAAAAAAATATAAATCTCTCGTGAAATGAACACAGTTGTTCCATCTTTACTAGGACACTGTGCAATCATGGTAGGCTATGTAAGTAATATAAAGAAACTGATCGAGAAAATAGGTTT
Organism: Cephalopholis sonnerati; assembly: GCA_019142605.1. Classification (NCBI taxonomy): domain Eukaryota; kingdom Metazoa; phylum Chordata; class Actinopteri; order Perciformes; family Serranidae; genus Cephalopholis; species Cephalopholis sonnerati. Next base: position 48,258,850 of record JAGQAX010000002.1, read on the forward strand.
ACAGGGACTTTAAATGCAGAGCATTCATTGTTGTGTGTAAGACCACTTAATTTCATTCAGAAATAAAACTATGTGCAGCATTATGGAAGTGAGAGAGAATTAGTATTGTCTCTACTATGCAAGAGAAAAGGTAGAATACCTGAGCAGAAAAAGAGGAAACACAACAGTTGAATAGTCCACCTGCAGAAGATTTAAAGAGTGTTTGCAACATTTCAACAGCTATTAGTTGAGACTCAGCAATTCTACGGTTTGGTTTTATTTTGTAGATTTTAACAGATTATCAAATGAGTATACACTACCGGTCAAAAGTTTTAGAACACCCCAATTTTTCCAGTTTTTTATTGAAAATTATGCAGTTTAATGTCTCAATGTATTCTGAAATGAAAGCATAGAACAAATAAACAATTGAAGTTAAAAAAGAAATCAAGGGATGAATTTATGAACCAAAATGGATTCTAAACTTTTGACTCAGCAAAGTAGCCACCTTTGGCAGATATAACAGCTGAACACACTCGTGGCATTCTTTCTACAATGGAAATCAAATATTCTTCAGAAAGTTCTTCCCAACTCGTGTAGGTCACTTGTAGGTTGCTTTGCTTTCACTCTTCTGTCCAGTTCATCCCAAACCAGCTCAATGGGGTTTAAGTCTGGAGACTGTGCTGGCCACTCTATGATTTCAAGCTTACCATCTTGTTCTTTTTTCCTAAGGTAGTTGTGGCAGAGCTTGGACTTATGTTTTGGGCCATTATCTTGCTGTAAGATGAATCCCTGACCAACTAGGCGCATACCAGAGGGTACTGCGTGGCGCTGCAAAATGCTGTGGTAGCCCATTTGGTTCAGGGTGCCTTTCACTTTGTACAAGTCACCAACCCTGGATCCAGCAAAACAGCCCCAGACCATCACACTTCCTCCTCTGTTTGACAGTTGATGTCACACACTGAGGAACCATCCTTTAGCCTACTCTGTTACTCAGTCCATAACACCTTCTTCATTGGCAGAGTTTCCTGGCCCAGGCAAGCCTCTTTTTCTTATTCTGACGTCTTAGCAATGGCTTTCTTGCTGCAACTCGACCTGTCAAACCTGCAACACGGAAGTCTTCTCTTCACAGTCGAAACTGAGACTTGCTTACTGCGATCACTATTTATTTGTGCTTGAAGCTATTGTCCTGTAAGCAGCCTATCACGCAAGTTGTTGACTCTCAGAGGCTTGTCTCATGATTCTGTTGTGGCTTTGGGTGTGCCAGACCTCTTCCTGCCAGAGTTTTCCCCAGTTTCTGAGTGCCTTTTGATGGTGAAGGAAACTGTACTCACTGACTCCTTGACTTTCTTTGCAGTTTCTCTGTAGGAAATTCCTACGTTTTTAAGTGTAATGATGATCTGTCTCACTTCCACTGTTAATCGCGTTTTATAGCAACAAACTACTTTCTGCAGTACAATACTGTTCAAATGATGCTCACGAGGGTATGGTACCACAGTGTGTTCCAACACTACTTTTATGCAGATGGAGGAGGTTGTAAGTAATCAAGCAAAGTTGGGACACCTGTAAGAATTGGTATCACCAACTTTCAAGCCTTGATCAACCTGCAGAACAGCTTTAAGTTGTTGACCCATTTCTTGTTTCCAGGAAAAGGCCTTTTTGTATAATTCTGAAATGTACATTATTTTTCAGTTTTGGGTAACGTTACTTTTTTTTTTTTTCACCTCTAGCAGTTCACCACTTACCTTTGTACCATTTCAAGCTATTCATTGGACTTAAGCTGCTTAAATTAAAAGAAAAAAAAAACCCTGGAAAAATGGGGGTGTTCTAAAACTTTTGACCAGTAGTGTATGTGACAATTTACATATTCTTAGAATAATTTAGCTGTGCTTGAACTACTCACTCAACCTATGCAGTATAGGTTGAATGAATAGTTCCAATTTTAACAAAATTATTCGTTGAATACAAAGTGAATCATTACATATTGTAACAGGATGTGTTTGGACCCATTTGCAGCATATAAAAAAACCAAGAACAGTTGGTTATGATATTTAATGCCACAATGCTGATTACAGCAGCATTAAACAGCACACAGTACAGTTCAGCGCTTCATCAGTCTCTCCACAAAGTTTCTTACAGCCTGGCTGGTTCGGTAGGCCGAACCAGGCCGGGAAGCAGGCCAGTGGGCGGTGAAATTTGTCCAAATACACACACACACATTTTCAGTTCAATAACAGCACCGTGTAAGAGCAGGCAGAAGATGTAGTCGTGGAATCAGAAGATCCAGAACTAGGTAAATATACAGCCCAAGCAGACAAACCAGTAGGGGACAGGCACAAGGCAGAAGATAGGGCGAGGCCAGGTGAAGGATTTAGAAGCCAGCAGGTAAGCACTCACAGGACACACACACAATGGCAAGTGTGGCAAGATGATGAAAGTCTCTGGACCACAAGAAACCACAGGTAAGCAGATGGGAAGACTCGCACTGTAGCGTCTTTGTTGGATGCCAAATAGCCGCAGGCAAATATAAACCAAGGCTGTTGAAACAGATCTCAAGTTTGGGCATGGAAAGCTGGTGCGCTTACAGAGAATCAGAAGAGACAGATAGGTCAGAGGCAGACTGGGTCAGCAGTGGGAAGTAGGTCCAGAAAAGAGTGCTGGAGAGTCTTGCATGAGTGGTGAAGAACTACCTGGCAAAGAGTGTTTGTGAGGCTGGGGTATATATACTTTGAGTAGACAAGAACAGGTCAACTGATTTGCTTGGGCGTGACGGATGCTGAGACGCAGGAAAACAAGGGTGAATGGAAAACTACTGAAAGATCTGGGTGACTGGACAGGCAGAAGTGAGCAGGTGACCAGAAATGCAGGACTGCGACACATGCACTGTATAGTTAAACATCTTTACACAAAGCGAAACAGTTGAATTGTTGAATCTAAACTAATAAGCTACAGAAATATTACAAATACCAAACAATTTGCAGGTTGACTATCCAAATTAAGTGTTACAAAAGGAGATTTAAAAAGAACTAGAAAACTCTTCAATTTCTGAAGAAATTGCGCCTGGGAGCTGCAAACTGTCAATTACTGTTGCAACTGCTACTGCCACTGCAAGCTGCTGCTTCAACAGGATTTTTTTCCCAAATGTTATAACACATATAATGAAATGCATATTTGTCACATCCCATCAATGTAAAGTTTGCGGGGTCAGAACGAATGGAAGGATCAAGCAAGAAAATATTTGTTAACATGAAAAGCTGTCTAACAGGAAATGTGTACAATATTAAAAACTAAGTAATATATGAATTAAAAGTGCTCCAAGCCTGAAATCAGGCATTGGACCTGAGAATTTTACTCCCTATGAATGTGCAGGTATACTTTTGTATAAGTTAACAAATAGTAGTGATGTAGGGGTGGATAATGTCCAAAATGTTGTATCACAGTTAGGGATGCACGATATTATCGGCACGTCATCGGTATCAGCCAATAAAAGCTCTAAAATGAAACATCGGTATCGGCGAATTTTTCCGATTATGAGCAGTCGATATGTCACCTTCTCCTCCACCGCCTGACGGTGCTTCCTCCGCAGGCTCCACTGAACTCAAGCTGCCCGTCAGACTCGCTGCTTCTTCCCACTTCAACCTGAATAACAAACCAGGGCTCAGTGCTCCACATGGAGAGCCGGGGCTAACATTAGCTGTTGTGCACATTGACATGGAGAACTTGTGTACCAAGTTTCATTTCACTGAAAACAACAGAACTGTAGAAATATCATGTTAAAACATTACAGTAGCGCCCCCTGTGGGTAGAATTGTATCAAATTGGACATAATGGTGCACCGTTGTTATATATACAAGATGATCAAATTTGGTATCGATCCGAATTAACATTGAAGAGTTATGGCTCGTTAAATGCATCAGGCCACACCTTCAAAAGTTTGGTAACCAATTACAGACAAACGGTAAGCGATACCAAAAAACGAAGACATGAGCTGTGTTCGGGATCATGTAAATATGGTATGTATCAAGTTTGGTGAAGATTGGATGAAAAATGTGCCAAAAGTAGCAAAAAATGCATTTTTGAAAAAAATTAAAAATGGCGGAAAACATTTAGACGCAAATGGGCGTGGCCTATATCAGTCTACTTGATACCATCCAAGGAATACACTGTGCCAAAATTGTTTGGCTGGGCCTCACAGTTCATGAGTTACATGCCAAAGCATAAAACATGTAATAACTGACCACATGGTGGTGCTATAGGTGGCATTTTAGAATATGTGAAGCAGTTCCACATGGCTCACCTGTCAATCAAGTTTGAACACTTTAGCACTTTTAATTTTTGAGATATGAGCTTTCAAACATTGCTCCCATTGACTTGCCATTATAAATTTTAATGCTTAAAAAAATTATATAAAATCATTGGAATATGTTAGAGATGAGAAAAGTAACACATCTCCTTATGGGGATGTACAATTTGACATTGAAATGAAGTTGATTCGACAAATCGTGTAGGACTAGTTAGAGGACGAAAAATGGCGAAATAATAATAAATAAATAAAGAGCGAAGATAACACAGTGTGGGAGCTGCAGCTCCCACACAAATAAATAAATAAATAAAGAGCGAAGATAACATAGTGTGTGAGCTGCAGGTCACACACAATGAAATAGATCAGTGTTTCTCAAATGAGCGTACAAGTGCCCCTGGAGGGACTTAAAAAGGATATCCATCATGCAAATTCCTAATATAATTATACTGTAATAATTTCAATAAAATATAAATGCAAGTTAATGTTTCCCTGATATTTGAATCAAAGGTGTCATCCAGGCAGCTTTACATTTCTTAGAAAATGTGTTTGCCAATATTAAGATAATTCTGCAGAAACAGAGTTGTAACTGCATTAATGACAAACTGCTGTATCTTTTTTAATCCAGATCCTGGTGTGACACTCAATTACACACCTCAGTTTGAGAATAGTTTTGACAGTTGTCAAATGTCAGCATGATGTGCTTACTCTCAAAGCAAGACCAAAGTATCTGCGCTGTCATGCTTACTTGGCCCGCATCGCCCCCTCAAAACTGAACCGCAATCTTAATACTATTAGTTCTGCTCAATCAGTAAATATCTCCTCATCTTAAGAAAGTCACCCCTGCTGATGTCAATGTCACCTCTCTTTTTATGCATTTGTAGATCTGATTTTCACTGGGATTTACCAGTCTAGATATTATCAGTGTTGCCCAATTCACCACTGTTCTTGGGTACACTGATTATTTCAGAACCATATCTTAGTAGTTCAACCTTTCCACAGAGGGCTATGCACTATTTGGAAAATCATACTTAATCTAACTTATACTACATTTATGTTGATATTAGGACAGGATATTGGTACTTGGTACCTTTACAGTATCAACTGAAACAAACCAGTACCAAGTAGCATGGGAGCCTAACTTTGTGTAAAAGGGGGGGGTAACCCCGAGTAAGGGGTGTGCGAAAATAGCCAGAAAATAGCCAAAATATACCAGTCATGTGGAATCCATCCGTTCACCTTTTCTGCGTCTCACAAAGACACGGCGGTTGGAACCAAATATCTCAAATTTGGACTCATCAGACCAAAGCACAGATTTCCACTGGTCTAATGTCCATTCCTTGTGTTTCTTGGCCCAAACAAATCTCTTCTGCTTGTTGCCTCTCCTTAGCAGTGGTTTCCTAGCAGCTATTTGACCATGAAGGCCTGATTCGTGCAGTCTCCTCTTAACAGTTGTTCTAGAGATGGGTCTGCTGCTAGAACTCTGTGTGGCATTCATCTGGTCTCTGATCTGAGCTGCTGTTAACTTGCGATTTCTGAGGCTGGTGACTCGGATGAACTTATCCTCAGAAGCAGAGGTGACTCTTGGTCTTCCTTTCCTGGGTCGGTCCTCGTGTGCCAGTTTCATTGTAGCGGTTGATGGTTTTACGACTCCACTTGGGGACACATTTAAAGTTTTTGCAATTTTCCGGACTGACTGACCTTCATTTCTTAAAGTAATGATGGTCAGTCGTTTTTCTTTAGTTAGCTGATTGGTTCTTGCCATAATATGAATTTTAACAGTTGTCTAATAGGGCTGTCGGCTGTGTATTAACCTGACTTCTGCACAACACAACTGATGGTCCCAACCCCATTGATAAAGCAAGAAATTCCACCAATTAACCCTGATAAGGCACACCTGTGAAGTGAAAACCATTTCAGGTGACTACCTCTTGAAGCTCATGGAGAGAATGCCAAGAGTGTGCAAAGCAGTAATCAGAGCAAAGGGTGGCTATTTTTTGGCCTGTACTGTATATATATATGTACATATATATATTATTATTATCAAATCAAATCAAATCAAACGTTATTTATAAAGCACTTTTCATACATTAGAAATGCAGCACAAAGTGCTATACATGTTAAAAACAGCCGCCCCCCACACACACATACACACACACACACACACACCCTTCCCCAGCACATACACATACACACACATACACACAGATAACACAATCTTAAATGTGTGATCTTAAAACGTGATCTTAAAGCGTGTGGCTGAGTACAGAGGAGCCAGGTCAGGAAACGCCAGGAGGCCGACTGCACTGGGTGCCGCTCACGGCCCAGGGCCAGGACGTCTCCACCCAGGCGCGCCCCGCTAAAGGCCAGCGAAGGGCCCACAGCAGCAAAGCAGATGCAGACCCCCCACCCGGCCAAGCCGATGCCCACCACGAGACAGAGACATCCCAGCCACAGCCAATTGCAGCCCCCAGTGCAGGCAGCCCCCACTGAGGAAGCACTGGAGATATGGAATAAAAACAGAAAAACTACATAGGCTGAGAATCGTAAAAATAATAAATAATAAATAATAAAAAATATTAAAATTTTATTATTTATTTAAATAATAAATAAATAATAAAATAAAATAAATAAAATAATAAATAATAAATAAATAAAAATGTCATAAGAAGTAATAGAATAAGAATAAGTAAAAAAAAAAAAAAGAGGGCTAAAATATATATATATAAAAAAAAAATAATAATAATAACTTGAGTCTACTTTTAAAAATATGAACATTCTCTGCGGCCCTCAGGTCCTCTGGCAGGCTGTTCCACAGACGGGGGCCATAGTGCTGGAAAGATGCCTCACCGTAGGTCCGTGTTCTTCTTTGGGAATCATTAAGAGGCCAGTGCCAGAGGATCTCAGGGTCCGCGAGGGCTCATATGGTAAAAGCAATTCTGAAAGATAAGAAGGTCCAAGACCCCTAAGACATTTAAAAACCATTAAAAGGACCTTAAAATCAATCCTAAAACACACAGGGAGCCAATGCAGTGATTTTAAAACTGGTGTAATATGCGCCCGCCTTCTGGTCTTCGTCAGCACACGTGCTGCTGAATTTTGCAACAGTTGTAAACTTGAGATGTTTCTTTTTGGAAGACCAGAAAGCAGGGCATTGCAGTAGTCAATACGACTGGAGATAAAAGCGTGCATTAGCGTCTCTGTGTTAGCCCGGGAGAGAAAGGGGCGGACTCTGGCTATGTTCTTTAAATGATAAAATCCTGTTTTTGTTACGTTTTTAATATGTGGAATAAAGTTGAGCTCAGAGTCAAAGATAATGCCCAGATTCTTCACCTGATTGGATGGAATTAAAGACAGGGTTTGGAGTTTTGATAAAAGTTTCTCTCCCTGAGCCTTAGGATCGATAATTAAAACCTCAGTCTTGTCCTGGTTGAGCTGTAGGAAGTTTTCTGCCATCCAGGATTTAATGTCTAAAATACAATTAAAAAGGGCATCAGTCGGCCCTGTATCATCAGGAGACATGGATATGTAAAGCTGTGTATCATCAGCGTAGCTGTGAAATGTGATACCATGCCTCCTGATGACATCTCCCAGTGGGAGCATGTATAAGTTAAAAAGTACGGGGCCTAAAATCGAGCCTTGGGGAACACCACATTTAATTTCATGAATCCTTGAAGAGCATGTGTCCAAACTTACAAGAAATTTTCTATCTGTGAGATAAGAGCTAAACTATTGAAAGGCAGTACCAGAGAGGCCTACTAGGTGTCTTCGTCTATTTAAAAGAATCGTGTGATCTACTGTATCAAAAGCAGCGCTTAGATCCAGTAGTACAAGGACTGTAAGCTTGTGCAAGTCCAAGTTGCACCTAAGATCATTAACAATTTTCAGTAGTGCAGTCTCTGTACTGTGGTTCGTCCTAAATCCAGATTGAAATTTCTCAAGAATGGAACGGTTATTTAAAAAAATCATTCAACTGAATAAAAACAAGTTTTTCTAAAATTTTGCTTAAAAATGGTAAGTTGGACACTGGTCTGTAGTTATTAAGAACATTCGGATCCAAATTGTTCTTCTTCAGAAGGGGTCTCACTACTGCCATTTTAAGGGCAGCAGGGAAAGAGCCCATCTCAAGGTAACAATTCACTATCATTAAGAGCTCGGGTTCAAGGAATCCATAGAGCGTTTTAAAAAGTGATGTGGGAATTGGGTCTAAAAGGTAGGTTGTTGGTTTTACTTGGGAAAAAACTCTACCAAGCAGCTCAGCATCAACCAGGTCAAAACTGTCCAGTGTTTCCTCAGGAAAAAAACAAGCTTTCTAATGTATTAAAAACAGTATTTTGATTGGATAAAATAGAGGATCTTATAAAATCAATTTTACCCCTGAAGTGGTCTGCAAAGCCATCACAAAGAGAGTCCGAAGGAGTGATTTGGTATCTGTTAAAAACAGGGTTGATTAAAAGATCAATGGTGTTAAAGAGGATTTTTGGGTTATTTTTATGATCAGTAATTATGTTAGTGAAATAGGTAGTTCTTGCGTGCCTGAGAGAATTGTTGTATATTTTTAGTTGCTCACAGTATATTTGACAATGAATAGTTATCTTATTTTTCCTCCATCTCTGTTCAGCTACCCTGCAATTTCTTTTCAATTTTTTGATTTCTTCATTTCTCCACGGGGTTGTACGCTTCGGCAGTACCTTCTTTGTAGTCAGTGGAGCTACAAGATCTAGTGTTGTTTCAAGTTTATTGATAAAATGTTCAACAATAAAATCACAGGATGCAGGTGTAGTAGCTGAGGGATGCTTACCCAGGATTTCAATAAAATTTGCAGCCACTTCTGAGGTAAAATAGCGTTTCCTGACAGTTCGCACCGAGGTCTCCCGCTGAATAAAACTGGTGATATTAAAAAACACGCAGTAATGATCCGACACAGCCAAGTCAACAACAGAGGACACACTGGCTGAAAGGCCATAACTGAGCACTAAATCTAGTGTGTGTCCTCTGTTGTGAGTTCGCTGTTTGACATGTTGTGTAAAATCCAAGCAACTAAGTAAATTTAAAAACTCTTTTGCCATGGAATCAGATGGATTGTCTATGTGTATGTTAAAATCACCAGATATGATTATAAAATTGTAAGTGGCATGGATTATTGATAAAAATTCAGAAAATTCACTAATAAAAGCAGCATCATGTTTTGGTGGTCTGTAAACAGTGATACAAAGCATTGAGGGACTGTTAAAATCGACCGCATGATGCTCAAAGGTGGTGTACTGATCAAGTTGTATTTCTTTGGTTCTTAGTGATTTATTAACTACTGATGCAGTACCACCACCTTTCCTGCCACTTCTCAGGGAGAATGTGAAGTTAAAATTTGGTGGGGAGGCCTCAGTGAGAATAACTGGTGCATCTGCACCCAGCCACGTTTCAGTTAAGAATAAACAGTCTACCTTGTTATCTAAAATCAGGTCATGGATAATAAAAGATTTGTTTAAAAGGGAGCGAACATTTAAAAGTGCCATGTTGATGGTAACAGGTGACTTAGAGACTGTATAGGTGGACTGTTGATGTTTTGGGAGAGGTCTGAGCTTATTAAAGTTCACAGAGTGAACATGGTGGAGTCTGGTTATGTCACGCTGAGTGATGATAACAGGAATTGGTGAATGGTTGGTGAAAACAGAGGGCCCAAGACCAGTACTGTGTGTGTCAGAGGTGGAACTAAAAACATAGGAACTGGGACCTGGGGGACATCATTCAGTTTCGGACAGGTCAGTCAGTGTATGTTTGGGGTGATGGGAGGAGAGTGTGGTTTGTGTGTGTTGTACACCATATGCCAGGTTGGTAGACAGCACGTGGGTGCCAGCTCTGTTCAGGTGAAGGCCATCTGAACCAAAAAGATGTCTCCTCTCCCAAAAGACATCAGAGTTGTCAATGAAGCCGACATTGTGGGTGCTGCAGGCTGAGGAGAGCCAGGTGTTCAGGCTGATTAACCTGCTGAAGCGCCTACCAAAGGTGGGGGTGGGGCCGGAGGTAATAACACTCAGGTGGTGCTGTGAGAGTTTGTTAAAAAGCTGAGCGAAATCCCGCTTTAAAAGCTCGGACTGCTGTCTGGAGGTGTCGTTGGTGCCCACATGAATAACAACCCTGTTTACCTGTGGGTGAGAACTCAGGATGCTTGGGATTTTCTCAGTTATGTCTGTAACTGTGGCGCCAGGAAAAGACAGGGTGAGTGCCTCCCTCAGACGGACGTTTTGGATGAGGGAATCTCCGATGACGATTATATTATCTGTCTTTAAAGCAAGAAATCTCTGTCTGTGTGTCTGTGGCTCGCATATCTCTCTGACTATTTGTCAGATCAACCTGAGCTTTGAGATATGGCTTGTGCATGGCACGATGGTGTGCATCCTCGCAGCTGTAGCCACGCCTCACGGAATAAAAGATCAAATTATCCTACTGCTATACCGCTCTGGGTCACCCAAAGCTTTGCACAGGCTTACCCCGGATGTCCACTGGATCCTTCACGTACGCGATTCGCGATACGGGCACTGCACTAGTATTTTAAAAAGCACAGGCTTATTAAGTTCAAGTTCAAGTTCAGGTAAGTAATTAGGCTGAAGTTTGTAGAGGATGTTGACAATCTGTACTGAAGCAGAAATGAATAAATCTCAAAAATAAATGTTAATATTGCAATCAAGACATCATGAATTTAATTTAGCCCAAAAATATTTAGGCCCTAATATTTGCATTTTTAAAAAAGACATTTGAATACTTTCAAAGCAATGTTGAACAGAGGTGGAGCCACTGGTTTCTTTGGAGACAGTGACATTGTTTTATTCATGTTTAACTAGTGCAGTGCCCGTAGGAAGTATGTATTTCTATAGAAAAGTGGAAGCTTAAGTAGATTTTTCATGTATTGCCAAATGAGGCTGTGCTCGATGGTTGGATGTACAAAGAGGTGTACATACTCTTACATAGTGTTAATAGAGCACTCAGGCCTGAGCATCAATGGGGAGGAAGTGGAACGGGTCACCAGCTTTAAGTTTCTTGGTCTGCACATCTCGGAGGACCTGGGCTGGACTGTGAACACCACCCACATCATCAAAAAGGCCCAGCAGCGTCTCTTCTTTCTGAGATCACTGAGGAGGAACAAACTCCCTCCACCTCTGCTGAGAAACTTCTACCACTGCACAATAGAGAGTGTCCTCACCTATGGCTGTACGGTGTGGTACGCCAGCTGCACTGCATCTGAAAAGAAACAACTGCAGCGGGTCATCAAGACCGCTCAGTGGATCATCGGCTCCCCACTTCCACGCCTAGAGGAGATCTATTCCAGCCATCTCCTCCGACGGGCCACAAAGATTCGGAATGACCCCGCCCACCCAGGACACTCTCTATTCACCAGCCTTCCCTCTGGCAGACTCAGAGTCATGAGAGCCCGCACCAACAGACTGAAACACAGCTTCTTCCCCATGGCTGTGAAGAGACTGCTACAGGAACCATGACCCCCCCTCAGGTTATTTTATGAAGAGGACATTCTAGCTGCTACAAGAGAGCACCATACGAAATTTCACTGTATTTATTACAGTGACAATAAAGCTTCTTCTTCTTCTTCTTCTAGAGAAACTGTACATTGGGTAAGACATGAACGTACATTGAGATATGGAGAGACACATAACAATAACATAACATAACATAACATAACATAACATAACATAACAAGCGCCTGACTTCCTGTTTGACTCATTTGGTCTGTGGAAATTGACGCATCGTCGCGCGGCGTCCGTCAAAAAATAGACCCGGCGCAAATTTTTAGCGGAGCGGAGTGCCGAGCCGCTTCTGGTGGAGCAGTTTACATTGACTTAATGGCCATGATTAGCTCCGGCACCCGCGCCGTGGCTGAATCGCGCACGTGAAGGATCCAGTGGACATCCGGGGTAAGCCTGTGCAAAGCTTTGGGTGACCCAGAGCGGTATAGCAGTAGGATACTTTGATCTTTTATTCCGTGAGGCGTGGCTACAGCTGTGAGCGAGAGCGCGATAGGCTGACTGGTTACACGGAGGTCTATGGAATTTAAACTTTTAACGATAATGTTGTGAATATTAATCCAAAAAACTTCAACGAGCCACAGACACACAGACAGAGATTTCTTGCTTTATAGATAGATAGATTCGGACACTCTTTGAATTGCAGCACGTCCCCTGCTGGAGGGCTCTGCATTAGCGCTGCATCGGTAACAACCACGGGCTAAATGTAAAAATATAAATTACTTTAAAATCTCATACAGATTCTACCAGTAGTCAAATACAACATTTTGAGATGATAAGAATTATGATCATAGTAGGTAGTACGGTAATAAGGTATCCCGCGGTATCTAAAAATAGCAACGGTATCAGTTTCATTACCGTCATTTACAAAAAAATCTGCGCATATAGGCCTGTATGGGCCTAACATAATATTAAATATAACTTATTTAATGCCTAATGTTGCAAGCCAAGCCTGCTCCTTTAAGAAGGTGGCTTTGTGGGTAATGTGGTTGTGTGACGTAGCGTGTCTAGCCGCATCCACGGTGAATAGCTGTATGCCGATAGAGGGAAAGTAGAAGTTACCACTGTCAGTGAAGCAAGAGTCAAATGCATCACGGAGAGGCTATGTATTAAGTCTGCTGCATCGCTGGAATAAAGCGCCCCGTTCTCCACTGCAGAGTTGGTCCGGACTCTTTGTAAGCTTGTTACCAGCCACGAGCCAGGCTAAGCTAAGTGAGCTAGCGATATACCCGTGGCCGCCCAACTATGTTTCAGGGCCTGAGACTGGAGAGGCAACACTAAATAATGAGTGTTCGTCCAGCACCTATGTGGGTGTGGTTGAGTTTTCAATTTAATACTGTTACAATTTAAAACTAATAGTAGGCTATAATGATTCTCTTGACTGCTGTTTGGGGAGATGACGGTTAATAAAGTTTTGGATGTGACGTCGTCACGTGACAGCTCAGAAGTGAGAAAGAGAAGAAAAGATGGCAAGCAGCACATCGAGCGAGTTGGTCCCCTAAAAACACAACTTCTGCAGTTTGGCAGCATTTCGGGTTCCGACCAAATGACAAGGGAGAGCCGGCGAATGTCGACGAGGCTGTGTGCAAGATTTGCATGAAGACGGTGACAGCGAGTGGAAATGTAATGTAGCCAGGTGTTTTCCTCTGATGTCGAGGGGTGCCCGAAAGTTCCTGTGCGTGTGTGCCACAAGCTCTCCATTTTCGGTTATGCCTTATTTTTTATTGTTCTGTTTTTCTTATATGATAAGCTCTAGTACTGGATGCTGTAGAGCTGTGCTTTTAATTTATCTGATTTACGTTGATAGGTTCTAAAAATAAACCAACGGACAGTACCCGTTGCGGTCTCGGTATACGCTGTATAGCACACATTTTCGTTACTGCCTTTGTTATTTATTGTTACTTTATTATTATTTGATAAGCCTAAAAGTATTGGATGCTATAGGGCTGTATTTTAATTTAACTGATTTGTGTAGATGACTGTGCTGAAGGTGGACTGTAGGCTACAGACAATTTGCTATTTTCATTCTGGTTGACTGCTGTATCTGCACTTTTAAAACATTTGTTAATAAAAGTGGTTCATGTTGTACATGTTTTGTTGTCATTTTTTCAGTATTTTAAGGCCTATGTAATGTTTGCTATTCTGTTTCTGAACGGTATAGGCGCAAGCCCACATTTTGGCGACTCCCCCTGAACTCTACAAAGTTATTTTTAATTAGTCACGGTAATACCGTATACCCGGGGAAAATGTGGGGAGGGTTTAACGGTATCAAAATCTGAATACCGCCCAACTCTAGATCATAGATCATCAAAAAATGTTAAATGTACTCGGACCAGAGCCGGTTCAGACCTCCATGGGGCCCTAGGCAAAATTCTGCAAAGGGGCCCTCCTCACTGAATTCAACAGCCACACCTGACACCGCAGTGCTTCCACTCATCCCCCCTTTAAACATATTGCACTGTCGCCAAATAACATTTATTCTTAAGATAAGATAAGATAGAACTTTATTGATCCCACACCGGGGAAATTCACGTGTCACAGCAGCTCAAGCAGAACAGATAGAAAGTAGAGTGACAGCAGGGTAATTATAAAAATAGGCTAAAATAAAATAAAATAGAATATAAAATGTGTATATAGCTCTCTCAGAATTTAACTATTACAAAAGACAAAAAATAGCAAAATACAAAATGTTAAGTACTAGAATAAGCAGGGCTATATACACATGACTATTTACAATATATACACCTTTCACCCATAGATATATATGAAAGTGGAATGGAGGTATGGGCATACGCATTGTTATATGAATGGCTGTGCAGATTGTAAGAGAACACACATGGTGTGAAGCATTAATAATACTAGCAATGAACTATGTTGCCATGTAAAGGCAGATCCTGCCCAGAGTTGTAAAATACACACATGGTGTGTAGCATTAAAAATATTAAGCAGCTTCGTCAATATTCCATTACTTTCCATGTATGTAGTATAATGTTTGCCTAATTGCAGTTGTAACTACAATACCCACACCCACACACCCAAATACACACAAATGCCCGCGACAGCGTGCACATACACACAGACATGCAGACTGACACTGACACACATAAGCATGCGCGACAGCACGAACATTCATACACACACACACACCCTCAATGATACATTTACTGCTATTAATGATTTGTATATTGGTGCAGCGAAACTAGTCGGCAGCAAGCATCAGGCACACTCAAAATTTCATGCGTAATTTTCTATTTGCAGTTGTAACTACGCTACAACTTATAATAGAAGCCAGCAAGAGGCACACAGAGACTGGGGGGCTCACTCGGGGGCTAACCCCCTGTAATGTAGGTCAAACACGGACTAGTCCCTCCCACTCTCCCACCCAGAGAGGGAAGTTACCTGACTGCTGCTCCCGAAGTTCACTGTCATGCTGTTTCTTTTTCCTCTTTTCATATCCCGAGGGAAAACTGCGCTTCATCGTGGCCTGTTTAATCTCTTCACGCGACACGCGCTACAATCCGGGGAGACACACACGCGCTGCAGACGGTCACGTCGTCAGTTTTTTTTTCTCCCCGCATCAACGTTGCCGAGGTAACGGGGCCCCCATTGGTTTGCGAGGCCCTACGCAACGTGCGTAGTGTGCGTATTGGGTGAACCGGTACTGTGTACTCCTCTCTAATTTCTTTTCTCAATTTTCCTACCTGAGGTTGTGCTCCTGGTTGAGCTGCCCCTTAACTGGCTGTGTTGTCCTGGTTCTAATTGTCTGTTCCTTTGCTGGCTGTGTTGTCCTGGTTCTGACTGTCTGTTTCTTTGCTGGCTGCGTTGTCCTTGTTCTGACTGTCTGTTCCTTTGCTGGCTGTGTTGTTCTGCTGTCTGTCTGTAACTTCCTGTCCATCTTCAATATTCTATAAACACAAGAGAAGAGTCACTCACTGAAATTACACAACCAAGGAATTAACCTCTCCATTTCTTTTGAATCCCCTTGACATGCCTTCAAGTGCATGGGTGATTTATATTTTAATAAATTTTTGAGTGTGTCAGGACCATTGGTGAAAAATATTATTGTACGTTTGACCAAACCCGGCTACAGAAACAAACTGGGGGGGTATTAAATATTTCCAGGGGGGGCACACTGATTTTTAAACATTACAGGTTTCACCTGGCTCTCAACTGACTTTTTCCACTGGTAGCGCTGCTGCACCAGCACATGATTTGCTCATACTTTTTATAACAGACTGCATCCTATCCTCATGACGGACACTCTGAGGCTTCCTTCTCTTGAATTATGTTAAACAAAAATGTAAAATTATGTCCCTAGATTTTGGTAACAAAGTACAATCACATTCATGATGGTTTAAAAACAGATTAACGTAAAAACCTGTTATGAATCATGAGAGTTACAAAGAGAAACAGAGCATCACGGTAACCAGAGTAGCCATAGTAACTCACTCTCACACACGCACGCACACACACACGCACACACACACACACACACACACACACACACACACACACACACACACACCTGTCTGTGTGGTCACTTCTGGAGAGAAGCAGAAGAATGGGAAATGGACAGACCAACTGAGACAGTGAAGCACAAAACTTTCAACAACTCAGAACAGGCGAGAACCAGAACAGCCAACAGAATAATGATCATGCACTTATGCGTCCATGTGTAAATTTAACTCGCATATCCAAGATCACAGTCTGTTTCATTTAGTTTAGCTTGGACAGTGGCACTGTGGCTCGGCTCTGTCCATGGCGGGCACAGCTTACTCGTGGGCTTGCACGTCCCTCCAATTCCCGCCGTCTGCTGTGACCATGGAAACCTCTGTTCACAGAAAGTCTGTTTGGAGCTCGAGACCTCGACTTTAGCGTGCGAAAATGCTCATGCCAGTCTAAAAAAAATGAACAGTAACTAGACCGCCAGATTTCCCCTCACATTTGTACAAAGGATTTTTACTTGCAAAACAGTGAAATCCTGACACAAAGCCCCCGAGACATTCCACTTTGACATTAACGTTAGCTGGCCAGTTCAATAGTTCTCTCTAAAGGGTTCAATTCATGTTAATTTAACAAACTCAGAGACAGCTTACTTAGCTAGGTAACTTAAAGTTATAGTAACATAATGTAACGTTAACACACATTTACACTTTTCCCTCTAACTTTGTGATTACACAGTTGGTTCTTCTGAGAAACATACCTCAGATATTTTTTTTTTCCTTTTCTTATTGTTCCATAAGTTGTGGAGTGTAAACTGGTGCTTCCTGTTTCACGCTGTGGTGGACTGTGGGCTGTGGCGATACCGTACGGCTTCTGCTGCAGTGTACGTGCAGAGAGCCGCGTTGCCAGATGTCCGGAGAGAAACACGCAATCAGACAACCCGCTTCTCCACATCTTTCCTGTTTTTACCATAAATGTGTCTCAAACTACAATGGCGAAAACGTGAAATGCCTCCACAACTAAAACAGACAACCGAACTACCAATATTTATAAGCAAATTTACTGAAAGACAAACAACCCAAACTCGCTAATAAGCAGACATGGCAACCATAGTGCACTAGCTCGGTAATGTCCGGAATATGCCACTTGGGTTGAAAAGGAGGTGAGAAATTAGATAGTATAATATATAAAATACTTAAAGTAATATAATAAATGTTATTATTAATTAAATGTTATATTGAATATATTAGATTAAATATTACGTAACAATGTTTTGACTTAAAAAGAGTTGAAAGAAATGGGGGGGCAAAATAGTAGTTCTGGCATTTGCTTTACTTGCCTATATGTGTAGGCGCTGGTGCCAAGTAGTATCGAAACGTATCCAATAAATTGATAACTGTATTCAAACCTTTTTGAGCTGAGGGTCTGATCCTGGACCATTCTGATTTCCTGCCACATTAGCAAACTTTTTGTTGCTGCAGTCTTCAGAGCTGCTATCTTGCCAGGAAACACTCAGTTCACTCTTGCCCAGTTAGCACAAGCTTACACAGCAGCTATGGCTGGCACTGAAATTGCTCAACTCTGTTGTTAAAACTGTTAATGACGCTTAGGTAATGTTAGCTTTGTGAAGGTAGCCCTGTCACTTTATGTGCGGGCAGACTCTTTTTTTCCCAGCTTGCAGCTCACAGTCCTGCAGCAGTGGCTACAACCCATTCAGTCTGTGGTGTGGTGAAGTGGAGTGTTGTGTATTAACAGAGTTGGCAATTCAGCATGCTGAGATGCCAACAAAATGTTTCAAGGTATGGCTATACTGCACATCACTTCATTTTTAGTATGAGTATGGAATTACGTACCCTACTGGTATTGGTATCACTTTAAAGGTAGTGGTAGTGTTGCTGGTGTTGCAATTTTTAAAATTATACCCTGTTCTAGTTGATGGCATCTTTGTTTGGGGCAGGTTTGTTACTTTTGTATTTACACTGTGATCGGTGGCTGGGCTGATTGCATAGCAGGTCTCTGGCTGTAAGGGTTATCCTTTAAACATCTTGCCATGATTTGTGCTAAGCAGGGAACAAAAATAAAAAAGCTGCATCAGACTTTTACTTTGTACCACCTACTTACTCAGCTGATTTACACCTTCTGTTGATATATCACGTAAAGATTGTTCTGCATCAGTAAACAGGATTTTAACAAAGATACAAAGGCTATTCAAATGTGTCTGACATCTGCATATTATTTGTCTCTTTTTTTTTTGCATATTATTTGTCTCGACACTATGAGGATGTAGAGGCTTTTTGAGGCCAGGCAATAAATGGTAATCATATTTTACTGTCTCCCTTCTGGCCCTCATTAACATTCTGCTCTTAACAATCATTTAACGAACATGAGCACAGCAGGGCAGAGGGGACTGTAACTGTCTTCAGTTTTTTTTTTTTTGTTTTATCCCTGTACATTGCTGCTCTTCAAGCATTTTAGTAGCAATTGAGCAGTCCCATACTGGTGTCAATACAGCCATTGTTGTACCACAGGGGAACAGCAGCTGCAATAAACTCAGTAACAGACAATTTTAAATTATGGTAGTTTAGAATAAAAGACCTCTCAGATGTGCAGTGACCTACTCAGCTTGTCTAATGGCCCTGACATTGAGCCAGTGGAATTTGTGTTTCCCAGGAGGAGGCTTCCACCACTGCTCTAGTGACAGGGGAGGGGGCTTTTGTGCCTACGCAGACATCACTCTGGCCATCAAGGTAAGACTGAATGTTGTGCATTATGTTAGCTCATTGTAATCATTCACTCACACACTGGCTATTTTCACATGTAAGGAGAAGCCTGACTATTAGTACTCAGTTACAGGTCTTATTTGATTAAACCAGCAGTTGGTAACTTTTATAAAAATAACTTTGTGTCATATTTACTGAAACTGTCTCTATATTCTGAAACAAGTACATGAGAGAGATAATCTGTGGGAAAAAAGCCATATCTATGAGGTGCTGCCAGGGACATTATTCAGAATTACCTCTCACACGCATGTGAAATGCTTTTACATACACTACTGAAACACTCTCAAACAACTGAAACGCTCTCATACATACAAGTAAAATGCCCCTATATACACTACTGAAACACTCTCACACACACTACTGAAATGCTGTTACATACACAACTGAAACGCTCTCACGCAAACAACTGAAATGCGTTTTACAAACACAATTGAAACACTCTTATACATACAAATGAAATTCTCTTAGATACACAACAGAGTATCAACTTGTTCAGAAAGGTCTAAAACATAATCATCATACTAGACAGATCCATATGGGACATCTTGAACTTCCCAAGCCAAAAACAAATCTACTGAAAAACTACTCTCCATCCAGGGGAACTCATTACCTCAAAAAAAAAAAAAAAATCACTGAAACAGAAACTAATGAGACAGACCACCCAGTAGGAATAATGTACTTCCTATGATGTTTTTTTTTTTGTTGTTTTTTTCTTTGTTCATGTGTTTTAACTGTTGTGTTTTTGTTCTCGTGATGGTTTTGCTAATTTTGCGCATGCAGTGTTTAAATTATGGATTGATTGATATTTTGAGTGCTTGATTTTGATTTTGTGACTTGGGCTTGGCTGACAGGAGTCACTTGGTAGTTATATGCCCATCCATGTGTTCTGAGTGTTTGTATAATTTTATATGTACTTTTATGCGGACCCCAGGAAGATTAGCAACCGCTGTCGCAGAAGCTAATGGGGATCCACTATACAATAAACAATGAACACACACAAAGTGCAGTCAGGACAGCGGAGATATGACAACTTTAAGTGCAATAAAACCTTAAATT
Source organism: Cephalopholis sonnerati (assembly GCA_019142605.1). NCBI lineage: Eukaryota > Metazoa > Chordata > Actinopteri > Perciformes > Serranidae > Cephalopholis > Cephalopholis sonnerati. Next base: position 48,278,940 of record JAGQAX010000002.1, read on the forward strand.
GCCAATAAGTCATTTGTCAAAACCACTTGTTCAACAGGAACAAGCAAAGCCTGAAAAGCTACATTTCAGCTGCTTTGTCTGAAGACTGCCAGCATGTTTTACATGACCACAGTGCACTGGTTAAGTTAATAGCTAATAATTGTTAACAAGCTAAAATGAAAGTTGCACTCCATGTAGCATAGCTGTTTATCTGAGTTTGCTATGAATCTTTTGCGCAGATTGTTGTAAACTTCACTGCTGGCTGAGAAACAGCCTCTCCTCTCTCTACCTGTTGCAACAGGCAGTGACAGTCAGAGAGAGGAGGACACATTAATGTCAGAAATATTATTCATTTTATCGACGTACGACTTTAAAATAAATACATTAAAAAATACATACAGGTTTTAGCTAAATTGCGATTTTCCATCTGTAGTCCCTGGGCAGGTAGATAGACTAACACAATGAGTAATAAAATCACACAGTAAAAGAATACAGAAATATTAAGATAAATAGATTAAAAAAAAAATATAGGCCTACAAGCACAATCATCCCTGAATCAGCCCCCTGAAATTTACTTGCCCTTTGCCTAGTCCCAAGTCAAATCTGAAGTGCCTCCACATCTGAAAATAAACTTCATGGTTTGCAGAAACACTGGAGAAAGTTTCACAGTTTAGTCATGAAATGCCTTCCATATGCAATCTTTACCTGCTCTACTATCTCACACAAACAAGAGGATTTCAGTATATTATATGAAAGAATTTCAGTATGATATGTGAGAGGATTTCAGTATATTATATGAGAGGAGTTTAGTATGATGTGTGAGAGGATTTCAGTATATTATATGAGAGTATTTTAGCATGATGTGTGAGAGTATTTCAGTCAAAACAGAAGGCATTTCAGTGAAAATGGAAGGTGTTTCAGTAAAACCAGAAGGGCTTCCGCGTTTGACATAAGGCCCCGCCTTTGCAGGATCGTAAGCAGAAACCGGCAGGATGGCGGACACTTTGTGGCTCACTTGTCGTTTATTGGAGTTGCCACAAGTAACGGTTAACGATGTGCGGAGAATTGTCTGGGGGTGTTGTAGAACACCACAAAGTAAACTTGAAAAAGGTTTCAGATTTTATGTGTCCTGTTTCTCTGCAATTATGAAGGTAAGTCGCTAACGCTAGCTAATCTTAGCTAGTTAGGCTGTTCTCTCCAGCTCTGTCCACAGCTTGCTAAGCTGGGACTTCCCATAGCTTGAACTGTCATCTTAATCATCTTAATAGTAATGTCCCCCAGTTAATGTAATTGTTTGTATTTTTGTTTTGTGTCAGGGAAAAACAGGGCCACCAGTGAGATCACTGTTAGAGCTCACTGCTATCGTTCAATGAAGAAATCAGAGACACCGCACCAGCTGAGAGTAGAATTAATAGTGAAAAGTGTCACGTTCAAAGTTCCGTGGAACATGTTTTGGATTTTTACTGTTCTACCAATGTTTCAGCTCGGCCAAACATAGAGGTAAATAGTTTATTATCTAATAATGGGATAATGATTATACAAAGGGAAGAAGAATAAAAATGTAATACAATGATATTCATGGTGAACTTGAACATAAAAAATAAAATTCCAGTGGAACAGTGGTTATGTAGTTATAGGGTAGCCGAGTGTGGAAGTTGAAATGGATTCAAGTCAGTTTATGAAACTGTAAACATCAGTGAAAGTATTGTAATAGCTATCAAATCAGAGTAAGATTAATATGTAATTCTGTTTTATATAAAATGTTTCGCCAATTTGCCAAAAGAGTAGTGACAGTTCACTCACTCAGCTACCTTTTAACTTGCTTATGTCCCGCCTCAAACATGTAATTGATGATGCAGTTTTTTCAGTTCATTCACAGTTTTTGTTTGTGTGTATTTCAGATAACTTTACATGATTCAGATCCAGTTGTGCTGGTTAACAGTTCATGCTCCTGTGTGGTGGAAGTGGGTTGTGCAACCATTTGGTTGCTTTGCTATATCAGACAGCCCGTTACTCTGAGTGTGGTATGTCTGTCGTTCCTCCTGTCCTTTCATGCACCGAGACAGAAGAGAAGTGGCATAAATCTTGAACAATGGTTTGGACTATTTAAATATCTGACATTATATTTGATTACTATCATCTCTTTATTAATGCCATCTAACATAGCACAGAGTCAGCATTGCTAAGGGTCTTCAATGACATCCTCCTGGCTAACGACTCTGGAGATTATGTGATTCTTGTCCTGCTGGACCTAACTGCTGCTTTTGATACAGCGGACCACAATATTTTATTATCCCGGTTGCAGTTCCTAGTGGGCATTTGTGGTCGTGCTCTGCAATGGTTTAGGTCCTATCTGACAGACAGAACTATGTGCGTAAGCCTTGCTGGTTCTTAATCCTCCCTCGCTCCTCTGTCATTTGGGGTGCCACAGGGCTTAATTTTAGGGCCTCTCCTTTTTCATTGTACTTACTTCCTCTGGGCTCCATTCTCAGAAAGCATGACATCTCTTTTCACTGTTATGCTGATGACACTCAGATATACAGTACAGGCCAAAGGTTTGGACACACCTTCTCATTCAATGCGTTTTCTTTATTTTCATGAATATTTACATTGTAGATTCTCACTGAAGGCATCAAAACTATGAATGAACACATGTGGAGTTATGTACTTAACAAAAAAAGGTGAAATAACTGAAAACATGTTTTATATTCTAGTTTCTTCAAAATAGCCACCCTTTGCTCTGATTACTGCTTTGCACACTCTTGGCATTCTCTCCATGAGCTTCAAGAGGTAGTCACCTGAAATGGTTTTCCAACAGTCTTGAAGGAGTTCCCAGAGGTGTTTAGCACTTGTTGGCCCGTTTGCCTTCGCTCTGCAGTCCAGCTCACCCCAAACCATCTCGATTGGGTTCAGGTCCGGTGACTGTGGAGGCCAGGTCATCTGCCGCAGCACTCCATCACTCTCCTTCTTGGTCAAATAGCCCTTACACAGCCTGGAGGTGTGTTTGGGGTCATTGTCCTGTTGAAAAATAAATGATCGTCCCACTAAATGCAAACCGGATGGGATGGCATGTCGCTGCAGGATGCTGTGGTAGCCATGCTGGTTCAGTGTGCCTTCAATTTTGAATAAATCCCCAACAGTGTCACCAGCAAAACACCCCCACACCATCACACCTCCTCCTCCATGCTTCACAGTGGGAACCAGGCATGTGGAATCCATCCGTTCACCTTTTCTGCGTCTCACAAAGACATGGCGGTTGGAGCCAAAGATCTCAAATTTGGACTCATCAGACCAAAGCACAGATTTCCACTGGTCTAATGTCCATTCCTTGTGTTTCTTGGCCCAAACAAATCTCTTCTGCTTGTTGCCTCTCCTTAGCAGTGGTTTCCTAGCAGCTATTTGACCATGAAGGCCTGATTCGCGCAGTCTCCTCTTAACAGTTGTTCTAGAGATGGGTCTGCTGCTAGAATTCTGTGTGGCATTCATCTGGTCTCTGATCTGAGCTGCTGTTAACTTGCGATTTCTGAGGCTGGTGACTCGGATGAACTTATCCTCAGAAGCAGAGGTGACTCTTAGTCTTCCTTTCCTGGGTCGGTCCTCATGTGTGCCAGTTTCATTGTAGCGGTTGATGGTTTTGCGACTCCACTTGGGGACACATTTAAAGTTTTTGCAATTTTCCGGACTGACTGACCTTCATTTCTTAAAGTAATGATGGTCAGTCGTTTTTCTTTAGTTAGCTGATTGGTTCTTGCCATAATATGAATTTTAACAGTTGTCCAATAGGGCTGTCGGCTGTGTATTAACCTGACTTCTGCACAACACAACTGATGGTCCCAACCCCATTGATAAAGCAAGAAATTCCACTAATTAACCCTGATAAGGCACACCTGTGAAGTGAAAACCATTTCAGGTGACTACCTCTTGAAGCTCATGGAGAGAATGCCAAGAGTGTGCAAAGCAGTAATCAGAGCAAAGGGTGGCTATTTTGAAGAAACTAGAATATAAAACATGTTTTCAGTTATTTCACCTTTTTTTGTTAAGTACATAACTCTACATGTGTTCATTCATAGTTTTGGTGCCTTCAGTGAGAATCTACAATGTAAATAGTCATGAAAATAAAGAAAACGCATTGAAGGTGTGTCCAAACTTTTGGCCTGTACTAAAAAGGAAAGATGCTCTCTCAATCAAACGACTTCTGTTATGCCTTGATGACATTAAAGCCTGGATGGCCCTAAACTTTTTAAATTTTAACGAAAAGAAAACTGAAGTGATGGTGTTTGGCCTCCTGTGAACCTCCCCCCGTTGACTTGGGCCCCTTGGCACTGTATGTGAAGCCAACTGTTTCTAACTTGGGTTTTAGGATGGACAGAGATTTTAAACTAGATCGTCAAATAGGTGCAGTAGTGAAGTCCAGCTTCTTTCATCTGAGGCAGTTGGCAAAAGTGAAGCCCATTCTTGCACGTGAGCACTTTGAGACTGTGATTTATGCCTTCATCACGTCTCGGCTTGATTACTGTAATGCACTTTATTGGAGTCAGCCAGTCTTCCCTCTCACATCTCCAGGTGGTACAAAATGCTGCTGCTCGACTTTTAACTGGAGTACGTAAGAGGGAGCACATAACGCCCATTCTGGCCTCCCTTCACTGGCTGCCTGTGCACTTCAGGGTTCATTTTAAGATTCTTTTATATGTTTTTAAATCTTTAAATGGTCCCGCCCCTCCTTACCTCTCTGAGCTGCTTCACCCTCACGCACCTGCTCAGTGCCTCAGGTCAGCTGATCAGCTGCTCCTGGAGGTACCGAGGTCTAAGCGGAAGCTCAGAGGGGATAGAGCCTTTTCTGTTGCTGCTTCCCAAATTATGGAACGATCTGCCTTTTGCACATCAGACAGGCTTCTTCACTGTCCATTTTTCAAACTAATCTTAAAACCCATTTTTATTCCTTGGCTTTCGACCCAGCATGAGACTTTGTTACTGTTTTATTATTTTTATTGTTTTTCACTGTTTTTATGGTTTATTTTATGTCTTATGATTATTTATGTACAGCACTTTGTTTTCAGCTGTGGTTGTTTTTAAAGTGCTTTATAAATAAAGTTGAGTTGAGAGTTGAGAACACTGTAAATAGGGAGTGAAGCCAGGACGAGTGGATGCCATGGTGGTAGTGAAGCCAGGTGCTACTTCAGCAAGTGGAGTTAGGTAAGCAAAGTCAGTGTTAACAGGCACACTACACTACACTGTGTTCTAAAAACGATTATTGATGCCCTGATAATGTTATTCCAGATCAGCACTTTACAAAGGCTACAGTGGTGAGCTGCCAGACCCAGCAACCCTTGACCCTAAAGCTGCCTACACCAACTTCGACCCCGGCTCTTTTCCACTAATTTGTTCAATGAATATCTTACCTGACAAACCACTTGTGGACTCCATCTTTGGGAAAGTACAGGCTGGCAGCATCCTATCTTATCAGCATCCACCTCCTACATCTGACGGTGTTATCACCCATGAGGATGTCCCCCCATTCCCAAAAGTGCCACTCGAAGACTATCACTTAAAGCCAACAGACTGTACTTATGTGACAACAAACAAAGAACAGCTGCATCTGACATCACTGTCTGTGACTTTGTCACAGTCACACAAGACTGAAGAAGCAACACGATGCCAAAGTGCAACACCTGAGTGACATTTGTTGAGGAAGGAGAGGATGACAGCTTCTACTTTTAGGGAGGTAAGCTATTTTAGAGGGCCAACTGCAGCAGAAAACCTGGCAGAGAGGATCATTCGAGGAATACGTCAAACAGCACTCATGAAGAGAGGACTGGACCCGGAGATGGAAGCATTGAGGGACTACACAACTCTGAAAAATCTGAACTTGAGAAAATGTGGACAAGTGATTCATCAAGATGCACCTTGGCTGGTTGCATCCCCTTGATGGGCTGGTCTATGACCCACTTGAGAGGCTGTCATTTGGGTTAGTTGAGATGAAATGCCCAAATGCACAAAGTTATATTGACTGCAGGTACCTCACAGCTGACCATGGCTCACACAAACTGAGGAAAAGCCATTCTTATTATTGGCAAGTGCAGGGGCAGCTGCTGATCACTGGTATGGAATGGTGTGATTTTGCTGTCTGTGCCCATAATGACATGTTTGTGCAATGCATTTACCGAGACACAGCTGTGTACAAAGATGTGATTTGTTTTTCTTTTATAAATATTTGCCAAAATACCTCTCTATGCACCGGTAACTGAATAGCTTAATTTCTGGATAAATGAATTCATGATGCATTATTGTACAGTTCCAGTTATTTGACAGTTCATGTAATTCCATTCAAGTATTTGTTTCACGACAGAAAACAAACAAACATTAGGGATGCACAATCATATTGGCACGTCATGGATATTGTCAAAATATTCACTATTCAATATTCAAGGATATTGTCAAAAAAAATATTGTGCATCCCTAATAAATGTCAAACATATTAGTGTAGCAATACAATTTTGTTAGGAAATAACACTGATACTTGTGCAACAGTGTAACATAGCTTTTGACCTGCAATAACAGATTTTTTTTGCCACTTAGGGGAACAACACTAACTGAAACATGTTTGTCTGACTTTTTAAGTTGTTCTATATATACATGTGTTTGTGGGGTTTTGATCTCTTTTCCTTCTCCATGCATTTAGGAAGTAGGTGAGGTTGTGACAGAAACCCCCACTGTGCTTCTACAGTATTGGCACTTGCATGCCCATGCTTTGACTAAGTGTCCATTTTGGTAGTTAACCAAGAGACAGGCCACTGTGTACAGTTGATTGATGCTGCCTGTGACGAAAGAGGGATTACTGTACTGAATATTTTGTGGTCCTTCACCCTTCGACTGAGCCGCTCAACATGCACTCTCAATCTTGCTCTCCCTGACCACTGCCCCAGACAGTTGTTCTCTCTTGGACAGGAAGGCTGGTATGTAGACCTTGCAGGGGACACAGTCCTCCACAAGGAAGCCCTTGTCCACCATGATGGCTGCTGTTGATTTGAGGAGAGAGACAATGCCAGACTGCTTCAGGATCTCTTTGTCACTCGTGGAGCCTTCATACAGAGATGACACGAAGATTATTGCACCATGAGGGGCCATACCAATCAGCCCTTTGAAGGTGCAGTGGGATTTGTTAGAGAACACCTCACTCTGCAGCAGAAGAGAGTTAGGTGTTTGGCACAGCAGCTCAGTGCAGTCCAGCACCACTTGAGTATCAGAGTAGTTCTGAAAAACATCTGGTCGGTGAGCCTCCACTGTCTCCTCAGACAGCCAAATGCCTACAGCTCCAAGTACAGTATACAGAAAGTTAGCCCAAGTATTGATGATGCGGCTCACAGTTGACTGGTGGATTTTGAATCTGTGGGCCAAATCTTTTTGCATCAGACCCAATGACAAATATGTCATGAACAAAAAAGACTCATCAATCAGTTGAAGGGCCTATAAAAGAAGAAAATATGGAACAATATTTACTGTCATTACATATCACACAGACAGAACATAACTGACAATACTAATTAGAATTTTAATAAATTAATTTGAAGGAAGAGTAAATTTTACAATGCCGATAATACATATGATATTTTCATTTTTTTAAGACCTAACTTAAACAACTGTCAAAACTCATGCAGATACTAACCACTACAATATGTTGTATTGCAAAACAAAACAATGCCAAATCTTGAGAATTGTATTTCTCACTCCATAAGGACAAGAGAAGAATAAATTTACCGTTGCACTGGCAGTGTGGGGGACCTAATTTTTCATGAGTGCTGTCCGTGCTCTTGTCACACGCACCATCTTATGTGTTGCTGGCTCTATTTGCCTCCAAAAGACCATCAGGAGGGAATGACTCGCAAACCTGTGGGAAATATGTAAAAGTGTTTGGTGTCCATGGGCTGTACTAAATTGCAGATGTAATCAAGGTCTCAAGGTTAATATTGTAGTTCCTTCATACAACATGATAATTAATTAAATTCAGAGTAGAAAAGGAAATAGAAGAAAATTAAAAAAAAAAAATACAGTTGTTTAAGCAATAAGCCCCGAGAAGCCGTGTGTTACAGTGATTTTACAACGGCTGAGGGGCGTTCTAAGGCACGACGCGCAGCCCCTCTCACTGGATGAAAAGTGGGATTTTCGTCCCCGTAAACGCCCGGAAATCTCACTCATTTTCGGCAGTTTCCGACAATTTACAGGCTGCGAACGCGGCGTTTACGGGTGCCAGAAATTGTCTAAAACGGACCCATGACGTATGTGGAGACCTCCCGGGAGGTGCTAATGGCTCTAATTAGCATATGAATAGCGGCGAAGCCGCGTCTGGCTTGAAATCCCTCACTCCAGGATTGGATGAAACCACTACTTTGAAGCAAGAAAAATCACTCGTGATTGGTCGGCAGATCTGTCGCTATTGGTCACTCTGGGTCATTATAAATGTAAACCCCTCCCCTACAATAATAAAATATAAAAATAATTTAAAAATAATAACCCTTATAATATAATAATAATTATAAATGTATAATTATTATTAAAAATTAAAATAAAATTATTATTATATTGTATATTCATGTCATTGTTATCCTATGGGCTACACTATTATTACCATCAAGGACATGAATGAATTTATTGAGTAAAGGAACATTAGCAAGGAACATGTTTATTCAAAGAAAGAGCTTTATTTATATCACACAACTATGTACAAGTACAAGTAGGAGATTTCAACAACAAATCAAAATCATACAGCGCCATCAACTGTCTATTATTCGCCGCCTTGGAGCTGTAGGCATCTGACGGCGATCTGTCTGCATGTGCTCCATCTTGCAGACGTCTGTGGTGCTGCCCTGTAGTTCGGGTTCGCCTCCAATCTGACTGCAGCGTGGCACAGAGTTCAGTCAGCTCCTGCGGCGGAACCACGGAGGTCGCACAATCCACCCAGACACCCCGTAAAGTGTGCCGTCTTCCTCATCAGACATCATGTCTATCGTGGCGCACATCCATAGGTCCACCTCGTCTTCTTCTCGTCGCTTCCAGCAGCTGTAAAAACAATCAGTAAAAACAATAAGTACTGCGCAGTGCACTGCATATTGACACAACACATCTATTAATGCACCTGAAAAATAGTCACGCTGACCAACAACGAGTCTGATCTAAAAGTCACAGTAAAAAGTAAAAAAGAAACAGTAAAAGTCACTTACACACAATGGCGTCATTATCTGCATCAAGTGAATCCGGACTTGCAGACAGAGCTCTCAGTAAATAGGAGGTCACGGCCTCGTTATGAGGAGAGGTCAGTCTGTGAAAAACAAAATGGACGGTTAAGATCGGTCAATAACGTGTCTGAACGTTTCCTCATACAGCAGAATGAAAGCATATTCTTTAAACTTACCCTCGCTCCGGTTCGTAGTGCATACAATTTGTCTCCGAGTTGTGGAGACTGCTTCCTGTAAATTACAAGACCAAAAAATACACTTTAATAACCAAACTGGCTCTGCTTCTTCATTTGTACTTTTACTTTTAGCTTAGCTAGCAGTCACTGAATATATTCTTACCGCCGTTTGGGGATTGTGCACCGTCTCCTCTTGTTAGTTAGTCTCCTCCACAGTTTACTGCGGTGAGCTGCTGAGTCATATCGGCAGCAAACACAGCAAGCTGGCAGACAGCCCACTGATAGCGTTCAGCTGTGTCTTCCTCCATGCTGAGGAGTTTCCGGGTGTTGAAGGAGAGACGCCGTCCAGACATTGTAGTTCACGAAACAGCAAAGCAGCGAAAAAAAAGTGACATGGAGGAGACTGTCTGAATATACAGGAGTAAAAACAGGACTGTTGATATGCTCGTCTTGCGAGGTCTTCCGTTTGAATCATGCCGAGCTCGCACGTGATTTGACGAGGGCTAGACGGCTCGTCGGGCTCCTCCAATCACATGATCATTGTTTACAGAAGAGGTCACTGCAGTCATGCCACTATGCACAGTGGTTGAGCTCTAGCAGACTGTGATGTTGTTTGCATGGAGTGCACATTTGACCTTTGTGGCAAAGCCTGGTTAAAACTAATTGTTGAAATAAATTGTTTTGTGTATCTTTTTTATTGAACATTGACCATTGTTAATGACCATACACAGTAATTAATCTAGCATACTTTCATGAAATAAATCAATTCAAGCTAAAATTTAAGAGTCTATAATTAGGCTATACTAAGCCTCATCTATTTATACCAGAGATGAATGAAGTTAATACCTTTTAGAGAAATGTCACCTCTGTGTGGGGAGTGAAACTCCCCCTGCTCCCCTGGTTTGCATTTCTATAGCTCACAGCATGTTCATTTACATGTTAAAGCCTCCCCTAGAATTAGGGGAAGGGGGGACAACTGCCAAGCAAGGCCCACGACAATTTACGACAGTTTTCGGCAGTTTTCTGTGTTGCCTGTAAATTGCCGCGCACAGCCGTAAACCTGAAATTCCACGGCAATTTACAGTGCCGCATACTGACGGAAATCCCTCTTTTCATGCAGTGTCTGCCATTGTAAAAGACGTATGCAGACGTATGCCTAACGTCAGCTGTGCCACTGCCTGGGGCAAGGATATTGCTCCACCATCTCCTGTCATCATAATTTGGATGTCAGTACGACTGGAGAGAATTCTCACACTTATGTCCCGTCACAGACATAATCTGACATGCCTCTAGGCCAGCATTGGACAGTTTTTAACAACTGGGGCACTCCGCTGCACGTCGTGCCTTAGAACGCCCCCCAGCTGTTGTAAAATCACTCTAACTCACGGCTTGAAGGGGCTTATTGCTTTTATAAAATGGTTACCCTACATATAGCCCATAAAATAAACACACTACAATTTATTGGTAATAATGCAACAATAAAATTGAGAACTATTCATTCTTCCACCAAGCAAGATCGAGTGGACAGAATGGTTGCCAAGCAACACAGATGCTAAGATTAGTTTGTCATCTAGCGCCATCATCATGTCACATCAGGCTATTTGGGCTTGTTAATGTTGAATTGGATATTTCCATTAATAGTGCAATTGTTAAAATAGTGTTCAATTATGTTTGGACTCCTCTTTGCAGGGACGGTGGCGTGCGTTTCGCGACAGGTGCGTTTTTGTGCAGACGTATGCCTAACGTCGGTTGTGCCACTGCCTGAGGCAAGGATATTGCTCCACCATCTCCTGTCATCATAATTTGGATGTCAGTACAACTGAACACTCACACTTATGTCTTGTCACAGACATAATCTGCTGTGCCTCGAGGCCAGCATCGGACAGTTTTTGCACTGTGGGTCTTCTCAGGCAGTGATTAGTGTAGATGGTCTCAGTGCTGCTCTACAAATGCGAGGCAACATGCCCGTGAGGAAATTTACCCCCATAGGCTCTCTGGTATACCTAACATAAGTAGAAAGAGAGAGAGAGAAAAAAAAGTATTGTGGTGAGATGCTGCACTGGAATATGCCCGTCTCTAATAACAATAACAATAACAATAAAAGTATGCTGTGAACTTACCATACATCGGCGCTGTCACACTGTGTCCGCTTTGGGTGGAGGTAAATGGCAGGTGGATCAGGAGGCAGCAGGGAGAGGTATTTCTCCAGTGAGGCCACCGGACACAGTGGGTTACCCGGCTGCTCATATATGAATCCCCGCAGGCTTTCTTTGTTTTTTCGGTAGCATCTTTGTGATTTTTTGTGCATTCATTGAAAGACAGGGTGACATATTTTAGGCCATTGTCATCGGGGGGATATTTGTGGTGCGGTCTACCAGTGGGTTACACTGATTTTACAACGGCTCAGCCAATCACATTTAAGGATGGGAAGCACCTATTTTATAATTACATACAGTACAGGCCAAAGGTTTGGACACACCTTCTCATTCAATGCGTTTTCTTTATTTTCATGACTATTTACATTGTAGATTCTCACTGAAGGCATCAAAACTATGAATGAACACATGTGGAGTTATGTACTTAACAAAAAAAGGTGAAATAACTGAAAACATGTTTTATATTCTAGTTTCTTCAAAATAGCCACCCTTTGCTGTGATTACTGCTTTGCACACTCTTGGCATTCTCTCCATGAGCTTCAAGAGGTAGTCACCTGAAATGGTTTTCACTTCACAGGTGTGCCTTATCAGGGTTAATTAGTGGAATTTCTTGCTTTATCAATGGGGTTGGGACCATCAGTTGTGTTGTGCAGAAGTCAGGTTAATACACAGCCGACAGCCCTATTGGACAACTGTCAAAGTTCATATTATGGCAAGAACCAATCAGCTAACTAAAGAAAAACGAGTGGCCATCATTACTTTAAGAAATGAAGGTCAGTCAGTCCGGAAAATTGCAAAAACTTTAAATGTGTCCCCAAGTGGAGTCGCAAAAACCATCAAGCGCTACAACGAAACTGGCACACATGAGGACCGACCCAGGAAAGGAAGACCAAGAGTCACCTCTGCTTCTGAGGATAAGTTCATCCGAGTCACCAGCCTCAGAAATCGCAAGTTAACAGCAGCTCAGATCAGAGACCAGATGAATGCCACACAGAGTTCTAGCAGCAGACCCATCTCTAGAACAACTGTTAAGAGGAGACTGCGCGAATCAGGCCTTCATGGTCAAATAGCTGCTAGGAAACCACTGCTAAGGAGAGGCAACAAGCAGAAGAGATTTGTTTGGGCCAAGAAACACAAGGAATGGACATTAGACTGGTGGAAATCTGTGCTTTGGTCTGATGAGTCCAAATTTGAGATCTTTGGTTCCAACCACCGTGTCTTTGTGAGACGCAGAAAAGGTGAACGGATGGATTCCACATGCCTGGTTCCCACTGTGAAGCATGGAGGAGGAGGTGTGATGGTGTGGGGGTGTTTTGCTGGTGACACTGTTGGGGATTTATTCAAAATTGAAGGCACACTGAACCAGCATGGCTACCACAGCACCCTGCAGCGACATGCCATCCCATCCGGTTTGCGTTTAGTTGGACGATCATTTATTTTTCAACAGGACAATGACCCCAAACACACCTCCAGGCTGTGTAAGGGCTATTTGACCAAGAAGGAGAGTGATGGAGTGCTGCGGCAGATGACCTGGCCTCCACAGTCACCGGACCTGAACCCAATCGAGATGGTTTGGGATGAGCTGGACCGCAGAGTGAAGGCAAAGGGGCCAACAAGTGCTAAACACCTCTGGGAACTCCTTCAAGACTGTTGGAAAACCATTTCAGGTGACTACCTCTTGAAGCTCATCAAGAGAATGCCAAGAGTGTGCAAAGCAGTAATCAGAGCAAAGGGTGGCTATTTTGAAGAAACTATAATATAAAACATGTTTTCAGTTATTTCACTTTTACATCTACAATGTAAATAGTCATGAAAATAAAGAAAACGCATTGAATGAGAAGGTGTGTCCAAACTTTTGGCCTGTACTGTATATACATATACATCCAGGAAACAATTCTGTGGGTCATTCTTTAAATTTGCACAAGGTTGAATGTACACAGCAGCAACAAAATGGTGAGGATGATATGGAGAACATCTTCACATAAAAAGCTGGACATCTGGGACACATTGTCCATCAACTGTACCAGTGTTTGTGTCAATGTAGTCCCTCAATCTTAATGTTGTTACTGGAAGTGTAAAATTTCCTTTTTTTTTCAAATAAATTCATTCAAAGTCTAATTAGTAATGTCAGTTATTGTCTGTCTGTGTAATGAGTAACAGTAGTAAATTCAATGTACTGTATTTCCTTCTGCTAACTTTCTGTATACTGTACTTGGAGCTGTGGGCATTTGGCTGACTGAGGAGACCGTGAAGGCTCACCTACCAGATGGTTCTCAGAGCTCCTCTGATACTCCAGTGGTGCTGCTGCACCAAGCTCTCTTCTACTCTAGAGTGAAGTGTTCTCTACCTGCAAATCCCACAGCACTTTTAAAGAGCTCACTGGTATGGCCCCTCATGGCACAGTAGCCTTTCTGATTATTTATTGCATAATGATAGCATCATAGTTGTAATTTATATTACTATAACAACATTTTATGACAGTTCACAAAACATTTCAAGAGGGTAAACACAAAATTGCCTATCTTGTACCATTGTTTCCAGAGTGAATACTTTAATATAAATCTGACAAATGCTACTGACATTTTAGCTTACCTTTTGTAAAACCTTATGTCATCATCTGAGGCAGCAAACTGCTCCAGCCCAAACTTGTTGCCGGGAGCCATTTCCTCCATTTGTTTACGTAAGCTCGTGATTTCTGTTTGCAGATCTTCAGTATGGTCCTGGGCGAGATCGAATGCAGCAGACCCAGTAGTGGAGCAGTAGTTGTGATTCAGTAGTGTATGTAAAAGCATTGTCCTTGTTTAAATAAAGATACATTACATTATTATTATTGTAATTATTATTATTATTATTATTGTTGTAATTATTATTATTATTATCCCCCCCAGACACCAGACACCACAATGGTTTGAGAACAAAAATATGTTTTTTTCATTTGTGTAAATCAAAATTACATATCACAGTGCTGAATATGGCTTGACCTGCATTCCAACAAGTGGTTTTGACGAATGACTTATTGGAATTTTAAGGATTTATTGCACTTACAGTTGTCATATCCCCGCAGTCCTGACTGCGCTTTGTGTGTGTGTTCAACGCATTTCAGATGTTTGCGTGAGAGCATTTCAGTTGTGTGTGTGAGAGTGTTTCAGTAGTGTGTGTAAGAGTGTTTCAGTAGTGTATGTAAGAGCATTTTACTTGTATGTATGAGAGCGTTTCAGTCGTGTATGTAAAATCATTTCAGTAGTGATTTCACATGTGTGTATGAGAGGCAATTCTGAATAATGTCGCTGGCGGCACCTCATACATGTCCCTCCCCCTCTTTCTACTGCCTCTAATGGAATTCACTAGAATCAGATCACAGTGCATTGAAAACAACCAATCAGACTGAGGGATTTTTAAAGCAGCTGTCAATCACATCAATCACTGCTCATGAACTGCACTCAAGTGTCAAACTAGGCAGTGCTGATCAAATAAACACAGTTTAGTGACTGTGACGCTGTCAAATGACAGAGTTTGCGACCCAGCCGCCATGTTGGATACAGTTAAACGGAATACCAAGCACCGCCCACCTAGTGGACCAGCTTTCTCATGTTAGAGGAGGGAAATAGACAGCACAGAAACATATTTGATCAGTGCTTCCTAGTTTGATAATTTGACCACAGGTCACCAGCAGTGTTTGACATGATTGACAGCTGTGTTAGAGACTCCTTGGCTCTGATTGGTTTTTGTTCATAGGTAGTAAGGCCATTAGAAATGCTACAAGCCTATAGGGTAGGCAGAAGAATATTTTCACACATGATAAGTGTCAGTTTGTGCTGTGTTAATATAGTGACAGTTTCAGCAAATATGAAATAGTTTTTTTTTAAGTTATCAGCTACAGCTTTAACGTGAGACAATTTAAGTGTTTGAAAAAAGAAACAACACTGTTTTTCTCTCACAAACATTTCGATTCTTAAAACACACCCTTGTTTACTTCATTACTCCGTGGAGTTTTTGCTGCTACAGCCTGACCTCGTCTTGTATGACCTATAGCTTATGGTGGCTGTAAGGGACCGAGCTGGCAAGCAAGAGGAAACACAGGATTGTTTTGAAAAAGTGGGTTTTATTTACCCAAAAAATGCAAAACGCACTTATTTTTTTAACAAAGGTAACAACGGTTTGGGCCCATAAAAAGAGGTCAGCTTAACAGAACCATACTTAATACTCCAAACTCAAACAGTAACTTAACTGAATGAAAGACAAAACAGACCTAACTGAACTAACACATGAGGGTCATATATATAATGGCTGATCAGACCATTCTTAACACAAAGGGGGGTAACACAAACACTAAACACTAAAGACTGTCAACTAAATTACACACAAACAAAATAGGACAATGAGACTGAAACTAAATATAATTCAACACCTAACTAAGCAAAATAAAACAACTAATAAAGTACAGAAAAATAATAAACTCAAACTAAACCCCTAAATCCCCCCCTGAGAGACTGGAGGCACTTGGTTTGGTCCAATTGGCCACTTCCTGTGTAAATTGGCTGTGCTTCCGGGGCGGAACCCTTTAACCCGGCCTGACAGGACACCCAGCAGCAGCACCAGCACCCTCTGCACCGGTAACTCAAGAGAAAACAAATTAGAACAAAAAAAACAAATTTGACTGTACAAAAGTGAACTAAATGTGCGCGCTACAAATAGAACCAATGTACTATCAAAATGCTAAATAAAGTGTGTATGTTGTATGAACCAAAACAATGTGTGTCATTTATTGGATATATAATGTGCTTCAAACAATGTAAACCAAATAAGGATAAGTCTTAACTCAATGTAGAAATAAACTGTAGGTGTAGGTGTAGGTGCAGAGGGTTACCAACATTTAAGTTATGTGGCCACAGGTGTGGCCATCACAGTGGCTAATAGTAGCTGATGATAAAAAAAAGTTAAAGGAATATTTCATCTGCAAAAGGACTATTTTGTATATAAAGTATTTATCACATGTTAACCTTTATTTGTGAATAAAACTTTGTTTATCTCAAATGCCTCCACAATGAACAGAAAATCCAAAAAAGGTGCACATTCTAAATTAATTTAAGGAATAAGGGTCCACGGGTTTAATCCAAGTCTCATTTATCCAGTCTTGTGCTCAATCCTTCCCAAATGGTTAGTTTTAGCTAAAATTTGTGATTTAAAACACTTCAGCTTTTGAGTAGTGTACCCTGAGAAGGGTTCAAATGCATGTCCAGGCATGCTTCTCGTCGAGATTGTTTGTACTGATGTGTTTTGTTTTGTAACATCTTCATTGGAGTCCAATGAACTTGGTGCCAAGAGCCAGAGACCAAAGTCCGGCCTCAAACTCAGACTGGAACTCAGTGTAGCATCATCCCACTAAGCAAGGGTCTGACAGCGACACAGCTGTGCTTCATAGACTTATGTAGTATTTTCAGATTACCTTAATTTTAAAGCTAGTTTTGTGGATTTTGAGCTAAACGTTGTGCCTGGAGCACATTGTGCATGCTGATACTCGTTACCTGGGCAGGCTGTAAGTACACATTTCTCATCAGATATATGTTTCTCTCCTATTTCAAAACCAAAATCAAGCCCTGAAAAGAGTTGGGTTAGCTAGCTAGCTCCTGAAGGTCTAGCCTACTGAATGTATACACATGCTGCCTTTGCTTTTTAATGATTATAACAGTGAATAAAGACACGTGTCTGCAGGAACCAATGAAGGGAAACAGGGAAACTTTGCAGATATTCTTGTGTGTCATCAGAGTGTGTACAGATGAATGCTGTTTGGCTTTCCCTGGAGCTCCCCGCCTGTCTGGTGGCCAAGCCAAACACTGTTCATCTGCACACACTGATGACATACAGCTGGTGGAATATCGGCGAAGTTTCCCTTTATAATCACTGTCTTTCGTCTTGACCACCAGTGATGTGGTGGTTCACTTTTACACTGTCATCTGGAGCCTTTAGTTAGTCTTTAGCTTCTAACTATCTTCATCTTTTTAAACTGTTTTTGCTTCTGAGTAAGTTTAACATCCTGGATATATTCTTCAAACACATATTCTGGATCTCTCTATCTGCTTCTCTCTGAAATCACTTTTTTGTTTTTCCAAAAATGTGATAGTATTTCTTCAGGGAGTGCAGTTTGTGACAGTGTGGGCTCCATGCTAGCTCTGACAGCCTGACGGATAATCACAAAGGAGCAGGGCATAGCAACATCTCAACGACCACAGTGCCTCCTGTTCAACAAATGTTTCATAGTTTTGCAATACAGCCTTTTGTATTAATGTTCCATATTCTGCAGCTGATGAAGGTGCACCATCATGCTTTACTAATTTAAGTTAATGCAGACAGTTTAAAAAAGAAAGGTAGGAGGAAGAAAGACTGCTGATTCTGACTAAAGGATGAGAACGAGCTAAACCAGATTATTGTGGACATTTCTGTATTTCAGGTCAAATTTAATTTCATGTAAGTAGTATGACTTTTACTTTTAGAATCCCCTAGAAAGAATTTGAACTGTAAATGTGCCATCTTCAGAGAGAAAGCATTTTTTTCCCATTCATCTCTCAGTTTCTGTTTGAGAGAGTGGAAGGCATCTCCAGGGCTACCATCATTGATCTGGATGCTCATCAGGTAAGCCAATACCATTACCTCTCTGTGTGTCAATGTTCATTGCTGCTTAGAAGCTGACATTGATGACAAGATAACCCCCCCTTTACCACTACACCAATCAGTGAGACTCTCTGACAAATTGGCCCTCACTGTCATATTCAGTGGAATGTATCTAAAAAAAAATCTACTGGCAAACAGCTGAGTGTACACCAGCTTTGGATAACATCTGACAGCCACTGGGATATCTGCAGTAATGTCAGCAACTTGTGTGTTTGGGCTTGTTCACACTGTGATATGTGTGTTATAAAACATTGTTCAAACACACACATCACATTCTGTGCTTTTGTAACAAAAAAACATTTAACGATTCAGATCTTTAATTTTATCATGTTTCACTGTCAGCTGCTCTTAAGTTGATTGTGTGCTCTTAATGTCTATGTCACTTATTGACAAGGTTTTATTGTTTTGTTAATTCTAACTTAATATTATGCCTCCGTGCTAGCGATAACTGGAGCCTGAGGCATTATATGTTAAGGTTGTTCGTCCATCCTATTCACAGAAACACCTTGAAGGAATTTCTTTTGATTTGGCACAAATAACCCCTTGGACTCAGTGATGAACTTATTAGATTTTGGTGGTCAAAGCTCAAGGTCAATGACTTTGTCTCATTCTTGTGAATACAATATTTCAAGAACAGCTTGAGAGAATTTCCTCAAATTTGACACAAACTGTGACTTGGACACAAAAAGGAACTGGTTAGATTTTGTTGGTCAAAAGTCAAGGTCACTGTGACCTTATATTTGTCTAATTTTTGTGAACATGATATCTCAAGAACACCTTTAGGGAATTTCTTCAAATATGGCACCAACATCTGCTTGGACTGAAGAATGAACTGATTACACTTTGGTGGTTAAAGGTTAAGATCACTGTGACCTCATCCTTTGCCTTCTTGTGAACATTATATATCAAGAATTTCTTTAAATCTGGCACAAACATTTACTTGGACTCATTGATAAACTGATTACAATTTGATGGTCAAAGACCAAGGTCACTCTGTCCTTGCATCTATCTCATGTTGGTAATGCGATATGTCAAAAATGCCTTTAGATATTTCACAAATTTGGCACAAAGGTCCACTTGGAATCACAAATAAACTGATTAGAATTTGGTGGTTAAAGTTCAAAGGTCAAAATCACTGTGACCTCACAAAACATGTTTTTGGCCATAACTCAGGAATTCAAACTCTATTTAGGACAACACTTCACACAAATGTCTAATAGGATACAATGGTAAAGTGATAATATTTTATAAAGGTCAACATCAGGGTGACATCAACATTTTCTGCAAAATCATTTTTCTGGCCACTGCTCATCATATCTCAGGAACAAACAGGGAGACATTTGGTCAGATACTGAACTGGTGACACTAATCTTGAGTGTCCACACTGAAACTGTGTGAGTGAAATAGAGCTTCTGTGCTGCTGGTAGGAAGATGTGTGTGAAGCATCCATGTTTTCACAGACATGGATGTAAACTGTAACTGTAACACTTTTTGTGTTCTTCATACCTATGAACTTTTGTTTCATTTTACTCGACTATATTGTGAAATAGGTCTCTACCTCAATATATTTCCAAGTCAGATAAGGTTGAATGAATTAATGAATTTGGAACTTTTTAAAAAACAGTGTCATAAAGGGGCTGCAGGACCACTTTTTACTCTGTCTTTTTATATATGGCCTGTAGATTCATTAATTTGTGTGCAGGGACTTACAGTTGGACACAGTCTTGCCTGACTGATCTACAACAGCAAACTGCCATCAGTTTCTTGGGATCTTTGTACTTACCAGCCTATTGATCAATCTGTCTCCTACTGACTTTAAATTATTGTGAGGATATTGTGCAATACATAATATGTATTATTGTCACTATGAATAGTTTTGATGCAAAAGCAGGCCTGTATTTCAAATTTTTGTGTCATTTATTTGTCACCCTTTGTGTTGTAAAGGTAGTACTAGTCAAACTGCAATTGCACTTAATTACTGAAGCACTGCACTAAGGTCCGGGGCAGTCACAATGGAAGTAAAGAAGAAATGCTAAAGAATGCATGTTTAAATGTCATCTAACCCAGCAGGTCCAGTGTAGAGCAATATGTTTGAAGCAGTAATATGTAGGCCGTTATCCATCCATCCATCCATTTTCATCTGCTTATGCGGGGCAGAGGCAACAGGATAAGCAAAGTACTCCAGAGTTCCCTCTTCCCAGCAACGCTTTCCAGCTCTGCATAACAACTTTCTGTTGTTTTCCCCTGCATCTGGAAGGTTGGCTACAGCCCATGTCATTCCAGATCCCCTTTGCCAGGCGCAGGACTCCCTCTTGCAAAGTTCAGGATTCTTAGGTGTTTGGCCCACACAACGCCCTCTGCCCCATCTTCCATGGCCTCTGACTGCTACACCTCAGATATGGGCTCCCTCGTACCTGTTCATCCACTTGTAGAAGCAGCTGTGGGGGTAATTTCGTCATCAAACTTCAATATCATGCTCTAAAAACACCATATCAACAAAGATAAAAAAGTCACCTTGCAAAGTGACAAATGTAAATAATACATAGCTGATGTGCTAGCTAACGTTAGCTGAGTAAACAAGTCAATATGAAGTTAGGGCCCATCCACACAAAGCCGTTTCAGGGTGAATACGCCAAATTATTTATGCGGTTCAGCCTTTTGTCCACACGAAGACGGCGCTTTAGGGGGGCAAAACCGCATTGTTTTGAAACCGGGTTCCAGAGTGGATAAATCTTAAGACGCCGCCTTAGCGTCTCTGTGTGTACGGCCAATACGCAACTTTTGGCCAGCAATGATGTCATAGCCCCACCTCTCTAACCACTGACTTTACCCCGGCAGAAAGCTGTCCCATCACAACAACAATAGTGGTGGATTACAAGCAGCAATAGACAACTATTTACGTTACAGTTTTGTTTACAGTACTCTGTTCTTCAACTGGGAAATAAAAGGTGGAACACACCACCTGTTATAGCTCAAACAGGATCATGTGATCATACCTCTGCCATCTCTGACAGCCATCTCAAAGCAACCCAGCACGCTAGCAGTTAGCTCGCCTTGCTCCGTTAAAATAAAGTTAATGTTAACGTGTCCCGAGCTAGCTTAAGGTAAACATCTGCTCCTTCTAAAGATGATTTATGATCTCTGATGACTTATTAAGAGATACTATCACATCATTCAGTATTAACTGTAGCTCCATGTAAAGTGAATAAATGGGATGTTTCCCAGCTAATCCTCCGCTCGTCTGCGTTAACCACGCAGTTTACATGTTTTTATAACTTGTGATTTATTAAAAACTGTTGTGAGTGAAACATGAAGCTGAATTTAGCAGCAGACTTCAGTCATAGTAATATAAAGTAGGAGGAAAAGACATTCATGTGTTTATATGATATAAAGGAAGTAGGGTAAATCAGTAACACATTCTCAGCCCTAATGACTAAATACATATTTCACAGTGTGTCGCTGAGTTTACTTTCTAATGTAGCGAGTGAGGAGAGTGCTTACAAAGTATCTTGACCCTTAACTAAAGACTGGCCTACATGACTGACCAAAATACCAGCTCGTCTTAAAGCTTTGTGCATTCTCCAAATGTGACCTGTACAGTATACTGCTAGTTTGAAAGTGTGTGAATTGTGTGTCTAGTGAAAATAAACATGACAACAACAACAACTTCTCAGGCAGTATTTTTTTATTATTATTATAATTACTGGAAATGTGCAAACAAATCACAGTGACTGTCCGTAGGACAGATAAGTGACCACTCATCCCCGGCCACTCCGGCGCCCGGTGTCCACTGCTTGTCTTCGTGCGGATTTTTTTAAATTTGGCGATGATCTGAGATTTTGATATGCCGATAACGTTGTGCGGGAAATCTTTCTCTGTTGGTTTTGCATATTGTGCCTGAAACGAGTCCATTATATCGGCCTACTTTGACTGACAGACTCCCAATCAACGTGTTGTTGAAGTTTACTGGCTTTGTAATCCAGCATGACTCGAAGCAGCAGCTCGACTTCGTCATCAGTCCAAACCAAAGTCTCCGTTTTCCCTCGTGTGTTGGAATTTGTTTTGGCCAACTTCTTGTTGTGATTGTGCTGGTTCCTCTTCTTCTGTTTGTATACACCGCGCAGGCTTTTTTGCATGCTTCGCGTCTTCTCTTGTTCAGAGCTGTGTGCTCCGGTTTTTAATGGCATGCCATCTCCTGGATGGCATACATACTGCAGCCTTTTATGCGGTTTCAGTGGCTTGAAACGGCTTCATCTTTACGCCAGCATTTTCGAAGCTGGCTCAGTGTTTACGGAACACTATTGCAATCCGATCATTTTCTTTGGCAGTTTCAAAAAGATGCGTCTTCGTGTGGACATGGCCTTAATCTT